>JAQPZY010001314.1:0-1200000 GCA_029931535.1 Margaritifera margaritifera | reverse complement strand
AGCCTCCATTTTTACTGCAGAAATTACAGTCATACAAAACCTTAAATTTGACAGCCCATTAATATCCCAAATCTAATAGGAACATGATTTACTCATACAATCTGGAAGTATTCGTTACTTTTGTTTGACTTGTCACATTGGTATTAAAGGGTAGTGAAAGGGCATATAAAGCAGCCAAAGCTGCCCTGGAGACACCTGTTTCTGCATGGAAGATTCCATAAACTGACTTCAGATATTATATAAATCGACATGTTTTAAATACTTGGTAAAATATGTAGAATGAAAACTCTACATACAAGGCTTGAAACATCAAACCCATCATAGGAGAGTGGCAGCCCTTATATAAAACAAATTGCAGAGATGAGATGATATTGTACCGATCATGTATAGGTCACACCTACTTGACTCATGCATACTTCCTGTATGGTGAACCTCAACTAGAGTGCATCCCATGCTTGTATGTGTCAGTGGAACTCGTTCTTGTTGTGTGTATTGACTTCCATCCAGTGAGACAGAAGTATTTTAATATGAACTCAATTAAGGGGCTTCATGTTTTGTCAGTATATTTTAAGGATTTTATATTTTTTACCTTCTATTTTATATACATTTTTCAAAATTTTAACATATTTACCTTTATCATTTATCTTGTGGTACTACATGTTTATGTTTCTTTGGAAGGCTTTATCTTCCTAGTTTTTTTTCTTTATCTTTACATTTATAGGACTTTTAATCATCACAATATGGCCAATGTCATGCTGATGTGCTGTTAAACCCAATACATACATACATAGATACATATGTACATACATACATACATACATACATACATACATACATACATACATACATACATACATACATACATACATACATACATACATACATACATACATACATATGCACACACACACACATACATACATACTTACTTACTTACTTTATTTGTTCAGTCATAGATCAGCGGCATCTCCAGGTGGATGTCCATTCAATGTTGGAAGATGAGATCAACTGGCTGACCAACTTTGTTCCTTCAACCCATCAAGAGCTGAAAGAGACAGATAACTGTCTGCTGGCAGGCCATCTCAAGTTGATCAGAACACTCTTTACTTGTGAAAATGTGAACAAAGAGGAGTTTGGTTGGTATTAAAATGTGTTATTTTATAGTTCCAAATTAGTTCTAAAGTGTCCACACTCACTGATAGAAAAGAATCTTTAATAATGTGTCAGAATTTATGCAGATAGATCTTTCTTTTTTGTTGTAAGATAAAGGAAATTTCTATGCTTAGCAGCATGAAAACTGTGTTTTCTCAGTTAATTTATTAATTGTTATCCACATATTTTGTAATTAGTTAGGAAAGACATCAATTCATAATGTGCCTATTTGTTGTACGAGGATAATGAAATTAATAAGATCCAGAGTAAGTTTGATTGATATTTTGAACCCATCAGCAAATCTGTTTGGACTCCCAGTGTAATACTTGCATATTATTTTAACGGTGAGTCTTGGATATCACTTTTCCAGCGGTGCTGGTGACAACAGTAGCATCATCAATCATTTTCAACAATGATAGGATTCTGTGTCAGAATATTGGAAAGTCGCCTAACTTCTACATTAGTTGTGGTATTCAAATAAAACTTTGGTCTAATATTACTGTGTGCCAAAAGTGTGTACCCTAATGTGCAAGGACTCCTATCTTGCCAGCTTTAGTACAAATCTATGTACCCTAATGTGCAAGGACTCCTATCTTGCCAGCTTTAGTACAAATCTATGTCATCATAATGCTAGTATAATACAGAACCCTATTTAAGAATATACGTCTATAGAGATTAATTGCAATAATTTAGTACATTATCATCCCAAACAGTAATAGTGTTTGTTATGTTTGGCTTGGTTTCTAGTCTTTTGCTCATGATATAGTATTTAAACATGGAGAATGATTTGACATAGCTAGTTTAAACTTTCATTTATGACTGTCAACAGGCCTCTGTAAAGATACACTGGAATTTACACATATTATCAACCATCCAATATTATTTCTTGATAGTATAGTAGGTCTAATCAGAGTTACATGTAGTGTATAGTACATTTGCATGGATTTTGGTGAATTTTGTGATATTTTTGCAAGTTATTACCAGTTCATTATTGTCCATCTGATTCGACCAGTAACATCATTATTCACTGCTGCGTTGTTTGCAGGGTATTTATTTGTTCTTAGGATGTCTGGGGAATGCGGGTTTGCCTAAATGAACATTATATATTTAAAATTTGATACTTATTATTCGATATTTTGTTACTGGTTTGTTATTGTCCATGTGATTCAGTTGGTAACTCCCATTATTCACCGCTGCATTGTTTGCAGGCTATTTCTCTTTTTCTTAGGATGTCTTGGGAACTCGAGTTCGCCTAATTGAACTTTGCATATTTAATATTTGATATTTAGTATTTATATTTATACCGACCAAGATATACTAAGTTTTCATCCTGACTCAGAATTACTGACCAGTTTTATTACAGATGCGGAGATGCATTCCCCTCCACCAGCTCAAATAGCTAAACGACCCCATGACTACGACAATCCCCCCACCTGTGCAGACTTTGCCATTAGAATCCAGTAGAGGCCTGGAATCAAGAATGATTAGAATCATACAGAAAGCTCATTTCATGATTATTTGTCTTTTGTTAATAGGCAGCCCACTGGGTGTAAGTCCATCTCCCTGCCCATTAATGAATTTGAAGAGGCAGCTGGGCATGTAGGAGTATTTTCCGACCTTGACAGACAAAATGGCCTGCAAGAATGTCATCATATACTGTATGTCGTCCCAGCTGCCGACTGATCCATCCAGTCATCCAGACATTTGAGATACTGTCTGGCTATTAATCAAGCCAGCATCCAAGACTCGAGAACAACATGTCATTCGACTGCACCTTAAGTGATGATGTCGAATGCAGAATATATCACCCGGACCAGCTAGCTGTACAGCTGACACAACCGCACCTGCAACAACGATGCCAGAATTGCATGTGGAGTCAACCATCCAACTGACCCAGCCATCTTTATTGACCCAGCCAACTGTGCTGGAGCGGCATCATGCAACCATACCATATTCACACTGGGATACTTCAAGGCCAACTCTTAGCTTTCTTGACTGGCAGATCTCTGGCAATGCACTCTAATGATACAGAATTGTCATTGCTTTATGGCATGACCTAGACCTGGACTTGCACACAGGAGGATTATAATACCCTGGTTGAGGAATGTTCCAACTCAGAATTGCCAGAAAATTTTGATCTGACAATGGAATGATCAGAAATTAGTTTGAAAGCAGCTATTTAGGAGCAGAATCTTTCTTCCAGCAGAATGCCCTCCTCCTCTGGCGATGAATACTGCCTATTAGGTCAAGGCTTCTGTACTTGAGGATGAAGATAAAGAGCATACGTTCTTCAGAATCTTACTGCAATCTTCAAAGATCACAGAAATTACTGGGTGCCTTTCAGATAAGATCCACGACCCCAGTAATAGTAATGTGTTTTTCTCCAAAAGTCGACTTCCCACCATCTTCTTACCGCATTGATATAGGTCTTATACCATGGCATACAATTCTGACAATCCTGCAACAACCATCGGGACATCTTGCTGTCAATAGCCAGCAAAATCCTTGCTAGAATTCTGCTGAATTGTCTTGTGCATCACATCGATCAAGGGCTCCTGCTAGAGAGTCATTATGGTTTTAGGAAAGGACGAGGGACCACAGACATGGTTTTTGCAGCTCGTCCAGGAGAAATGTGAGGAACATAACTCCAACCTGTACATGACATTCATCAACGTGAAAAAAGCCTTTGACACAGTCAGCCGTGAAGGCCTTTGGAAGGTTATGGCAAAATTTGGTTGCCTAGAGATATTCATGGTGAAGGTTCGGCAATTCCATGATGACATGCTCGCTTGTGTTGTGGATGACGGTGAGTCAGCTGAACCATTCCCAGTCACCAGTGGAGTCAAGCAAGCCTGTATATTGGTCCCAACCCTCTTCAGTATGATGTTCTGCCATGCTTACTGATGCCTTCCGTGACTATGACACTGGGATCAACATCAGATATCGGACTGACAGCAAGCTGCACTAGGAAAACCTAACATAGAACCTACCTTTACACAGTAAATGGCCAAACCCTCATGGCATTGGACAAGTTCACCTATCTCAGCAGCACTCTGTCACATGCAGTCCACATTGATGATGAAACCAATGCCAGAATTGCTAAAGCAAGTGTGGCCTTTGGCAGACTATGTGCAAATGTGTGGGAGTGCAGAGGCATCAGTCTACAAACAAAACTGAAGGTCTACAAAGCCGCTGTGTTGCTGACCCTGCTGTATGCTTATGAAATCTGGATGGTGTACAGATGCCATGCCAAGAAGCTGAACCATTTTCACATGGGCTTCCTGAGGAAACTGATGAGGATAAGATGGCAGGACAGGGTCCCAGACACTGAGATTCTCACACGGGCAGGCATTCCAAGCATCCACACTCTGCTGATGAAAACACAGTTGAGATGGGCAGGCCACATCACCAGGATGTCAGAAGAGCAACTACCAAAGAAGATTTTTTTATGGCAAGCTGAAGGAGGGAAAGCGATTTCAGAGTGGTCAGAAGAATGCTTCAAAGGTTCCCTCAAGTCATCCTTGAAACACTTCAACATTTACCTCCAGTCTTGGGAAGATCTCGCACAGGATCAATCCACCTGGTGGAGTCTCATCCATACTGGTGCTACAGACTTTGAACGGAGGAAAACTGCAGAGGCAGTGCAGAAGTCTAAGCAGTGTAAATCTCAGAACTGCAGCACTTCCTCTATTGATAAAGCAAACCCAAGCAGCATCTCATGTCAAGTGTGCCACAGACAGTTCAGAGCACAAATTGGCCTGATCAGCCACTCATATACTCACATAATCCAAACCACTTAGTGATGTCATGATCATCTTCGAACATGAAGGACGAACAACAACAACCATTCTGAAGTGCCTAGCCTTCACAAAGACTTCACAGCCACGAACATGTCTCCCCAACTATATTATAAAATAGACAAGTGTTAAATGCCAAGTCGACGTTGGTAAGGAAGCTGGTTTCCATTTCCTCTCTCCTTGATTTGGCTTCCCTGACTATATACCATTTAGCAGATAAGGCTGGAAATGATCACTCTTGTGATGCTGTCAGCCGGATCACCAAGGTCATCAATAGGACGACTCATCACACAGTGGCAAATGTCTTAATGGCCTCCTGCAACATCATGCAACAACCCTTTACTCCCTCCCTTTCATTTCTCTCCTCCTATTGGGGGACAATTGAGGAGGTAAGAAAACAGGCAATGCAGGAGTTAACCCTTCAGCTATCCATTCAAACTCCTTTGTCAGCACATATGCATCAAGAACCATCCCAGAGAAAGGAAAACATACTCCAGAGGAATTAGAGGGGTTACCTTCAGCCATGGCAAACTTTTAGAGGCCAAGCAAGCAATAGGCGGTCATTCCTCTCTACTTATCACAGGCAGCCCTGGAGGGGGGAGAAAAAGCAAATTTTTTCCCCAAAGTCTCCTGCAAATAAGCACTGACTTCCTCTCCTACTGCCCTCTGGCAACCCGCCTGTGTGTGCCAGACTTGTTCTGTTTTGCACTGCTTCGATGAAGTTATTCCTGGGCAATGATTGGTCGATCCAAGTTGTTTCAGGAGGGCTTTGGATATTGTTCATCCAACTCCCTCCACTTTTGTCGTACCCTTTCATGACAGACTCCAAAAGACCCCACGAAGGTGGACACATTACAGAAGGAAATAATAACTTTATTAGCAAAATGGGTGGTAGAGATAGTTTGAAAAAAGGACTTCCAGGGTTTCGATTCCAGGAGGTTCCTGGTTACAAAATCCAATTCATAAAGGTCCCAAACTTATAGATGGCAAGGTCTCTCTGTTTGTCTGTTTGATGCAATAAATATGCAATAAGTGTCAACCTGTCCAATGCATATTTCCATATCCATCACATAACGTCATGCAAATACCTTCATTTTGCTTACTGCAGAGTAGCATATCAGCTATGTACACTCCCGTTTGGCCTCAGTCTCAGCCCTTGGGCCTTCACTAGGATGTTGGATTGCATCATAGCCCACTTCAAGATGACCTTCATGGTGGTGGGGGTGTACGTGGATGACATTCTGCAGAAATATTTGATAAGTTCACTTTTGGTTCATGACATGAACAATCTTCTTCACCTCATTTGCAGTTTAGGGTGGATAGTCAGTGTGGAGAAGTCGGACCTTGTTCCTTCCCAACATTTTGTTCATATAGGTATGGAGTTTCTAACCCATATCAATCAAGTTCATCTTTCCTCCCAAACACATTGACAGATCTGTGCAAGAAGACATCTTTCAAACAGTTCATTACAGCGAGGGAGTTTCTTCAACTCATCAGCCTGTTCAATGCGGTAGCGGACCCCTTACACCTTGGACATCTTTGCATGTGCCCTCTCCAATTGGGTTTTCTCTTTCAGTGGCACCAGATATCAGGTCAGCTAGATCAAGAAAGAGTGATCTGGACAGAAATCAAACAATTCCTATCTCAATGGCAAAACAGGGAGTTGTTAGCAGTGGGAATACCATTAGAAGCCTCACAACCAGAGTTCACAGTCTGCTCAGATGCCAGTTTGTTGGGTTGGTTGGCCCACTTGCTACTGGAGTTAGTCACTGTCAGTGGCAAGTGGACACAGCAAGAGAAGGCTCTACATATCAACTTTTTGGAAATGAAGGCTATTCTCAACTCTTCCCACACCAGGTGGGATCACATTCAAACAAAGATGGTTTTGATAATGTCCGAGAACTCAGTTGTAATGACTTACCTCCTGATAATCCCTGTAGGGATTTACCTCCTGAAACTAGGAGGAACGAAATCACAGGACATTTGCATTATGATATGGGAGTGCCTTCATTGATGTGACTAGTATCAGATCAACGTCAAGTTTGACACATCCAGAGCAGGCCCAGTGTCCTGGCCAATTCATTATCAAGGAGAGGTCTCTCCATCCATCTATCTTCCACCAAGTCTAGAACCTATGGGGTCAACCAATGGTGGATCTATTCATGACAAGGCAGAACAACAAACTGCCCATCTTTGTCTCCCTGTTCCTGACACTAGAAAGAATGTCAGAAGATCAACTGGATTGCTTTCTACGAGGCAGTGTTTGCAGTTCATAAATCATGGGCATTTTTAGTGACTTGTTTCAAAAAGCATGAGGAAAAAATCATATTTAGAACGGCTAACTGACTACAGATTTCTAGCCTTTTTGCACATGTTAATGGACATTGTTCCTTCAGTGGCTTAATATCCTTTGTATTGCAAAAGCAAGACATTGCTATTGCAGCAATTAAGCCAAGTCTCACAGATTTCAAAGTCACTCAAATTGGCCAAGAAAGCAGAAGAATCACTATCATATAGAATTTAAGGACAAGATGGTCATAAAAAGAGGCAGTGTTGATACAGTTAAAGAAATCTCATTCAAGGGACATAAGCTTTACCTAATAGAGGGTGTTAAACAGTTGACCAAATAAAAAGATGAGATCAGAACTTCATTTTGTGGGAACTTTTTGAAAAATATTGATGACAGATTTCCCAATGAGGCAATCGATGTTTGCTCCGTCTTCCATATTCTTGGAATGAGGTGTTTTACATTTTTGTCTGAAGAGCAGAGGGAAGAGTTTGACAAGAAGGAAATATATATTGAATACTATGGCAAAGAAGCCAGTAGACGTGTTAAGTGAAGCATGATAAATGGTGGCCACCATCATTTGGAATGGTCACTAGCTAAGAAAATTGCATTACAACAAATGTTCTAATGCAAATGAGGGATAGTATCAAATTTCTGCGCAAGTTATTGTACATATATCACAGAAACATTATACAAAACCTGATCACTTTGGCAAACTTGGCATTCATAATGCCATACCAAACTGCAGATTGTGAAAGAGGTTTCTTTTACCAAAATGGGATCAAAACCAAGAGTAGAAGTAGGCTAAAGGAGAAGTCTTTGAATACCCTGATAAACATCTACAAAATCATTAGCAACCCAAATCTAAAAGTTCTTTCTCCAGGTACCATGCTATGATGGAAGAGTCCTTACATTTTGACTTTAATTGGAAAGATCTGATGTAGTGATAAAGATGGCATTCCATATTGAGATTATGCAGCTATAATTACAGTTTAAGAATACTAATATTTACAATGTTTCACCCATATTTAGGAAAGTATTGATCACCATCATTATAAATTTCATTCTTTCAGGTAAGATGCTGGTGTATGATTTGCTTCATGACTTCTTGTTCCCAGCTTCCAAGTTAATGATGGATAGTTTGAATGGAGGAAACCTTGACAACCTGTCAGAGTTCAATCCTAAGTAAGTCTGACTGGTTTTGATAGATGGAGAATGTTGAACTTTTGTTTAAGATAAAGCATAATTTGGACTATGTATATATCAGAGTTAACAATTGGTTTGAGCATAGCAGCTTCTACCTTTGTCAGACCTTAAATTTACAACTTCCAAAGATTGTTTCCACCCACCTGATAACTACAGACATACATGTGATGGAACCAAGACATCAAACCAGTAGATTTGCAAATTTTGATCAGTAGATTGGTTTCTAAGCCAGTAGATTTTGATCAACATAAATTGTACATGTTTTAAGGAAATTGAAAAGAAAACAAGTGATTTTTTGACATAACATGTATTCTCTTCTCTATAATAAAACATCAAGTTTTGATCACTAAAAAGATTCTGATGGAAAATTTTTCAATAATAACGAATGAATACTAGTCAGTGTATTGTCAATTAAATGAAAAAGGAAGAGTTGTATTTCTCATAGATCACTGCAAAGATTTTTTATAAAATGCACAAGCTTTTTTAGTTTCCTTCACAAGATCACTACCTGGTGACCACTGATTACATTAATATTAAGTTTCACACTTAACAGGCTCTCGATAGTTTTCTGGTCCAGATTTCCCCTCGAATCACTTGTTATTTTGTGAAAAATGGAGAATGTCCTCTCTGTATCAGCATTAGTGTGTGGCAGTGACAAAATAACCACACTCAGCCTGCAAAGAAGTTCAAACTTCAGTTTTCCTGTGGCTGGGCTTTTAAGGCTGCTGACTATTCTCCAATACTCCTCCAAGCTAAGTTCACCCTGAGGAAGAAGTTCCTGAGTTGGATTTCAGATGTATTCCTGAGTCTCATATTTTTTAGCTGGTGGATTTTTTAGCATTGGGAGAAACCATATATTTCAGCATTTTGACATGACTTGAAGAAACAAATATATGGTCTGCCCTTCAGTATTCCTCTGAAAACAATGCAATAACAATTAAACGATACAAAAACTAAAAATACTATCTCAAGTGCCAAAATAAGTTTTTGGTCAGTCTCTCCTTTCTATCTCACCTCCACCAAATGTGAGACGAATTTTGTCTAAAGACTCGAAAGCCATCATGGATCAACTTGGATCCCTTTATTATTTATAACACCATATAAAACATTCTGCATTTGGCCTTAAACTCTCCAGATTACAACAATAAGGTAATGAATTAAGAGCTTGTGTACAGATATTAGCCTTCTTAAGCCGATTACTCAGCCACACATCATTTGCACCAGTATAACATTTCTGGTCCCCAGTAGACTGGTTTCCATAATGTGGGGATAGAATCTGTATAAATTCAGCTGGTTTTTTTTGTGATTAAAAAATCTTGTATTTTTCAAAAGCAGTAAATTTCAACTATAAATGATACTTGAGGTTGACAGCCTCTAAAACAGTATTTTTTTCCTACCGCCAGTAAAATCACATGTATGCTACAGAGCATTTTAAAGTGAGCCAAATTTGCACTACCTGGATAAGGGGCATGTACCTGTTGTAAAACAAAAACTGAAGAAAAAAGATGCCTGTATGTATATTCATTTTTCCTGCTGAACTCTACATAAGAAAATACTGTCTGCTTCATACTGTGGTTTTGAATTAAGCAAGAACAGTAAACAGGACATGACTGTGATCTGGCTGGTGACTTGAAATGCAGTATATTTATTTATTTTATAAAGTTTTGGAAACAGAGTATATCCTATAAGCAATGTACCAATGCTCAAACATGGAAGTGCTTTACTTAAGGGTGGTGGAGAGAAATGCAATGTAAAATCTGAGTCAGTAGTAGTTACCTTATTTGCCTAAGTGGTGTGAGATGTAATGACAAACAGTTCAGAGTTTTGTTTTGTCTGATAGTTCTGTTAGTTTTTCCCATTTTCTCATCAAGTTCTTAGGGACAGGGAAAATGCAGTTGAAGTACTTGCTTTTGACCTCTGTAGTACCTGGGTCAGTACCTGAGCTGGCCTATGCAAGGTTTAGTGGTCATGCATCCACAATCCATAGGACAGGCTATTGAGGGTACTTGATGTAAATTGTTAGAATTGTTGGATAATTTTCATTGAAGAAATATGCAGTAAATCTCCCCTTCCAACCATCCCGAAATGCCACCCAATTTCAACAACTTTTTCACAGTTCAGAATTTTTATGTATTAATTTATATGTAATTTAATCTTCCCAACTCCCAATTTAGAATTGCAACCTATGGTTTTTAGTTCCAATAGGGACAGAGCACTTCCCAATTATTGTCATTGAGCCAATTATTGTCATTGAGCCATTATGCAAACAGCATGCATAAGTAACTTGTGTGTGGCAGTCCATTGATATGTAGTTAATCCCTCATTATGTAGTGACATTTTTCATCAAAGGCAAGCCAATTAAAGGTAATTGAATAGTCAAATGAGTCTGGTCTGGCTATGAGTGCTTGATAATAAAAACAAATGAATACCCTTTGCCATGGTCATAGGAACCCCATATGCTCACCACCTCAAGCCAGAGGTATTAACATCTTTGGGCCTTGGCCTTTGAATTGAGACCACTTCCAAATTAAAACTACTTTTCCTCATTCCCAAGGTGGTCTTAATTGGGAGGTTTTACGGTATTGTGATTCTTCATTAAATTAATGCTGATAAAAACATGGCATTACAAATTTTTATAGGTTCTTAAGCAGGCACAGTAAATGAAATCTAATTTCATCATTTTAAAGAATGGTCTCTTTTACATTATATTACAGGTGCAATTGTTCTGAGTCCCGTGTGGCAGCATATGAGCTTCTGACAGAGTTGGCATATGGTAGTCTAACCAATCTGTCTGATATCTGTAAACAGCTTTTACAGATGCATCACCTTCCAAATCCTGACAGTGCCAATGAGTGGGAGGTGAGTGGTTACATATACTTAATGATGAAATCCAGGCCTTATATTTTTTTTTTCTGAATGCAATGAGCTCAAAACTTGATAGTAAACAAATTTTGGTATTCTGTAACTTTATCCAGAATTCATTGAGAATCTTAGAACTTTGGGGACTTTCTTAACTCTTGCTGACATCAATTTACACAGGTATTTTAGTTTGAGGTTTTGAGCTCAGGTTCAAGTTGTGTGCTCAAAAAAGTTTGAAGAATGCAGTGTCAAGTAGGGACAAAGGTTGTGAGGCTGATGACAAAAGCAGTAAAAAGATCACATTTATTTTTTAACTCCCATGTTCAGTCTGTGAAATATTAAAATGATTAATATAAGCTTCTGATGCATGTACAAAATGAGATTTATTTTTTCTTGGTTCAAAACTGCTCTGTGTGGAATAAAACACCTCTTTATGGAATAAAGACCTTAGTTCATGTGAGAAGTTAATACCCTTTTTGGTCTCTTGCTTTCAGTACCTACCTCCAGTGGATGGACGTGCCTCTTGTGGCTATGTGGGCTTGAAGAATGGAGGGGCCACCTGTTATATGAATTCTGTCATCCAACAGCTATATATGATGCCCAACATCCCAGAGTCAATCCTGTGTACAGATGAAGAGGAAAACAATGATGAAGAACAGTAAGACATATTCACACCACCTCAAAACTTATCAGACACCTAAGTGTATTAGGAGACTATAATTTTATCCAAAATAATTTGTCTTTTGTTTCATAGAACAATTGGTGTTCCTATCTATGAATGTCACTTAACATCAAATTGTTAATTCAGCAATTAGGTTTACAGATCTTATATATCTGATAATACTTACTATATTGTAAAGATTTTTGTTTAAAATTTTGAATTTGATTCAGTGAAATGGTTAATGTCCCTGTACCAGAAAATATAGAACACATGACTTTATTATTACTGAATTTACATTTATTATAATCACTAATATTAATATCTGTTAGTGTATTAATGTCATCTCCTACAAAATTGTATGGCACACTATGGTATAGCAACTAGGAATATTATGTTTCTTAATCAAATACATTACTTGATCACATTAACATTAGGAAATTACTCTCTGCTACCTCTGAATCCCATCCTCCCTGAAAGACGAAGAAATGTCTTTCTGTCTATGTATCACATAGATATGAGGGGAAGTAACTCTTACAGATTAACTCCACTTGTTCCCGCTAAGTGGTCACCTGTATCACTGATTTTTACAAGTTTGAAACTTTTGCTTGCAACTGTGAACAGTGCTGCCAAAGAATCCATGGCAATTTATAATCAATTTTGAACATCCAACATTTGTTTTCAGTGGTATAGTAATTCAAAAGGTTGATATACCTGGTGTATACAACATGTGCATTTTTCCCAGTGAAATTATTCTTATTTATGTACTTTTTTTCCGGTCGTTATTGTTCATGTAATATTGATCAGTAACACTAAAGTTTTGACCACTGTAATTGCATTGCACTGTTAAATTTTAGTTTCTCACACACTTGTTTAGGTTGTCTCAGTATTTGAACAATGTATATTTTGTATGCAGTTGTTTCTTTTTTCTTCTCTCTTCCATTACAGAGATGTCATTCAAGGACAATAAATGCAGCTGCTTTAAAATCGTGGAGGACAACCATGAGACATGCTTTGTCAGCACAAAAATGTTCTTCCTCACACCAATGTGGTGTGTGTGCAATGTGGGCAGAAGACATTTGGTCCTGTGTCTTGAAAAGGCAATTGAAGGGCTGCAAAAAAAGAGCAAGCTCTAAATCTTCCAAACTTGAAGTATTAAACATTCATCAGAATTCAGAATCATTGACCAGTTTTAGGGTTGACATCAAGATGCCACCCTACTCCCAACGAAGATACCTAAAACAGCACCTACATCGATGATCACTTCAGATTCAGTCGAAGCCGCGCCAAGTGATTCCATTTAAGCTATATTGGAATCGTGTATGATACGCATACTACAGCAACTAGGACCATTTTGACCCAATTTGGCAGCCTATTGGGCACAAATCTGAATCCCCACCTGTGAATGGACTTAGGAACATTGAAGCGTGCATGATTACCTTCCAACTTTGGGATCGGCCTGCAAGTTATATATCCTTTGCCATACGCCATCCTAGCTGCTAACCAACTGGTCCAGTCATCCAAAAAATCTGTGTTTCAGCAGTCATGAATCTGTCATTTGAAACTGGCAAACAGCACATCACTCAACACTTCCTACAGCAATGGCATCCTACGCCAAGCAGACTGCCAGTTGACCAGCCAGACCAACTATATCCACGATACTAGTACATGGTGAACCGGCTGCACATTTTGAGCTGTCTGACCTGGCCCATCTGACCGCACTAGACCAGTCGGAACATGTTCTGTGCTGGACATGACTCAGCTGACCCTATTAGCACATCTGACAGAACCTTTTTTACGCGTGGTGACGATTCAGCCTCGTCACTGCCTTATGGAATGCTATACCCCTATACACAGAGCAGTTAGGTTGAGGAAAAAACCAGCCAACAATGGGAAGTGGGGTGGAGGTGGCAACACTGACTTGCCTGAACATTCTGATCCAACCATGGAAAGGATGGAATTCAGTTTTAAAGCAGCAAATGAACAGATATACAGAATTTTGCCTCCATTGGAATGCCCTCCTCCACTGGCAGTCAATACTATGTACAAGGTCAAGGCCCCGTTGGATGTTGATGAAGATGACGAACATCCATCCTTCAAAATTTCACCACAATAATCAAAGATTGCAGAAATTACAAGGCATCTCATGGATAAAATTCATGACTCCTGTAATTCAAAGGCCTTTTTTCAGTAAGTCAGTTGCCTTTCTCCCCATGCACGTCTGCTCCACTCTATTATAAAATGGACAGACAAGTGTTTAACCCCACATCAGAGATGGTCACGAATGTCTTGTCAACTTCCTCACTACTCGACCTGGTGTCTCTTGCGATCTTTTACTTAGCAGAGTAAGCCGAAAGTGACCATATCTGGGAATCGGTTTGTTGTATTGCCAAGGTAGGCAATAGGGCTGCTCAACACACAATGGTGAACACCCTAACGGCCTCTGCTCAACACACAATGGTGAACACCCTAACGGCCTCTTGTAACCTCAACTTGATCAGAAGAAATGTACTCCTGTGGTCCCCACACCCCTCCCCTTCTGTACTCCCCTTCTCTTTGGGGGTCAAATTGAGGAGGTGAAAAAGCAGGTGGCACAGGTGTTGCCCCTTTTGTTCACCATGCAAGCCTTTATCTCTGCATGACCCCATCAGGGGGCATACCAGAGAAGGGTTCATCATCAATAGAAAGACCACAGTGGTAATTCTCAACAACAGCGCAAAGCTTTTCATGGCCAGGCGAGTTTGAGGTAGCCATATGCCCCTAACTTCTGCAGGCAGGCTGGGATGGGAGGTGGGGAGAGAAAACAAAGCTCTCCTCTCCAAAGCCTCCTGTCAACCATCAATGAGTTGCCATCCCTCCTGCCTTCTGGCAACCCTCCTGTGGGCGCCAGACCACTTCTGTTCCACCAGATTTGGATCAACCTATTTCAGACAAACAATTGGGCTATCCAAGTCATTTCAGCGGGACTCTGGATATCGTTCATTCAGCCCCCTCCACTTTATTCATCCCCCTTCATGACAGAGATCCCAAGCGATCCTGTGAAGGTGGATGTTTTACACGAGATGGAGCTTTTGCTTATAGAGCAGGTGGTGGAGGTGGTCCGAAAACTGGACTCCCCAGGTTTCCATTCCAGACTTTTTCTGTTAATGAAAACCAATAGAAAATTGAGGCTTGTCATATACTTGAGCAGACTCAATCAGTTTATTACTGCCCCAAAATTTCGAGATGGAGACAGCAAGATCCATCCATCTGTCTGTGCAACATAATGAATATGCGATCACTCTTGACCTGTTGAGGCATATTTCCATATACCTATTGACACAGTATCACACAAATACCTTCACTTTGGCTTCTACTGAGCATACCAATTCTGTGTCCTTCCATTCAGCCTCAGTCTTGGCTCTTGGGCCTTCACCAATACATTGGACTGCACCATATCCCACTTCAGGATGTCCTCCACAGCGATGGTGGCGAACTTGGACGATGTACTGCAAAAAGTTAGGTTTTGGTTCACGATATGAACAACATTCTCTACCACATTTGCAGTTTAGGGTATATAGTCACTGTGGTGAAATTGGATCTTTTCCCTTCTCAGCATTTTGTTCATCTAGGTATGGAGTTTCTAACTCGATCAACCTGGTTCATCTTCCTTACAAAATGCATTGATAGTATCATTCATATGTTGGAGGAGTCTGTCTGGACATTCATTTCGGTAAGTGACTTTCTTCAACTCTTCAACCTGCTAAATGCAGAGGCTGACCTGTTATACCAGATGGCCCTTCTGGCTCAGTGGCATCTGATCTTGCATCATTTAGATCACTAGATTACAATCTCGACCAAAAATCAAATATTTGTTGTTTCAGTGGCAAGACAGGGAGTGGCTAGTGGTGTGAATACCTTTAGACGCTCCACAACCAGAAATCACAGTCTGCACAGACACCAGTTTGTTGTGTTCGGGGGCTCACTTGCTACTGGACTTTGTGATGGTCAGCAGCAAGTGGACACTGTAATAGAAGGTTTTTCACATCATTGTCTTTGAAATGAAGGCCATTCCCAATGCCTCCCACACTTGGTTGAAATACATCCAAAGGAAGACGGTTCTGATAATGTTGGATGATTTGGTTGTAGCGAACTACCTCTTCAAACAAGGGGGGACAGAATCACTGGACCTTTGTGTTATGGTATGGGAATACTTTTGTTGGTGTGCCCAATATCATATAAACATACAAGTCTGAGACATCCTAGCTCGGTGTCCTGGCCAACTCTTTATCAAAGAGAGGCCAACTGCTTCATACAGAGTGCTCTCTCCTTCTGTCCATCTTTCAATGAGTCTGCACCCTATAGGAATGACCGACTGATGCCAGACCTCTTTGCAATGAGGTGGAACAACAGACCTCCCACCTGTGTCTCTCCATTTCTGGACCCTGAGGCATGGACCATTGATGCTGTTTCAATCTGCTGGAATGGAATATGGCCATATATTTTCCCTCCAGTGGTTTTAATACTGAAACTAATCCAGAAAATGAGGAGCAGGGCTTGCAGAATAGTTCTGATTGCTCTTCTGCGATGAGACAGATCCTGGAACAGTGATCTGCTTGATCTAATGATGGACATAACCAGGAAAATCATAGCAACCTCCCATGCTGCTAAAGCAGCTGGTGTCGCCAGTATTCTATATGTATCTGGAGAAACTCTTCCTTCATGCCTGGTTCTTGTCAAGGGATGCCTAGTGTTAAAAGGAATTCTGTGCTTCAGTTATGGAGAGGATCACGACAACTAGATGGCCTTCCACTTTGAAGGCATATGAGGGGAAGTGGCGCTTTTTCAACAACTGGTGTTAACACCGTCACCCCACTCGTGGCCTCCATCCTCCAACAAGAAGCTAGCCCCTATTACAATCAAGGGATACCGTTCCATAATCTGAGACATGTTCAGACATCATGGAAGAGATGATATTGGTTGCAACAAGGACCTCCCGACTTGTTGTCCAGTTTCAACATATCCAAGCCATGCTCACTCACCTTGTTCCCAAAATGGAACCTCTCCCATACCTGCCAACCATTTTGCTTTTGGCGTAATCATTCTGCTTTTTTTCTCCTAATTATGTCTTACGCTTGCCTGTATATGGATTACGCTTTTTTGATACATTAAAAAAACAAAAATAAAGCAATAAAAAGTTTTTATTATCATCTCTTGAATCCCACACATCATATAGATCTAAGAATATTCTAAAAAAGAAGACTGGTGCATAAGAATAGCATAAGAATACATTTGTCATAGACATCCAAGTGCAGTTGTATATGACAAGTTTCCAAGAAAACAGATGGGTTTATTCAATTTGAAAACTTGTCTCAGAGATTCATTATATTATTACACATAATTTGTTAGTGGACCAGTCTATACATAAAAAAATGGCGGCAGATGTTAGGGAAGTTGTCATCTCTCATAAGGGAGGGGTCCTTGACTCTTTCCGGGGTACAGAAATCGCCCACTTCTGCAAGGGTGGGATCACTGACACAGGGAAGGAAATTGTCAGCTTCCACGAGGGAGGGATCCTCAGCATTTCCCGGTGGAGGAAAGTCACCAGCACCCAGTAGTGAATCATGCCTTCCAAATGCAAGGGAAGCACAGTTGTCTTCTTGCTGGAGTAGACCTGTTTTTAAAATTGAGAAGATGTTGGTCATTGGAGTCGAGTTCCCTGAACCATACATGTGACAGAACCCGGATTTCAAACCAGTAGATTTACAAATTTTGATCAGTAGATTTGACTCTAAACTAGTAGATTTTTTATCGGCATAAATTTTACCATTTCAGTTGGATGGAAAACAAAACAAGTGGAATTTTTTTGTTGCTATAATATGTATTCTCTTCGTACTATAATAAAACAGCAAGTTTGAATCAGATTCAGATTTCAGTGGAAAATGTTACAATAATAATACGAGTCAGTATATGGTCAAATAATGAAAAAGGAAAATTGTTTATCTCATAGTTCACTGCAAAGAATTTTCTTTTATAAAATCCAATAGCATTTTTAGTTTCATTCACAAGATCACTGTCAAGTGACAACTAATGACATTCATTGTGATTATTAAGCTTCAGACTTAACAGGCTCTCAATAGTTCTCTGGTCCAGATTTCCTCTTGAATCACTTTGTATTTTGCAAAGAATGGAGAATCTCCTCTCTGTATCAGCATTAGAATGTTGTAATGACAGGAGAACCACATTCAGCCTACAAAGTTCTAACTTCAGTTTTCCTGCTGCTGATTTTGTAAGGTTGCTGACAATTCTCCAATACTCCTCCAAGCTATGTTCACCCCGAGGAGGAATTTCCTGACTTGGACTTTGGATGTATTCCTGAGCCTCATTCTCAAAGGCTTCTTCCTCTTCATGGCTCAGATCCAAAAATCTGTTAGCAAGTTTCACCACTGCAAATTTTAAAAAATATTGATTGATTTAGACTTGAAATAAAAATGAAAAAAAAAATACATGATGTATTTATGCTTTTATGAATAATTTATCCAAACTTTAAAATTAATTATCTTGTAATATACTTTTAACTGATATATTTTATCTAGGGCTTGAACTTAATTTATGTGCATGAAAATTTCAAATAGTTTATGAAATACAAAGTGCATACCTTTGAAAAAACTCAGGACCTTTGCTACTGGCCTGCACACACTTAAACTCTGATATCCAAGCATTGATGAATTTGTAATATTTATTAGCTGGTGGTTTCTTAGCATTGGGAGAAAGCACACGTTTTGGCATTTTGACATGAATTGAACAAAAAATGTAAGAATTGTCCTCTTAAAATATATTGAACAATACAATAACAATTAAATAAGACAACAATCAAAATACTTACTCTAGTATCTCTGTCAAAATCATTGTTTCTCCCCTCCGCTAAGGGTCGGCTGATTTTCATCAAAGGCTCAGAAGACATCATGGACCACCTTTTATCCCTTTGTTACTTCTAACACCTAAAAAAAAAAACATCCCGCATTTGGCCTTAAACTCCTCAAATTCACGTCTACACGTCAGTTGTTCTTTAACAATTGTAATCCTATTGCTCTGTCATGCATCATAGCACCGGTCATTGTACTGGTGGAACATTTCCGGTCCCCAGTAGACTGGTTCTGGCTGGTTTCTCCAAAAAATGCCGTGTTTTTTTTTTGTGGTTTTTTTAAAATAATTTTTTTTCTTTTAATTTTCAAAAGTGGTAGATTTGAACTACTACTAAACGGTATGTGCGGTAGACGGCCTTTAAAATGGTATTTTTGGCCTACCGCCGGTAGAATCACATGTATGCTGAACAGACATCTGACTGGTCATTGCCTGTAGTGTGTCAAGTGAGTCACAGAGTGTCTGTCACTGGTCACCTGATAGTGTGCGCAGTGACAGTCACCAAGTGTCGAAGTCAAAGAAGGATGATATTCCAATTATCAGAAGTTGACTAAAATATCAGACTATCAGGAGGAGGGAATAATCACCTTGGACTGGGGACTTCTGCCAGGAAAAGTAATGCAATAATAGCAGGTAAGTATTACATAATTAAAATTAGTTTTGCACACACACACACACCCAAAAAACTACATTTTCAACTTGTTGTTCAGAATGGATCAGCCAAGTTTAATCAAACTTGCTTTGAATGTTACTTAGAACTTGCTCTATCAAAATATTTGGTTGGAGTAGCTCCACTAACAACCTGGTGGAAAACCTATTTTTTTTACTTGTTCTCTAGAACAGCCAAGCCAATTTCTATCAAGGGGTGTTTGTTAGGATATGTTCTTTCAAGACTGTCCTGGTTGGCTCCTTTAGCAGTGGTATGGCTTCCATAGCAACCATATAGAAAAACCTATTTTCAGTTTCTTTTCCAGATCAGCTGAGCCACTTTTCATCAAACATGGTAGGAATGTTTTTTAGCATTTGCTCTATCAAAGTTGTGTTTGGGGTGTCTCACCTGGCAACATTGCTTCCTTAGCATCAAGATGGAAAACCTATTTTAGACTTTTTCTCTAGAATGGCTGAGCCAGTATCAATTAAAGCTGGTTGGAGTGTTTCTTAGAAAAATGCTCTGTTAAAATCAATCAAAGCTGGTTGGAGTTTTTCTTAGAAAAATGCTCTGTTAAAATTGTATCTGATGTGGCTTCAAAATAAATTGTGTGGCTTCCATAGCAAACATATAAAAAACTGAATTTTAACTTCTTCAGAATGGCCTTGCCAGTTTTGATCAAACTTGGTATGAATGTTTCTCCTTTGAATACATTCCCCAATCACATTAACATTAGGGATATAAGCATGCTACCTCACGAATACATTCCTACTAGAAAAACAAAAATTCGTCTTTTCTGTCCATATCATATAGACTAAAGCAGTAACTCTTGCCCCTCGCCTCCCCTTGCCCCACTAGATGTCGGCAGTTTTTAAGCTTTGCTTCCATACAGCAACATTCTACGAGACACCTCCCATCAATCTAAGCCAAATTTGTGTTAAATTCGAACCATCCATACAGGATTTTGGATTTATTTGGATTAATATTCATTCCTAAACAGGTGGTAAATATTTTTTAAAATTTTGCGAACATTTTGTGAAATTTTTTACTTTCTCTGCCTATTGCTCGCTCACCCAGTTAGCAATGGGTGTTGTTTTAGTGACTCGTTCACATACTGCATCGGTAAATATTTTTTAAAATTTTGCGAACATTTTGTGAAATTTTTTACTTTCTCGGCCTATTGCTCGCTCACCCAGTTAGCAATGGGTGTTGTTTTAGTGACTCGTTCACATACTGCATCGTTAAAATATACAATTTTTTTGTATTTTGTTTTATTTTGTCATTTAAGTGAAACCTGTCGATGAAGTGTAATAAATGCAACAAGTTCTTGACCAAGGAAGACACATGAGTTGTGTCTTGTGTGTACAAAATGTACTTCATCATTACCATGCAGTGCGTGCCATATGGTCTGAGAGTGTATGGACTGGTTTTGCAAAAGTCAACCAAAGCAAAGAAAGAAGGTGACGACGACATAGATTTTAAATTCCTACAAGTAATTATGATACAATGGATATGTGTACCCCATCTTTAGGCAGCCCAGGTGGTGTAAGTACCCCCACATGTCCGAGCATGACCTTCGGGCCTGTAAGTCCAGGCGCATGGGTTTTTTAACGGATCCAGTGGATCCATAACGTATCACTGTCCAGAGCCATCCACGATCGTCCAAGCAGTTGAGCTGGATGGCCATCCAGTCCAGCCATCTCAATCAATGGATCTTACTGATAGATCCATCCATCTTGCCAGGCATACGGCTTCATCTTTTTACAATTATGGAGATCTTAATGATAGATCTGTCCATCGTACCATACTACGGCTATATACAGTTACAATTACGGGGATCTTAGTGATAGATCCATCCATCTCGCCAGGCATATGGCTTCATCTTTTTACAATTATGAAGATCTTAATAATAAATCTGTCTGTCCTACCATACTACTGCTATATACAGTTACAATTATGGAGATCTTAGTGATAGATCCGTTCGTCTCGCCAGGTCTGTGGCTTCATCTCTCTACAATTAAAGAAATCTTGATGATAGATCTGCCCATCCTAACATGCCTTTGGCTACATACAATTACAATTACAGGGATCTTAGTGTTAGATCCATCCATCTCGCCAGGCATAAGGTGACACATATATTATGACTGGGATTTTAGTGATAGATCGGTCTGTCCAGCCATGCCCAAGGCACAACCAGTACTGGCACGAACCGAACTGCCTTCTGCATGGTCGGTAACCATGCCGACCATACTCTGGGCGAACCAGCCATCCATACCGGTACGACAAAATCATCCAGTGGAGTCGGCTTGGCCTATATTCACTGCTTACCCACAGGGTATAGGCCGTGAATCATATAGAGACAATATAGAGACAATGGCATTGCATCATCATTGCCACAGGGAATGGTTTATCCCAAAATGGAAGCAGACCATGAGTAGGAGACTTCACACAATAAGTGTGAAGATACTCCTGAGCAACAACGCTACTATGATCCGACAGTGGAGAGGACAGAGTATAGTTTTAAGGCTGCCATTGAGGAGATAAACAGAGTGTTGCAGGCTTTGAAACGCCCTCCACCCCCTACCACCATGCATGATTATAAAATCAAAGCATCGGTTGACATGACGATGAAGAAGTCTCCATCCTTCCAGCTGTTTCTCCAGTCAACAAAAATCAAGGAGATTAACAATAGGCTGTCTGGACATATCTGTGACCCAGGCAATGCTAAAGTTTTCTTGTCTGGGAGCCAGGTACCAATGACATTTTCATTGCACTGGTACAAGACACATTCCATTGCCTGCCATACTGAACTCCCAGCATTAGATAAAAATTTAGCGGCGGTTAACATGTCTGACCCACTTTTTTATAAAGTGGATAAAAATGTGTTTCTTGGCACATTAAAGTGGGTTCGGAAAAATGGCGCCACATCTTGGATGTTGGATTTGGCCTTCCAATTGGCCAATCAACATGCCTAGGAGTCGACGGCCCGAATTGCTTGGATCATTAACAGAGCAGCTCACCATTCATTGGAGAATGAATTGACTGCCTCTGCCGATCTTGACTTGATATGTTGTGATGTGTTTGCGCGCCACGTTGCTAAAGCCGCATCATACTCTGGCTTTAAGGATGACTCCATTTGGCACGCCATTGCTGTTTTGGGGCAAAATTGAAAAAGTTCTGTGGCAGGCAGCTCAAGAACTACCCCTCCAACTACCACTCCACCAGTATCCTCATTTAAAAAACCAGCCATCCCTGCCACAATGAAGGGACGATATGTGAGCCAAGCAAAAGGGATCTTTTATGTCCCAAGTGCCGTTGGATCTCAACCTTTTGCCGGCAGACAACAGCTGAACCAATCTAGGAGGCACCCTTACAGGGGAGGTAAGAAACCAAGTTTCTCCATCCCCATGCTTCCTATCTCCTACTGTTGACTTAACACCCCCACTGCCTGCAGACAGTCTACCTGGGGGCGCCAGACTCATGTAATTCGATAATGCTGGATCATCCTAATTTTGCAAAACGAATGGGTGATCCAAGTCATTTTGGAGGGGCTTCACAATTTGTTTATCCAACCTTCTCCTCTTTCTTCCTCTTTGCTTCTAATATATGTGCTGTCAGATCAGAAGAAGGATGATATTCTTCAGCAGGAGATACAGTTGCTCATTGACAAATGGGCAGTGGAGATTGTACGAAAACCACAATCTCCAGGGTTCTATTCAGGGCTGTTCCTTACCAAAAAGGTCAATGGCAAGTTGAGGCCAATCATTCACCTGAGTCGCCTCAACAAATTAATTCTTCCACTGGGGTTCAAGATAGAGAGGGTAAGATCTAAATGACTGACCATCCGATGGAACGAGTATGCCATCAGTCTTGATCTCACAGATGCCTACTTTAAAGTCCCTATTCACCTGGCATCACAAAAGTTTCTTTGGTTTGTTTACTGCTTCAAAGTTTACCAATTTTGACTTTTTGAGTTCTTCTGCTAGGCTTAAATATCAACCCCTGGTTGGTTACCAAATTATGGATTACATCTTCACACTGTTCCAGTAGACTTCCTCTACGGCAATGGCAGTGTATCTGGATGATGGCAAGTTCTATTCTCCTCAAGGGCAGAAATGGTCTCCTATCTGTTTTGAATCATCTTGGGTTTTCTCATGAATAGGGAAAAATCCCACCTTCACACATCTTAGTGTTTTGTCCACCTGGGTATGGAGTTTATAAACAATCTCAATCTTGTACAATCCCTCATGTCTGCATCATACGGATTGTTGAACTCGTAGACTCTGTTTCCAACAGGATGGAGATTTCAGTGAGAGAGTTCTTGCAACTCCTCAGGTTATTTAATGCGGCAGCGGATTTGATCCCGCTGGGACGCCTTTAATGCACCTGTTACAAATGACTTTACTTGCTCAATGGCACCCTTTTTCAGTCCACTCAGACAAAAGGTCAATATCAAGAACAAGGTACGATCAATCCTGGGTCAATGTTGCAACCACAGTTGGCTCATGACAGGAATTTCTCTGGAGAAGCCCCAACCGGAAGTGACGGTATATACAGCCTCCAGTACGTACGGTTGGGGAACACACTTGTTGATGGACTTCGATATGGTCAGCGGCAAATGGGGACATGGGGAACTGCCTCTTCATATCAACCTCAAAATGAAAGCTATCATAATAAATGCCTTTAAGTTATAGAAGGACTGACTCTGCGAGAAGTCAGTCCTGATTCTGTCGGACATCTCCGTAGGGGTGACTTACCTCCTCAAACTGAGGGGGGGGGGGGCACCAAATCACCTGACCTATGCATGCTGGTCTGACAGTTTCTTTGTTGGTGCTGCCAACTTCAGATCAATGTACAAATCAGACATATTCCTGGCAGACTCAATGTCCTGGCCGACGTTATCCTCAGAAAGGGTCAGGTTATCCATATGGAATAGTCCCTTCATCCATTGGTTTTTCACTGGATTTGTGCTCTTTGGGGGCAACCTTTTTGCAACAAGGAGGAACCACAAATGTCCCACCTTTGTCTTGCTGGTTCTGGACCCAGAAGCTTGGTCTGTGGATGCAATGACAATCAGTTGGGAGGAGACATCGGCATTTGCATACCCCCCCCCCCCCTCTGGGTCTTAGTACCAAAAATAATACAGAAAATCAGGGGTCAGAATTGCAAGATAATTTTGATAACCACTCTCAGATGGGACAAGTCCTGGATCATCGATCTACTTCATCTAGCAATAGACCTACCAGGAAGATTATAGCCAAACCAAATCTTCTCTAACAACCTTGGTTGCAGGTGTTTCACCCCTGCCCAGACTGTCTTCTCCATCATACCTGGCTTTGTCAGGACAGCCTTGCAAGAGAAAGAATTTAGACCTTTGGTTGAGGAGAGAATCTTGAGAGCAAGAAGGCCCTCCACTCTGGAGGCTTATGAGGGAAAGTGGTGTGTTTTCAGAGACTGGTGTCAAGTCAATAACATCATCCCATTGAGTGCCTTGATCCCTTGACTAGTTGACTTTTTTCTCTGGCTCTACGAGGAGAAAAAGTGGGCACCATTTACCATCAAAGGCTACTGCTCCATCATATCTGACACATTCAGGCATCATGGCAGAAGAGATATCGGTCATGATATCGATCTATCAGACCTAGTAGCCAATTTAGATTTGAATAGACCAAAATCCCTCACCCTGTTTCCCAAATGGAATCTGTCCTGGGTCTTAACTTGCATCAATTCAGATAAATTTGAGCCATTAGCCCAGACCTCACCAAAGCTGTTATCATTCAAAACCTGTTTCCTGATAGCTTTAGCTTCGGCATGCAGGGTGAGTGAGTTACATGCCCTTTCAGTCGACCTGAGCTATCTTCAGTTCAGATCAGATGGTTCGGTGATCCTCATGACACATGCAGGCTTTGTAGCCAAGAACCAGTTACCATCAGTGGGTAATCAGACACTCCATCTCATCTATAGATAATTCAAGAACATTGGCCATGCAAGATCCTGTCCATGTCCTCAAGCACTACTTGAAGCGTACAGAGACAAGTTGTGGCAACCGCAAATGACTCTTTCTCCCCAGCTTTCTCTCCTCTTTCTTCGTGGCTTAAGTGGGTTATATGCTTTGCGTACTCTCATGTCTCAAAAGATCCAAGTCTCCTCATGAGATTTTCAGCTCATACAATTAGAGTGATCTCTGTGAGCCTCATGTTTGAATCCAACATTTCAATCTGAGACATCATAGGCGCTGTTGGCTGGCATGCAGAGTCAACCTTCTCAATTTTTTATCTCAGAGATTTAGCTTTGCAAAGACAAAACCTGAATCTGGTGGGTTCTGTGGCTGCGGCCCAGATGACCACCAGACCCAGTTAAACCTACACAGCCTCTTAGCTTCACTGGATTCACTAGTGAATTTTGACGGTAAGAAGATTTCAGTAATCATCTTATGAACCTGATAGAGTGGTCATGGTTCATGTAACCATAGGCTGTGCAGCTTTAAGTAGGAGAACGGGTTATTGTTCACATAGGAAATCCAATCTTTCTTCCTTAGCAGGATACCTGAGGTATAGTTAGGATGCTCAGCATTCCCTCCTCCTATTACTTTTTCTCCTCATGTTAATATGATCGGGCATTGTACTCAAAGGAGAAAGCAAATTTTTCTAGTAAATTATGTTTCTCCAAGAATACTTACCCAATTACATTACTTAAAGACTCTCCCATCCACCCTGCTATGTGAGATTCCTTATTGGTAGTTCACTCAGCTTAAAAACTGGTGACACCTAGTGGTGGCAAGGAAAGGTCATGTACAAGAGTTATTGCTCTTTGTATGATATAGACAGAAAAGATGAATTTTCGTCTTTTGGTCGGGCTGGATTTGGGAAGTATCAGGCTTATATCCCTAACGTTAATGTGATCAGATAAGTATTCTCAGAGAAACATAATTTACTAGACAAATTTGCATTCTTCGGATATGCCCTGTCAAAGTTGGATTGGGGTGGCTCCCCAAGCAATGCTGTGGCTTCCATAGTAACTGGGTGGATAAACCTACAAATGATATTTATCTCGTATCAAGTAATGCTAGCTGTTACTAAGATATAAAAAAACTATAATTTAACAACTTTACAAAACTGCCTTACAAAATCAGACCAGATGTTTAAAGTAGAGTTCTGGCTTAAACACGTTTCACATTCATACACAAGTTGCCAGTACACCATCTAGTGCAGTTGAAATTACTTGAAGAAGAAACACAGTTAAACAACATGTCAAATGCCACCAGTTTCTACCAGATAGCTGGACATTATCCTGACATAGGTGTCTTTCAACCCAGGGCACCTGCCTTATTACTGTGTTTGCCTTTTAGACCAGTGCATACCAGGTGAGTGATATGAGGCTTACTTGGACCTTTTGTTGTTTCTTTAGAGTGTTTTACCAGCTGCAGACAATATTTGGTCACTTGATGGATAGCCACTTGCAGTATTATGAGCCTGAGAAGTTCTGGAGGGTTTTTCAGCTGTGGGGACAGACTGTCAACATCAGGGAACAGCAGGATGCTTTTGACTTCTTCCAGGCACTTGTTGATCAAATGGATGAACATATAAAGGTCTGCAAGTACTTTATCTTCTTGTAATATGTTTTATCAGTGTCGAGACATGTATAAATTTTCTGAAAGCAGTTCCATTGTTTTCATTGTTATTGTTGTGGCCATAGGCATCACTGTTTAATAAGTATCAGAATTCTGCACCATTTCTCCAGAACTGTGGCACATACATTCATTCATGACATTAAATGGAGGAGTACTATTCAGCACTAGCAAAAGGAGGTCACAAAGACCTAATTTATACAATTTTGAAAATTTTGTAAAGATTTTGCATTTATCTACATTTCTTGACATGGTTGCATGTACAGTCATCAAATTGAACAACTAAATTCATTTTGGGGACTGTTATTCACACCCTTAAAGAAGGTCACGGTCACCTACCGGTACTTTTAATGTTCTAGTGACTACTTAAGGCTTATAGATTATGCATTGACAGACTAAGTGAGTCACAGCATTCTGTGGAATTTTTTTTTTTATGTCCCACCACGAAAGTTGTATGGGCATATAATGTTACCTTTGTCAATCAATCCATCTGCTTGTTTGTCCATCTGTCTGTCACATCTTGGTTAAGTTTTGCGTTAAAGCCATTTCAGGCACTGAGGTGGGGCATCCATGTTGCATGAACACAGTTCTGGTTTCCAACCATTTATTCACAAGAGAATTATAAGTGATATTTTAGAAGCAAATATATAGGGGAGTCATTACACACTATAAGAAAATATTGCTAATCCATTTTGAATGGCAACTTTGGAAAACTCAGAACTGTTCTATATTTTTTTTATGACCACACTGCACGTATCATGTATGCAAGTAATATAATTAAAGTAGTTTATGGAAAAAGAGTAGGTATACAGGCTCAGCCTTTCAACCTGACAATGGGGTATAAGGTAATGCTTTCTTTCCCACCTCCAATTCCATATAAAAAATAGAGTTGTTTACTGCTACAGTTTTACTGGTTTCTATTGAAATTTGCACAGAAATATAGTTTTCAAGGTATAGATTTTATGGTCTTTTTCTGCAAAGATGCAGCATTCCAAAATTCTGTCCATTTATTAGTCTCTTCAGATCTTCACTGAAATGCTTGTTTTAAATGTTATTCAGTATGTTCAAGCATCGGTGTCATTCTGAATGAGATCTTCAAATGTCAGGCCCATCATTTTTTAGTTCTGATCAACTGATGAGATGATCTTAATAAAAATGAAGATATACACCATGTGTTATGACCTTGCATCAGCCAGTCCATGCAAATTATTGTTGGTATAGACCTTTCCAGTGGACATTTCGTGCATTTTTACCTCCCCTGTCCACTACCTGTCACTACAGGCATTGGCCATTAAGGAACTGATTACAGGTACTGATTCTATATATGACCGACACGAGAAAGACTGAATAAAACAGTATATGCTGCAAACACTTCCATATTCCTTTATTGCTATAAATCAGCTTTATTTCTGCATAAATCTTCAAATGTGTATTTCACTAGAGTGTACAGTTACATAAAAATGTAAGAAAACAAAAACAAAATACACATTAATCAGAACACTTGTGTTCACAAAATTAAGGTCCTTCTTTCTGAAAAATTATCTCACAGAAAAATTGGGAAATTACTGTCCATTTCACTTAAATGAAGCAAGATATTTCATTTAAAAGTAGTTGTCAAATTTCAGAATTCCTCTTAGTTCAAATATATAATAGACTGAAAAGCCCAAGTAATTGGAAAATCACCCATTTGATACATGTGATGTTTCATTGTTTACCTGTTTGATTCTATCTATCTATCTATCTATCTATCTATCTATCTATCTATCTATCTATCTATCTATCTATCTATCTATCTATCTATCTATCTATCTATCTATCTATCTGTCTGTCTGTCTGTCTGTCTATCTATCTATCTATCTATCGATAGATAGATAGATAGATATCTCTCTGTGTGTGTGTGTGTGTGTGTGTGTGTGTGAGGCTTACTGAAATTTTCCAGAGTGCAACTGAACATTTTGACATACTTGATGGAAACACATGAATCTACTGTTTATAATATATATTTGTTTTGGTTTTAAAAAGACTGTTTCTGCCCCTCCTTAGGTCTCATCAGATGGTAGCAGCAAACAATAAGTTTATCCCTATGATTTGATCCCCCCAATTAAAAAAAAAGTGTTCCTATCACCAATCATATTGCTGCCACATTTGCACTATGGTAAATCTACTCACTTAAAATTCATCAGTTTGGTGAAAGCATTCTCTTTATTTTCTTGGTACATATGTCTGTTTCGATTTGCTCTCACTGTCAAAATAACAAACAAATATCTTACTGGGAAGCCGATCTTTGAAATCTACTTCACTGAAGGATTAAGTTGCCTTTCTCTAACTCCATTTGACCAGCTTAACTGTGAGCAGTATAGCCTTCAGGCAGATGAGCAGTAAGAAGCTTAATCAGCAACACCTCATTTGATTGGTCGACAAAGAAACTGTGTAAACAAGACATTTTCACCTTTGAATGAAGCTTAGTTGGCAACACCTTTATTGACTATCCAACAAAGAAACTGTGAAAACAAGACCTAGTCACCTTTGAATGAAGCTTAGTTGGCAACACCTTTATTGATTGCACGACAAAGAAACAATCTGTAGACTAGACATAGTGACCTTTGAATTTTACTTCATTCAGGTGTTAATTTGACAGTTTAATGGATAAACAAATTAAAGACAATTTGAAATAATGATATTTGGGATATCCTATGACTACTGTTCGGTTGCTCCAAGTATGTGCAAGTCAAAACCTTTGAACTGGCAGTCATGTCTTGCAAATACAGGTATTTAAGGAAGCCTGATAGATATATATGCATGTATATAGAGACAGATCCCATATTTGCCGGCCTATAAGTCGACACGGAGTATAAGTCGAATTCGCTAATTTCGTCAATTTTCAATCCTTCATCCATATATAAGTCGATGCGGAGTATAAGATGAAGCCAGATCAACACCTTGGCTTCGTCACTTTCACTAGTAACTTCCGGTTTCATGAATATTAATGGTATCACTATGCTATTCCAGATTAATTGGGAAAATGATTAATATGGTCTGTACATGTATTATTTAAAGGTATTATTTATTGGTACATTGTATGAAAAAGATTTTCACGTACGAAAAATTACATTAACATACTGTAAAGCAATTTCAGTGACATAATCCATATAAAAGTCAATTCGGAGTATAAGACGAAGCCCAGACTTTCAGGTAAAAAAGTTTTGACTTATAGGCCGGCAAATACGGTACTTATGGTCATTATGATTGCTTTTTGCCTTTTCTTTAAAATTGATAAAACACTGACTATAATAGAATATTTTCAATTAAGAATATTTGAAAAGTCAGCTTTTTTTTATACGATTTTGTAATATACCATAAGTAGTTTGTGGGAAGAAATAAAATGTTACTGTTTATGATAAATAAATAAGTAAATAATCACCTTTATAATTACTAATTCAATACGTGTATATGAATTAGATTAAACAATGATAGAAATGATTGTATAGATGTAACTGTTGTCTTTCATAGGCAAAATAGTTTATAGCTTTTAAGTCTTCAGGGTATTTTCAAATTTTACATTCATTGATATAGTGAATAGAATTTTACTTATTGATCGAATAATTAATGTAATTATTTGTTAAAATTAATTGTCGTGTGTTTATTGGTGTATGTAATTCAGTTAAGTACCTACTTATGTGATATTCTCACAAGATGTACGAAGACTAGTCAGTGAAAAGATACATTAACAAAGGTGAAGGTACAAAAAGTATTATCTATTTTAGCTGGCATGATTGATAAGGGCAAACAAAATTAAACAACAAATTTCTTTGAAGACATTGTAATAAAATTAGTTGAATAATTCAAAATTTAATACAATGAAGAAAATAAGAATTGTCCATGAATTATAGACTCTGGATAAAAAACCAAACTAATTATATGAAATTAAATGGGAAAAGGTTTAAATTAAACAAAAATGAAGCTTTAGGGTACTCAGTTCACCAAATATTTTGTTCACAACAATGTGCTGTTAACCTTAATGCTTGTGCAAATGATATTTGCAGTAAATGTGTACAAATATAGATTCCATAGTGCTGAGCACTGTGCTATATCAGTAGGATAAAGGTGGAATGTCAAAATATTAAGTATATTGTTTATGCAGAAACATTAACCTGCAGAGAACAAAGAGATGCATATAGAAAATTATCAACCGAGTTTTCTTGTGAAACTTTTTATGCATACTGCAACAATAATGTTTAATATCCACTGAAAATTTCACTGAACTTGGTAAAAAAATGGGTAAGTTATAGAAAGATGAATTTGTAAATGTTATATAGGAATAAAATGTCTAGTGTCAGAGTTCAATCAGTAAGGACTCCCACAAATAAATGGTAGAGACTTAGAGACTGTCAGATGGCTCACAGTACTATTAGTCAGGGATCTACTGAGATTACTCATAAGCAATTATTGATTGACAGTTGTACTATAGGTTTTCAAGTATCTAGTTATCCATTTCTTTTGTATTACAGCACAAGGGGAAAGAAGAAATTTTTAAGAAAATGTTTCAGGGTATTTTTTCTGACCAGAAGATCTGTAAAGAATGCCCGCACAGGTAAGACACATGCACATCTTTTACCAGGCTACATGTAATAATGTTTTTAACAGTTTTAAATCTTAAGATATTCTGTAGAAAAACAGATATCATCGATTGAATTTATCATTATAAATATGTTGGTGATGCAGTTAATTGATAAATATGTATGAGATGGAGTTACTTGATGAATTACAGAAAAGAATTATGGGAATGTACAATGTCCCTCTAAAACTAGATGACATGTTGTTTCAGCTTTCTGGGGGTATTTTTTCCCCTTAATTCACTGCTATTTGGGAAACGCACAGACTATGGGCAAGACATAGGTATCATTTGACCGATGGTGTTGGTAGCGTCATTGGTGGTGGCAGTATAGGTGTCAACATTAAGTTTATGCATTCAGCTCAGTTTCTCTGATAGTGTAGTGTGTACATTTAGGAACTTGATGCATGTATTCATCTTGATAGTACTACTCACCAGGAGCAAAAATAGGTCACAGTCATCTACTTTCTGTCCCCCTACCTTTTCAGAGAAAAGCATGGAACATAGTATCTCATTGTTTTCATCCATCCTTCTGTCTGTCCAACCATCCATCACACATTCATTTCTGCTATCTAACTTCAAAGCCATTTGAGATGAAGAAATTAAGCTTGGTATACATACATATCATCGTGAGAAGGTGTGTCGCATGCCACATTGGGGGTACTATCTTCATTATTTTATGTTCTCAAGACACTTTCACTCATGCTCTTTAACTTTAAAGCTGTTTAAGATTAAGGAATGAAAGTTTGTACATCATCACTAAAAGGTGTCACATACCACATTGGGGGTGCTGTCTTCAAGGTCAAGGTAATGGCTCACTATTTTATATTTTCCATCATACTTTCCCTTCTGCTTTATGATTTTAAAGCCATTTGAGATTAGATGAAACTTACTATACTTGTACATTATCTTTAGAAGGTGTGTTGCATACCACATTGGGGGGTGCTGTCATCAAGGTCAAGGTCATGACTCAGTATTTTATGTTTTCCACTTTATAACTTTAGTGCTGTTTGAAATTAAGGGATGTAGCTTAGTATACATTTATTTCATCATAACAGGTGTGTTGCATTGCACATTTGCAGTCAGTATCTTGGTGTTATATGTTGAATTTCACTTTCCTTTCCATTATAATTATAGAGCTATTTGAGAGGAAGAAATTAAACTTGGTATAACTTTATATCATAATAAAAAGCTTTCTTGTGCCACATTGGGGGTCCTGTCTTTAAGTTCAAGGTTGCAGGTCAATATTTTAGGTTTCAGTTACATTTGCCCTTCTGCTTTCTAACTTAACAGCTGTTTTAGATCGGTGGATGAAGCTTGGTACAGTGTATATTGTTACTAGAAGATGTGTTGCATTACACACTTGAGGTCTTTTCCTGAAGGACAAGGTCTCGGGTTAATATTTTAAGGTTTCTTCTGTTTTTTTTGCTTTATATCATAAAGCAGTTTGAGATACAGAGATGAACCATGGTACCCTTATGCCTCTGATGGCATCTCGTGTATCACAGTCAGGGCTTTATCTTCAAGGTCAAGGTCATTGATGAATATTTATACCCCTTTTCTGTGTTTTTCCACTAATGCTTCTTGAGATAGGGCAGTGAAACTTTAGTTACTTTCAATGTCTGCCCAGTCACTTTACAGCTCTGTCTAAAAGGTCATAGTTGGATTTAATTATTGTGAATTTTTGAGACCTCACCTTGGTAGCCACGGGACAAAAATTCACTGATATTGCTTGTTACATCAGTAATTTCATTCAAAGTTTGGTGCTTCATTTTGTTCTCTGGCACTACACAGCCTAAAATTGTAGTTTCTGACTCCCTGATACAGGACCAGTAGGATGCTGTTACCCAGGTATGCATAATCAAAGGATTCATTCCAACTATCAAGTCTGACATGTGAAGATTAACTACAGTGCATTGACCATAAACAAAACACAGGAAACATTAACAAAATTAATGCAAACTGAAAATTCAGACACCTACAAACTTTAATGCTTATTTAATCATAAAATGGGCTCAATCTCAGCCCTTGGGCCATCACCACAACGTTGGACTGTGTCATAGCCTACTTCAGGATGACCTCTTCCGTGGTGATGGTGGCATACCTGGACAACATTCTACAGAAATATTCGGTAAGTTCAGTTTTGGTTCATGACTTGAACAACCTTCTTTACCTCATTTGCAGTTTAGGGTGGATAGTCAATATGGAGAAGTTAGACCTCATTCTGTCCCAACTTTTTGTCCACTTAGTTATGGAGTTTCTAACCCATATCAATCTGGTTCATCTTTGTTCCCAAATGCATAGACAGTATCGTTTGAGCATCAGAGTAGACATCTTCCAAAAAGTTCATTATAGCAAAGGAGTTTCTTCAGCTCCTCAGTCTGTTCATTGTGGCAGTGGACCTCTTATGCCTTGGCCATCTTTATATGTGCCCTCAGCAGATGGCTTTCCTCAACCAGTGGAACCTGATATCAGGTCCTCTAGTTCACCAGATAGCGATCTCTACAGAAATCAAACACTTCTTGTCTCAATGGCAAAACAGGGAATGGCTAGTGGTGGGAATACTGTTAGAAGCCCCACAACCAGAGTTCACAATCTGCTCAGATGCCAATTTGTCATGTTTGGTGACCCACTTTCTACCAGACAATGTGACAGTCAGCTGCAATTGGACACAACAAGAGAAGACTCTACATGTCAACCTCTTGGAAATGAAGGCTATCCTCAACACTTACAACACCAGGTGGAATCACATTGAAACGAAGACGGTTTTGATAATGTCAAACAACTTGGTCATTATGACTTACCTCCTGAGACAAAGGGGAACAAAGTCATGGGACCTTTGTGTTATGATATGGGTGTACCTTCATTGGTGTTTTCGGTATCAGATAAATGTAGTACATGTTTGACACATCCAGTGCAGGCTCAATGTCTGGGCTGATTCATTATCAAGTGAGTGGTCTCTTCATCCATCTTCACTGAGTCTGCAACCTATGGTGTAACAACAAACTGCCCACCATTGTCTCCCCGTTCCTGGACCTGAACACATGGGCTGTAGATGCCTTTTCAATCAGTTTGGAGGGAATCTGGATATACGCCTTCCCTTACTTCAGTTTTGATTCTGAAGATAATTGTTACGACTCTATGGTCTAAGAAAAATGTAACAGAAAGAAAGTGAAACCAACAAATCAAGTAAAAATCAACAAGCAATTTATTACTAGATAATTAAAATGAAAAAATCAAAAAAGTCACTTACAGTAATGTGTTTTGAAATCCTAATAATCCAATAAGAATGATTGTTCTAATCACTAATCACAAGTCCTAAATATAGAATGTTCCGAATTCACGGCTGTGTCCTTGAATGTTATTATGTGCCAATGGTCTCCAAAGTCCTGATGTACTAGTAATCTTGATGTGCTGATGTCAAAATGAAGTATTCCAAAATCTCTGAATATAAGTTCACATAAATTCCAAAATCATCAATTAAAAATCCAAAATCCAAAAGTTTATGAGCACTGTTATAATCCAATGAATATTTAAAATAATTCCTCTCTTAGAATTTGGAATGAATTTTCACAACTGTAATAGCTCTTTACAAGACTGATGGTAATGTCAAAACTGAATAAATGTCCACCAAACATGGCATATATAAAGATTGGTCACATGACAGAATGTTCTAGAACATGAGTCATCTTCATGGAATTTTTACTTGTAAACAAAAATCAACCTTGACCTTCAAATTGAGAAAACATATTGATCAAAACAACCTAATTCAAGGACACTAGTTAAACATGTTTTTCCTGATAACATTAAGATTTAAGCAAATATTAAAGTGAAGAAACATTTATAATCTCCTAAAATATCTATAATATTATATAAACATCATACATAACAATAATTCAGAAAATGAGGGGGACAGACTGTTATATAATTTTGATCGCCTGTCTCAGAAGGGACAAACCCTGGATCAGTGATCTGCTCTATCTGACATGTACCTAGAAAATCATTGCGACCTCGACGCTGCTGAAACATCCAAATTCGCCAGTATTGTATTTGTGTCCAGACAAATTCCTTCTTCACTCATGGCTCTTGTCTGGAATGCCTTGTGCGAAAAGAAGTTAAGTGCTTAAGTTGTGGAGAAGATCACAAAAGCCTGATGGCCTTCCAAGTTGAAAGCTTATGAGGATAAATGGCGAGTTTTCAATGACTGGTGTCATGCAAATGATGTCACACCACTGTTGGCTTCTATTCCCCTACTGGTTAACTTCTTTCTCTTTCTCTTTGAAGAAAAGAAGCGAGCACCTATAGCAATCAAGGGATATCATTCCATGATTTCTGATACCTTTAGACATCATTGAAGAGATGACATTGGTCACAACAAGGACCTTTCTGACTTGATCAATTCAGACCACACTCAGTTACCTTGTTCCCAAAGTGGAACCTCTCCTGGGTCTTGACATAACTCAACTTGTCTAACTTTGAACCTCTGTCTACCACACTGCTGAAGCCGCTGTCATACAAGACCTGTTTCCTGATAGCATTAGCTTCTTCCTTCAGGGTGAACGAGTTGCATGTCCTGTCCATGGATCTGAACTACCTACAGTTTCATTATGACAGTTCAGTTGTTCTAGTAACACAGCCTGGTTTCATTGCAACCAGAATTTGTTCAAAGTGGGTTTTGGAAAGGTTCACCAACACAGTTATTGCAGGAGGCATCTACATCATCCTGCTATTTGCTATACGAGGAATTACACTCACAAGCTCCATCATCTTCACTTGACCCAACAATGACTAGAAAAGATTGAGGAAGTTTTTTTCACATGCTACCACCAGAAATGCACCCATTTCCTCCTTCTCTGTCAACAGAGGTGTATAAAGTTTAAAGTCCCAGCATCAGTTGATCTCTTGGCAAAGTAAGATCAGCCCACCTTCAAGCGATACCACAGTCTGGTAGAGTGGCAGACTTACTGCATTGTTTAGAGTCAACAGTCCTTTCTTTTCACAACAATGACTGCCATCCAATTTTAACAAAAGCATACTATGAGAGACACACCTGTGTTTCAAACAGAAATCCCAGCTGTCGACAGAGACATAGCAAGTCTGGGAATGTCAAGACCGTCTTCAGTACAGATGGGGGGCAAGACTCAGTCACTTTGCTGTGGAATGGGAAGGACCTTGCCACAATGATCTCTAGATCCTGCAAGTTGTCTCATAAGGGTTCCAGCTCACATTCAGTGTCCCTCCCCCATTGTCCAGAGCTCCACTGCTACAGATGTCCCAAAAGATCCTTTCAGGGCCAGTTTTTTGCAGCGGAAAATGGACAATCTTCTCAGAAAAAGGGCAGTAGAGATTGCATGAAACACAAAAGAACTGGGTTTTTATTCAAGACTGTTCCTTGTGCCAAAGGCCAATGGCACACTTCGGCCAGTCATAGACTTGAGCTGCCTCAACCTTTCCATATGGGCACCATGGTTCAGAATGGAAACACCAAGACTGGTTCTAAACTCCATTCAGGAGGGAGACTTCACAATAGGTCTAGATCTGCAGGATGCATATCTCCATGTTCCAATACACAAGTCCTCCAGTCCCAGATATGAAGGCCTGGGCAGTTGACACTTTCTCCGTTGATTGGAACAATATCGATGTATACACTTATCCTCCAACTCCTCTGATCCCAAAGTACCTGCAAAAGGTAAGGGAATTGGAGTGCAGCCTTATCCCAATTGCTTCCCTCAAGTGGGAAAAATCCCAAGGAATATTGGGGTCTTTAATCACCTGCACAAACAACTCCAATGCAGGCATTTCATCCAAATCCATACATATATTGAACCTAACCATCTGAATCATATCAAACATGCCCTCGGGCAAACATTTCTTAGAACAAGTGGCGGACAGAATTGCTTAGGAGAGAAGGTCCACCACAATGAAAGTGTAGGAGTGTAAGTGGAGAGTTTTCTCACATTGGTGCAAGCATGAACACATCACACCACTTAAAGCATCATTACTCCAGTTAGTTGACTTTTTCCTGTGACTTTCTGAGATAAAGAAGTTGACATCTGTCACTATAAAAGGTTATCGTTCCACAATATCATACATGTTTCAGCATCATGGAAGAGAGAATATAGGGCAAAACAGACCTCTCCAACCGTGTGGTGAACTTTGACCTTTCATGACCAAAGACCTTGGCTTTGCGCCCCAAATTGAATCTACCATGGGTTCTGATGTGGTTAAATAAGTCACTGTTTAAATCACTACGTAGAGTATCAGTGGCTTATCTCTTTTAAACAACCTGCTTCCTATCTACAGCAGGCAGAAACAGTGAGACACATGCCTTTTCAGTAAATCCGAACTATCTACAGTTCCATTGTGATGGTTCGATTTCACTCATGATGACCCCTGCTTTCATTGCGAAGAACAGGCTCCCATCCAAAGGCAACCAGTCATTTGTACTGTCATCATTAGACTTTACCCCAGGACCATCTACAGGACCCAGTGGGGACTTTGAAGTGGTACATGAAATGAACTAAGCTGTTACAAAGAGGTAGATCTCACTTATTTATACATGTACCTTTGAAAGACGGAAAGATTGATATCTGGGCTCAGGCCGTATACAATGGGTTATTCACTCTGCATATAGAGAATTAACCCAAGATCAAATGAATTTCAGCTCATGAGGTTGGGGCAGTTGCCACAAGCATAGCATCTGAGTGCAACTGTTCCTTGACAGACATTATACAGACCATGGGATGGAGGGCAGAGACGACTTTCTCTAGCTTTTACCTACAAGATCTTTCAACCCAAAAGGCTCAGTTGGACCTAGTGGGACCCATAGCAGCAGCACAACAGGTTACCTTCCCAGGTCGTTCAGCAGTTTGTCAGTGACATGGTCTATCGACTTCTACTGGATTTGTGGGGTGGGGGAGGGGGAATTTTCCCAGTCATCAATCAGGCATATGGAGTAACTACTACAGCCTGTATATTTATCTGGAGTTGGAAGCTGCCAGACTTGCCTTGTTTCTCTACACTCTTCCATAAGTCAACAAAAAACAAAAACCTTGTAGGCAAAATACTTTAAAGAGGGCTCAGCCCAACCAAACCAGTTGTTGTGCATGTGCTGCAAAAGACACACACCAATAACGCCTTGCAAGACTGAAGATGAGACTTCTCCAGGTTAAGGGGATGTAACTCCCTCCACCTCTTAACTGTTCACCTTAGGTATTATGATCAGGTAATGTATTTGAAGAGGAACCAATATTGAGTAAAATATGATACTTGCCCAACCATAATAAGGATACATCCTCCCAATCTGGCCACAGTAACATCCTACTGGCAGAGCATGCATTCCACTCCAGTAGTAACTGAAGTATGGATATGATTTGCCACTAATCCCTGTATTCAAGGGAAGATCACTCCAGTCTGACACCAACCTGTGTTGGCAGATAACTTTTGGTCTTTTCATAGCTAAAAGTTAACTTGGGATTTGCGAGGTAGTGGTCATAGTCCTGAGGTATTATGATCAAGTAAGTATTATCAAAGAAACTTATTTTACTTCGAAAATAGGTATTCAAAATGAGTTAGCATCTAAAAATTGTCATATATTATAATGAAAATCTGAACCTGGATTTTCCCTAACATTAATATCTTTTGATCAGGTAGGAAATGGATCAGCACCCTTCTCACCTCTCTTCACAGAAAGAAACAGATGCTCGGTCCTCAGTTTATTTTTGATTTTAGTTGGCATCCTTTTTAGACCTGGAATGTTTTCCATCCTGTAGTGGAACAGGTACGGCACTAGTTGTAGCAGACAAATTGCCTGTGCTTGATTTTAGCCTGCCTATATATCCATACTTAAACAAACTCATCTCAAAAATTTGGTGAGCCCATATATAGTAGATGCTTCAATTAGCTGAGGTTGAGGAAAGACAAATATTTGACTGACACAGATCAAGTTTAGATTGGTGTTCCACATATTGCATGCTGAATCTGCAGATTTCTGGTAATGTTTGTACACCAGTCTCTTAATATTGAACAATCATCTTCTGTTTATAGCAGAGTACCTTTATGATACATTTTAAAGATTAAACAACACAGTTTATTCATTTATAGGAAAAACTAAGAAATATTGACGGTCCAATAGGCTAGTGCTTGTAATATATGACAGGTTTGGGGCCAAAAGAGATCGATCCATGACCTCAGACCACTGTAATTTTCAGGCTCAGCCCTGTTTTATGTACAGTCCTGAAACATGATGGGTGTATTCGCCTTAAATAGTATTATTCACCATGAGAAAAGGTAGTTATTGTTACCTACTTTTCATGCTTCAGTGATTATAATAAGTTCTTTGTGTTTAACTCCATTTCTTTGGCACTGTTATATGTCAGTCATGAAGCTTGATGGGTCCATTCATCTCGAAGGGTAATACATACCAATGGCATAAAGCAAGTCACAGTGACCTGCTTTTTATGCTCTGCTGATTTTATTATTGTGCTGAACACCATTTCTATGACACTTCTCTTTAGTAATGAAACTTCATCAGGGCATTCATTTTTAGGATTAATATTCACACTTATGAAAAGTAGTTTCATGGTGACCTACTTTTCTTCCCACTGTATCAATAATGAATTAATAATGTTGCTTGTTGTATCTTTGGCACTTTCATCATGTCCGTATTCTGCTTAGTACAGTTTACAGTGATGCACAGTAACTAAACATACATTTATGCACAGTCAAATTTGAAAGTTTGAATGCTAATAGATGCCATTTTATATTATAATTCAACTTGAACAATAAAATGATGGGTTGAATACAGCTACAGTAGTTCAAAATTGATGATATAGCAGAAGAAAAGTTGATGATATAGCAGAAGAAAAGTTGCTTTCCTTCAGTTAAAGTTGTATTTTATGAGTGGTAACTCAACACAGCATTGAATTAGCCCCCTTTTTTGTATGTCCCACCCTATTTTACAGAAAAGCAGATAGTGTTTCCCATGTCTTTCCTGTCCTGTTCATCTGTCCACCATGAATTTCATTTCTGTGCAATAATTTTTGAAGAACTTGATGGATATGGATTAAAGTCAAATTTTGGTATGAGGCATTATATGAAGACGATGTAATTCATATTAGTTTTTTTTAAAGCTCACCTGGCCTTAAGGCTTAAGTGATGTTATTGTGTGGGCCAGCATTCATCGTGTATCCTGCATTGTGCATTCTGTTCATCAACAATTGCATGTTACCACTCTGGAGTCCATAGTTTTTATATGATTTCAATCAAACTTGAAATATGGGTTCACATCATCAGAGTCTGAGGCAAATTTGATACTGAACAAGATCCATGCATATTAATGAGGTGATCTTACACATGATTGGTTAACCTTGTTACCACTCTAGAAGCCATATTTCTGATCCAGTTTTGATCAAACTTGGAATATATGCTTACATCATTAAGATCTCAGACAAGTCTGATAACAAGTGAAGTCCAAGCATACTAATGAGGTGATCTTGTATCCGATTGGCTGAGCTTTTTACCCACAGGAAACCATATTTCTGATCTGATTTTGATCAGCTTGAAATATGGGCATCATCAAGATCTTTGATGAGTTCAATAAAAAGCAAGATCCACACATACAAATGAGGTAATCTTACATTTGATTGACTGAATTTGTTTCCACTGTGTAGCCTGTATTTATGATCTGATTTTGATAAAACTTAAAATATATGATTATATCATCAAGATCTTGTGCAAGTTTAATAATGAACAAGATGCATGCATATTAATGAGTTGATCTTGCATCAGATTGTCTGAGTTTATTGCCACTCTGGAAGCTACATTCTGATCCAATTTTGATAAAACTTAACGTATATTATCAAGACCTTGGATGGATTTGATAATGAGCAAGATCCATGCATAATAATGTTGTAATTGTGCATCCGATGGGCTGAGAGAGTACCACTCTGGAAGCCATATTTGTGATCTGATTTTGATCAAACTTGGTATATATGCTTATATCATAATTGCTTGGAATGTTTCAATAATGACCAAGATCCATTCATATTTATGATGTGATCATGCATGTGAATGGCTGAGCTTATTACCACACAGCAAGCCATAATTCTGATCCAGTTGTGATCAAATATGGGCTTGTATCATCAAGATCTAAGGTAGTTTCAAAAGTAAGCTTGTTTAGCACATGTTAATAAGGTGATCTTGCATCAGACTGGCTAGAGCTTGTTACTATTCATAAAGCAATATGTTTGATCTTTTGGGTTTATTATCATCAAGATCATGGATGACTTCAGTTATGAACAAGAGCCTGCACATATTAATTATGCCGTTATCTTTAGAAATCAGTTTTATCAGGATATAGTAAAATAGTTCAAATCAACATGATATAAAGTTTGGGAAATAGTTTACATAGCATGTGTTCTTAAAAACCTGCTTAGTGAAATGGTCAAATGTAAAGTTATGTAAGGCAGGTGAGCAATATCAGGCCCACTTGTCAATGCATGTTAATAAGGTGATATTGCATCTGATTGACTAGAGCTTGTTACCACTCTTGAAGCCAACATGATATAAAGTGTGGGAGATAGTTTACATAACATGTGTTCTTACAATACTACTCAAGTTTGCTTAGAGATGAGATGTGAGCAATATCAGGCACACTTGGATCTCTTATTTACATTTTATGACAAAAGTTTGAGCGGCCTGTTTGACATGGAACTATGCCCGTGCATATTAAATCAAGCCTTATTCAATTCAGTATGTTTTATGGACACATTCCTTGTTTCTGCATGCATTGAAACTGATTATCTATTTTGTTCTGACCTAGGTATGAAAGAGAGGAGGCATTCCTTGCCTTGAACTTGACAGTGAAGAATGCCACATTGCAAGATTCTCTGGATCAGTTTGTGAAAGGAGAGTTACTTGAGGGAGATAATGCATATTACTGTGAGAAATGTGAGGAAAAGGTACTGAAATTTAGCTGAGACTCATTAGAATACAAAATTGTGGTCTTGAACCTTATTATTTCTTCTAAAGGACATTGTATCCTATGAAAAACAACAACTTAGCAAGGAATTTGTTTTAAAATTACATTACTTGTTACTTCCTTGCCAATGAAGTTGGAAAGGGATATAACATTTTGCCCATTTGTTTGTATTTGTTCATTATGCCCTCAATACTTGAGACTCAGTTTCACCTGCACTTGTGAAATTTGGTAAGAGGATGCATCTCAGTAAGAGTAACTCTACCCGACTAAAATGAGGTCACTGTGACTTCATATGCATGTTTGAGTGACTTAAATATATTCAGCTGTTCATTTGTTACACCATAAATATTTTGGACCCTATTTTACCTACACTCATGAAAATTGGTATATGAATACATCTTGACAAGTGTAATGCAACCATACCAACACTAGGTCAGTGTGACCTAATTGCTTTCTTGAATGACTTCTGTATTTTCATTTGTTCATTCAGTCCACCCTCAATATCTTGAAGTCTATTCACCCACACCTTGAAAATGTATATGTGGATACATCTCAAGACAGTAATTCAGCCATACCAATACCAGCTTAGTGTGACCCAATTTTCATGCCCAAGTGACTTTTGTTATTTAAGTTATCCATTCATTACACCCTCAATATTGTAAACACTATTTTACCTGCATGTCAAAAATTTGTACATTGATGCATCTGAACGAAACTAACGTAATCATACATAAAATAGGTCACTGTGACACAGTTTTCAAGTTTGAAAGACTTTTTTATTTTCAGCTCTCTATTCATTACACCCTCAGTATCTTGAATGATTTCAACTACACTCATGAAAATTGGTATGTGGTTGCATCTCAAGAAGAGTAACTCAACCATACCACAACTAGGTCATTGTGAACCAATTTACATGCTTGAGTCACTTCAGTATTTTCAGCTTTCTGTTATTCATCAATATTTTTGATCGTATTTCACCTACATGAAAATTAATACGTGAATGAATCTCAGGGAGAGTAACTCACATATACCAAAACTAGGTCACTGTGGCCTAATTTTCATGCATGAGTGACTTTTGTATTTTCAGCTGTTAATTCATTATACCCTCAATATCTTGGTTCTACTGCACCTACACTCTTGAAATTTTGTATGGATACATCTGAGAAAGAGTATTGGTAACTCAACTACACCAAAGCTAAGTCAATGTGACCCAGTCTTCATGCTGGAGTGACTTTGTATTTGCTGCTAACCATTTTTTACACTCTTAATATCTTAAACCCTATTTCCCATAAACTCATAAAAATTGCAATGTCATGTGTATCAAGGTGAGTAATTTCACCATATCAAAATTAGGTTACTGTGACCTTTCACACTTGAGTGACTTGTGTGCTGTTGTATATTTGTTCCTTAAACTCTTAATATCTTGGACCCTATCTCACAAGCACTTATGAAACTTGGCATGTGGATGTATCTCAAGGAGAGTAACTCAACCATACCAAAAACTCAGTCACTGTGATTTAAGTTTCACACTAGAGTGACTTTTATATTTTTAGCTATCAGTATGTTACACTTTCGATATCTTGAACTCTAGATCATCTAGACTTATGAAATATGGTATGTGGATACCTTGCAAGGAAATTAATTTAACGATATCAAAAAAGGTCACTATGACCTAATTTTTAGGCTTGACTTGCTTTTGTATTTTCAGCTTTTTGTTTATTACATCCTCAGTATCATAGGTTACTCATGAACATTGATTTGTGGATCTTGCTCAAGGAGAGTAACTCAGCAATACCAAAAGTAGGTGGCTGTATCTCAATTTTCATGCTCAAGTAACTTTAATTTGTAATTTTTTTTCCATACCAGTCTTTATATTGTCACTTACTTGAAATGTGCTCCTGTTGTTGAAGGGATTGTTGTATACAAGTAAGCACCTAGTTTTAAGTTAAAACTTTATTTTATGTCAGTTGCATAAGATCTTGCAATTTATGTGAGCAGCTCTTGACATTTTTGACGTAGGTGCATTGTGGTCTTAAAAGTGGAGAAAAGCACCAACCTTGGATGGGTGATAATATTCCCTTGCACATGTCAGAAATTATAATGGAACCCAGGACTGCAGAGGTGCAATGCATGCATGTTATTGCTGTACTGTTCAGATCCCAATTATTTTAATTGGCTGAAGTAAAAGTGGTCAAGTATAACTCAGTTTATAATAGTTTTGGTACATTAGTATGAAATAGTATAGAATTTTGATTAATAAGTATACTATTTATGGTTTCACACAATTTATGTAATAGTACAAAAAAGTGTTTACTGTCACTTTTTTATTCCTTCAGAGGAATACCATCAAAAGAATGTGCATTAAAACCTTACCACCACACTTGTGTATTCAGTTGAAGAGGTTTGGATATGACTGGGAAGCTAATAGAGCCCTTAAGTTTGATGATTATTTCAAGGTAAGTGTCATATTTTGCAGGATATATATTTTAAGCAGCATTATTGTCCCACCTGTGAATGGTGCGATATAAGTAGCAGTAGCAATTGCAATAGTGCCAACATTAACTCCAGTATTGACTGGAGTTAAGTAAAAATATTCACTGCTTCCCTATATGGTAAATACATGCCCACATTCGATGAACTACTTCTAGCTATGGCTAAATAAAAATGGCTATGGAATGTCTAACACTCTCCACGTCATAAATCTGATGGCCACCAGAAGCCAACAATGAATGTAACCTTTTCTACCTGACACCAGTACTGGAGAATCAGTAAATCTAGTTCTCATCCAAAGAAAAAATCTAGCATCCAAATTAAATAAAGAAAATGCAAATACATCCAAAGACTTAATTGAAAGGAAAACAAAATAAATAAATAATACAATTGATAAAAATACTGAAAATGGATTGCTAGTAATTACCAGTTGATTCTGTATCAGTATTAGACATCATGGTCATTTAGATATTTACAGTTTTCCAAATATTTTTTAGTGCCTCCTGGACATAGACTAGAAAGCCTGATTCAATAATGGCTGCCTTTGCATGCTGTGTGCTAATCATGCTCTGTTTAAATTTACAGCAAGTTATATCAGACAAACACAAATTATTGAAGAAATTATATAGGGTGTGTATATCTATCAGAAAATATGTTGTTGAGTAGTACAAACAAGGTCTTTTTTTCATAGGAACAAGATTAGGTCATGCAACCGTGGTTCACTTTTGGTAAATGGAGGAGAGAAAATGAGTTTTAAAACCACAGCCATCTTGAAAATTTTGTTATCGCTACTGCTTCTTTCAAATGGATGGTCATATCAACATGGGGTTTTCACTGAAACACTTTTTATGAGCTCTGGTTTTTCCTAAATGAAAATGGTGCCAATCTGACATCCAATATGGCCACCATGGCAGCCATCTTGAAAATCTTGTTATTGCTACTTCTTCTGAATGTAAAGTCATATTAGCATGGGATTTTCAATAGAAGATTTCTTATGGTGTGTAGTAGCTGTTAAATAAAAATTGTGCTGATCTAATATCCAGTATGGCCACCATGACAGCCATCATGAAAATCTTGTTATTGCTACTTCTCATAAATGGAAAGTCATATCAACATGGTGTTTCACCTGAAGACTAGTTATGATATCTAGTTGGTCCTGAATGAAAATGATGCCAATTTGACCTCAAATAAGGTTTCCACAATGAACATACTGAAAGTCTTGTCACCAATTCACTGAATCGATGATCATATCAACATGGGGTTTCCAACAAAGTCTTCTAATGGTGTCTTGTTTGTCCTAATGAAAATGGTACCAATCTTAAATCCAATATGGCTGCAACAGTGACTGATTTGAAAATCTTATCGCTCAAGAATGTCAGAGATGGTTACAACACTCAGCAGTTTAAAAAAAGAAATGGTCTTGTCTTGAGTTCCTGGAAATTCTTTTAGAACAGTAGAGCATCAGTCCCTTCAAGGGACTTGTGTTTTTATCATGAAACTCAAAACACTCACATTTGTTTTAGGCCTAATAGACAATGTGGCAACTAAGTGCTCCAAACTTTTTCCTTTCACTCCAGTTTTACTACATGTATGAATTTGCTTTCACAACCTTACAGTTGTCAGTTGCCCAGGTGAGCAATATCAAGCCTGTTTGGACCTCTTCTTTCTCATTAACTCTGTTTGGGATAGAGTTCTGGCCCTTGACAATTAGTCATATCTTCAAAGGGAATATTGCTTGTTAAAAGCATAGCTTGAGAACCAATCAACATACTCTGATGCACTATGATATAAACATTGTCTCAAAGATCTAGATGCGATTTTTATGGGTTTTGTCTCATCAACTTAATTTTGGATAAAGTTATGGTCTCAACAGTTAATTTAAGGTATCAGTAAATAGTAATGGGCAAAGTACATGTGCCTGCATGTACCATTTTTTTCAATGAAAATTCAACCATTACTATTCATTACAATGCAATCATCAACATAAATAATAAATATATTTATGCTCGTAAGAGGACAGTGAAACAGTGTAAATAAAATATTTTTATGACAAATATTTCGTCAGGATGTTTCACCCATTTATTTTCACACCCACTCACCCTTCAACAGTAGGTGAAAATCAGTAACAATTTCTGCATTTTTAACCCCATCAAAGATCAATGTCAAGTGGCTAACTTGTCGAACTTGCAGTTAAAAGCATGTGAATTCCAATTCTACCATCAGATCAGCCAGGGTCAACTACACTGGTGTGTCCTTGGACAATGCACATCACTCCTATAGTCTAGGCACTAAATAACATACTTGTGTTGCTGTGCTATAAAAAATCAAACCAAAGCCAGATTAATACCAAACAAAATCATAGAAAGAGTTTTAGATGCTTATCAAGCAAGATCAAAATATGGAAATAATCAATAGGACCAGGGGATCATTTTTATGTAGAATTACTGACTTTAAGCATTGCTAAGCAGGTGCCCATGCGAGTTAGTCCTAGCTGGACAGCCACCCATAACAACTGTGACCTGGATTTTAAACTTTGACCCAACTGGCTTTTTTTTCTGCACAAAACTGATGATCCACAAGACCTACCATAGACGGACATCCATTCTCAACATGCTAATAATGATAGAGATATTGCTGGATACCTTATCCATACCTTTGCTGTTAAAATATTTACCCCATGGCCAATGATATGAAACTGTTTTGTGCTACATTAAAAGTTTTCAACATATCTCAGAAATGTTTTTCTTCCTATTAAGCAAATTTCATTGAGAAAACAAACATTTTGGTGTAAAGAAAAAAAATATGGTTTTTTAGCTAACATGAAGGCCAAGAAAGCTTATGGTATGGCCCTGTGTCCATCTTGCATTGTTTTTTGTGTGTGTCCATCATGTATCATCCATCCATCAATAATTGTTTGTTACCACTATGGGTTCCATATTTCTGATCCAGTTCCAATCAAACTAGGAATATAGGCTTAAAGCATCAAAATCACAGAGAAGTTCAGTAATGAGAAAGAGCCATGCATATTAATGAGGTGATCTTAGATATGATTTAGAGTTAAATAATGAGCAAAATCCATGCATACTACTGAGGTGATCTTTCATCTGATTGACTGACCTTGTTACCTCTCTGGAGGCCAGATTTCTGATCCAAGTTTGATCAAACTTAGAATATATACTTATATCATCAAGATTGGACTAGTTCGGTAATGAGTGAGATCCATGCATACCAATGAGGTGATCTTGAATCTGATTGGCTCAGCTTGTTACCACTTTGGAGGTCATATTTCTGATCCAATTTTTATCAAAAACATGTAATATATGCTTATGTCATCAAGATCTTAGGTAAATTATATAATGAACAAGATGCATGCATATAAATGAGGTGATCTTGCATATGTATGATTGGCTGAGCTTCTTACCACTTGAGAGACTGTATTTCTGACCTAATTTTAATCAGATTTAGTAAATAGGCTAATATTGTAAAGATGTTCTGAGTTTTGGTATGAACGAGACCATTGTGGAGATTTTTTTTGCACCTCTGTAGAGACTGTATTTTTGATAGGCTATTGATCCAACTTGGTAAATTGGCCCATGTCATGAAGTTCTTACTTGAGTATGATTATATGTGAAATTTGTGCATAGTAATGATGTGATCTAGCATTTCAATGGCTGAGCTTGTCAATAATCTAGCATCACTAGTTCTGATAAGATTTTGATCAAACTTTGTTAAAAAGTCTTATAATATCAAGCTGTTGGATTAATTTGAATATGAGCAAGATCTCTGTGTATTAATGATATAATCTTGTATCAGATTGGCTAAGCTTGTTACCACTCTGGAGACCAAATTCCAGTAAGATTTTGTCTCACCTTCAGCTTATATTATTGTTGTATACAGGTTCTATAATAAGTGAGATCAGTGGATTTTAATAAGACGCCTTGCATCTGATTAGCTGAGCTTGTTACCGCTAAAAATCTAGAGACTATATTGCTCAACCAATTTCTTTAAAACTTGGTTAATGAGTTTATATCATCAAGGTCTTGGATGACTTCATTTATGAGCAAGAGACAGTGCATATTAACTATATATCTTTTAAACAGAATTTGTATCAGGATATTGTATGGTAAAATCAACATTATATAAAGTTTTAGAGAAAGTTTACATAGGATGTATTCTTACAATATCCTCGACCCGCCATGGTTCGTGCCCTTAACGTGAATTTTAATGATTTCATTGTAATATTGTGAGAAACTATTTAAATCACCATAGAATGTGTTCAACTATATCTACTTAATTTATTCATCATTGAAAAATATTTATAAACTCTATAAATCCTTTGCGAGCTACCATTTTTCTGATCGTGTCAAAATTTGTCTATTTCTGGAAGTTTGTCCATGGTTCATGCCCCTGAAATAAAGGCCAAGTGATGTAACATTGGAATGTGACAATTAGGCCAAAGTGTAAAAATAGATTGTTCATAATGTCTCTGTATTTTAATTAATTGCATTTGTAATATAATTCATTGTTTTTGTATGCATATTGACTGCAATAAAACACGTATCAAAAATGATGACAAAAGTATTTTTTTTTTAAGTATATAAAAAAATAGGATGATTTTTTTTTTCTCCAAGCCATTTTGATATAATTATATTATTTAAATCTACGCTGAACTTTTAAAAGATTTTTTTTCTTCAGGCTATGTCACAACAAAGCTTTTGTTCCCCTACATTACAATAATCCATTAAAGAATTTCATACTGCATACTGTTCCATTTGATTTATTTTTCCTAACATGATATAAGAAGTGCATGTTATAGAAACAAAGTTTTTACATTGCCTTTGTGGTCTGAGAAATCTCTGTTATGAATTTCCTACTAAAAAAAAGGTAAAGAAAACCAACATGTGAACATTGGCCCTGGCTTTAACAGCTAACACTAATGCCAGGGCCACAACTTGAGGCAAATATGGCATTAGTAAAATTGGACATTTTCACTGTGTTTTTTCAATTTGAATTGTAGTACATATTTAAATTTCATTTCATCGAATATTTCTTAATCAGCAAATACTAGTGACCCAGTTGATGATGTCAGGATCTGAAAACAAGCGTGTGAGGTCACGAGAAACATGGCGCACTATTCAAGGACGAGCATGAAGTTGGGGGGGGGGGGTAGATGATTATGTTATGTAAGCCAGGCGAGCAATACCAGGCACACATGGGTCTCTTGGTCTAAACTTTTTTTTTTCTCCATTGGCTCTAAGCCTGATTTTAACTGTCTTCCTATTACTTCCTATGTACTATTATAGTACTGGTAATAGCAAGAGGCCAACTTTTTCATTCCAGAGTTCTTCTTTGACCAAGATAATGATTAGATTTTAGTTTCTGAGTGTTATTTATGCCATTTTTAGAAAAATAAGTGCCATTAATTGACAAAAAAGTGCTCCAAAATGGAAAGGAATTCACAAATTTGGTCATCTTTTTTTTTTTCTTCTAATATGGACTATTAAGCCTAAAATATTTGCTTAACAGAATGTTCTATTCACCTGAACTAAAGTTTTTAGTGTAGGTCCCATGAGGGACATGCTCCTTGCATAAGGTATATGCTGGAGGGGGTGGTAGAGATTATGACATCATTAAAGACAATGGAAATCACATGTCATGATCAATGAAGACATATCATTGCCAAGGATGATGTGCCAGCCTCTCTCAATCCTTTCACTATTTTCCAAGTGAAATAAGATTGCTTAAACCTTCAAAGAGAGATTCAAATCTATCAGAAGGGGAAGAAATTACACAGGTCTAGAAAATAGGTTTGGGTATTTGTTGGGTGAGTAGAGTTAGAGATCATGACCTTGATGTTTTGGGTTTAGGCATAGATTTTGGTGACACAGACTAATTGATATACTGTAACTCTTACTCTTACCCCAAGAAGTTATTCTTAACACAGCATATCCATCACTATTGATGTCACTAAACTGAATGTAAAAAATATTGTTTTCTTTGTTTTTAGTGTAACTTTGAAGTACAATCAATTTTGAGAGACCACCACTTCTGCCAACAAAACATGGTCTGTCAAGACTGGTGGTCTCTGATTAGAGATAATTTTTCTATATAACATTTGTTCATGCATTCAGTATCATGTCTCTATCAGGATTGGTGGTACAGTCCTACCCACTTATATCGACATCACTTATGTCGACAAGCCACCTATGTTGACAAAAAAACAAAGTCCCGGTCCCTTGGTCAACAATTACTACCAAATTTGTCATGCTTATGTCGACGTCGAGATAAAAAAATAAACGTACATGTCGACAGAAGCCCTTGGTCCCAGCTTGAACAATCCTTTGTTTTCTAATCATTTATGTCGACAAGTTGCCAGTTCCGACCCATACTTTGTTCAACAATTAGTTGATCTTGCCGCCAAGCTTTAATTTTGCCGCTGGCAGATCATTCATGTCGACAATCGGCCAGTTCCGACCTGTACTTTGTTCAACAATTAGTTGATCTTGCCACCAGGCTTTAATGTCTTGGTGGATTAAAAAACAGGCTTTTATTTGGTCCTATAAAGTTGGCCTCTTGCGGCGACTTAAATAACACATGTACCCTTCATCAAAGTAAGCCGGTTACAATGTTCAATAAAAACAATCCACCCTTCATTTAAAAAAATCATCACCAAACTTGAATAAAAACATTGAAATGTGATCAATTGTTGCATTTTCCAAAGTAATCTGTGATTAAAACAAGTTTATTGTGCTGTGAAAGTTTCCCTTTTAAACTTTATTTATGTTTACGATGGCAACCAACGGCAACGTAAAACGCAGATTAAATTTACAGTCTCTGGAAAGTAAATATCTGGCTGTTAAGGAAGTTGAAGGTGGGGCATCTCGCAAAGATGTCTGGGAAAACTTTTCTCTTAAATGTAACACCCTGTCAGGATGGATGATAAACCAACAAATTGGTCTAGATGGATGAAAGCTGCTGAGTCTATAACGAAAGGTAAATTAATCATATCAGCCGCATATCTCTTGTTCAATTTTATGTACTTTTCATGATGACTTCCGTAAATAAATATATGTTTTCATTTCTCTGTGAATAGCCCCATCCCCTTGGTAGCCTCAGCAAGATGGGAACATGTATTGTTTCAGGCTGACCAAAATCTAGGTCAATTTAAGTACATGTACATGTACTTTGTAGCATGTAAATAACAACTATGCAACCATGTGCAACTGGCGACAATGAATATCGTAGTGAATTGTGTAGACGTGTTAGATCAAATGAGGACAACCATTTTTTATACATGTGTTTCCTATCAGGATGTGACCGATGCATACATTTTCTAACATGAGACCCGTACACGAATTCATGGATTTTTCATATACATGCACTTAACGCAATGTGGATTTTATTACACAAAGGTAACCAAAATGTAATTTGTCAATATAGAAGTGTATTTCATACTGGTTTTGTCTTCATGTACTCAAAATTTTCATTGTTTGTTTTCTCAAAGTGTAAATCCTGCTCACTGACAACAGGTCACCTCCATACAGATGAATTTAACTTGTATGCAGGTCCAAGAGAAATGTGCTTTTTTAAAAAAAAAAACCCCAACACTCATCTTGACATCCGCTTATGTCGACAATATTTCCTCGGGCCCGTGGATGTCGACATAAACGGGTAGGACTGTAGCAGTCTTCTTTCAAGACAGTTTTTACAGTAAAAACAATTGGCCTGTTTTTCTAAAACAGAATATGACATGGTCATACCTGAAAATATTGGTACATTTGTTTGTACTGTATTCACACACATACCTACAAAAATATAAATAATCTTGAAAATATTTAAATAATCCTTTTTTTATTTAAATAATAAAGGTCTTAAACTTATATTTGGAATATTTTCTATGCATGGTGCTGATGGTCTATGATATTTTTTTTACATTAAATGAATGTTAAACCTATCTTGTCTTGGTCATTAATTTCATGCACTAGCTCCAATCATATATCCCTATTATAGATATCCCCCATACATAACACAGTGTATATGTTGTACAGTTAGAGGCACAACAGATAAAGCAAATATGTAAACAAAAAAATCATGACCATGTACAGACTGTTTCCTGCAAAATTACTTAGTTTCAGAATTGTCAAGCAGGTGTACATACAGATTTAGATTTTTAACATATTCTGGTGGAATTTGGTAAGAACATTAACTCTTGCACCACACGGTATTGGACAGAGTTATGGCCCTTGTCAATCAGTTTAATATATTTACATGTGATGTTTCATGTAATCAACATAGCACTATAATCACTCGACATATTATGATGTGATTTTATGTGAAGGTTGTTTCATATACCTTGATGTATCTTTTATGTTTTGTTGTCTTTTCTATTTTGGACAGAGCTAAGGCTTATTGGTTGACTTTCTATTTTGGAAAGAGCTAATGCTTGTTGGTTGACTTTCTATTTTGGACAGAGCTAAGGCTTCTTGGTTAACTTTCTATTTTGGACAGAGCTAAGGCTTGTTGGTTGACTTCCTATTTTGGACAGAGCTAAGGCTTGTTGGTTGACTTTCTATTTTGGAAAGAGCTAATGCTTGTTGGTTGACTTTCTATTTTGGACAGAGCTAAGGCTTGATGGTTGACTTCATATCTTTACATGAGATGTTGCTTTTATTGATGGTTACTTGAAGGAGAGGGATTTCAAGCATTCTATGTCATCAGTTAGAAGAGTTATGTCCCCCAAATGCCCATCTTCTCCTAACCTTTGTTTTCCCAGAGACCTCTCCCCCATATTTGTTGTCAAGATATCTGAGCTGATAATATACTGAGTGAGTTGAATAGCACTAAAAATTTAAAATCTGCCCAATGATGAGAAAAATGAAAAGATTACAATTACTTCTACCAAAGAGAATTTTTAAATGTTAACGTTATACATGAAGCAGGCTAATGGAAAATTGGCATAAAAATGAATACTCAATAGTACTGATTTCACATAACTTTTGCTTTAACTATACTTTTAGTAAGAATAACAAAATGTATTTAAATCATTTTATTGTTGCTACTGCTATTTCAATATTAATTGATTTATGTCATGGTTTGACTGTTATAACATCATACAGATGCTCTCCTTGGTATGTGTTTTCGTTTGCACAAGTCTCTTCTTGAAATAGCCAAAATTAGTCTTGCCAATACTGCCAATTTCTTTGTTCCTAAGTCACCACCTCGGTTATCAAAACCCCTTGGAAATACTATTTGATCTTTGGCAATTCAATACGTCCTCAGCCAGTCCTCTTGTTTTTAGTAATAAATTCAATTAAATCAGATTCTCCAAATGAGGCCATACATCCCTGTATGCAGACAGTTTAAAAGATGGAGGCAAATGTGCAGCTGCTGTTGCAACATCCAGGGCAGCATCTTGTGCCAGTTACTGAATAAAGTCTCCATTTTACCACAGAAAATTACAGCCATACTGAAATCTTTGAACTATATTGAAACCTCTCAAAAACTAATTTCATCATCTTTTTGGATTCCCTTTCCACATTGAAAGCCTTGCAAAACCTTAAATATGACAACTCATTATATTCAGAATCTTACGGAAACATAATTTACTCCTTCAGTCTGGAAAAAGCATTCTATACTGTTGGCATAGATATTAGGGTCATGAAAGGGCAGATAAAGCTGTGGCTGCCCTGCAGACACCCATTTCTGAATTGAAGGTTCTATATACTGACATGAAATATTATATAAATCAGCATTTTCAATGTACTTGACAAATATGTGGAATGAAAACTCCACAAACAAGCTTCATAACATCCGACTCACCATTGGAGAGTGGCATCCCTCATATAGAACAAATTGCAGAGATGAGGTGGTATTGTGCCAATCATGTATAGAACACACATACCTGACTCATGCATACCTCCTGAAGGTGGAACCTCATTCAGAGTTGCGTACCCTACACGATCCACTGACAGTGGAACACATTCTTGTTAAATGTATTAACTTCCACCTTGTGAGATGTTTTTTTATTATTATTTTTTTATGTGCACTCAATTAGGGGCTTTATGAAGATGTACCACCTGAGAAAATCTTGGACTTTGTAACAGAGTATGGTTTATATGACAAATTTTGACCCTATATTTTAAGGATTTATATTTCTTTACCTTTATCTTTTATTTTATATACTGTGTAAAGAATTGTAAGAGCTTTACCAATACTCTTGTAGGACTATGTGTTTACATTTATTTGGAAGGGTTGTATCTTCCTAAAATTTCTTTTTGCAAGCTTTTATTTTTTACAACTTAACTTTTAATTGACACTATATGGTATTGTGCTGACATGCCATTAAATCCTATACATAACACTGTTATAATGGCTTATACTCCCCTGCCATTAAATCCTATACATAACACTTATAATGGCTTATACTCCCCACCCCATGTCTATAAATATTACCATAAGTTGCTCTATCATTGCTGTTATTGTGAAATGATGCATTGAACCCAAATTGATATATTTCTACATCATGATAGACACTGTTTATAATCACTGATGCTGTACTGAACTAAGACTCTCATTTGTCACATGATGCTAGTTAAGGCCTTTGTTTGGCTGAAGCAACGTTATAATAATTAAATAAGAATTCCATGCCAATGTAACTGTGTTAACCTCTGAAAGATTATGCTATTAGCTAGCCCCTTTATTTGTACATGTGTGTTCCAATGTCCTCAACATGAAATATTTATATTGTTTAAAACTTCACTGGATAAATTGACTATCTGTTAAATTTGCCAGTACTTTACATTTTTTTCAGCAAAATCTCTTTATGACAATCAAATCAAGTAATTGCATGGAAAATATATGTTGAACTTTATCCCACATTCCACAAGATTCCGTTTAGGGTAATCATGCTTGTTAAGAAATAGTTCCACCATGGTAGTGAAACCAAAGCTCATTAAGATGATTATACATGTAGCAATTATAAATAATGCTCAGAAATTTTAAAATTGGTTCAGGGTTTCAATATACCATTGAATTTCAAATATGAAGCTTGAAACAATACTTCCACCAGTATGAGACTAATTTCTTGGTTTTGATAAATGAGTAATTATATTGTATTCAGTGATGTTTTTGTATTAGACCTATATATTACACTTTAGTTTCCTTGGATACTGGACATGGAGCCATATACAGCTGAGGGCATGACTCGACGTGAGAGTGCAAATATGAATGGTACAATGGAACAGGATTTATCATCAGAGGATGAACAAGCTACAGGAGTGAGAGGGGATGCAGGAGCAGCAGGGGACAGCAGGCCCCCAGATATAGTCATTAGCTCTTACCTAGACCACAAGCCAATAAACTATGAACTTGTTGGAGTTGTGGTTCATAGTGGTCAGGCCAATGCTGGACATTACTATTCTTTCATTAAGGATAGACGGTAAGTTGGAAAGTGCTAGTTTATCAATTTATCAGGATTAGAGTAAGTTGTATAATTTAGATCAAACATATGTATGATCTTTCTGCAGTAAGCCTAAATATCACACAACAGTGTGTGCTAAGGGAATAGGCCCGATAAACCCTCCTGAATGTTGTAAGAGGTGGCTATTGGAAGAAACCTTCCTGGGATGCATCCTGTGATTGTGTTCGAGCTGAAAAGGTCTTGGACTTTTCAAAAGAATGCAGTTTATATAAAAACAAATTGGACTTTGTATTTTTAGGATTTTACCCTGTTTTATATTTGTTTTTTTTAAGGATTTTACCCTGTTTTATCTTTGTTTTTGTTTTGTTTACATTTTTTTATGCCTAAACTCTCTCAGCACTGTAAGGCCAGGATTGTGCTGATGTACTGTTAAACCCAATACATACATACATACATGTACATATATACATCAAATAACAATCTTTAAATAGTGTTTTTTTTACTAGAGAATTTCAGAAAAATTACTAAACATTAGCAATTTAACTTCAACGTAATTTATTAATTGTATTAACCTGCATTGTCAGTGTATCATTGCAGTTATTGATTTTCTTATACACCTCGCCCTCGATAACTCGCGCACAACAGGGTATGCCATCCCTGTTGGACATTGAGATTACTCGTTTCATAATGATTGTCAATAAAGAATTTTTTTTAATGAAATTGTTTGCTTTTTTTGTATAATCTATCTTTATTTTCAAGATGCCCAACCTCTGAAAGATCATTAACAACATTATTCCAAGAGGTTTCAACGATCATCACGTGTACGCAAAAACATTGAGTATTATGTCACTGCTTTTTGTTGTTGTTGATTCACAGCAAAACAAGATTCCTTTCTTTAAAAAACAAAGGACATTTATTTTGTAAAACAACTGTCAGTGTAAAAACTCTTTTTTTTTTTATTGTTCTATTAGTAAAATATTGATATCATGATTTCATTGCAAGTAATAGTGAAACTGCTTCTCATCCTTGAGGAAATCTCTGAGTGTCAATTCAGGAATTTTAAGTTCACTACAAACTCTGGAACTCGCTTCTCTATAATGAACCCTATCTGTGAAACAAAGCTTTTTATTCACCAAGTACTCATTTCACTTGTACTTGGTTGCCTTGTTATCTTTGATCACATTTAAGAATGACTAGGCTAATTTTAGGTAGTTTAATTATATTACTTCCATATTAATATTTATAACTGTTCGATTGATCAAATGAAATGAGTTGACCTGACACATGACCGTGACCGCATGATCTTATGCAGGTAGGATTTGCATGCCTTTTACCTTTTCTTTTTTTCCACCCTCTTTATTTGATTTGATACAAAAGACATAATTAGCGTGATAATGCAAAGCGGGTCTGCTTTTAATTGAGTGTAAATAGACAACAAATACTTCTGCAAGTCAGAGATCAAAACACAGTCGGCACTTAAGTAGGTTCTCACAGAAACGCTCACGGATATAGCCGTGATGGTAGACTGATATTTTTCATGTTTGAATACAAGAGGGCATATTTGCATTTAAGATGATTAAACAGAAACTGAATTAAAAGAAAGAACTAAAACACGAATTTCTCTTGACAAAACTTATTTAATTGCTATTTATTTATTAAAGTGTTGCCACCAGTATGCAATTTATGACATTTTCATTAATCAAAATTTTGTCTTATATTTTTATTTACAGTTTACTGAGAATGTTATTTGGAAAGAAAATTTAGTAAAATTCTTATTAAAAGTTGAGAATTTCATGATGGTGACTAAAATTTCCAAGTACTAACCACCATTTTTCACGATAAAACGAGCGATATATCGAGGTTTCATTTACCAATTTGTATCGCGATTTTCTTCACGTTCAACAAATAGGGGCCCATTTTGTTTGGTATTTTCTAGTTTAAAAAATGGGATCCATGCTTAACCCCGCATTATAAGTGTGTTTGTGACTCATCCGGGCGTGAGTTATCGAGGGAGTGGTGTACTAAGATCATTAGCTCACAATACTTTGTTGCAATTATCCTTCTATCTCACATGTAATTTTCCACTGATATTTTGCCTCCCTTGGTCACCCTTCTTCAACAGTCATTACAATTCCATCTTTTCAGTGTTTTTTTCAAGAGAAATTGCATTGTAGTTCATAAAGAGAAAAAAGTCACTTTCATTGTTTATTTGTATCTCTTCTTTCTTGTTTCTTTGGGGTTTTTTTGCATCATGACAAATGTGGCAGGGGTTTATACTGTTACCCTTTCATACATGTGACTGAACAAGGACATCAGATCAGTAGATTGGCTTCTACATTAGTAGGATTTCTAGTAGACATAAATTGTATGCATTTTAAGGGGATTGAAAACAAAAGTGCATTTTTGCCATAATACGTATTCTTTTCATATTATCACAGGTTTACTGCCTGGTGTCCATTGATGACATTCATTGTTATTATTAAGTTTCACACTTAACAGGCTCACAATAATTTTCTGGTCCAGATTTCCCCTATGTAATGGTGTCTGGATATGTCTGGTGTTATAATTTTTTCCCCCATATACTATCTTAAAATTCACTTTGCATGAAACACACAATGCAAACTTGGGACATTTGCTATAGTCTGCACCGACTTTGAACTCTGATTTACAAGCATTGCTGACTTTGAACTCTGATTTACAAGCATTGCTGACTTTGAACTCTGATTTACAGGCATCCCTGAGCTTGTAATATTTATTAGCGGATGGATTTTAGCAGTTGGAGAAAGTGCACATTTTGGCACTTTGAAATGAATTGACCATAAAAAGATAAGAGCTTCCTTTTAATATTCCTCTTAAAACAGCTTTAAAAACACTATAACAATTGAACAAGACAAAAAGTCAAAATGCTTACACATGTGTTTCTGCCATATTGATCTCTCCTTTTTATCTCGCCTCCGCTAAAGAGTGGCCAATTTTTAATCAAAGACTCACAAGTCATCATTAACCACCTTTGATCCCATTATTACTTATATCTTCTCAGTAAATGTCCTGCCTTTGGCTTTAAACTCTGCAAATTTCAACAATAAAGTAATCAATTTACACCTTGTTGTAGACACATGTCAGCTGCTGAGTAACATTTCCTAATTAGATTACTCAGCACGCATCACTGAACTGGTTGTTATTCTGGTGGAAAAGTTCTGGTCCACAGTAGACTCATTCTGACTGGTTTCTGTAATGTGTGGATATAACGTGTAAAAATACATAGTTTTTTGTTCAATTTTTTAAAGAAATCTTTTAATTCAGCTATAAAACAGTATGTGCAATAGATAGCCTTTAAAAAGGTATTTTTGTCCTACCGCCGATAGAATCAAATCTATGCCCCTTGTCTGTTTGTGCTTCTGTCTGTTCATCAGGCTAAGTTTTGTGTTTATGTCAGTTTTCAGGTACGGTGGTGGGGCATTCATTTTCCTTTAACATATTTCTAGTTTGTCAATCACTGCTTTTTGTGTTTAATATTTAATTTATCATTTACTAATAATCTTTTTAGTGGTACAGTGTTGAACAATCCCAACAAGGGGAAGTGGTTCAGATTCAATGACACTATTGTTGAGGAATTTGAGATGAATGACACCAATCTTGAGTCTGAGTGTTTTGGAGGAACTTACAAGGCAAAGGTCTATGATCAGTGTAAGTACAGTAGTCAGTCACCATAAAGCCCCTCAGTATATCACCATCTTTTTTATACTAAGTACAGTAGCTAATCACTGTAAAGTCCTCAGCATATCACCATCTTTATACCAAGTACAGTAGTCACTCTCTGTAAAGCCCTCAGTATATCACCATCTTTAAGTACATTAGCTAATCACTGTAAAGCCCCTCACTATATCACCATCATTATTATACTAAGTACAGTAGTCCCTCATCATAAAGCCATTCAGTATATCACCATCCTTTTTATACCAAGTTCAGTAGCTAATTACCATAAAACCCTCAGTATATCACCATAATTATACCAAGAACAGTAGTCACTCTCTGTAAAGCTCTTCAGTATATCACCATCCTTCTTATACTAAGTACAGTAGTCCCTCACCATAAACCCTCAATATATCACCATTCTTCTTATACTTAGTACAGTAGTCCCTCACCATAAAGTCTCTGTATATCACCATCCATATACCAAGTACAGTAGTTCTTCACTGTAAAGCCCATCAATATATCACTGGGTTTCCACTAAGTGCAGTAGTCACTCACCATAAAGCCCCTCATTATATCACCATCCTTCTTATACTACATGTAAGTACAGTAGTCTGTCACTGTAAAGCCCTTCAGTAAATCACCATCCTTATGGGGGCGCTCTATAGATAATACATGCTTCTGAGAGAGTGACAGGTGTAAGATGAAGTTGTTTGCATTTGCAACATGCACAATGGAAAGAATGTTGGCATACCTCTATGTTACTTTCATGTACTGTGGCTGAAATGTGGAAATTGGACATGATCTAAGCACACAGCAGACAGAAATGGCCACTCCAAAGTACTCGAAAAATCAGCCTGAATTAGTCAAAAGTACACTATTTTCAGCAATTATTAAAATAGAGAAACGAATTTTGCCAGAGTAGGCAATACAGCCTCTGAAAATACAATGAATGAATTACAAAATATATAAAAAGTAAAAAAAGTTATCTGCTCTTTTTTTGTAAAATTTACCTTTGAAGTCCAGGAAGTGAAAATGACCAAGTGGAGCTAGCAGTTTTTTGAGAGGTGCACATCTTCAGTAAGACCAAGCTGTATACTCTATAACCCTAATTGTACCCATCAATCATAAACCAAAATTAAGGGAATTCAAAGTTCTTTTAAAAATACCTAAGATATACAAGGTCTTTTTTAAATAGACAGGACAACCAGTGAGGAAAACCTGGGTAATTCTTTTTCTTTAAAAATCTAATCCTATGAAAAGTACGAAACTGGAGAGTGCCACCTATACCAAGTACAGTTGTCTTACACCATAAAGCCCCTCAGTATATCACTGTCCTCTTATACTATGAATTTGGATTGATTACAGCTCTTGTTGGCCATTGTTGAGTACCTGTTGAGTACAGCATGTATCAGAGAGGGCAGAATATTCAAAGTCCATCACTGATCACAATGGGAGAGATGTACCTATGTAAAAAATAACTGAAGTTGTTGCTGTTGTAAAAAAAATTTAAAAAACCCGCTAAATGGGAACATGCTGTCTTTTACTATTTTCACTAAAATGAGCAAAAACAGCACAAAGGCTGATTCTGCAATTTAGGAGACAAAGTCATATATTGAGTTTCAGAAATAACCTAAATCATGTGAGCATGTTGTAGCTGCTATTGGAAACTATTGTCTTACTTTGGCATGGCAGAGAAAAATACTATGATCAATCCAGATCGGTATTAAATGAGGTATGGTCTTAGATTTTGTTAAATTGGGTAAATTTTTATTTATTGTTGTTACTTCACTTAATTTTAGCTCTTATCTAATGAGAAGCAATTTTAATGTGGATTTACATCATTAAGTAGCAGTATTATGACACAACCTTATGGAAAATTTCAGTATAAGATGACCTAAATTATCACCAGGGTTATAAGCGGACCTCAGAAAACCTTGAAAACCCTAAAATTTTATTGTGACCTTAGAAACCAAGAAAAAGCAACACAAAAAAATTAAGGAAACCTAAATAAAAAGAAGAAAAAAAGAAAAATTTGAAAAAATGACGAATGGCTCTACCCTGACCCTACAAAAAATGTTTTTTTTTATTCTATGATTCATTTTCAAATTTTTAATAAATGTTATGCTCACCATGGAGATAGTCTTGTAGCTGCTTTGTGTCTTGAACATCAAAAAAATGTTAAAACCTTGAAAAAAACTTAAAACAACCTCAAATTTTAAAAATTAATTTCACTTCTAACCCTCTATAACATGGATCACTTTTATGGCTATTGTAGAAAGAGGAAGCATCATATCTAAAAAAATATATCAGCTGGCTTTACGAGCTGATAATATTGAAGTATTATTTAATATATGCTCATCAATTGATACATTTTATCTGTTTTTGTATCCTTAGCTCTGCAGCAAGAAGAGAAAGTCTTGCTGAAGTTCTGTCTCATAGCAGTTATAAATTTTACTTTACAAATAACAAATTTCTTAATAGTATGTATGAAGATGTTAAACATTTTGCATTATTCTTATGCTTTAGCATCAAGCATGGGGGATATTGTGATACCCTCTGTGTACTTCTCCATCTATCCATCACCACATCTTCAGATAACCTGGTGGTGGGGATATTGTGACACCCTCTGAGTACTTGTCTATCACCACATCTTCAGATAACCTGGCAGTGGGGATATTTTGACACCCTCTGTGTACTTGTCCATCTATCCATCACCACATCTTCAGATAACCTGGTGTATCCATCACATCTTCAGATAACCTGGTGTATCCATCAATCTTCAGATAGCTTGGTGTATCCACAACATCTTCAGATAACCAGGTGTATCCACCACATCTTCAGATAAACTGGTGTATCCACCACATCTTCAGATAAAGTGGTGTACCCATCATCACATCTTCAGATAAACTGGTGTATCGATCACCACATCTTCAGATAACCTGGTGTATCCACCACATCTTCAGATAAACGTGTATCCACCACATCTTCAAATAACATAGTTTATGTGTATCCACCACTTCTTCCAATAAACTGGTATATCCATCATCACATCTTCTGATAAACTGATGTATCCATCATAACATTTTCAGATAAACTGGTTTATCCATCACCACATCTTCAGATAACCTGGTGTATCCATTACTACATCTTCAGATAACCTGGTGTATCCATATCTTCAGATAACATGGTGTATCCATAATCACATTTTCAGATAACCTGGTGTATCCACATCTTCAGATAACATGGTGTATACACCACATCTTCAGATAAACTGGTGTATCCATCACCACATCTTTCGATAAACTGGTATATCCATCACATATTCAGTTAACCTGATGTATCCACCACATTTTCAGATAACCTGGTGTATCCACATCTTCAGATAACATGGTGTATACACCACATCTTCAGATTAACTGGTGTATCCATCACCACATCTTCAGATAAACTGGTGTGTCCATCATCACATCTTCAGATAAACTGGTGTATCCCTTGCCACATCTTCAGATAAACTGGTATATCCATCACCACATCTTCAGATAACCTGGTGTATCCATCACCATCTTCAGATAACCTGGTGTATCCATCGCCATATCTTCAGATAACCTGGTGTATCCATCATCATATCTTCAGATAAACTGGTGTATCCATCACCATATCTTCAGATAACCTGGTGTATCCATCACCATATCTTCAGATAACCTGGTGTATCCATCACCATATCTTCAGATAACCTGGTGTATCCATCACCACATCTTCAGATAACCTGGTGTATCCATCACCACATCTTCAGATAACCTGGTGGATAAAAATTCATGGAACTTGGTAGTTATCTTATCCATAGTGTAACCATCTGCAAGAGTGGAATTATTTTTTGTACCCTCATCTAGGGTCTCTGGGAGGGGATCAGAGGTCAGATTTCCAAAATATCAATTATAGTGATATTTCTGAATATTTATTGACCAGACATTATACATGTAGTCTGAGCAGGAAGACACATCATATAAAAGTAACAGATTTTTGGTGATGACCCATGTGTCATAGTTGGGGTGAGGGGAGGGGTATTATGTAATTAAAAGTACCGTATTTGCCGGTCTATAAGTCGACGTGGAGTATAAGTCAAATTCGCTTATTTCGTCAATTTTCAATCCTTCATCCATATATAAGTTGATGCAGAGTATAAGATGAAGCCAGATCAACACCTTGGCTTCATCACTTTCGCTAGTAACTTCCGGTTTCATGAATATTAATGGTATCACTATGCTATTCCAGATTAATTGGGAAAATGATTAAGATGGTCTGTACATGTATTATTTAAAGGTATTATTTATTGGTACATTGTATGCAACGATTTTCACGTACGATTTCAATGACATAATCCATATATAAGTCGAGTATAAGACGAAGCCCAGACTTCCAGGTAAAAAAGTATCGACTTATAGGCCGGCAAATACGGTAATAGGATTTACCAAGAATAACCACAGAGTTCAAATTTTCATTTGCTGTTTGTAGTATAGACCCTTCAATATATGCAAAATATCTTTAATCTGCTTTCATATGTTAATATATCCTTTGAATGTATCTCGATCCATGTTTACTGGGGAGCTCAGTTAGTAGAGCATCAGGCATCCAAGGGTCATGGGTTCAATCCAAGCCAGCCCAGGTCAGCTACATCAGTGTGTCTTCGGGAAAGACACTTAGCTTCCATTTGCTCAGCATGATATATCCAATAATGTGATGAAAGTACAGTTAAAACCAACAAAAACAAAGCATATCTACTGATACTATAAGTAGTTCAGTAGGTAGAGAAGCAGTTCTAGCTCTGTACATTTGCCAGTCTGTTTAGCATTTTAAGGTTTTTGTGGAGACAGAGAGAGATAAGTACTTCCTACCAGCCTGTTTCACTTTTTCTAACAGCGTGGCTTACTTTAATCTATCATAGTGTAATTTTGAATGGAATTTTAACATATTAAAATCAGTGCTGTAATTGTAATGCCAAAAGAATGGATGTTGATTTTTAATCTCACTTAATAGACATGATTTCATTGTTTTTTGTTCTTTTGCAGCAAACTCATACCCAGAAGACAGGCAAAGGTATTGGAATGGCTACATGTTGTTCTATGAGATAATGGAAGAATCCAAAACCCCTTTGTCAGCCAAAAAGAGCAAACTAATCACAAAAAAGCTGCCTGCAAATGGGTTTGTATTGAGCAACTAGTTGGTATTTTATGACTGTTAATATAATAACAGAAAATTTCTTAAATAGATTAGAACCTGTTAACTTATAAGAACCAATCAGATGTGTTTGATAAAATATACTTTTAGATGTACATGTAAATCAGAACTTCTTAAATCATGAAGTTTGCAATTTGATTAAAATCGGATTTCCACAGACCTGCTTTATATGGAGATCTGACAGGCATGCATCAAGGGTTATATTCGGATGAACTTGCTATTTGCCAATTAAGTTTCAGAATTCTGAAAGTCAGTTGAGCCAGTTTGGCATGAATGACTCTCAGTGTAAACAAAGTCTAAAGTCGGTTCAAACAAACTGTCTAATTGGTTGATAAATTCAAATATTATGGAAATTAGTGAGCCCTGTATTTTCAAAATTTCTGTCGGGGCATAAAACTCAGATGCAAGGTTAAAACTCTAAATTCAGATACAAAACTTCAAGTGTATGTGTTATTGAAAGTTAGCAACCTAAGAGAGAATTAAGCAACTAAAGAAATCCTGCAGGTTCTTTGAGGGTAAATTTACTCCAAGTTAAGTTAACAACTTTAAGATTCTGGACTGAGCTTGTGTCTGAGTTACATGTACAGAACAATTGTTAGAGTACAGAACTTGGACTATTCCTTCAATCTTCAATCCACTGTTTATGTAACTTACTGTGAATTCATTATTATTTGTGTAGTACAAATTTGTGTGGATTTTCAGGTTGCTACAAAGCATGAATTTAAAGACTCAATGAACAATGATTCTTCTGTAGAAAAATTACAACCCCTTTCCCAAACCACAAATTTAAGAACCAACAAAAATGTCACTTTTTGTCAACTGCCAAAAGAATGAATCCACAGTCACTTAGATCTTAGTTTTATTAAGTAGATAACTATTTAGCTTCAGTTTGATTAGAATTTAGTTTTACCAAGCATATCACCTTTAGGCTTGGAGTCAACTAGATTATAACTTAATTTTATGAAGCAGATTACTTTTTATATGGCCACCATAAGGCGGAGCATATTATGTTATGATGTCTGTCTGTCCATTTGTCTGTTAGAAACTTCCTTTCCTCTCAATAACTTGAGTTGTCCACTATTTACAGTTACCAAACTTTGTGGATAGCTTGATCTTGGAATAAAAATGAACGGTATTGATTTTGTTGTCAAAAGGTCAAAGATCAAGGCCACTGTGGCTGAAAGAGAAAGTAGTTTTCGCAAAATAACTCAAGTTCTCCACTGTCTACAGTTACCAGACTTTGTGAATAAGTTGTACTTGGGGTAAGAAAGAACCCTGTCAGTTTTGGGGTCAAAAGGTTACAGGTCAATGTGTCTGAAACAAAAAATGGTTTCAGCACAATAAATCAAGTTCTCCACTATCTAGAGTCACCAGACTTTGTGGATGACTTGTACTTGGGCTAAGGAAGAACTCTATTAATTTTGATGTCAAAGATCAAGGTCATGTGACTGAAAGAAGTGAAATTAGTTCTGCACAATAAACTAAATGTTCTCTATCATCACCAGTTACCAAACTTTGTGGATGGCTTGTACTTGGGGTAAGGAAGAACCCTATCGATTTCAGGGTTTAAGGTCAATTGTCAAGGTTATTGTCACTGAAAGAATAAAAATGGTTTCCACAGAATAACATTAGTTCTACATCACATACCTGGATCAAACTTTGTGGATGACTTGCACATGGAGAAAGGAATAACCCTATCGATTCTGGGGTCAAAATGTCAAAGGTCAAGGTCACAATTACTGAAAGAAGAAATGTGGTTTCTGCACTAAAATTTCAGAATCTACATAGAGGAGTATTAGACACGGGGTGGGCGTATAAAACGCCATTCATAATACACTTGTTAGCTAGGAAGATTTAGCTAGATTAGAGCTTAATTTTATCAAGCAGATAACTTTTTAGCTTTGAGGAATCTGCTAGGTGAGAACTGAATTTTATCAGGTAGATAACGTTTTAGCTTGGAAGAGTCAGCTATGTTACAACTTAATTTTATCAAGCAGATCACGTTGCATCTAGGTGGAGTCACTTAGATTAGACTTAATTTTTTTTCAAGTGGATAACATTTTATCAAGGAGGTGTCAGCTGGATTAGAACTTAATTTTATCAAGTGGATTATGTTTTATCTAGGAGGAATCTGCTAGATTAGAATTTAATTTTATCAAGGATATCACTGTTTATCTAGGAGGAGTCAGATTAGAACTTAATTTTATCAGACAGAATTACATTTTATCTGTGAGGAGTCTGGTAGATTAGATACTTAATTTTACCAAGTAGGATCATTTTCTATCAAGGAGGAGTCGGTTAGATTCAGACAGCTTGATGGAGCTTACAGAGTTAGTTCATAAAGGAGAACGGCGGGGAATCTTCATGGAGAAAATGCCAGCAAGCATTCAGCGATTGATTCATGCAGAAAATTTGACATTCGTCAAGAACCGTGATGTGTACAATCAAGAGTATTTCAAGTTTGTCAAGAATCATGTTGCAAGAAATTCTGTAAGAAGTTTACCTTTTTTATTTGAAATTTGTGCATGAATGTTCAGAAACTGAAAATAAAATGTCTCTTACCTTTTCTTTGAAAACACTTCAGTTATAGATTAATCATAACAACTGTGGATAATTAAATACTACAAAAGATTTATCAGTGACATAGAAAGTGGAAGTGATCATTCTCATGCTTTCATCCATAGCAAGAACTCAATAGTATAAAGACATCATCAACTGTTTTTTACAATCTGTTCCTACACCTAGACATAAAATTAACAAATGTCACAAAAAATATTTACTCTTTAAATGAATCATTTCTTTTTAAACAGTCAACAATAGCACCTATCATTTTAGCTGTTATTGTCAGTTTTTTTAAATGTCAAAATAATTTTTGACAGCCAACTCTGAATGGAAATTATAATTTGAATAGCTACCAGCTCCAGCTGTATTTGATCAATGAAATTTAATCATTAATGAATTGCTAGGTATCATAATGGATAATATTTGTCTTGAATGAAAGTCTACAATATTTTTACCACAGCTGAATAATTTATAGGGAATCCTACTTAAATGCTAATTTTAAATTAAATTTATAAAACAGACCAAATATTCCACAAGCTTAAAATTTAAATATAATTGCCGTTATTAAGAGATTTTATTAAATTTCATATGCTACAAATATAAGATTTATTGTCTACTTACATCAGCATAGTCAGGACATAGGACCTTATCACTCTTTTTGGAGGCATCTGCAATGGTGTCACAGTGGTTAAGGTTCTGATTAGCTGAGGATGCCTTAATGTTTAACATTGACCTTTGACCTCTTGCACTGGGTGCACAACATTAGCCCAAAGGTCCATGACTTTACAAAATTTTATAGGGTTGCAGATTGCTCAGATCTGGAAGTTTCTGATACTATAGATTCACAAAAATGAGACACACTACCAAGAAACTCCAGAACTATCTTTTTCAATCTTTTCTTTGCATTTCCATGTCATAGAAATATCATAATTCCAGTCCTACTTGATGAAGTCAGTGGAGCCCTGTAAAAATCATGTCTGTCTGTCAATCCATCCATTTGTCTGTCTGTCATCAATTTGGTTTCTGCAAAATAACTTTACTGGGAATTGTTGTATTTTAACTAGATCTTACGTGCAGCTTGATATTGATGAGACCTCAAATGAGTTCAATTTACAGCCATCAATGTCATCATTTAGGGGAGTTATGGCCCCTGATTACCATTGTCCTAACTTTTGTTTCTGCATGTAACTTTACCAAGGATTGTTGGATTTCAACCACATTTGGTATGCAGCTCCAATTTGATGAGACCTTGAGTGAATTCGATTTACAGTGTTCCTTGACATCATTTACATAAAATTATGCCCCCTGATTACCTGTCGTTCTGACTTTGGTTTTTGCAGCATAGCTTTATCAAGGTTTGTTGGATTTCAACCAGATTTGCCATGTGGATTTTTTTATAGATGAGACCTTGAATGAGTTTGATTTCCAATTTTGCATGACATCATTTACAGGAATGTCGCCCCGAGTGCCCATGGTAGCTCAGTTGGTAGAGTGTCTGACTCATAAACCAAAGGTCATAGGTTCAGTACCAACCTAGGCCAGCTGCCTTATTGTGGGTAAACTGCCTTATTTTGTTTTTTGTGAAAGGTACTCACAGACATGAAAAATGTATGCTTGTTGTGCAAATCCACTTTTATCAATGCTGAATTAGTTACTTCTGAGATTGGTGTAAATTTGAGGTGATAATTGCTGATGGGGAGCAGGGTAGGACATAAGGAGGACCATCATAAATTATGAGTTGCTTGCAAGTAAAACCTACACCTGTGTTAACCAAGTTCACAAAGAAAAATGTAATGCATTTTGATTGCTTGAAGTGCTCCTGAATGGTCTGATCAAATCAGCCTGAATAATAATGTTTTTTTCTTCTTCAAAGTGCTCATATGATTTGATAATATTCCTACATTGGCCAATAGAATTGACTGTTGCATGTATTTATCATCAGATGACAGTGTTTGAAAAAATGGCTCTTAAGAGTTGATTCTGATTCAGTTGCTGATTTATTATAGCTAGAGATGGTGAAAGTACTCAACAGGAAGGACAGTCTTCAGTTAAAAGAAATAGAAAAAGATGTAAAAATTAAGTTTAAATGAAACTGGTTGGAGTGAAGAGTTAATTTAATAGGAAAGACTTTAGCATGCTACATTGATATTTCAGTGAATAGCTATGAATACATTAGAAAAAAAGGCACATCACTCTTTGGTAAGTGTAATTTTAGTGACTAATATTGGGTTTTAAAAAATGTTAAATAAGTCTCTGGAAAATATGCATTTTGACTTTTAAAATGTTTTAATTCACTTTTTGCCAGCTGGGTTTTCCCCCAGAGCCCCCTACCTATTTCCCCTTTTTTTCATTTTTCCTGGCTTTCATGTCTGCTCTTAGCTCCCATTTCCTCCTGATAATATAGTCAATAATATGTTAAAAGTGCCATCCTGTCCTACTGACTTTGGTTTCCACAACGTAAGTTTAACAAGGTGTGTTTGATTCTACCAGATTTGGTTTATGGCTTAATATTTATCAGACCTTGAATGGGTTTGATTTCCAGCATCCCATGACATCATTTGCAGGAGGTATCCCCTCCCCCCAGACAGACTGTTCATCCTCCTAACTTTGGGAAATTTACCAAGGCTTGTTGAATTTCAACCAAATTTGGTATGTAGATTATATTGATGAGATCTTGAATGGACTTTGATTTCCAGCATTCCGTATCATCATTTAGAGGAGTTATGGCTCCTGTGTTTCCATCCTCCAAACATAATCTTCTGCAGCATAACTTTATTGAGGATTTTTGGATTTCAACTAAATTAAGTTTGCAATTTTATATTTGTAAGACCTTACATTGGTTTCATTTTTCTCATTCCACTGAGTCATATACAGGAGTTCTTCCTGATTGTCTGTCCTCCTGACTTGGGTTTCTACAGCATTACTCTATCAAGTATTGTTTGATTCCAATCATATGTGGCATGCAGCTTTATATTGATGAAACCTTAAATGAATTTGATTGCCATTGTTCTACATTATCATTTAGAAGAGTTATGACCTCCAATGAATTGAATTTCTGGCATTCCAGTCATCATTTAGAGGAGTTATGGGCACAGAATGTCCATTCTATTAAGGTTGTTTCATAACACGGGTTACTCTGTTTAAGGTCCAGCTGAGTGAACTGTAATTGGCAGGGCCCTTTGTGATGCACCCAGTAATTGGTGAGTCGAGTTTTGTTAATTAAGCTAACCAAATCTTGTATTTGCATAGGCTATCCCATGCAGCCTTCATATTTGGCAAGCCGACAACCTGCACATCCTTCTTTTCATGCTACTGGTACACTAAGAGATGGTTGGAAAACACACATGTAAATTGTGGAGTTTCTTGGTAGTGCATCTTTTTTTAACAATTCTGTTGTATCAGAATCTTCCTGATTCAAGCGACCTTGAATCCTAAAAAATGTTGTCATGTCAGTGACCTTAGCACTAACATTGAACAGCCAAAGCAAGTGGGTGAAAGGTTGACATTTAGCCATAAGGCATCCTTGGCTAGGTTTTGGTCAGAGATTTTCTGTATGATTATAGGTCCTAAATCCTTAGGGGGATAAGTGTCATATTTAGACAGTAGAACCAAAAAGCACTGCCCTTTCATATCCATGCTCCCTTGCCCTCCCTCTGACTCAGGCAAGGTCAAGGTCATTTGAAAATCTTGGTTAAGTCGTTGGTTCAATTTTCTCTTTAATCATAATTCCCAAACCCAGAAGAAGGCAAGGTATCATACTTGAACTGTAGAATCGGGAAGCACCTTCGTTTAACATCCAAGTACCTCTGTCCTATATCTGCCACAAGTGAAGGTCAAGATCATTTGAAAAAGAAGAGGTATCTGTATCAGACAAGGGAATAGGTGAGACATATCATTTCTTGAAATTCCTGTCTTATGACTAAACATACTGACCTTTGTGCAATAAAGTGCAAAAAAGGTTCATTGGTATCAATTTATGTACATTGGAACACCTCTGACATTACAATCATACCTTGTGTGACTTCTGTGTATAGCAAGTGTCATATCATGTTGTCATATGATAAGTATTATGTACTTTTCTTTTTATCTGTAGAATCAGGTGAACTGCCCACAATACTCTGAGATGAGTGTATGGTCTGTCCAGCTGGGAGTCAAGTTCCTCTTCAATACCTATTTCAGAACCAAGATCAAAACCAGGTATCTGCAGACACATAGAAAAACAGGAAAATTACATTTTAGGAGTTAATCTGCCCCTCCATCCTACACAAAACTTTTAGAGTACTTACTCATTCAGATTTTGAGAACTGATACTTTGCACCACATATTAAAACAGCTAGTGATATTGTGGAATGGCATATAAATTTTACATAGCCCTTGATAATACACTGTATTGGTCTATTGTCCATAATAATTTACAGTATATAAACTAAGTCATGTCTAGTTGCAGATGGATTGAGATTTATCACTTGTCAAGGAATCATCACCTGCATCATGTTGTTACATACTGAAAAAATAATTCCATGAAACTCATTTATGAGGAACCATTTTGGAGCAGTAAAAATATTGCTTGTCATAAGACTTTATTTATAACAAGAAAATAAAGTACAGTAAACCGGACTTGAAAGACCACCAGTCTGGGAGACGACCTGTCATTTAAAACCATGTTCCTAATGCACAGATTAAGTATGTTATATATTTATGTAACCATAATTCCCCTAAATTATTGGACTCTCCATTTTATCTGGACACCATATTTTCAAAATTTGCAATAATTTTAAAAAATGTCCAGACACCAAGCAAATGTTTTTAAGCCAACAAAAAATAAAAAATTATTTTGGAATGTCAACAGAGGAATGTTTTACCCTACTAAAAAACCAGTGATTGTGTAGTCAGCCATCAGGCCATGAAACTGCTTTGATAAACCCTAATTATTATCACATGGGTTAAATGAAGGTGTTGTCAATAGGCAACAATAAAAATAGCTAACATGTTCCACATCTCATGATCAAGCAGTCCCTAGACACAACGAGTCATGAGCTTGTTAAATGTAATGATAAAAGAAAAACTGCCTTTCATCTCAGCAAACTGGACATAATTAATTAATGAATCACTTTGATAATTGTAAAATCATTTGTCATCAGCGTTACATCGAGTCGAAATGTGATTGCAGACTTCTTTTGATTTTACTGCTGGAGAGCATACAAAGGGTGAACAAAGCAGTCATGCACATCAAATGGGAAAATTGTTTGAGTACTGTAAGTTGAAACAATTAACAAATGATAACCTTTTCCAGTAAATTAAACTGGATTTGCATTAATTTATAATGACGCAATCAACATTGACAACATGAGTTTCACAAGTTTTTGTAGTCTCAGTTTTATTCATGTCCCCTTGATAACCTCAGTTTGGTCTTAACTATAATAGCAGTACAGATAATTGTATTCTGCAAATACATTCATGAACTAGTCTAAGTGATTTGGCTGTTTAGGACAATCATCACCATATATGAATTTATAGTGTTGAGATTGCTTCAAGCATTTTTGAAAGAAAATATGGATTATCTTTTGGATTTTCCAGGTAAGATAATATGAATAGATGTATATTATTTTGGTGATACATTCTGTTGTTGAAGACAACCTTTATGCTATGAAAGAATATCAATGTTAGAACTGGGTCACATTCATCGGAAAGTTTCTAATGATGGTTAAGACTTATCATCATTGGTAGTATATGTACACTATGAACATAGTTTTGCAAACAAAAAGAAAAACGAACACTGGAAATGCAACCAGAACTCTTTATTTGTAACAGAAACATTATCATGAAAGTGTTCTTCTTGGCAAGCAAGGATATAATGCAACCTAGTTTACCTACAGTACAGCTCACGTGATTTTTGGGAACCCCACGCATCGTGGTGGGGGCTTAATCCCCTCCACTTTAGCTCCACGATAACACTCCGTGGTGGAAGCATAAATTGGCATAAATACCTACAAATCACCACCGCGTTACAGCAGGCACGCCGATGTCAATTTCACCGTGGAGGGGCTAGTCGACATTATTGATTGACATCTGAACAGCCAATGAATGAAGACCACCTATGGAAAGACTGAGACGTCAAGAGTGATTTACAACTGGATACCATTGGAAGAATCAGTCATCTTTATTTTGATTATATTTGGACAATAAAAAAATAATTTCAAAAGGCTTGTATATTCAGTACACATTACTGTTTATAAAAGGTTGATCGACTTCTTTTCCAATAAGTTTATGATTTTAATTTATTTCAAAGAAATACGAACAAACTTATGCACTGACTTGACGAGAAGCACACATTGCTGAGCCTCTCAAGCAGAATAAATGTATCATTTTGTTCCCAAGGAAAGTAATTCTCTAAGATATGGACAATTAAAATCCAAATTGACATCTGCTTCTGCTTAACTGAATTTACTCTGAAATGCAAACTGCGTGCTTAGTCTTTAAGCAGTAATAGCATTGTCACAAGGCTGAATATTATGACTGCATGTGTACTGTAAGGGACTGACCATTTAATATATAGGATTTATATTTTGTTTTGTTTTTTTCGACCGTGATATTATTTGTTCTTGCATCACAATATTTATTTATTTTAAGTGAAATATGGAACGGATTAACGTCTTTTTATACTACAAAAATCAGAGAAAGACAATTGTTTTCATTCATTTACCCCCCCCCCCCCCGTTGGAAAATTCAATTGTCTCTCCCTAATAAAGACTTGACTTTAGCGGTTGTTCTACAGAAATCAAGGCAGTGACCATTGTGAACACTGTTGTAAAATATTAACAAGGGTTTGCATCAAAGGATGATGCAAGTTTCAGCTTGAGAACAGTGTGTTTTTATCACACTAAGCCATATGACATGGTGCGTTGTACTTTACAGCCGCCATTAAAAACAGAAGTTTGATAATTGTTAGTAATTAATCTGAACTCGGCTTATTATCAAAATGAAAAATAATATGGAAAATATCTAAAATCTGAGATGTTCAGAGATTTTAATTTCCAACAAGTTTAGAGCATTTTCCATGGATGTATTGTCTCCACGTGTATCCTATTATTTGCTCATTTTTCTACGGCGAAAATATAAAATTAAATATACTCTTTTAATTATTTTTACGCATATATTGACTGTTAGAGCCTTTGGTTATTGAGCGTGTTTCTGTATGTGGTATATTGCTTTACAGCTAGAGAGCTCGAGTTACTGTGGCCCAGTGGATAAAATGTGCGACTCACACACACACACACTTGGGTGTCTGCAGGGGTGGAGGGGCATGTTGCCTCGTCCCCGCCCCAATTTTAAAAAAATAATAAATATATTTCAATACAACAACAACAAAAAACCACAGTTGACTTAACCCTGAGTACATTATTTATTGTCAACATAATGGCAAAGAAAACAAACCTGCTGAAGAGCATTATTAGAAAAGTATATTATGCGAATGCAACAGAAATGCCGGTTTCAGTTTGGGAAAGGTGTGTTTTTATCATATGAAGCCATCTGACTTGGCGCATTGTACTTAACAACCCCAATTATGGTCCCGCTATTAACAACAGAAGTTTGATATTTGTTCGTAATTAAGCTGAACTCAGCCTACTGCTGAAATGAATAATAATGTGGAAAATTGTCAAATTTTGGATGTTCAGAGATTTTAATTTTTAAAAAATATGACATTTTGCATGTATGGTCTCAGCATGTTTTCTATTATTTGCTCATTTTTGTAAGAGGAAAGTATAAAAAAGATTTTTTTTATCATCATAGAAAAATAGTAAATCATATGGAAATGATATGTCAGTAACCCAATCATAATATTGATCTATTTCTTATCATTATTTGTATGCAGATATTAATGTATGCAGCTTTATCTTTGTGACTTTGGAGCGGTTGCTTATTTAGACAAGAAATAAACTAATTTCTTTGAATAGTGTTTGGCATGTTTCTGTATATGGTATAATGCTTTACAGCTACAGTTACTGTGGCCAAATGGATAGAGTGTGTGTCACATACACATTTGATATTGGAGCATGAGGTCGTGAGTTTTCAACCACCGACGGGAAATTATTTTTCTTTTTTTCCCCCTCTATTACGCTATAATGTCTAGTACAGTACATGTATTACTTTTCTTACCACTTGCAAACTCTTCCAGATTTCAGTTTATGATAACTTGTGCAGTAGTGATTTGGATTCCATATTTTATGAGAGAGAGGGGGGGGGGAGAACTTTACTAAGAAGAGGTAATGATCTAAAATTATTCATCTTATTTTTCTGTATTATGCATATTATGCAGTAGGAAAACAAACAGAAAAGAAAAAGTTAAATATTAATTTCATCTGAAGCGCAAGTTTGTCAAATCAATGGCAAAGAAAACAAACCCGCAGAAGTGCTGCTGTTGTACTTTTAGGTTAACAGTTAGCACATGAAATTAACATGTCAATATCAAAGAACAAGCAGTGTTGATGGCTTCTCTTGTGCTTGGTTACTTGCACGTGTCAACTACATGTATCTAGGATGACCTTTTGCGACCATTTGTGATTTTAAAAAAAGCTGCTACTTTGGTAATTGATGCAAAATAGTACAGTTTAAAATAAAATAATGATGTGAAATCTAAATAATGCTTTATTTAAGCGATTGGATGTCAGAAAAAATTGTACAATATGTGAATGAGTACTCATGCATGGAGTAACCATCGGAACTTTTGCGATTTTGTTTCACTTCAGTCAGGTATGACTGCAGCTTTGATATTAATTTGTTCGATGTTTATCATTCTTTTCATTGCAGGTAGTACAATATCACTGATTTTCATATGATCATTAAAATTTTGTATTGCGTTTACTGAAAAAGAAATAAGGATATGAATGCATGTTTAGATTCCGATAACATAGTATTGAAGAAAAAAAAATTAGATTCATTGCGCAAAATGTAGTATTAATACAGTTTGCGAGGCATTGTCTTTACGTTATCATCATCTGAAATATGATTTGGCACCATGTATCATACATTATCTTCGTTAGAACAAGGAAATATTTATAATTAACTGAATTACTACATTTTTTTCAGTATAAAAAAGTTAGCAAATTGCTCCCCAGAGGGATAACGATGTAGATAAATCGGTGCCCCCCCGGTCTCTCTCTCAATCTCTGCTTGCATAGGTGATAAACAGTAAACCATGCCCATATTATCGAGACCATGTCCACTCCGCTGTGGTGATCGGATGCGACTCCACAAGAAAGCGTGGTGTGCAGGGCTATTCTCCGTGAGATGCCGTGACAACTCCATCAAGACGCGTGCCTTTATCCTCTCCACTCACTCTCCACCCCCACCGCGATGTGTGGGGTTCCAAAAAATCACGTGAGCTATACTATAGCTAGACCACTTCCAACCACTTGCCCATTGTTTCAGCCAGGACGTGCCCTTGCAGGACTTTTGTGCAAAATAGAGACCAAGTCCTGCCAAAAAAAGATTGAATGCTCCAAATGTGGCACACACAAAAAAATGAACAAGATACACCAACCTATCATTGAATTGTTCAAATATTGTGTTTATGAAAATAAACAAAATCCAAATGATCTTTTTCAATTTTACTGGTCACTATACTTGGACCATATGTTATGCCCCATTCTCCTAATCCCATATATGGCAAAGCTTGGGATTAATATTTGTATACTCAGTATATCCCATAATATTTCTTATCTGAGAGGTTAAAATAAAGATTGGCATGCAACTGAATTACAGTAGTCTCAATGAAAAAATACCCAACAGATTCAAGTAACGTATGGAGGTAACTTCCACCTCTGTTTTATTAATATTTTTAACTAAAAGAAAATTTTTAATCTCTGCAATTCTCATAAGCACATTGCTTCCAGTCACATGATGTGTAGTGGCATTTATCATTTGTAAACTCAGCAAAATTTTGCTAAGAGATATAGAACAACGGATAACTTATTTTTTTACCCCAGTATCACGCTTGAATCGTGAAAGCAATAAAAATCACCGCAGATATGATGACTCTAGTGAACAAACTGAGATGAAAGTCAAACAGAAAGTGAAAGACTGATGACTGTAATGTAGAGGGCCACACAGTTGTAGACTTTGACTTCTCCACTCCTGTTAGAGTATGGTCAGAAGCATCAAAGAGGAGAATCCTCCAGAAAAGATGGTTATTTATTTGGTTTTTCATGCAAATAACATGTAAAAGAGACTATGTAAATGTTATCTCTTTTTATTATTAGGTTGGCCCATTATGATCACACCATTGGCCCACTTTATCAAATGAAGGGTGCTAATTGGTCCCATTTTGTCAAACTTCACTGAAACACTGCTTGCTAGGTACATCGATACACAATAGACAATAAAGATATTAATTGTATGGACAAAATATTCTGAAAAATTAACAATTTTCATTAGTACACAAATTATCTGGACAGAGTGAAAAGTAATTATTTTTTTGAATGTCCGGATAATTAGGTTACTGACAGTATATAATATAATTACCTTTCTAAAGCAGCCACCTGCCTTGAAAGACCATTTTTGGTTGACAAAAAGAACCTATAAACACAGGTTTTACTGTACAAAGAACATGATTATAGAAGGACATTATTTAACAGGTCTTCTGCATTGTTGTTCTAACTGAATTTATGATACATGGTTTCAATTGTGTGCTTGTTTCTATGTATATAGTCACAGATGGGAAGAGAAAGAGAGTGAGGGGGAGAGAGAAAGTCCAGAACAGAAAATTTATTTCAGCCTGGTCTTGGCTTCCTCAAATTTACTCTCAGCATATCAGGCAATTAATTTAGTTCTGTGCTTGACAGTTTCAGTTTTTTTAAAGGATGAGTTTCTTTACTACCATAATTATTCTAATTTAGCTGCATTTTAAGGGGTTTCAAAGTTTAAGGTGCCAACTTGAGAGTTTTTACCTTTTTTGATGATGAAAATTGTGATTTTTGACATGCAGGTGAAATATAATTCTATTCTAAGGTTCTATTTTCTATAAAATAAAGATTTAATGACTGTTTATTGTGTTATGATCTTTTCTTTTTAACTGCAACTTCTAATTTTTTTTACTTCCCTGTAACATTAATGTGTACTGTAGCTTACATGTAGATTTAGTGCAAGTGTTAAGACAAAACCACTGATTGATGAAAATTGAAAGCACTGAGGACTATATATCTTAAAGTGATCTATTTTTCATTATCCATATATACAATATGTTTGTCATGCTCTACTTATCTGAATACACAGATAAAGAGGGAATCTGATATCATCTCTTTCATACATGTAACAGAACCAGGATTTCAAACCAGTAGATTTACAAATTCTGATCAGTAGATTGGCTTCTAAAATGCCTAAATTTTACATGTTTTAAGGGGATTGGAAACAAAACAAATGCATTTTTTCCCATGATATGTAGTCTCTTCATACTATAATAAAACAGCAAGTTTTGAACATGAATCAGATTTGTATTCTCATGGAAAGTGTTACAATAATAATTAATTAATATAGGTCAGTATATGAAAATGGAAGAGTTGTTTATCTTATAGTTCACTGCAAAGATTTTTTAAAAATAAAATCCAATAGCATTTTTTGTTTCCGTCACAAGATCACTGACTGGTGACCACTGATGACATTTGTTGTGATTATGAAGTTTCACAGGCTCTCTATAGTTTACTGGTCCAGATTTCCCCTTGAATCACTTTGCATTTTGCAAAACATGGAGAATCTCCTCTCTGTGGCAATGATAGAAGCAACAACCATGCTCAGCCTACAAAGAAGTTCTAACTTTAGTTTCTCTATTGCTTGATTTGTAAGGTTGCTGACTGTTCTCCAATACTCCTAGCTATGTTCAACCTGAGGAGGAAGTTCCTGACTTAGATTTAAGATGTATTCCTGAGCCTCGTCCTCAAGGGCTTCTTTCTCTTCATGGCTCAGATCCAAAAATCTGTTGGCAAGTTTCACCACTGTAAATAAAAAAAAAATAAAGATTGATTTAGACTTGAAATAAACAATGAAAAAATGCATAGTGTATTTGTGCTTTTATGAATAATTTATCCCAATTTTAAATTAATTATCTTCTAATATATTTTTAACTGGTATATTTTATCTAGGACTTCATTTATGTTCCTGAAAAATGCAAATAGTTTATGAAATACAAAAGATCCATACCAATTGAAACATACAATCCAAACTCTGGACCTTCGCTACTCGCCTGCACACACTTAAACTCTGAAATCCAAGCATTGTTGAACTTGCAATATTTCATTGCTGGTGATTTCTTAGCATTGGGAGAAAGTACACATTTCAGCATTTTGACATGAAGTGAACAATAATTGTAAGAGCTGTCCTTAAATATTCCTCTTAAAACATGTTGAACAATAACAATTAAGACAAAAAATCAAAATACTTACTCTAGTGTGTCTGCTGAAATCATTTTGTATGGTCAGTCTCTTCGTTTTATGTCCGCTCCACCAAAGGTCGGCCAATTTCCTCAAAAGGCTCAGAAGACATCATGGATCACCTTTGATCCCTTTATTACTTATAACACCTCAAAAAACATCCTTTGACCTTTAACTTCCCAAATTACAACATAAAGATAATCAATTAACAGCTTGCTGTGTACACATGTTAGCTGTTCTTGAAAAATTCTAATCCTATTACTCTGCCACGCATCATCACACTAGTCATTGTACTGGTGGAACATTTCCGGTCCCCAGTAGACTGGTTCTTGCTGGTTTCTCTAATGTGTTGATAGAAGGCGTAACAATACCATGTTTGGGGTTTTATTATTAAATTTTGTTAAAAATTCTTTTAATTTACAAAGCGGTAGATTTCAACTATAAAACAGTATGAGCAGTAGACAGACATTAAAATGGGGGTTTTTTTTGCCTACTGCCGGTAGAATCACATGTATGTCTCTTTAGATTCCAGTGATCAAAGCAAAGGTGGCAGCTACCGCATATGAACTTGTATACAATCACATGTGTTAATAATATGTATATAAATATTTCTATAACGTGTATTCATTGTTTTGTGTGTGTGTGTATTTTTATTTTTTTGCCCTCCGGGTAGCCTAGTTTCCATACTGATAGCCCCACTCTGTTGGCCTCTTGCACCCCATTCATGCCATGACTAGAATTACATGGAGAGTAAATTTGTTTTCTGCCAGATATCAAGACATATTTAATACTGTAATGATGGTAAGTCTTGTGACAGGAAAAAATAATTATTATTTTTCATGTCCCAAGACTAATATGCATGTAAAATATTTAACATTTTTGGTGTCGCAACACTTAAAGACACAAAAATGTCAAGACAAAATTGGCAAGATCGCCATACGTAACACAGCAGTGACCAGCTCTTGTTCAATTACCATGACAATTAACTGTTTTAAACTACTATGATTGTTTTTATGTTATTTATTTTGCATGTGCATATTTTCTGATTTCTCCAACATGAAATAAAATAAAGGTAAATAAAGACTTCATAATTCATTGGCCACTTAGAGTTTTCCAGGAGACCTATACTATAGTGTACAGGTACAGTACTTACACAGTGCATATCGTGCTTAGTGTCACTTATCTCCTTGTTTATTCCTGAAATTATTAGATGCAGATTTTGCTTTATTCATTGTTTTTACCAAGTCTCAATCTTCCAGATCACATTTCAGCTGTACAACCATTGCTGTATTATTTACTTTGTTTCAAGCGCTCAGTAGTTACTGTTTTTCAGTGATATGAATGATCCTACAAAGTGATGTAATCTATATGGAAAGCCACGTTTAATAAATACAGTCAAACCTGTCGTAGTGGTCACCTATACTCAGCATCACCTGTTCACAATGGACATTCTAATTTCCCCCCAGCAAATTTCCTATATAAATGTCCTGTATATAACGGTCACCTGCCTTCCGTGGTCAGCGGCCAGGCGTTTCCTAACCCAACAATTTTTTTCCATGCCTTGAGTAGTCACTGGCAAATATCTACAGTGACCACTCACTCTTTTGCTTCATGAGGAAGGCATTGTTTAGATAAAGAAATATCATGTGAATCGATGTGCAGACATTTCTTACCTCGCTGGTACTCTAGTGAAGTTGATAGTATCACTCAAAGGTGTCAATACGTCAAATTTAAAAGCGAGGCAGTTTTTATCATTAGGGTAAAGGGTTGAAACAGTTTGTTTGCTGGATGGTGGGAAAAGTAGTTGTGTTATTGCAGCAGAAATGGAAGTCGCCTTTTTGTGCCAGTATGAAAGGTATAGTTTGATATCTTCATCTATTTGCCTTTGAATTAATGCTGTCTCTGAAGAAAAAAGTTCGTCATTGAAAAGAAATAAAAGTTACATCCCTTTTCAATATGATCAGGGGTCATTCAGTACTTCAGACTTGTCTGTAAAGGTTGGCGAAGTTCAGTTCATTGGTCACAAAGAATAGCCATATATGGCTTCTTTTGATTTCCTATTCATCACAGGCTTCTCACATAAGCCGACTGTCTTTTTATCTCAGTGAGCTGAGCTACTGGCCAAACCAAATATTGTTTCTAAAGGTGATTGTTTTAAGTCAGTGATCATTTAATTTATAGGATGGATTAAAGTGAGCAGGATACAGTAATCTTGTGTGGAGAGAGAATAACATTTATGCGTAATTTATGATTTTGTTGTATAGTGCACATAAACAATCTTGATAATGTAATAATAATAATAATGATAATGATATTTGGTGCATGGTATTTGTTCAAAAACCAATTTTAAAACATGAACCTGTGTACAGAGGTCACCTGTGTACAAATGCCAGTTTTTCCTTTTTCCATGGGTGGCTGCTAGTTACAGGTTTGACTGTATTTATAAATATTTTAAGCACATAACCAGCATATATTCACATACATGTCATATATTATTTAAAGAATGACCATAATATAGGTTAAAATTCTGAATATAGATCAACTAGATCATCATTGATTCATTTTAGTTTCGTGTTTCGGCTTAACACAAAATTGTAGTTTCCACACATTATTCATTTCACTTTTGATTTTGGCAAGTTGGTTGTTTCAGCGGATCCTTTTGATTATAATTGGTGGATTTGTCTTTTTTTTCCGACAGAAATCCGGCCAGGTAATTGTTTAAACCCTGAAACTGGCTTGGGTAAAGAGGGAATTTTGTCCGAAGGCAATTCTGGTACCCCTTTGTTCTTCAACATTAAGCCTTTTTATCGTCTTTTACTACATAATATTAGCATGATTACCATAGCTGAGTAAACATGTACTTATTTAAGCTTGCTTACATCAAAGCAAACTACTACTGCGTTATTATTGCAGTTTTCTTAAAGCATAATTTCTGAGACTTCTTTATCGTAGTTTTGAGACATTATTGAAGTTTAGTGCAGTGGTGCCTATGATTCGAAACCAAGAGATGTACTTCATTCAGCCCAGGTTAAAATCTTCAATGTACATGTGGTGACGCCATGATGTAAACAAGGTCACTATAAATGCGACCAATGAACCAAACATTATTTTCATCTTTTTAATACCAATACCACATTTTAATGAGTTGGGTATTTAAATTTTCAAGGCAGAAAATGTAGTTACTGGTGACCTTTGACAATTTTAATGCAGTAATGCATAAACTGACAATAGTAAACTAGAGCAAAAACAACATCAATGCTTGTCAGAAAACAGGAAAATTAAATATATTTATTGATTTTTCATACAAATTATATTAATTTATAACATTTCCATCTAATAATTCACAACGATATTCCCTTCACAAGCACCGTCATTTTTTTAATATATAATGTTACAATTGATAAAATACACCGAGTGATCAGTAGAAAAAAATAATATATAAGGTGTCCCAAGACTTAAAGTACATGAAACAAATTGCTATAATTTCATGTACCAACTTGTATAGGTCATAAAAAAAGTATTTTTGAAAATAATGTCCCAAGACTTAATGTCATTACGGTAAGTATTTAATAACTCTGCATAACCATGTTGTTTTTGGCATTTTGTGACAATGGGTCTCATTAAAACAGAAATGAACTGTTTACTCAGAGGTGCTAACTGACAATAGAATATAACCTGGCAGTGCCCTTGTACATCAGGAAAATCACAACCATAATGTAACTGGACTAAGATTACAATCACCATGTGACCAGCCTCTCTCTCTCTCTCTTTCCATTGTCAACATAACACACCATAACAGCTACAAAAAAATACCACTCTGAATACACACAATCTAACATGCTGACACAATCTTGTTGCTTCAGTCATCTCTCTCCCACATCCACACCCACACCCACACATTGACTTATAACAACAGAAGTCTTTTTTTTTTCATGTATAAAGTTTGAGAGTCTGAATTTGTTTCATTGCATTGTTAATTCAGTGATGAAAGGGAATATCAGTCAATAGGAATTTTAATAGTTCCATAACTTGCAATGAAAAGGAGTTTGCATAACTAATTAAAAACATAAAGAGAACAGCAGATAACAAGCTAACTGCATCCACTACTAGTCACCTGTACATGACATCAATTGTTAGACCAACCAGTTAGTGCACTAGTTGTTCATACTTTTGTAAATGGCTGTATTTCTTTTATTTATTTATAGACCTGAACTGGATGAGTGGGTGGAGGTGATAGAAACACTCCTTACACAGTGTAAGGAAGTCTGTCTCTGGTTCTTGGAGTACTTAGCCAGTGAGGAGGGCTCTGGATTTACCAGGTAAGTTAGATTGATTAATTGATACATGTTTAATGGTACATCAACACATGAGAGGTTATATCATGCTGAAGCAGGTATAGAGTGTCTTGCCAAGGGACACAACATTGGCATCCAACCCAACCTGGTCTGGGCAGACAAACCCATGCCCTTCTGGACTAGAGTATGCCACACTAATGACTGATCCACCGTGGGTCCAAGTAAGTTAGGAAAAGTTTTCATCATCAACTTAGGATACATGTACAATTTATCAAGTCCCTTTAAGAGATTTAAGGGATTCAATGGAATAGTTTTTAGATCTTGGCATTTGAGGTGTTCAGTAAAGTAAAAACTCAGTCCTGATCCTTATAGTAGTCACAGAGTTTAATACCTACATATGGGGACCAAAATATACCATTGGCTGACATAATTCATGAAAAGTGTTCAAAGAGCATCTTTCTTTGATATTTATGCAGGAATAAAACAAGTTGTTTTTTTTAGCTCTACTGGTCATAGACCAGAAAAGCTTATGGGATGGCCTGTTGTCTGTTGTCCATCTTCTGTCAGTCATACATCCATCTGTTAGAACAAGTTTGTTTTCGCTGCTCCTCTTAAATTACTTGGAGGATTGTCATGAAACTTTACACACATGTTCATCCCAAGGTCTGGTTGGTCCTACATGAAAAGGGTGCCACTCGGACATCTAATATTGAAAATCTTATTATGGTTACTTCTGAATAGATGGTCATGTCAATATGGGCTTTTCATTAAAAGGCTTTTTATAATGTATTGGTCCTAAATAAAAATGGTGCCCAATCTGACTTCCAATATGGGCACAACAGCAGCAATCTTGGAAATCATGTTGCTGCTTCCACTAGATGGATGGTCTTATGATGTCTAGTTGGTCCTAAATGAAAATGGTACCAGCATGGCTGTCATATCAGCCATTTTGTAAATCTTATTATCACTGCCCATCCTAAACGGAAAGACATATTGACATGGGGTTTTCACCAGAAGACTTTCTGTGATGATGTCTAGTTGGACCTAAATGAAATTAGTGTTTATCTGACCTCCAATATGAAAATCGACATGGGGCTTTCACCAGAAGATTTCTGATGTTTCTTATGTGTCTAGTTGGTCATACATGCCATAACACGACGGGTCACGCGAAAAACACGTTTTTGGACTCCCAAATCCCCTGACATGGTCGTGTTTCGAAAAACACGATTTCCAGCAATATTAGCCGGGGGGAAAAAAAATGTACATTTCTTGATCACAATGATATATGCCTGTAATCTGTGGTATGTATAACAGTAAACAGTCATGCTCAGAGCTCATGTAAAACTATCCTCGGGGCAGTTTATACAGCTGTTTTAAAGACAAGTTAAAGGTAAGGTGGTCAGAGATAAACACTCCTTTCAGAGATTTACTGAATTGGCTCACTATAGCAAGGGTGATGTGTCGTGTCAAAGCCGTTGAGCACTGCTGAGGAAGAGCCGATTAGGCTAATTTGCATAGGTAAAGTACACTAAGTGGAACAACCCAATTTGTTTTAAGTACATCAAACAGATGCGTGTTGAAAAACAAATGTTATTACACATCACTGACTACATTGAATGAGAATGTTGAAGCCATCTTTATTAAAGTTTGTGATCAGCAGCAGCGTTTCTTTGAAGTCAGATTTTTACTCCATATATAAAATTCAAAACATGATTACTTCGGTAGGTTGAATAACAGCACCATTCAATCTCTAATGCAGTGTTGCACCTAGGATCTAAAGGTCAGGGGACACTGTGTCCCTCACCCTCCAGAACTGGGGGACACACAATATTTTGAAGGGACAAAGGAAAATTGTAGTACATAATGCACTAGAAGTGCTAAAAAAATGAAATAATCTTATTCACTTAGACAGTTTTGCCACCTTATCTTTCTCATATTTTCCTTGGACATTTACATGATTGCAATAAACGTTTTATCATGTGATCAAGTAACTCATGAAAATATTAACATGTTTGAATATCTGGTTAACCTGAAATGAACTGCACCAAGAAATTTTAATAATTTAAAAGTATTAAATCATTAATCAAATGACAAATTGTGTATCTGCATAAATTAGTACATTTTTTCATTGATTCAGCTTGAGAATAAATTAAATCTTCACTGCTATAGGTGTGACTTTAACCTCGAAAATACATTACAATAGCGGCGGTCACAGACTTTAGCAACTCAGCCGACTACCACAAACCTTGAATGTTTTCATTGCCAGATTCATTGTTTTGAAATGGATATTCATAACCATCTTACAGGTTTTATTACTTTTGGCGACTATGGCCATTGCTTGTGCCAACATAGACTTGAATGCACATTTGCAAAGGAAAAGTGTAGGCGTATTTGTGAACACAAATGACACTTGCATTACTGTCAAAACAACTACAGAACTATTGAAAGCAGCATAGACTGCATGTAATTAAAACTACATTCCACTGTCTAATGGATTTTAAAGACAGTAACTTGGTGTATTTTTGTATTTAATGTCTGTGAAGTTGAGACCGTGTTTGTGGTGATGTCATTTGACAATGCTAAGTCTACCATTTTCTGTTTGTTTGTAAGTATATTAAATGCTTCAGAGAAAACAGATGGTATTTTCTTTTATTCCAATTTAAATTTCCAGTCATTTGCTATAGGCTGATTTGAAAAGATAGCTTATTCTCATTTGGATGACGTCACTTTTGGGGGTCACGCACACTGACGCCACCACCACCCCCATTGGGACCTCAAAAGACACTTTTTGAGTCTCAAAAAAACAAACAACATTGTCTGGGAATATGGCAAGTATGGTTGGTCCTAAATGAATATGATGCTGATCTGACATCCAACATGGCCACCATGGTGACCATCTTGAAAATCTTGTTAATACTGCTCCTCCTGAATGGATGGAACATATGGTTTTCACCAAAAGACTTATAATGATGTCTAATTGGTCCTAAATGAAAATGGTTCCAATCTCACATTCAATATAGCTGCCACCATAGCCACCTTGCAACTCTTTTTATCACTTCTCCACCTGAATATATGGTCATATTGACATGGGTTTATCAGCAAAATATTTATAATGTCTAGTTGGTTCTAATTGAAAAGGGTGCCGATCTTACATCCAATATGGCTGCCACAGCGGCCAATATGAAAATTACATTGTCACTATAGAATATCAGAGATAGTTTCAACATTCAGCAGCTGAAAAGAAGAAAAGGTATTATCTTGGATTCCTCTAAATTCTTTTGGGTCTGTAGAGCATCAGTCCCTTCAGGTGACTCTTGTTTTCTTTAAAACTGTGATGGACACACAGAAAAGACCAAGTCTTTCACTCCATTGAATATGGCAATCATCTGTTGAAGAAACAACAAACAGACATATTAGCAGCAACCTTGATTTTGACCAATCAGATTGATATTTTTACATGATCTTTCTGGTTTCAACTTGATTTTAGAGATGTAATTTTGTGCCTAGATGTGTTGTTCACATCTGAATGTTACTTGAAAACACTGCTTATTCTATATATGTTAGTTTGGCTTCATGTCACATGAGTCATAAGATAAATCTATTTAATGGTGTATCTGAGTTTAGGTTAAGTCCTACTTGTTCATGACCATCCATTGCCCTGAACAGTTGGTCTGTGCATTGCCTCTGATGTCTTACTGTGCCTATTTTGTACAGTTGGTCTGTGCATTGCCTCTGATGTCTTACTGTGCCTATTTTGTACAGTTGGTCTGTGCATTGCCTCTGATGTCTTACTGTGCCTATTTTGTACAGTTGGTCTGTGCATTGCATCTGATGTCTTACTGTGCCTATTTTGTACAGTTGGTCTGTGCATTGCCTCTGATGTCTTATTGTGCCTATTTTGTACAGTTAGACAGATATATTGCATGATAAAGATGATGGGAGTAGGTGGTTTAATACATGTCATGATACAAAGGTCACAATATGGTATATTGTTTCTATATGGTTGACTTATGATGAGCCCAACTTTGTAATTACAATTCATTACTCTTTTAGCACTTCTTATCTGACCATTTGAATATATTGTATTTCTTAATCTGACAAAGCTTCATAAAATGTTTGATAAAATAAGCATTATTCTTTCTGTCAATCTGGTAACTCCATCTACATGTAAGTGCCAGAACTTTCTCTGACTTTCATAAATACATTTATTTACATGTTGTATTTTGCATATGTAGATATAAGGGTGGTGATACAATGAAAATAATGCTGTTCTTGATACATAGCAGTGTATCATAACAACTGTGCTAAGCAGTATATCTTCTTCACATATGTTACCCAATCATAATACATTAGGAGTACTACCTCAAAAATCCAGCCCTACCAAACCAAAACAAAGACATTAGAACTGTCTGGTTTGGTTTAGCAACGATGGTGCTAAAAGGTCGTCTGCTTGCTTTAAAAGGAAGCCAGATGAGAGTAGTCTCCCCATGGATATAGGGATTGGTGCCAAAACCCCAGTAGTCAGAAGTTACTGCTTCTGTTCATGTTGTAGTGCATGTTTCTTACTAAGACCTGGCAGATTCCACTTCTTTTAGTGCATTTTTGACATTGGAGCAAATTTTCAGTATAGGTAAGTATACTCCATATGTTTTCTGCCTTTTTCTAAATTTTCATTATAGGGAAGTATACTCCATATGTTTTCTACCTTTTTCTAAATTGTCATTCCGTACGAATATCTATCACCTCATTCATAAACTTTGTTGGTTCCATCTTAATTGCTTGCACGACAGTTGTTAGAACTTACAAGCCAATTTGTACTTGAACCTTCTTTCCTAACTTTACCAATAATTAGCCTTTTATTCATAATTTGGTGCCTTTGTAGTTTGGTGTAGTGCATTTTTAGTAATTTTCCTCAATTATTTCACTAGTGTTAGTTTTCCCCTTCACAGGCAGATAAAATAACACTTGACTGATTTTCACCTATGTCTTTGTTTCTGTTCGCTCTAATTACATGTGCCAAGTACAAGTGGCAGAATTATATATGGTGATTGTAAGTGTGTAAAGCTGGCAGAGGATAATCACCCCATCTGCATTTATTTTCCTGGGTGCAACTGGGGTCATACATGTGATGTTACTACACAGTGTGTGTGTTGGGGGGGGGGGGGGGGCAATGCTCAGGCACCATTTGAATCACTATCAACATTCTCCTTACCAAGTCTCTAAGACAAAGTTCATAGGTCATGAAGAAAATCAACCAATGCATCATCACAGGCCTTCCACAGATCCAGCCTCACCATTGCCCCTGTCACTACTATCAGATTTGTTTCCCATGGCACAACCCATGGGACCAGCATCAACATTGTATGCGGGTTTAGTTGACTAGACATGAATCTTCCCAGTGCTGGCTATGGTGATCTTTACCGAGAAAGTCAGTACTGGACTTCGTCTCAGGGCATCACACTTTGGCTCTGAAATGACTGCCATCTACAAATGGCAGTATAGCCAGTACCAGTCCTCAACTGGTAACTGAGCCTAGACCAGCTCAATTCCAGCACCAGTGCAGCCTTACCAGATGACTTCATCTTCCAGGATCAGATATAGTGATCACTGCATTCCTGGCACACCAAGTCTCAGCACAGGGTTCTCACGGTACCTTGAAAAGTACTTGAATTTCGCTTCATCCTTGAAAAGTACTTGAAAATCGTTTGTACCTTGAAAAGTACTTGAAAATAAGCCTCGGTCCTTGAAAAATATAAAATTAATTGACAAACGAATGTATGAAAGTTTCTTTTCACACCATTACGTCATGTAATTGAAATAAAACTGTTTGCTATTGGGTGGTTTACAACACGTGACCAATCAGATATTTATAATTGCGCGCGGACCTGATAGAGAGCTTTAAAAAGTGCACGAATCTTTTTTTTATTCAATAGTAAAATGCGTTATTGTGTTTGTTAACCTAAATTAATACCTTAATACGTATATATATTGATTTTATTATATACAATATCAAATCTACTTGAAATTAGGAATTTAATGTTATATTTGGTCCAAAAATCAACCCTAAATTGCTCTAAATGACTGAATACATGTTTACGAAAATGTGAGCACAATATCGGACATAAATGCAGCACTCGTGCATGTATAATAGTTTGTGTTTGTCTACTTGATATTTCCCCTGTGTTTGTTTTCTTTCTCAAGTTAACATAGTTAATCGTTAGACTGCAATAATAACATTTTGATTAGTAAGCTACCGCAATTTATTGAGAAATTATTATCATATTCTAAACAATCACTGACAATAATATTCAAGTAACACAGGCAAATTTCGCAGATAAAATTATCAGTTGTATGACAACCATAATTATAATGCTAATATTTTAAAACAAATGCAATTAATGCATCCTTAATTTATTTGATTGTGACCAATCTTTTGCCAATTTCAGTAATTGTAATAGGCAAACGAGTGACGATTCCACGAATGCTGATTAAAAAGTTCCTCCAAACATTATAAATAAACATACGAATTCCTTGTTATAGAATAAACTATTGTTTTTAAATAATATGCATATAATCGTCACAGTATACATTTCCAACGATCATTCTTCTTCGTCGATTTATCTTCTGCGGCAGCGGGACATCTTTGTACTTTAAATCGACTGTTCCAACTCTCGAAACAAAAGAAAATGAAAAATATACACAAAAATGGTCACAATTTGTTCTTACTGTACGTCCAAGCTTCTGATTTTCAGCGTACGATCTAAAATTTGGAAGTCTGCTGGAAGTCTATTATTTACTTTTTCGGCATCATGACCAAACTTTGGGCGTAAATTACGGCCGTATGCCTGTTAACAGAAAGGCTGCTTTCTACACAGTGTACTTACATCTACGTGTAAATGTACCTGTAAAATTTTGATGAGCTATCACGCGACAGCAGATATAAAAAATTAGACACAGCAACACGCGGCATACTTTCACATCAGATGATTTTAAGATGCCACATTGATGCATCATATCATGCGACGAAGTTATTCCAGAAATCGATTTTGTCTGCCGCGGACAACTTCAGGTATGCATAAATTATGCAAATCGCTATATACGAGGTCAGCCGATGTGTTTTCGTGAAGTGTGTAGAAGAGAGAAAGTGGGCTTTGGCAAACTCCGTAAACTCCAATTGCTACCAAATATTCAGGAGGCTGCATTCACACCCGCCAAAGGATAAACACGTGTACAGAAAGATTTATCTGCATGTTTTTCTGCGAGAGCTTACCCATTTCACTTGGAGCAAAATGCCTGGGAAGTGTGTGTTGAACCCCAATTGGTGTCAAAAACAAGAATACAAGACCTGGTAATTCATTTCCCATATACTTGAAAGTGAAATAATGGTGGATTATACCTCCATAATGAAACATTCTACAAATTTGCCTTTACCAAATAACAGGGCTATCAACTCTGAATCTCCATCAAAATTTCCATCTAGTTGATTTTTGTTTGTCATTGTTGTGCATTTATTCATCTCATCTGATTTATTGGGTATTATCAGTCACATAGCAGTGTCTTAGATTGACAATAGGCCAGACCATTTTTACATGAAACTGAAAAATTTCCCATCAATTTTGATAACAATGGGCCACTATAAACCCCTTCCTTGCTCTGATATTATTAATTGTACAGTAAGCAACCGACGTGAGACATGTAAATTCATTCCACAGTGCCTGCCTCAGTAAAATCTGCAACAATACTGGCCAAACAAGATCTCCAATGTGAGCCTATATGAGAAAACTGGATGTAAAAACATTTCTCTGGAGGTCAAGATGCGCAGAATCAAATGGCTTGGACACATAATGCAGATGCCACAAGAACGGATACCTAAGGTAGCTCTCAGATGGACACCATCGGGGAAGCAAAAGCGTAGCCGGCCAAAGACAACCTGGTGAAGGACAATGATGATGGATCTGGAAGAGATGGGACTTTCCTGGGGTGAAGCACAAGCCATTGCTCAGGACCGACCCAGATGGCGGAAGATGGTTGCAGCCTTATGTCCCAGTTGGGATGAAAAGGACCCTTAGTTAGTTAGTTAAGCAACTACTGCTGATTTCAATTATTGTCAATTAGTGGCCCATAATTTTTTTACTGGCCCATCACTATTAGTGCTCAGGGGTCAATCGGCCCATCACTGTGGAAAAAATCTAACACACTGACCTAGAATTATAAATATAATTATTGTCAAAAATGTGCAAATTAACAAAAATATTTCACACACAATTATAGTTCAAATCAAACTCTTTTAGAAAGTGAGATCAAATATAACCAACAGCAAAAATAATAAGTTTATTCTGTATCTAGCCACATCAGTTACAATAAGTACTCCCAAAAAAATTTTTTCCAGTCACAGCCTTCCAAAGGTGACCGACACAAGGCTTTCTGTACAAAGTGTCAAAAAATAATTGATGTCGGAAAAATGGGAGAGAGTGCTGTCAAGTCCCACATGAAAGGTGAAAAGCACAAGGCCTTAGTCCACAGTTCTGGCAATATTTCATTGGGTATACACAGCTTCTTTCAGGGAGCTAGCTCCACAGCCCCATCCACCACCCCAGCTAAGCCAGAAACACACAAGGAAACGCAGAAGGAACCCAAGCTTAATGAAATAGCAAGTACTTCATCTGCACTTGACGACCCAAGTTGAGCTGAATTCAGGTCAACCCGGTCATATATTGCTGGAGATGATGTCCTCAAAGCAGAAATTTTGTGGACAATCAAGATTGTAACTAGCCACTACTCCTACAATTCAGTACATGATGTGCCAGAGCTCTCCCGGGAAATTTGTCCTTACAGTCTTATTGCCCAAAAGTTGCGTGCCGTGACAAAAAGGCTGCATACCTCAGTATGTTTGGTGTTGCGGAACATTTTAAAACAATGCTCAAGTCAACAATCAAAGGACCATTGGTGCTGCTGTTTGATGAAAGCTTAAACCACAAGTTGCAGCAAAAGCAACTAGATCTTCACGTCAATTTCTGGCATGTAGAAACACAAGATACAGACCAGGTATGTCACAAGCCAATTTTTAGGACATGCCAAGGTTACTGACCTGAATGCAGGCCATGATGGATGCTGTTTCCGATTAAGGCTTAGCAGTCCATGACATGGTTCAAATTGGCATGGACGGCCCTAGCGTGAATTGGAAGCTACACGAAGATCTTGATGCCCAACTACAGCGGGATTATGGAACCAGGCTCATTAACTTTGGTTCGTGTGGCCTCCATGTAGTCCACAACAGTTTTAAAAGAGGAATGTCAGCAGCAGGCTGGAAGGTATCCAGTTTCCTCCCGTCAGCCTACCATCTCTTTAAAGATGCCACAGCAAGACTGGAAGACTATGTCAAATCTTCTGAAGGACAGAGGCCCCTGAAGTTTGTCGCCCATCGTTGGCTAGAGAATGTTCCAGTTTGTGAGAGGGCAATAAAGATCTTCCCAAACATAGTAAAGTATGTGGAGGAAGTTGAGACAAAAACAGTGACAAGACCTGACGACAGGTCATACAACACCATAGTGGAGTGCGTGAGGCAGGACCCATGCTTTCTGGCCAAGCTCTATTTCTTCCAGTGTATTGCCATGCAGCTGCAGCCCTTTCTTGCCCAGTTCCAGACCAATCGTCCTATGCTACCATTTGTCGCACAGGCAATGTACCAGATGGTGAGAGGACTGATGAGCCGATTCATAAAGAAAAGTGTCCTTGATTGCTCAGATGAAAAAATAGTAAAGATTAACATCACGGACACCTCCCTCCAAGTGGACTACAATCAGGTGGACATCGGGTATGCCGCAGAAAAACTGAAGGAGGGCACAGCAGGACTGAAGCCAAGTGAGAGACAGAAGATGGAGTTCAAGATGGAGTGTAAGGCATGTCTCATAGAAGTTGTCAAAACCATCCTGGAGAAAAGTCCAGACTCCTATTCGACTGTGAGGAACTTGTCCTGCCTTTCTCCCGCATTGATAACAGCAGACAAGACGAAGTGCAGGGATAAGTTCCGTAGGCTTCTTTCATACCTGGTCAGCTGCCAAAGGCTGAATGAGGACTTGTGTGATACTGTCCTTCATCAGTTTCAAATGCTGCTCAACTGCATCCCAACAGAAAGGTTGTTGGCATTCCGTCCATCAGAGGACCGGGTGGATGAACTTTTCATGAGTTCAATTGAAGGAAGTGCTGATGCATACAGTGACCTCAAGCCAGTTCTGCAGACCTTGCTTGTGCTATCACATGGTCAGGCCTCTGTAGAAAGAGGTTTTAGCATCAACAAGGAGATAGAGGTGAAGAACATGAAGGCAAAAACCCTGATCACCCAGAGAATTATCTGTGAGCATGTCAGTAGAGTAGGAGGCCTGACAAATGTACAAATTTCAAAGGAACTTCTGATGTCCGGCAAGTTGGCTAGGCAAAGATACATATAGAACCTTGAGGATGAGCGTTTGAAGGCCAAATCAGCTACAAAGACAGCTAAAAGAAAACAGACCCTTGAAGCTCTGGAGGAGTTGAAGAAAAAGAAGCAAAGGATTGAGGACAGCATCCAGCATCTCGAGAAAACATCGGACAAATTATATGAAAAGGCAGAAGCTACTGGAAAAATCTCCTTTGTTACACAAGCCAATGCATTGAAGAAAGAGAAACTGCACAAGCAGTCAGAAATGGAAACTATCAAAAAGGAAATTGCTGACCATGTTAAAGAACTTAGTACTTAAAAAGTCTGGTTGTAGTGTGGTCATGTGTGCAAATTATATATTTTAGTGTAGAATTTAAAGAAAAGATTGTGACTATTCTACTTTGTCTACTTTTTATCCTTCCATTGTATTTTGTTCTTCATATGATGATTTGTGACTGTCATACAAGCAGACTCTGATCTCCAGTAGTTGTACTTGTAGTGTAGTTGGAGTTAAGAATTTAAAGAACTGTTGAACCTAGTGCACCTTATTTGCTATGTAATCTATAGGTTGTTTTTTTTTTGTTTTTTTTTCATATAAAGATCTGAATTCATTTGTTTTTCTTAGAAAAAAAGTGTTGTTATTCTCCTAAGATTTGGTTTTTTTAATTCTCTATTATAAAGTCTCAAGCCTATTGCACAAATATTAGGAAGCCCCTTGTCAGGAAATTGCAACATTCTCACTAATCCTTTAAATGGCCATTGATAAATATACCTAAAGTGCACTGGGCATCGGGGTCCTTAAAAAAATTGGATAAAGTCCTTGAAAAGTCCTTGAATTTTGTCACACCAAAGGTGAATGGACCCTGCAGCATCTAGGCATGGATAGCACCTGGCACCAGTGATGGCAACACAAGCCAGGCTCTACCCAAGATACACTGCCCTCCAAGTGATCATGCCCATGCTCACCAGTACCAGACCCATAACACCTCCATGTATTGTAAAATTGGGAAAGTAAATAAATCTCATAATCTTGTGTATATAATGTTTATCTTCAGTGTCCCTGATGTCAAACAAAATTTTTTAATTGAGTATATGCATTGATTACATGATATATTGTGAACATAAAGATTATCACTTTTATATATTCCAGGTTAAGTTGCAATAATCTGATCATGGATACATCAGAGGATTTGGTTTACAGCTACTTGCCTAATTCAGTGAATTTTTATCTTTGTAAAGCTAAACACTACTAAAGGGTTTTCTGTGTCTTGTCTTTCGTGTGTGTTGCCATATTGTTTGCATCATATAAAGTTGGATGCTTTCCAGTTGTGGGTAATTAGCATGACATCATGCATGCCTTAAGTTAAATTCCCTTCACACATTCCTATGATGTGGGTCTGCAAACAATTCAGTCTTGATCCAAAATGTTCTTATGTATAAAATAATAATCAACTTTCACGTTACATTGTATCCTTATTATAGTCACAGGAAAAATCTGTATAACCACGATTCCACTGACAAGTGGTGTGCACTTGCTAACATGCTGTGCTCCTTTGGTGCAGGCATCAGCCTCTGTAGATACTGCTGCGTTCCAAATATTTTGCTGTTATCTGCTGGGGATAGGCTCTACTATGCCCTCTTCTGTTGTCCAGGTGAGCAGCAGGATGAGGGTTGAGTTAATGCCATCATTTAGGCCCAGCTGCTGATTTTCCATCACAATGACGATTTCATTGTAGTAGTCCTGGATGGTGCCAATGCAGGGCTTCATATCAAAGGGAACCATGTGCAATACTATGCCAAACACATAACCAGCTTTGGAACTGGCTTTGTTAAGCATGTCTTTGTAGTGGCTAATGTCATTCGGCAGGTCAATGACATTGTTTATATTGTACTTGACATTAACAAAGAACTATTTTTGTGCATCAAAAGCTACACTGATCCTAGTAATTGATGTTGGACTCTTTGACTGCATCCCAAGGATGGCCCACATGTACCTCTGGATATGTCATTAATAAGCTCAAAACCAGCCCATATAAAGTCCTCTGACTTTTCCATGGTAAATGATGCCCATGCATTGTTGGCCTCTGTGCCCTGTATGAAGTAGTCCAGTCACAGCTCAAATTGTTTCATCTGTCATGATAACAGCCATTTTGTGAAAGTCCAGTTCATGGAGTGGACTATAATAATATGCCATTCCAGTCTATCATGGTGGCTTTTCTTTTGATGCCAGTCATTGTGTGGCAAAACACCAAATTCTGCACATATTTTATTGTATGCTGATTTATCATAGGAGATGTCAAACATATTCCAGGACTGGATGGTGGAAAGAGAGCTTATAAGCTCCTTTAAACTGCGGTTTTTTCCTAGTAGATATGAAAGAGAAACACTACATGAGCATGGTAGTCCTCTGCCAAAAGGTGGTCCTTAAATTAGACCCTGCAGCCAAAAGTGGCACACCGAATGGCAAAATTAATTTGGTTCTGTCAGAACTGCATGCGGTTGGTATGCCAACATTGCATGATGGCGTCATCATTGCTCATTGCTTTGAGATAGTCAGTATTTGTTAAAAATTGAAGGAAATTTGGCTGGAAGCTCCTTGATTCCCCCACCAGTCATTTGTTTGTTTCAAGGGTTAAGGATGCCAGAAATGCTTTTGTGTAAGTAATGTTTGTTACACGAACAAATGTTCAAAGCAGCAAGGCAATCCCCCTACAGTAGTACATTGGCAACCATTTGGATGGGTGCTCATGGTTGGCCTTTGATCTATCACCTACTAGGTTTGGTAGACACAATGTCAGGGTAGGCAAGTCCTTTCAATGGCAACAGACTGGTGGTTAGCAAGATATTTCCAAGGCCAAAGGACAGATAACGATGGTGCTCCCAGTCAGTTATGAAGTGCAAATTAGCACTGGCTTGTGATCCATTTTGGGACCAGATGATGAGAAGTGGCTCATTGCTGGCTTTTATAACAGACACAAGAGCCATCAACTTTACCACCCAAAAGGCTATCCTTGTCTACCTAGACCAGCTTTCCATGACAGACAGTTCTGTTGACAGTGCTCCATGCACACAATTTGGAATTGTTCCTGCATTCAGTCCTGAGTAAGGCGTTGCCTCAACCATCCAATCTTGCCCAGAGTTTAAGTTGCTGCCATGTGAAACAATTAACAAATTAAAGATCCAGTAAGTGATATACAACACAACCTCATCAACATTGGCCTGCCCAGCATGGTAGTTCTCAAGAATTATCAATGAACATTTATGGGCTTGAAAAAAGCTGCAGTGGCAAAACAGAAATCATCCTGCCATAGTTGCAAGACAGTGCTAAGAAGTCATATGTTGACACCCTAGTGGCCAGCATGTATAGAGGGTAGACGGCACCCTGCTAAGCATTGCACATATCGACATAACACTCATCACCTTTCCTGCAAATAAAAAAGATCATCAACCATCAAATCCTCTATATGAACATGTGGCAAGAGCAAAAAAAAACAAGCAAATGGTTCCATACAGAAAGCTAGGCTCTACAGAGTAGTTGGGGCAAGTTTTTACACATTCACCTGAGACGACAGTGCTAGACTTTATACAGTACCGTCCCTGCATGTTGTTCACACTGCTGCTGACTCTTCTATTTTGATCTGCCTTAATCTGAAGTTATTAGCAATATGTCTGACCTGGACAAAACTTCTTTTAGCCATTATCATGTACCTTTGAAATGAGGAAGGAGCATTAGACATTTTAAAGTTTCAGATATGATGGAACGATGAGCGAGTGGAGATCTACATTTTTTATTGTAAGTTTACCAGCCAAGCTGAGATGAACTGCAACTTCATATGCAAGCTATATATAATCATATCAGAATGACTCTACACTGTTCTTCTGTACCTGCAGCACAAATGAAGATTCCAAATCCACTGGCACAATCTATCTTGAACCCAATCACAGGGGAGGGGGGAGGGGCATGGATAATAATGATCATTTCACATGCACAATTATTATCAGTGCTGAAGAAGTCAGAAAGTTCCACCTCATGGCCTAACAAATGATAGGAAAAAAGCTCTTTAATTTAGAGCTGTCATTGCTAATTCAGGAAATACAATTTCCTGAATTAGAATGACTGTGGATGTTGACCCAGTATTGATTTATTTGATTTATATCCTTCTCTAAGATTAAAAAATGAAGCATTTAGATTCTACCACTGGAATTCCATAGGTAGGCATGTATAATTTTCATCAGACTTCATATGTAGACTACAGTTGGACAGAGGCAGCTCCCTATTGAGCAGAGGCAACTCCCAGTTGATTCTTGGCCCTTGAGGTCAAAGGTCAAGGTCAAAGGAGCTAAAATTGCAATTTTGGGTTCCACATAATAAGTCTTCATTCCTCAAGTTTCCCATCCTCAATTTTTATCAACTTCATACTGGCATTACATTTGAGGAAGAGCAGCTCCCTATCAAGTGTGTGATCAAGGTCGCTGAATGTGAAATTGCACAAGTTTTCATTTTACATTTGTAATGGCTGCAGTTGGTATGGGGGACAGGGTCAGTCATTTTTCTAATGGCTATTGTTTTGCATCACATGAAGATGTGCATCTTATTCAATAGTAAGGTTTTACAGATTTTTGCAAGAATTTTGTCTCTCTTTTTTATCTGAAGCAATAATATACTTCTGTAGGTGCAATTAGTCATCATTTTTTTATGGATTGTTTTGTTATTTGGTAGGCTTCGTTTTATAATCACATAAAGATGCATATATCTTTTCCACTGACAATTTTTGCAAGATATATATTGTGTTGAGACACTCGAGCCATATTAGTGACAACCTCATTTTCTCCTATCATAGGCCATTTTTACTGGACTGCCCCAACAGAGATGTGAGATTGACTATGGCCAAAATTTTAGAGAGATTATTCTGCTGTTTCTTAACAACCCATTCTGGATTACCTGTAAGTATACAGATGCCACACATACCTTGCAGAATGTAAGAGTCTTAATGTGACGTGTGGAGTGTCAACAATCCTATTCATGCACTGCAGTGTGTAATATACATTTTTAAAAAATGCTGTATACATAAGTGTTCAAAGATGTGTATAAGGTTAGTTTACTTTAAGCATATTTTATTGTCATAATTTTAACAAATAGGATCAGGCTACAAGTTCTCACAACTTAGAATAAGCCCATCCCCTACAATCGATAAGAAATGTACATGGATAGCGGCAGTAAATTAATATGATTTCATACAATTATATGTAAACATGCATGATTCAGGCAAAATAGGTATGATGGAGAGAGAGAGATAGAGAGAAATGAATACATTAATGAATTAATGATCATAGCAGAAGTTGGACAAGAGTACATACATCAAAATGAATTCAGTGGATAACAGTGAAGAAAATCATGTCTTTCTTAATTAAAAAATGAGCAGTAATTAATCGAGTAGAGAAATCAAATTGTGAATACTCCTTAATTATGCAAATCATTTCGTGTCTTTAATATATGTTTGGAACCCGTCAAATATGCAATTATTAAAGTTCGCTGTAAAATTAGATGATCCATATCAAAATTATTTGTACTTGCTGGTACATAGAGATGATTTAGATTCTGTACCAGTTTCTTATGCTGTTCAAAATAGTATTTGCAAGTAAATTTGTAATGGTATGCATTTTCTACATCATCACCACAAGCACATAATGGATTATCTCTCAGATGATTTGAATATAAATCATTATGTAAATCACTACAGTTATTTCTAATTCTGGTATGCAGAATAGATCATTTACTGTTACCAGCGAAAAATTGGACAGGCACATGTGTTGTCTTAGTCTCTATTTTTACCTTTGAAGATAGAATTGTTAGTTTCACCTTTTACTGAATCTGGGAGTGAGTTCCAAACATGAATAGAAGAATGTAGGAATGAGTTTCACTTATTTCTAGTCTGGCATTATTTCGATTAAAACTATTCCTTTTTCTAAGATTATACCTGTTTGTCTCACCAACCAGTGGTGGTAGAAGGTCAGCAAGATAAGTAGGAGAGACACCATATACCGGTACTATTTTATGAAAGTAACATAGTTTATGAAACTTTTGTCTATCTGCCAAGATACAATATCTTGGTACATATTCAAATTGGTAATCATTACCAACAAGCTGTCTGTACTGAGTACTGCATGTCAAACAGCTTGGTAATGAATATTTTCTTACATTAATGTGTTATGTATGATGTTTATATAATATTATAAATATTTTAGGAAATTATAAATGTTTCTTGACTTTAATATTTGCTTAAACCTTAATGTTAAGTATAATGTTGACATGTTTAGCTATTGTCCTTGAATTAGGTTGTTTACTTAGTATTTGAATTCAAGGACAGTTTTGGTAAACAATTTGTTGATTCAATTTGAGGTCAAGGTTGATTTTGTTTAACCCTTTACTGCATGATGACACCTTTTGACGCCAACCCCTTTACTGCATGATGACGCCTTTTGACGCCTTTCATGACAAATCCGATTAAGATACCCAGAACTACCAAAATTAAGTCTTTGTACCCAAAACTATCACTTATATGGCCAAGAGAATGAATCTAGACAATAAATATGAAGCAAATCATTAGTTTATTCGCAGGATTAAAGCAACTGCGCAGTTTAATCTACACGCATCAGTTGTATGTAACAGCGTATCCGCCATTTGTAAACATGTGCTCTGCATCTCGCAGTTGCGACGTGAAGTCTTTTGAAATTTTGAATATTAGAGTTGAAAGATTTTTGATAATATACACGGGAATATGCCATTCTTTGAACTATTCCAGTTTATTATTATCAAGGTTTCACCAAAAAAGAGGAATATGAGAGCAAACTTTAAACTTTGGAACGAGACTATTCGCTAAAAATAAGTTACTGTTACATGTTCACTTCTTAAGGTCGTATCCATCATGTCACCAAACAGATATGACCAAGAATCACCAATTTCACAGAAAAATGGATTTTATATATTTAAATGACATTTACTCGCTAATTGTAATACTAATCAGCACGAAAAATATACAAATGAAGTCCTCGAATATTCGTCTATTTTTAGAAACACGGAAAAACCATTAGTCACATGGCACAGCAAATTCTGGTCAACTCCACTAATCGATAGCGCATGTTTATCGCGGTAAAATTTGGGATTTGCCATTAGAAAAACGTGTTTCAATACTTTTAAATCATTAATTAATGTTACATATCATTTTAAAATCATTACAGCTCATAATTTGTTGAATTTCATGAGAAAGTTGATACACGATAGCGAGTACCTCAATGAGTGAATCGAGCACTTTATATTTCGAAAACCATTAAAATCGTTAAATATACTAAATACTGCACATAAATACTGATTTCGTTCTAGATTGCCACCCCCTCATCCCCATCCCACTCCTCCGAGTTTTCAAACATCTGCTAGAACCTTTGTTTTTAATACATGTAGGTAGCAATTTCATTACTGCTCCCATGAGCACATTTCAAGTTGCTTTCTTCATTGATAATGAGAGAGTACGATGGTGGGTTTTACGGTTTTGAAACTTCGACAACCTTTTTTGGCATAGAAAATTGACACGAGTACAAAACTAAGCTAACATCATACTTTTTCATTAATAAGGGATACAGAGAAGGGATAAATTAATTTCATATTGGTCTCTGAATAACTTGCTCAGCAACAATAATGATCCTAGTACATGGGTATAAAACTATAGTAAGGTATATACGACACATTATTATTTAAGTTTCAGTTTCATGATTTTGCTTAACAGAAAATGTGTCCTGGTTTAGCGTTACAGAATACAGTACATAAAATATAATATATAATACAGAGTATAATACATACAAGAAATTGTAAACAATCTATTTAGGAAAGCTTGAGAATTGAAAAAGACAATAAACTTATCAGTGCAATCAAGAGATATCATTTCGGCAGCAGGCAAAACATAATTTGGTCAGTGAATCTAAATTTTAGTGAAAAGTGACAAAATTAAAGTAATGATTTTCTATCTGTCACAGATGTTACAGGGCACATACTAACAAGGTAACCATTCCAATAGTTTCAGGCAAAAAAATTATTGTATCCACTCATTATTTGGCTTCATTTTATAAAGTTATTGTTGGTGATTATTTCAAGATACATGCATCATTATTATGTCCTATTCATTCAAGCTTTACTGCACAGAATTTCCAATAATTTTTAACCTATGCAAGCCTGTCGACTGTAAAATATAATTCTTTTGTACAATATTTTAGATTTTAATTAAATACTTGTTAAAGACATCCAATTTTGTGCTTTTTTGTCATTCTTTTCAATAATGTGATAAGTTTTTTAAAAAATAGTGATACGGTTACAAACTGAATGCATTTCATAAGGCTATTATATTACACATTTTTATTCCACAAACATTTTGACTGTCATGATTTCAGAGATATACATTCCCACTACCATTGACTGTCTCCAAGTAAGATATTCTTCCTTTTAATGTTAATTTTGATTGAAAATTATTTAATGATATTTATTCCATGTGTAAGTAACGATGATATTCATCCTCTTTTTTATTTTCTCATAATAAAATGTTTAATGATTCCCAAAAAACAAAACATCTAATATGTTAGATTAATCATATGATATGATGTCTTAATTTTCTTCTTAATCCACAAATTGACATGGTGAAATGAAATATCATTCAGACATTGATCTTTGGGAATATTTCATGGTTTATGAAGACATTTTTAAAAATAAATTTGTATACAGCAGTTTATATTTTTTAATAATCCTTCAAGATCTAACATCTTTGGCACTCAGTACTCAAACAAGATATAAAGAAAAGGATGCTCCTACCATATTTCCCTATAATGCCCTCCCCTCTGCCCTTTCTAGCATCCATCCCTCATTGTCCAGATTACTAAAACACCTACTTAAAACTGTGCTATCTTCAAATAATTTCAAATATTATTATGTTTTATTAAATATAGAATACTTCTATGAGTGGAAGCTTATTTGTTCTTTATTTTTAAAAGAACATCCTAAATATTGTGACCAAAATTGTGTTCTTGGGTTGAGAAATATTTATGCCCTTTTTGTTATGTTCCAAAAATTACATCTTTGCCCAAAAAATGTGCCACATTTGTAACAGGTGCCCCTCTTGCATACCCCTCCGAAATATGAATTTCATATAATTTTATTTTTATATGACTGACTTAAGTATTCAGTTTTAAATAAGCCAGCTTTAAGGAGATTCTTTCCATTGCCCATGCCATATTATATATATATATATATATATATATATATATATATATAGAGAGAGAGAGAGAGAGAGAGAGTGAGAGAGAGAGAGAATCTACTATCCGATATTGAAATGGAATATTTATTTCAGCAGCTGATGCAAGTCAATTTCTTGCTTTCTTTTGACAACTGTTTGTTTCTTGTTTTTTTTTTAAATCCCAAAGTCAAAAAAGTACATGATTAATTATTTTCTAATTATGTTCTCCGACAAACAAATATTAAAACCATGTGCTTCATCATCAGTGGTAATCGTGGTATATTCCTTGTGTCTGGATCAAAATAATGCAGCACCTAAGTACATGCATGTGTATATATGTGAATAAATACACATGAGATTGATTATACTACTTTTATCTTAACCCTTTACTGCATGATGACGCCTTTTGACGCCAACCCCTTTACTGCATGATGTCGCCTTTCATGACAAAACCGGCTCAATTAGATGCACAGATCAATTTCGGCAATTTGAATTTTTTTATTATTAAAAAAACAAAAACAAAAACAAACAAACAAAAATTTGGGGAATGGGGGTGGGGAAAAAGTGCTAGGGTCGGCAATGAGAAACAGGGATGGTCAGAAGACAGGAAACACACATTTTTTTGTTTGGCCTAAGCCAGCTTTAAGGAGATTCTTTCCATTGTATATTGAATCTACTATCCGATCTTGAAATGGAATATTTATTTCAGCAACTGATGCAAGTCAGGTTCTTTCTTTCTTTTGACAACTGCTTGTTTTGGGTTTTTATTTAAAATCCCAAAGTGAAAAAGGTAAATGATTAATTATTTTCTGATTATGTTCTCTGACACACGAATATTAAAACATGTGCTTCCAAACAAACTACAGATAACTGTATCTTAGGATATAAGAGCTTGTTTCATCATCAGTGGACTTTGTGGTACATTCCTTGTGTCTCGATCAAAATAATGCAGCACCTAAGTACATGCATATGTATATATGTGAATAAATACACATGAGATTAATTATACTACTTATATCTTCATGGTTTTTAAGAATTGGTTGTCATTCTTCAACTTTCTTTCAACATCTTTTGAATTTGAACACAGGTATTCATTTTTTGGAGATATGGTATAAAATCAGCTTTAATATTTTAATATTATCACTGCATTGTTTAATTGTTACCATAGTAGCACAGCTATTTGGTATAAATTTCAACAAATTCAATGTTAGACCAAAATAGTTTTGTATATTGGAAATGTTTAAGACCATGCGAGTACATTAAGAAAAAAACATATAAGCACAGAATATACATCTAAAACTTTATTGACTTCAAGTGTTCAATCTTAACACCTAACTATTGTGCCAATATTTGGTGGAACTTGGACAATCCAAGCCAAATGAACAGAAAATCTTGCTTTTCTAAAAACAAATTGAAAGCATGACTGATTTGGCAAGAAAATAGTAAGCTTAATATAAATGAATAATGAAAAATATGTAATTTTGTCATGATTTGTACACATTCTAGGCTGGATTTGGTTGCCATGGCAACCAACCATTTCATCCACTGTATGCTTAAATAAAGTATGCCCAATACCCATCCAATGTCCACAACAAATTGCCCACTATAAAGGAAATTACTGTTGCACAAAATGTAACTCAAAATTGATGCCAAATTATTGAATTAATGGATAAATCCTGTGCAAAACAAAGCACCTGTTGTGCCTATATTTGGTGAAACTTAGACAATCCAAGCTAAATAATTTGAAATTCTCACTTTTCTCAATCAAAAATGAAAAAAATTCAAAGCATGACTGATTTTGCAAGAAAATAGTAAGCCTAATATAAATGAATACTGAAAAATATGTAATTTTGTCATGATTTGTACACATTCTAGGCTGGATTTGGTTGCCATGGCAACCAACCATTTCATCCCCTGTATGCTGAAATAAAGTATGCCCAATACCCATCCAATGTCCACAACAAATTGCCCACTATAAAGGAAATTACTATTGCACAAGAAGTAACTCAAAATTGATGCCAAATTATTGAATTAATGGATAAATCCTGTGCAAAACAAAGCACCTGTTGTGCCTATATTTGGTGAAACTTAGACAATCCAAGCTAAATAATTAGAAATTCTCACTTTTCTCAATCAAAAATGAAAAAATTCAAAGCATGACTGATTTTGCAAGAAAATAGTAAGCCTAATATAAATGAATACTGAAAAATATGCAATTTTGTCATGATTTGTACACATTCTAGGCCTGATTTGGTTGCCATGGCAACCAACCATTTCATCCCCTGTATGCTGAAATAAAGTATGCCCAATACCCATCCAATGTCTACAACAAATTGCCCACTATAAAGGAAATTACTATTGCACAAGAAGTAACTCAAAATTGATGCCAAATTATTGAATTAATGGATAAATCCTGTGCAAAACAAAACACTTGTTGTGCCTATAATTGGGTGGAACTTGGACAATCCAAGCCAAATAATTAGAAAATATCACTTTTCTCAATCAAAAATGAAAAAAATTCATAACATGACTGATTTTGCAAGAAAATAGTAAGCCTAATATAAATGAATACTGAAAAATATGTTATTTTGTCATGATTTGTACACATTCTTGGCTGGATTTGGTTGCCATGGCAACCAACTATTTCATCCCCTGTATGCTGAAATAAAGTATACCCAATATCCATCCACTGTCCACAACAAATTTCCCACTATAAGGAAAATTATTATTGTACAAGAAGTAAACACAAAAGTGATGCCAAATTATTGAATTAATGGACAAATCCTGTGCAAATCAGGCAGTCCAGCCTCCAGACTGATGCACAGTAAAGGAAGGGTTAAGATAAAACCAGAATTTCCTTTAAAGTTACGTGTCAAAAATAGCATACACCATGATATTCTAGAACATTCTGTCATGTGACCTATCTTTATATATACCATGTTTAGTGGACAGTTTTTCAGTTTTGACCTTACCATCAATCTTTTAAAGAGCCATTACAGTTGTGAAAAATCATCCCAAATTATGAGAGAGAAATTATTAAAATATTCATTGGATTATAAAAGTGCTCATAGACTTTTGGATTTTGGATTTTGAATTGATGATATTGGGATTTATGTGAACTTATTCAAAGATATTCTGGAGTACTTCATTTTGGCACATGAGCACATTAAAGACTACTGGCACATCAGGACATTAAAGACTATTGGCACATAAGTACATTCAAGGATAGAGTAATTCATTTGGAACATTCTATATTTAGGACTTGTGATTAGGACACTTAGGATTATTGGATTATTTGAAGTTGTTGATTCAATTTGAGTTCAAGGTTGATTTTGTTTAAGATAAAACCAGAATTTCCTTTAAAGTTATGTCAAAAATAGAATACACCATGATATTCTAGAACATTCTGTCATGTGACCTAACTTTATATATACCATATTTAGTGGACAGTTTTTCAGTTTCGACCTTACCATCAATCTTTTAAAGAGCCATTACAGTTGTGAAAAATCATTCCAAATTATGAGAGAGGAATTATTTAAAATATTCATTGGATTATAAAAGTGCTCATAGACTTTTGGATTTTGGATTTTGAATTGATGATTTTGGGATTTATGTGAACTTATTCAAAGATATTCTGGAGTACTTCATTTTGGCACATGAGCACATTAAAGACTACTGGCACATCAGGACATTAAAGACTATTGGCACATCAGCACATTCAAGGATACAGTAATTCATTTGGAACATTCTATATTTAGGATTTAGGACACTTAGGATTATTGGATTATTTGGATTTTAATTCACATTATTATAAGTGTCTTTTGAATTTTCACTTTAATTGTCTATAAATAAATTGGGTGTTGATTTTTACTTGATTTGTTGGTTTCACTTTCTTTCTGTTACATTTTTCTTAGACCATAGAGTCATAACAAATGTAACAGCCATTTTGATTGGTAAATAAGTAATATTAATATTCCTTTCTTTAAATATGACCTTAAGTGGTCTTGGTGAACAGTAAAGCATGACAGCAGATTGATGGCATAATGTACAGGTTATGCTTGACATAGACTGTGACATAACTATTTTTCATTGGATACCAATATTCAAGGATTTTGTGGTTGTTACAAACCCATGAATTAAAAAACCCAATGAAGAACACTGATTTTTCTGTGGAAACAATGGAAACATTTTCCCAATCCAAAAATATAAGTATCAGCAAAAATGTAATTTTTTGCACAACCATGAAAATGTATAGTACTTTCAGTAGAATTATATGGTACTAAAAACAAATTTGTGTTGAGGTTTTGGGTACATTTTTTCATTTGCTTATATTTCCCAAATGCCTTGATCGATTTTCTTCAAGATACATGCACCTTATATATATGATTATTCTCGTGTGTACAAATAGTCCTACAACTTTTGATGAATTGACCAGAAACTTGACAGACATTATTGACTTCCATCTGGTTCTGATACATTTTTCCTGAATTATGCCCCTTTTTAGTGTTAAATTTGTATCTATATGTTGCATGGTAATTCCTGAATATGCAACTATTCCCATACCTTTCGATGAATTGTGCATAAATTTGGATGACATTGACATCAGGTGAACATGTTCATGTGGCTCTGTCATGCTTTTGTGACTTTTTCCAGAATTGTGCCCCATTTTGGTGTTTAATTTATATACTTCAGTATGAAAATTCTTGTATGGGCAATTAGTTTAAACTTTAATTTATGAATTGCCATGAAATTTGGCAGACATTATTGCATCAGGTGGACATGTTATGTGGTCATTCTATGATGAATTCTAAAAACTCACCCCTGTGAAGTAGCGGAGAGCTATTGTACTACCTCCAGTGTCTGCATAGATGACAGCATCCACACAGATAAAAGCATATACATATGTACAGCTTCACTGAATCACAATCATTCTTTCTTCCTAGGTCCTAGGCAGCAGTTTGGAGTGGGTTTCATAGCCCCTACCTCCTGATTAGGGACCAGAGAAGGCTAACTGTGTACATGTACATTAGTTGTATATTCAGTGTTAAGTTTTTGTCTTTAGTTCAGGTGTTTTTGCACACTGTATAAATACCTTTTTATATCTGGAATCATGAAACATGGTGAGGGGATGCATTTTGACAAGTACTACACCCTCATCACAAAAGCAGGTCACTGTGACCCATATTTCATGCTTCACTGGCTTAGGTTACATTTTGTAGTTTAAGTTTATTTCTCAAGTTTCTAGAATCATCAAACTATTGCATACATCTCTGTTAGTACCAAATTCTTAAAACAAAAGAAAGTCACCATGACCTACATTTCACATTTTACTGACTTAGGTAAAGTTTATGCATTTAGCTCTTTACCAGATAGATTTTTTGTACCCTGTTATACCTATATTCATGAAACTTGCTCAGGGGATGCATCTTGAGAAGTACTACACTGTCATCATAAAAGTAGGTCACTCTGACCTATATTTAATGCTTCATTGACTTGGGTTCAATCTCAAACCCTGATCATTTCAGAATCATCGATCTAGATGATTGTATGCATCTCTGTTATTATCACGCGCATATAACAAAAGAAGTTCACTGTGGTCTATATTGCACTTTTTACTGGCTTAGGTTAAAGTGACACTGAAGTTTAGAAAGAAATGATAATGATAAAGACAACATCTTAACATAAACAATGGTGAATGCTTCATCAAAATCTCTCTCACAGTTTTAGAGTTATAAGCATTGAAAGATTCTTCAGGGGAAATAACTCCGCATAAATATATTACTTTTTCTTTATTTTTAAGACATCACAGATGAAGAATAATAATTTTAAATAATTTAAATTACTTTAACAGACCATAAGAGTCAGTTGTTTATTTTATTTTTTATTTAAGAATACATTTAAATTAACATTCAAATAAATATGTCTGTAAATGAGAAGGAATAAATAATATTTATATTAAATGATAAAAATGGAAGATTAAATTTTGTTTTTAAGAAGACTAAATTTGAGGTTGCTGGGGAAATGAATGAGAAAAATCCCCAATTTCAGTATATTTTTAGTTACCATAACATTTCAAATGTATCTAGTGATGGTCCATCCAATCTATTGCTGAGAATGAAGGAAATTTTAATGTTATTTAAATCATTTGAATTTCAATTTTCAGTGATGCTAAATTTATTCAAATAACTGTCTTTCTCTTAAAACATTTGGATCAAAATTATCTTTCATTTGTATTAAAAGAGAAAACAAAAAAAAAGTTATAAATCTTATCTTTTCTATGACATCATTAAAACTCATGAATATCAATGAGATTGACCAAAGTTATCTCCCCTGAAATTTTGTACACTTAAACTGCCCTCATTATTTTTTATATTTATTTCTAAACTTAAATGTCACTTGATTTTTATTCAGTGTTGTATAATACTATTATACCTGCAATCATGAAACTTGTGCTATACCCCAACCAGAAATAAGGTCACTGTGACCTATATGTCTTGCTTTACTGACTTGTTTTTACTGCTTTTACTGTTTTTACTGGTTGTATACATCCTTCTTAGTACCACACTCAACAAAAAAGTCACTGTGACCTACATTTCAAATGTTACTACCGGTAGCTTAGGTTAGAGTTTCACATATAGTTCATGATGTGTATATACTATCCTATGTACATACTCCATATATACATAGAGTAATGAAAATTGGTGAGGGGATGAATATTGATGAACATCACTCCCTCATTTCAGTAGCAAGTCATTATGGCCAATATTTTATGCTTCATTGACTTGAATTACATTTTGTGTTTAATTTTCATTTCTGAGGCACTGTTCATGTTAGAATTTTAATATATATAATGATTTGCATCTCTATTATTACCACACCCTTAGAATAAAAGAAGCTCATAGTGATCTGTATTTCATTTTTTACTGGCTTTGGTCAAGTTTTCGTGTTTAACTAATGGCCACATGAGTTTGTGGCATGCTGTATGCATACTATCCTACCAGTAATAATGAAACTTGGTGAGTGGATGCATCTTGATAAGTTCTACGTCATTATTGCAAAAAGAAGTCTCTTTGACCTATGTTTTATGAATTAGTGACTTGTTGAAATTTTGTGTTAAAAGTTCATTTATTGGGTGATGTTTATGTTCCAAATCATGAAACTTAATAAATGGATGCATCTAAGTTAATATTTCACCCTTGCAACCAAACCAAGGTCACTGTGACCTACATTTTATGTTTTAGTAACATGGGTTAAGTATTTGTGTTTATGACAACATATATTCTTTCATGCTGTGTACATTATAGCCTGTTCAGAAGGCCCATTCTGATCATTGCAGTTGGAAGTAGGAATATATATTTTTTTCAATGGTAAACTTTCAATGTTAATGACTATAAATTGTGTATTGCGATATATTACCCTCAATAGGTTAATTGTGTATTGTACATGTGAATGAGTATAGGAGTTAGATGAGTGGATTGCATCCTCTATGCTATTTATGTGAGGCTTTATCTGCTAGGTAAATATTGATGCATGTACCACTGATTTTCACTGCAAGGTTACTCAAAGCAAGTGACTTTCATCCATTAAAATATGATTTCTAGGGGTGGACAGTTATAGTAGCTTCGAAAGAATATTTTAAATTTTAGCTCCACTGGTCATAGACCAGAAAAGCTTATGCGATAGTTTTTTGTCCATCTGTTATCCTTCCATCTGTTAGTACAAGTTTGTTATAACTACTCCTCCTAAATTACTTGGAGGATTGCCATGGTCTAGTTGGTCCTAATTGAAATTGGTGCTGCTCAGACATCATGTATGGCTGCCACAACAGCCATCTTGAAAATCTTATTATTACTGCTCCTCCTGAATGGATGGTCATATGAACTATGCAGTTTTCACCAATAGACTTATGATACCTAGTTGGTCCTAAATGAAAATGGTGCCAACTGTACATCCAATATGCTGTCATGATGACTGTTTTTTAAATCATGCTGTCGCTGCTCCCCCAGAATGGATGGTCTTATTGACATTGTGCCTTCACTAAAAGACTTCTAATGATGTCTACTTGATCCTAAATGAAAATGGTGCCAATCTGACATCCAATATGTCCACCACAGCAGCCAATTTGAAAATCTTGTTATATCTGAAACATATCAGAGATTGTTTTAGCACTCAGCTGTTAAAAGGAAGAAATAGTCTTTTCTTGAATTCCTGGAAATTCGTTTTGCCTAGTAAAGTATCAATCTCTTCAAGGGACTCTTGTTTAAAAAATAATACATTACTCTGGGTTTTTTTCAACTCATTATAGTACCTCCTCTTTGATATCATAGAAAAGAATGTTCATTTTTATTGATTTTTGTCTTTTATGCCCTGTCATAGTATGTAGGTAGGTATATAGATATGTAGGTAGGTACACTATCCTGCATGTGCAACTTCCTCCAGGGCAGAAGCTGGATAGCGATTTTCAAGCCAGACCATATGATATAAATGTAATTAGATAAATCCAGGTCACGTGTTGGGTGGAGTGGGGGTGTTTGTGGCATCCAAGTTCTATGGACACATTTCGAGTCTCTCCTAAGTTATGTTAAAATAAAACTCTTTCCTCTGTAATTAATTCTTAAAAAATATTATTTCTTCCTTTTCAGACTCACAAATGTCTTGATACAATTATGGAAAACCTGTTACTACTTCTGAATAAGGAAGTGATTGATCAATGTAAGCAGAGCATTCAGTACTTCTTGGTTCTTAAGAGTTATGTACAGTTGGTAAGTTACCTTTTGTTTTACATTGTTAATGTGCTTTAAAGTTAAACTTATCATAGTTCATGTCTCAGCTAAAAACTATCATTAAAAAGATCAGTGTTCAGCAAAAGTCAAGATGACCTGTAGAATACAAGTATACAGTAATTGTATTGGTGTTATGAAATAATTATATTGAAGGATTGATAAATTAGTTAAATTTGATACCTAGTGAAATAAATACAAATAATAATAACTCTATATTATTATAAGAATTTATTAAATGGATCACTTTACCCAGTGAATGACTATATTATCAATCTCATATTTTTAAATAATATTTTATTATCAGTGAAGATGGTCAGACAGTAGTTTCTGTTATTCACACTGACATTAATTGAAACCACCTTTAGAAGAAAATAATAATTGTGCACCATATCTATTCATTTGTTCAGAAGACTGTTGATTGGTTGACTGCTAATTGTGGGAAGTTCATGTTGCCATAAATTTCTTTTACAAGCACTGTTATCTTCTCTTGAGTTGCTGTCTATACTCACTTGTAAGTCAAGTCCAACTGCAAACTGCACAGACCCAGATCTGCTGTCACATAATGTACCAGCAGATCTGGGTCTCCGCAGTTTGTTAGGAGTAATCAGTAGAACAAATAACATAGACCCTGATTTGCTGGTGCATTATGTGATGGCAGATCAGGTTCTATGTTGTTTGCAATTGGACTTGATTTATAAGTGGGTATAAACAGTATTGTAACATCTTACATTCCAATACATCTTTGAATATATTACATGTAACAAAGGAAATCTAAATTTAGGAGGTAAAATTAATACAACTTTGAAATATTTATATATAGATATAGGTATTTATAAATAGCTGTTTGTGTTATTGTTGTACACACATTTTGTCCTCATTACAGGGAACTAAGGCCTGTATACACATGTTCAAACTAAATGGCTTCAAAAGGCTTGCAGTGTTTCTGCTTGGAAACTTTACCAGAGATCAGGTGAGTGATCATTGTTTCCTTTTCATTTGCACAACTACTGCATGCACTATGGAGCATAAATTTTTAAAAACAAATTGGCACTTTAAAGGCTTTTTTTTTTCCCCTGTGCTTTTTTAATAAAAGGTGGGGTTTATGTTTTCTTGCCTGATAGATAGAAATTTGAAACCATGTGATACAATTGGGGATGGTCTGTAGATGTGCATAGTGGTTTTAGAATGAATTGTGATCTATTCCCTGTGGATTGATCTTGGAGGGCGTGGACACATTTGGATCTGCCAGTATATATTGCGAAGTCACAATTTTTCACTGGTACCATGGATTTCATGGTTGCTACAAACCACAAATTTAAAGACCCAACAAACGGTGATTCTTTTGTGGAAACAATAGGACTTCTTATTCAGTCTATGAAATTAGTACCCATAATTCACGTAATATTTTGTACCCTATCATTTCTTGTACATGATCTATCCATAAAAATCATGATTAATTAAATGTATCAGATTGTTTCATACATATTATTTTTGTACCTTTCATCAAATACTTTAAATTTTTTTTTTTTTTTAAAGTCAGAATGAGATGATTTACGTGTGCAAAAAAGATTGAAAATACAGCCAAATTTTTTATGAAAAAAAGGATTAAAATCATGTACATATAAGGCATTGTTTTGTCATCTACTTTATCTTTTTTTATTTTTTTTTAACCTTATATTTGGTGTTTTATATTTGAATCAAGGAGAAGTTCACATTGCAAATGGCTTCGACAAGTACCAGTGTATGATTTAGATACATAAAACAACCAATGTATTTGTTTGATCAAATGTCCTATGAAAAACATAAATATTTCTTAACTTTGGGTAAGTATTTCATTGAGACAACGAAGAGAAGAGATGAAATACATATATTTTTATTGCAGTTAATACTGCCAAAAAGTTGTTTTGTTTATATTACTGTGTTATACTTTTTGTTTTTTCTTGTTGTCATCGTTGTCCTTCTCATTATCAATGTTATCATGCACGAAACAATTGTATTTTTGCTTTATTCATATTGACACATCCTCACTGTTTAAGTTCATGCTATAGCTATTTTTTTATTAATGTTAACTACAGGTAAAGTAAACATTCAAATAATTTTTCTGTGTTAAATGAAATATATTATATCATGTAAAAAAAATCAATATCATATAGTGGATATAATCTCTTATGAAATAATTAAACAGGAGATTAAGAACTAAAAAAAAAATAAAATCATTTACAATCGTGCAGATAAACCTTTGATAATCTCATTTTAAAATGGATAATCATTTTTATTGAAACTCTACCCTTATTCCTTGATCTACCCTTCTATTGTTATCTGTATTGATGAGAGCAAAGAACAAGTGATGCGTGTGATGGCTTGTCATTACAATATCCATGGCTGTCGATTAACAGCAGGACAATGGCCTTTACAACAGATAGACATAATCCTTAAACAATATCATTAAAGAGTACTCTTTACTAAGTCATTCGCTGTCACAAAGTATCATAGTATGGCTTGCACATTCTAAATTGAGTTTGTAAGCCATGTGATGTTTTCTTATCAAATAAAAATTATTTATCAGTACATGCCAAAGCAAAGACCAGAGACCATTGGACAAGAAGTCTTGTTATTTCATTATAGTACACAATTTGAAATACTAACACTTGGCATCTTTTATCATAAATGCTGAAGTCCATGAGTGAGTGAATTTGATTCTTGAATAATATCTTTTAGGTGCTTGTACTTTCTGTATATTTTAAGATACATTTTGATTCTATATGTTTGATTCTTGAATGCAATTGGATTTTATTTGCTGACTGTGTTTATCAAGGCTATGTCAGCATTAATAAAAGTTTTCAAACCCCTGCCAAAAGGAGATACATTTTCATTTAAAAGTTGATTACCATACTCTGTTGTCCATCATATCCGTCAGTCTGTTAGCACAGGTTTGTTATCGCTACTCCTCCTAAACTTTTTAGAGGATTGCCATGAAAATTTATACACATATTCATTCCAAGGTCTGGTTGGTCCTAAATGAAAATGATGCTTCTCAGACATCCAATATGGAGACCACAGCAGCCATCTTAAAAATCTTGTTATAACTACTCCTTCTGAATGGAAAGTCATATTGACATTGGATTTTCACTAAAAGACTTCTTGTGATGTCTAGTTGGTCCTTAATAAAAATGGTGGCTATCTGACATCCAATATGGCCACCACAGAAGCCTTCTTGAAAATCATTGTTATCACTACTCCTGAATGTAAAGTCATATCGCTATGGGGTTTTCGCCAGAAGACTTCTTATGATGTTATCGCTATTCCTTCTGAATGGATGGTCATATCAACATGAGATTACACTGAAAGCCTTCTTATGATGTCTAGTTGGTCCTAAATGAAAATGGTCCCACTTACACATACAATATGGCCACCACAATGGCCATCTTGAAAATCTTGTTATCGCTACTCCTCCTCAATGGATGGTCATATTGGCATGGGGTTTTCACCAGAAGACTTCATATGATATCTCATTAGTTCTGAATGAAAATGGTGCTGCCTGGACATCCATTATGGCCACCTCAGCAGCCATCATGATAATTTTGTTATTGCTTCTCCTCCTAAATGAAAAGTCATACTGACATGGGGTTTCACCACAAGACATTTATGATATCTAGTTGGTCCTGAATGAAAATGGTGCCAATTTGAACCATAAATGACTGCCACAATGAATACATTGAAAGTGTTGTCACTAATTCTTTTGAATGTATGGTCATTGTAACATGGGCTTTTCACCAAAAGTCTTAAGATGGTGTCTAATTTGTCCTTAATAAAAATGGTGCTGATCTTACAACCAGTATGGCTGTTGCAGAGGCTAATTTTTTCAAATCTTAATGCATAAGAATATCAGAGATGGTTTCAACACTCAGCAGTTAAAAAGAAGAAATGGTCTTATAGTGAATTTCTGGAAATTCTTTTCAGACAGTAGAGCATCAGACCCTTCGAGGGACTTGTTTTATATAGGCATTTGTTGTCAAAGGCATTTACCATTCATATTTATTATAGCGAACATTGCACTTTTCAACCAACAGCTGTTATCTTATTTATTTCCATACTGGTAACATAATTTCCATACCAATAGTCTGATAAAATATCATGCCTGGACTCCCATTTAAACGTAGATGTTGATCCCTATTGAATGGAGAGTGTGTTATTGGTGTATCCCAAACTATCCTCTATATTTTCGTTTAATGTTGCAACTAGAAAAGTCTAGGTCAGACAAAATAATTTGTATTGTTTTATACTGAACACAATCGATATGTTGTCGTTCAGGTAGGTTAAAGGGTTTAGATACCGGGGTATCCTTCTTTATGCTGATGTCTCACCTGCATATTGTTTACTGCATGCGAGGCAGGTGAGTAAATAAACATTACATGGTACAATGACATCATAACTTGGAAGTATATTTAATGTTTGTATAAATGCTTTTAAAGATTTTGGATTTATCCATTTTTACACAGATAGTGCAGTGGGCAGTATTGCAATCCAGTACTCTATTTGTGATCAGACTTGTAGTTTTTTTCACAGTTTCACATGAGATATTGTTCCATAAGGATTCAAATTCTGGACAAATTGTGAAACTTGGGTGCAAGTTGGTCTCAAGATCTCTTGCTATTTTGCCTTTGAGGCTACAGAGTTCGGGGTAGTCAGATACCTTCTGTAACTTGACATACTTGGATAGGATTTTTCCTGGTTTCTTTGTAAAAAGAGAGCGTGTGGTGAGGAAGTAGCAAAGACTTTACTTCTTGGCATTCATTAACATGGTCATCCAGTTTTCTACTTGGTTATTAGTGACAACTCTTCTAAGAGTTAGATTGAAGTGTGGATGCACTCTCATAGAGGCTTAATGGACTTTCTGTAGATTTGGGCTAGTAGATTGGTATAGTGCAGAGAGAACGCCACCACTTTCCTTCAGGCAGCATCTTCTTTCACTAACTTGATCTAATCTCAGAGCCTCATGCACCACATTCTGGCCTTGACTATAATAAATCAGACAGTAAATTTGGTTTCAGCCATTGATGTATATAGTATGTAATAACTCTACATGTCAGTTTTATCAAGTCGTTACAATGGGTCTCATAATTAAAACTGAAATGAACTGTTTATTCAGAGGTGTTAGTTGACAATGGAATATAACCCATCACTGCCATTGTACACAAGAAAGATCACAATCCAGATGTAACTGAACAAAGATAACAATTGCCATGTAACCTCACTCACTCTCTCCATTGCGAATACCATAACAGCTAAAAACAAAATATATTGCTCTGAATAGGCACGATCTTAGATACTGACACATTATTGTTGCATCCATCTCTCTCTCTCTCTCTCTATCTCTCGCTCTCTCTCTCTCTCTCTCTCTCTCTCTCTCTCTCTCTCTCTCTCTCTCTCTCTCTCTCTCTCTCACTCACACATACACACAGATTCACTTATAACAAAAGTCTTTGAGTTCTTTTATTTTTTATTGCAATAAGATTCATAAGGTTAATGCTGCTGTAGGTATACAAGTTGCACATAACTTGGCCAACTTAATTGCCTGTTGTCAACCTGGGCAAACAAACAGAGGAAGTATCTGTCTGCAATACAGGGATGTTTCTTAGTTATTATTTTTAATTCATGATTTATTACTTAAAAACAAATGAATTGACAGTAAATATAAAATGTGTTGTAGTTATTACAGGACTTAGTTGTTGCACAACTCCTTACACCACTGAAGATAGAGACTTGAAAATTTGGGATATGATTGAGATGTGCACAATGGACATAGAATTTTGATCCACCCCCAAGCAGAGGGATGTAGTCTCAATATCATAATGCAGAAATTATCGAGATCCCTTCCCTTGAACTATGATATATTGTAATACCTGTCTTGAGAGACCACCCCTTTAGCTACCATATTAGTCTTTGCTGCTCTCAATAGTTTAATGGAGGGTTATTAAAGGTGATATGTCATTAGAGTTCATCTTGGCATTCATCAGAGACTGGATGGTACTGTTGTTCAAACTTCACCGAAGATCTTTTTCTCAACGTAGAAAATTATCTCTCTGCATCTGCATTGCTGTGAGGAAGTGTCAAACATGCTATGGCCACAATATTTACATTTTTAAACATGTTAGTTACTTTTAGAATTGAGCTCTGCATTCATGCATTGTCCCAATGCTAGGTGGTTAATGTCGTACATTCTAGAATGACTCGTGTCAATATTGTGTTTGCAGTATGTGCAAAGAATAAAATGCTCCCCCTTGCTTCTTCTTCACAAAGTCAAACTCCATCAACCAGGAATTCTAAAATTTAGTTTTGCTTGGCTTTGCTCGCTTTGCCAATGGCTCATCACAGATGTGTTTTGACATTATGCCTTTAAAACTGAATCGCACTTCCACACTATTCCAGCTATTAAAATAATATATGGAGTAAGATCCAACTTCAAAGAAACATTGCTGCTGATCACTAACTGGCCAATAATCTTAAATAAAGATGTCTTGTACATTATCATTCAAGGCAATGTAGAGTAATAACTTTTGTTTCTTCAACACTCTTTCCCTCTGATTAAGCTAAATTTGAAATGAATTGGGTTGTTCCATTTTGTGTACTTTACCCCTGCAAATTAGCCTAATGGATTTACTCACAAAAGATTCTTAATGCAACATCACCCTAGCTATTGTCAGTCAGTTAAGTATTTTGTGCAAGTGTGTTTGCTTATTTCTGACTGCCTTACCTTTTAATCACCTCTGTAACAATCAACTGTATAAACTGCCCTGAGGTGAGTTTTGCATGAGCATTAACTCATTAACCCCGGGAGATTTTTTTCGTCTTCGTGTGAAATGGGGGTAGTCAATGCATTTTGGGGGTTACTTCTGAATGCAGCAAAACACATCTGCTTAAGAAAGTTTCTCATTTAACCGGATGCTTAGGTGTATCAGAAACATTGTTTTTTGATTGGCTATTATGCTCGCACATGTGCAGAATGGTAAAAGTTAAACTTTTTTTTTTTTTTTTTTTTTTGTATTGGACCCCAAATTTTTGTATCCTGGCCTCTTTTTACTCCAAATCTCAAACTTATCCTACTTTTTTTTGCAAAAGTTCATCTGCCTGTGTGCAGTTCAGACCGGTCTGCTTTAGATGTAAGGTCAAAAAGTCTCAAATCTGCACACAAACTCCGGTTCCGAAACTGGCAATTTTCGACCTTAAAAATATTGGGTCTCAAAAAAATGCATTTTTTTTGCTGTACTTTTTAATGCCAGTAGAAAGTCAACATTATTTGGTATCATTGTAGAGCTACATCTGTCTACTTCCCTGCAAATCCATCCACTTTAGTGTATCTTAAATGATGTTGATGTTACAGAGCTTGGAAGTAGGGTACAACCTCATGACGCGTAAACATGGTGCTAGGGGTTAATGAGTTAAACAAGTTTTGGGAAATTTTTTAGAAATTGTCCAGGAAGGGCTATGTTTGTAATTTCTCTGCAATGGTAATGCACAAATGATCAAATAAGCAAGGAATATTCAAATTTGGTGACATCATTGAAATTCACCCATTAACTCATTAACCCCGGGAGATTTTTTTCATTTTCGCATGAAATGGGGGTAGGCAACGCATTTTGGGGGTTACTTCTGAATGCAGCAAAACACATCTGCTTAAGAAAGTTTCTCATTTAGCCGGATGCTTAGGTGTATCAGAAATATTGTTTTTGATTGGCTATTATGCTCGCACATGTGCAGAAGGGTAAAAGTTTAACTTTTTTTATTTTTGCGTATTGGACCCCTGATTTTTGTGTCCTGGCCTCTTTTTACTCCAAATCTCAAACTTATCCTACTTTTTGCAAAGGTTCATCTGTCTGTGTGCAGTTCAGACCGGTCTGCTTTAGATCTAAGGCCAGAAAGTCTAAAATCCGCACACAAACTCCAGTTCTGTAACTGGCAATTTTCGACCTTAAAAAAATCGAGTCTCAAAAAATGCATTTTTTTCGCTGTACTTTTTAATGCCAGTAGAAAGTCGACATTATTTGGTATCATTGTAGAGCTACATCGGTCTACTTTCCTGCAAATCCATCCACTTTAGTGTATCTTAAATGATGTTGATGTTACAGAGCTTGGAAGTAGGGTACAACCTCATGACGTGTAAACATGGCACTAGGGGTTAATGAGTTAAGTACCAGTATGACTGTTTACTGTTTATACAGGTTACAGGCATATATCATGTTTTTTTTTATACAGGTTACAGGCATATATCATGTTTTTTTTAGACAGGTTACAGGCATATATCATGTTTTTTTATGCAGGTTACAGGCATATATCATGGGGTTTTTTTTATATAGGTTACAGGAATGTATCATGTCATGTTGTTTGTTTGTTTTTTTTTGTTTTTTTTTTTGATGATTAAAAATTATGTTTATCAAAACACAACCATTCTGTGTGGGGTGGAAGCCAAAAATTGTATTATTTGCATAACAGGTCATGTTCTGGCAGGTATTCATATGTAGATGACCTGATTAGATTTTCAAGATTCTGCAGCAGTATTTCAATTTGTTTTTAGATATTTTAAAAACTTTTGGGATTTCTGACTTTGACTCTTTGTGGCGGCTAAAACCTTGTTGGCACGATTAAGCAAACGCCATTTGACGTAAATTTTATAGGCTTATATGTTTTCATAAATAGATGACCTGATCAGATTTTCCAGCCATTATAACTATTTTTGCCTTGGAGCAATTTAAAGTCTCCAAAGTCTATGACATGCTGTCTACTTTCGTTTACTTAGAATACTTTGTGTTTGTAATAATAAGGCACTTTCTGTATTTAGCTCTTCAGGCCTTTTGATCTTGAAAGGCCATTCAGGACCCAGGTGGCCGAGTGTACTAAGGCACTCATCTTTACAGATTATTCCCATCTCACCTCTGTCTGCATGGGTTCGAGTCTCAAATTGACCAATGTGGGTATGTGAGAAAAGCTTCCAGTATTCTCCCATGGGTTGGTGATTTTTCCTGGAGTCTTGCTAGGTTCTCCCTCTTCCAAGTATGCTGGCCGCCATGTATAACCTATCATGTGCTGAAAAATGGCATTAGAGCCCACAAAACCAACCAAACCTGAAAGGCCATTCAAAATATGTAAAGAGACATAGCTCAGGTTTCCAAAACTCAAAGTGGTTACCTCCCTTAATTTAGTTTGAACGATTCTTTTGTAACACTTTAAACAATACATAATTATTTCAGTAGAAAATGCTCATCAAAGGTAATTGCTTAAATATTTTTCTCAAAAGTTTTTTTATCATTTCTCTGTTAAGAGATAAAGAGAAGAAACAACTTGAAACATTTGTAATTAGGATTACAGTCATGTATTTAGAGGGATATTGGTATTTGTTTATGATCATAAAAAAAGGAACATGATTACATGTATCAATATCTTTCAAGCTTTCATCCATTTGATCCCGTTTAATATAGTATTCCATGAACCCTCCAAGCTATCTGAATTCTCAGTACATGTACTTTGATTCTGTTTTTGTTGAGCTGACATTAAAGTGAGACATAGCAGTTACTTTTTTCCCTATGGCAGCAACAGTATCAACAGTTTTTTATTTGCATGCATATTTTATAAACTCCGTGATAGATTCTCATCATACTTGGCATAAATCATTATGAAGCTAAGATAATTCATTCTGTGAGATGTTTACTTGCCCCTGTGATCTAGGAATCAAGGTCACAGCCATAGAAAATTTGCATTAAGGTTTTTATTAAAGTGTTGTTTAATTTGCTTACATTTCCTAAACCCCTTGGATTTTATTCCTACTTAGAATGAATCATTATGATGCTAAGACTGTTCTTTCTCCATCAATGCTTTGATTGGGGGCCTTGGTCTCTTGTTTACACAGTTTTTAAGTTTTAGGACTAAACCCTTTTTTCACACAAATCTTGTTAGCATGATTAAACAAAAAGTACTTGAGGTAGGCAATTAAATTTGTCAGGCATATTTTTATATTAATGTGTAGATGACCAGATTAGATTTTCAGGCCATTAAAGCAATCTTTAAAAAAATATGTATGCATTTTACTTTTGGACTCGGACAAAAACCTTGTTAGCACAGTTAGGCAAAAACCACATCAGCAAACAAATTAAATTTGGTATGCATGCTTGTATGCATTTGTAGATGAGTTGATAAGATTTCAACCAATTAAAGCAATATTTTTAAAAATTTCAAATTTTTGTTATGCCCACCATAAGGCAGAGTATATTATGTTTTGATATTGTCTGTCCATCTGTCTGTGTTACCAATTTTCTTTCTGCACAATATCTCGAGTTATCCACCATCTACAGTTACCAAACTTTGGAGATGGCTTGCACTTGGATAAGTAAGAACCTATTGATTTTTGGGTCAAAATCTCAGATGTCAAGGTCACTGACTGAAAGGAGAACAATGCACAATGACTCAAGTTCTCCACCACCTACAGTTACCAAACCTTGTTGATGGCTTGCACTTGGGGTAAGGAAGAACCCTCTCAGTTTTTGGGTCAAAGGTCAAGGTTGCTGTGGCTGAAAGAATAAAATTGGTTTCAACATAATAACATTAGTTTTACATCATATACTTGGACCAAACTTTGTGGATGGTATGCATTTTAGGTAGGGAAGAAACCTGTTGATTTTGGGGGTCAAAAGATCAAAGTTCAAGGTCACTGTGACTGAATGAAGAAAAATGGCTTCCTCACAAAATTTCAGTTATCTACATAGAAGACTATTAAACACTGCGCGAGCATATAATGTGCTGTTCACAGTAAACCATGCTAAAGGGTACAACTCGTACTGAAATTCACCAGTGGTGAAAGAACAATTAGAGGCTTAAGAATCAGTTTTGCTTAAACCTGGCATTGGACCAAGGTAAAAGTAAACAAGACTAGTTCCCATCCATCAATACCTCCCCTAGAGCATACAGGGTAATCTATAGCTCAAAGACACGGTATTTTCGCTACAATCAAGAATTAGAAGATGCTCATGCACAGGCTTTTTTGTATGATTTTATAAACTCCATCTGCTATTAAATGAAATACTATTATACCAGAAGAATTTAATTATTCCCTGTCCATGACAAATATAGAAGCCTGAAACTTCTTTATTTTAGTAGACAACATTAGCTTTGTATTTGTACTGTCTTGTTTCCTAACCTTAATAGACTACAGATTCACTTTTATCTGGAATGTATGCTCACTCGAAGGTAACATTTTTTACTGAATAAATACTGTTTCCTTTTATAGCTTATTAAAGATTTATTGGGTTATTGTTACTTTTCAATGATTAGTGAAGAAAAGCATTTTAAAAGTCAGAAATGCATCTATACTTCTCACATGATATTTTTAGAAGTTGTTTTCCAGTTGGTATTTATTGGTAGTATAAATTTGTCTTTAATGGTAAATCTTTTATAATGAGAGAATTTCCATCCTCATCTGTCTTAGAATGTATACTTTGTTATATTGCACAGGAAGCTAACATACGCAGATGGAGCTCTATTCAGTCACGTGATTTTGCAAATCTTCACACAACATTGGCTACCCTGATACTAAACTGTGATGTGTCTAGTTTCAGGACTGAAGGTATTTTGCAAAATCTTTTATACTCCTGCCTCTGTCTGTCTATCTCATTGTATGTCTCTCATCTGTCTGGCCATCCATAACACAATTTTGTGACTGCAACTATTCCTGCAATTTTGGGTTCACCTGCCATAAGGACTAGTGAGCTTATGGTATGACTCTTCATCTGGCATGCATCATCTTGCATCCATCAACGATTGCTATTTTCAACTTCTCAAAAACCACCAGACCAATTTCAACCAGACTTGGCCCAGAGCATCCTGGCATCAAGGCCTTTCAAGCTGTGCAAATGACGCTGATTGGCCATCAAATATGGTTGTCATTAAAAAAATAGAAAACCCTTTATGACTTGTCCAAAACCGATGAACATAATTTGATCAAATATGACAGAAAGCATCTGGACATGAAAACCATTCAAGTTTTTACAAATGATGCCGATCTGGCATGAATATTGCTGCTGTTACAAAAACTTGAAAAACCTGTCCATTATTCATTAACAAGTACTAGTTTCAATTTCTTGTCAAAAACTCACCAGACCAGTTTCAACCAAACTTGGCATTCAGATCTTTCAAATTTGTACAAATTATACCGATCTGCCATAAAGGATGGGCACCATTACTACAAAGAGTAAAATCTTTAAATGATTTCTACTGAAAAACTGCTGAACAAAATTTGATCACATTTTAAGGAAAGCATCCTGGCATGAAGACCTTTATAATTATATAAATGATGCTGACCCACCATAAAATGTGACCACCATTACTGAAAATAGAAAACCCTTTAATAACAACTTCTCCATAGACCATTGAATAAAATTTGACAAAAAACTTGACAGAAAGCATCCAGGCATAAAGACCTTTTAAACTTGAAAAAATGATGCTGATCCATCATTATTCAGAATAGAAAAAAAACTATAAAAGAATTCTTCTAAGAAACCGCTCAGCAAAATTTGACCACATTCTGGTATTAAGGGCTTTCAAATTTTATACAAATGATGTCAGTTTGCCATCAAATATGGCCACCATTACTAAAAATGGAAAATCCATTACATGACTTCTCAACAAAACCCACTCAACAGATTTTGACCAAATTTTGTAGAAAGCATTCTGGCTTGAAGGGCATTTAGATTTGCCCAAATGATGACAGTCTGCCAACAAATATGGCTGTTGTTACTAAAAATAGAAAAACCTTTAATTTCTTCTAAATAACCACTGAACAGAATTTAACAAAATTTGACAGAAAGTATTATAGCTTAAACACCTTCCAGACTTATACAAATTATGCCATTCCACCGTCAAATATGGTTACCCCTACTAAAAGTAGAAAAACATTTACACAACTTTATCTTTAAAAAAAATGCTGAACAGAAATTTGACCAACTCTGACAGAAAGTGTCCTGCCATAGGGCCTTTCAGTATATCACAAATTATGCTGATGTGTTCAAATATGGATGAAGATATGAAAACTAGAGAAGCCTTGAAACAATTGATTTCATAACATGTGCAGTCAACAGCATTGGAGAAATTTCAATAGAGGCATCCTACTGTCCCAGTTTTCTTGGCCAGCTGCTCTAGCATTGGCTGTTAGGCAGATGACAGCTAGGTGAGTGATTGCAGGCCCACTTGGACTGCTTGTTGAGGGATTTCTATGAACTTAGTACACATCATATTCATCATCTGAAAATGTGCCCATTCAATCACTTTTTTCCCCAAATTTTTTTGATGTGCTCACCTTGATAAAAGCTTGAGATTGTGATCACTTTGGCATCGATGTACATGTCCATCCACACCTGAGATTAACCTCAGTATTAAGGATTTTTAGTTGCCTTTTATTTCAGTACCATATAATCCCACCCCTTTTTGAATTTGGAATATAGCTCAGGGGTGGACTCAACATGTAGGTCATGGCCAGCTTCTTGTGTACAAGTTATTGCACTTTTTAGCTTTACTGGTCATCGACCAGAAGAGCTTATAGGATGGCCTGTTGTCTGTCATCCGTCGTCCATCATTTGACATCTGTCCATCCATTAGCACACATTTGTTATTGCTATTCCTCCTTAACTACTTGGAGGATTTGCAATGAAACTTTACACATGCATTCATCCCAAAGTTTACTTGGTCCCAAATGAAAATGGTGCTGCTCTTGAAAATCTTGTTTTTGCTACTTCTCCTGAATGGACAGTCATATTGACATGGGGTTTTCACTAAAAGACTTCTTATGGTGTGTTGCTGGCCCTAAATGAAATTGGTGCTGAGTTGACTTCCAGTATGATCACCACAGCACCCATCTTGAAAATAATGATATAGATTTTTCTCATGAATAGAAAGTCTTATCAACATGGGATTTTCACCAGAAGACTGCTCAGACATCCAGTATGCCCACCACAGGCCTAAATGAAAATGGTGCCAATATGACATCCAATAGGGCCACCACAGCAGCCATCTTCAAAATTTTGTTATTGCTACTTCTAAAATCTTATTGCTATACCTCCTAGATGGAAAGTTATATCAACATTGGGTTTTCACCAGAAGACTTCTTGTGATGTCATAGTGGTACTAAATGAAAATGGTACAGATCTGACATCCAACATGGCCACCATGGCAGCCATCTTAAAAATCTTGTTATTGCTACTCCTCCTAAATAGAACGTCCCTTCAAGGGACTCTTGTTTATTTTGAGCAGGAGGTATTATATGGCACAATCTTGTGACTACAACTATCTAGTAGTTCTTGATCAATTGCTGTGAAACTTGGTACATACTGTGGTCATTTTCTGAAGATGCATGTGTTGAGCAGTCACTGTCCTTCTGCTATTTGTGTAAGAGTTATTGCACTTTCTTGACTTAGAGCTGGAAAAATCTTGTGACTGCAACTAATCTTGCATTTTTTTTATGGATTGCTGAAAAACTAAGTGCATAATAATATGTAGATGTTCATATTGAGCAGTCACTCAGATACCACAAATTTAATAAGAGTTATTGCCCTTTTGAATTGCATCTGGATGCAATATATGACAATCTTGTGACTGCAGTTACTCTTGCAGTTTATTATATATTGCTGAAAAAACTTAGTTCATATTATGGTTATCATCAGAAGATGCTCCCATGGTTTTTGTGAGAGATTTTGCCCATTTCAACTTACAGTTGGATTCAGTATAGAACTTAGTCTTGTGGTTGCAATTAATCTTGCATTTATCAATGGATTTCTGTGATACTAGGAACATCTTATGGTCATCATGTGAAAATGTGCATATTGGCCAATTAGTGTACTTCCATAATTTGGGTACGAGTTATTGCTTCTTTTTGTCTTTCAGCTGGAGGCAACTAGTCTCATAGTTTTTGATGGAGACAATATAATGGACTCATTTCCAGAATGGGCATAGGGGTGGGATGTGGGATAGGTGGAGTATATTTACATGAGCATTTTGATCAACAATCTTTAGCTACATCTATTTGAAGCAGCATAATTAAAACGCTCTATTTGTGGACACAAAAAAAGTTGTCAAAATTTAAATGATATTTTAACACTGAAAAATATAGGAATTCAGGTAACAGTGATTATAATCTACATCAAACTTGATGGGAGTGATTCATTTTTCCAGTTCTTGTACTGTACATATTTATGTTGGAGATGAAATAGTTTTAGATAATGTAAAATTTATTTCTCTACATTATCAGCTTATGTTTGAGGTTTAGTGACATGTTTGTTGCTCACCATTACATCAGAGAAGAATAAATATGGTTATTTGTGTATAACTTTGATGGAAATGTATTCATCCATGTACCTTTTAGCTTTTTTATTTTAGATGTTGGATCATACCCAGTGAAAAAGCCCCAAATGGTTATCCCTCAAACTTACCTTAAGATGTCTGCAGATATGGAGAACTATGTTTTTGGTGCAGAGTCTGTCCGATACCTCAGGGAGGTCAGTAAAAGACACACAAACATAATACACCACAAGATCAGATTCATATTTATACTTGCATTTTAATTAATGTAATTCAGTACTTTACTGTAAAAAGCTTCTTGCAGATTTACTGAAAACAGCATATTTGCATCATACAGTTTTTTTGATTTGCTCACAAGCAATCGGCTAAAACACGGTATTGGTGCTGAGAGTAGTCTCACTCACTTAAAAAATTGAAATGTTTGATAGAACATTTCAATGAAGCTCATTATATACCCTAGGGTGTCCCCTAGTCAGATCAAGTTAGATTTAGCTTGAACATGCATGCGATTTTGTTTAACCATTATTTCAATTCATTGGTATAACAACAGTTACAGACACTACACTTGGTGTATAACATGCAAGAAAAACAGCATGAAAACTTTAAAACTTTATTTTTTTTCACAGTAACATCAGTAACAGGATATCAACATTTAAAGTAAACAACATAACTGGAAGTGGTAAACAACTTAATAACAAAATCAAAACATCTATGACAAAGGTATCACTAAGAAAAAAAACCTAACCATGAAACTTTTGCATAACAAACATAAAAGACATAGAATAATCTTATTTAGGCATTTATCTAACACCAAGAAGAATATTTAAACAAACAAAATCATTAATACTGGCCAAAAGTATTGCAAACTTCCATAAGAGTCAGAAGTACATTGTCCATAAAATTGGTTACAGACACTACAAAACTATAGCATTTCAATACAGCTGCAGAACCATACATATCTCCGTAAAATTCACTTCAAAAATAATTCAACATGAACACATTGACTAGAATTATTCATTAAATGAATGTTGATTAGTTAATAAAATGATAAAACCACATTGTAACAGGTATATGTCCAATACTTGTGTTAAAATTATGAACTGGTAAATAGCACTTGAAAGTTTAATACTAAATAGTGTTTGTAAGAGTAAAATATTGAAGTATAATGAATGTTCAATAAATCATAGTCACTAAAGTATTGTTCAACCCAAGGTGCTGACTCAAACACAGAAGTATTTCTTTTTGACCACCTTTTCTTACTTTCACAGTTTCACGTTTATTAGGCACTTCCCTACTGATTTCTGGACTTAGAAAAAAATCTTTCACAGATTTCTTTAATGGAGAGTTAAGTGCATCCCTTCTTCTTTTTCTTTGTTTCGTCTCCCACCATGTAGAACTAGGTTTTTGCCCTTTCACTGATACTTTGAAATACTTTTTTAGTCTGTGTCTTTTATATTTCTTCAGTAATGCGTCACAAATGATGTTGTATGCATGTTTCTTTGCACCCCCTTTCCTTGTTTTCACTTCTGAAATGCTCTCTGACACAGATTGTATAACAGTATCTGTCAATTCAAGTTTTTTTCTGCAATCCGGTGTCATTATCATTATATTCCTATTTAGAAACTTTGATGTTGATGGAGATTCAATTAATTTACTTATGATGACTGCTTTTCTCTTTGGGGTATTTGGTAATACTTCCTTTACCTTTTTTAATTGTCTGTACAGAGTTGCTTTAGGTAACACTTTATTCATTGGTGAATCTCTGGCTGACCCAGTATTTCCTATTTCACAATCAGTCTGAATACACTCTTGCTGTATACTTTCATTCAGTTTGATACGCATTCTCCATGCTTGGGTTCTTTTCACAGCTTCTTTCTTCTTTCTACTTAATTCAGCAGTTTTCGGACTTCTTAAATCAACACTCTTATTAACCGATATTGCCAGGGCTGCTTTTTCTTTCTTTTTCTGGCGATACCTTTTCATTTCTTCACGTTTTTTCCTTCTTAATTCTTGTTGAAGATTTGAATCGGAAAGTGATTGCTGTTTTTTTAGTAGTCTTGCATCTTTTCTTCTTTCTCTATCAACCCTTTTTAGCTCCTCATGTTTCGCCTTATTTTCCCTCTGTTTTTTTCTCAAGGCTTGTACCTTTAGCCTCGTCTTCTCCCTTCTAGCTTTAATCTTCTGTTCATCTTCTTCTGGCTTATCTTTGCTTCCTAAAAGCAAACAACTTCATTCTCATTTTTGTTCCTCTATGTATACGGATGAAATTTAGACTTTACAAAACATACTTGTAATGAGTACGCAATATGCTTTCATACATAAGCAAACTGGAATGACCTGTAGATTCTTAAAGAAAAGTATCTGATTGAAAAAGAAATAGCATAAAACCTGATGATTATTCAATGTTCTAGCATTTACAATGATTGCACACTTTCCTTAATAATGTAAACAACAGTCGGGTCAATTCACATGTCTAGTAGTGTCTGTAACCATTTGACAATATCAGCAATGTATCCAATACTAAGTCTGAGCTCATTGAATTCTCATAATATTTCTGTTTGAATTTACTAGTCTAATGATATGGAATGCAAAAATACTCAGTTTCAATTGCATATTGTAAGAAATTGCTGAAAATGTTGCCTGTTATCAGAAATCTAGATGAAAGAAACTATAAATATACCAAAATATTACAAATTGCAGACAGACAATATGTCAAAATTTAGCCTTACACATCAATACTGTAATAGGAAACATAATTTGGCTTCATTTTTTAAAAAAAAAACAGGGATAAAGTCATAGACAGTATAAAAAGGGGATATTGGTTACAGACACTACAATTTAAGAGTGTGGTTTACCATTCAATACAAACTTACCAGAGTTGTTCCCAGAGGTTTGCTTTTGTCGTCTTCCCATGTCTTAGGGATGTACCATGGTAAAGAACAGAAAAAGTAATTAGGCAGCTTCTTCTAGGATAAGAAATTCAGGTTACATTGTCTTGTAGTAAATTACTCAAACAGACAGTGCTGCAAGAATGATGCAATATTCAATCAAGAGAGTTATTGCATCACTTTTTTGCTCTTGGCTGCAGAGGTAAATAGATGATGCAACATTACATCACATAAGATGGAACTTTCTATTGAGAAAAACAATGTTTTAATGACAAGTAGAACAATACTTTTATCTTTCATTTTTATACCTGTTTGTGTAGTGTCTGTAACTTTTTTTATTGAGTTGCTGTTTTTTAATGGTACAATACAGCACCACCAATTTTGGCCAACTTAGACATCACATGGATACACATGAGCCTTTGTAGGATTTATACTTTTCCATAATGAAACAACAAAATTATTGCCATATAAACTTGTAAAGGTTACAGACACTACAAAATTTAGAACTGGAAAGTTTGACAAAGAACAAGCTCTCAATCGAATATCTTGGCTAGCCATGTGATTTAAATGGTTTTACTACTTATTATAATATAAAGTCGAGTTCTAGATGTCAATAAAAGTTATAATGAATGTTATTTTGTACAAAATGTTGGCATATAACAACAGATTAGTGTTTGAATTTCAGTGTTGAAACAAAACTTCTACTGACGGTATTTTGCTTATAAAATCCATAATATTTTACCGATTTCTTTAATTCAAGAAGCAATATTTGCAGGATAGAATTCCGCATAAAACCAGACCAATAAATGCATAATTTCAGTATGATATTTAGAGAATTCTCTATTTTATATTCAAGCTTTTTTCGAGTGAGACTACATAACGCTCAAAAATGGCCATTTTTAGAGTTTGTTTCCATGCATATCTCAACAATGGGTTACACTAACCTCTTGAAATTTTCAGGAAAGTAAGAGAGGTATATGCCAGGCTTACCAATCTTTAAAATTGGTTCATATCTTGTTTAATTTTTCTATTTCATGCATATAACATGAAAATTCCTTTATCAGCACCAATACCGTGTTTTAGCCGAATGTGTGTATTGTATAAGGGGAATTCCAGAATTAGTGGAGGGAGTGGGGCTGCAGGCACTTGTTCAAAGACTCTGTCGTCCTCAAATTTTAATAGGACTTTGCATGGATGCACTGGTGATCCTGTGGGAGATACCATTTGGGTGCACAGCTAAGATCTCACATGCATTCTATTGATTCTTGCTAGGTTACAAAAAGTACAATAAGTTGTCATTTTGCACCGTTAGCTTTAATTAATACTTTAAAAGGCATTCTGCCTTGTGCTTTTCTCTTTTACTGGGTAGTTACTCTCACTAACTTATTGTTAAAATGTTGACATGTCTGTGCTGCCGATTTTAGAAATGTCACTTCCACGATCAGATTTTTTCTTGAAGTTAACTCGTGAACCTACTTTTGTTTCTCAATGAACTTATGAGTACTGTCCACATTTCCAGGCTTGGAAAGTTTAATGAAAAACAAAGGTAACTTTTAGGTGAAATTGTTTATCTGCATTTTTTCAGCATGTTTTCAATGGCAAAAATTAATTACTTTTTTTTTTCTGTCCTAAAACATACAAAAATATATCATCCAGTGTCTGAAAACAAAGAAACAAAAAAAATATAAGCCTAAGCATACAAAAGCACACATACAATATAAGGCAATCCTTTAAGTCACAAAGCAAAATAATCACACTTTACTTGTCCATTAATGAATGAAAATCAACATTACTTGCCTGGTTTTGTGATATTTATTTCAGTCCAAAAGAAACTGCAAATATCTTGAAAAACACAACTTCACACATGAAGCAAAAGAATCTGCCATGTTTTAATCTCTTAACATCATCTCCCCCCTGCAGACTTGTGGATGTAGAATAGGTCTGTTGCACCCTCCTGCATGTTGTAAAAGGTGACTAATGCAGGCAGAAACCATGGTGGCTGAGTGGTTAGCATACTGGACTTACAACCGAATGGGTACCAGTCTAAATCGTACCATCGGATCAGCCAGGGTCAGCTACTGTTCTGTGTGTCCATGGGCAAGGAACTTTACTCCAAATGCCTTGGCACTAAATAACCTACTTGTGTTGCTGTGCCATAAAACACCAAACCAAAAACAAACTCTTAACCATCATCTACTGAAAATCTGCATAAGTATAACTGAGATTGGTCTCAGAGTTTGCCATTCAATTTAAAAAAAATGAAAATAGATATGATAGGACAATCTTGAATGTAATTTTCCAGATAGTTAAAGCAGTAGAGGACTTCATTAGCAGATAGGAGTATAAGGTCAGACTTAAATATTACTAATGGAACCAATAAACTGATCCTAGTTTGTGTGGTCAGGTAACAAAACTTATAAGACTAAATAGCAAACTAAATTACATTCCAATAGTTATAAATTCATAACAGTATATAAAACACATGAAATAAGGACCTGTTTTGTGCTAGTTTATTTTTTAAAATAAAAATAGATTATTATCCACTGAAACTAATTTCCAGATACATGACTGGGTGCAGGTTTTAGTTTTATCCACTATGGAAGTGTTAAAAGTTTCAAAACGAAGACTTTGATTTAACAGTTTGATTAAAGGGTAACATAGTCTTCCTATGTTTTTACAATTTAGAGTTTTTTTTCACAACAGGTGTGTAATGTAGTTTTAAACAAATGTTATTCATTATGTCAGTGTAAATGATCCATTGAATAATGACATGTAGTTCTCTCAATTTTCAACAGTTTTATTCCTACATGTAATTTGTTGAGGATATTTCCAATGATAAGCAAGGAATTTCTACACTTTCCAAAAGTGATATTAGTCTGTTTATCAAATTCTATCATTGTAGAATAACAATTGTGTCCAAAAGTATCAATATATAAATACAAATTCTATCATTGTAGAATAACAATTGTGTCCAAAAGTATCAATATATAAATACAAATTCTATCATTGTAGAATAACAATTGTGTCCAAAAGTATCAATATATAAATACAAATTCTATCATTGTAGAATAACAATTGTGTCCAAAAGTATCAATATATAAATACAAATTCTATCATTGTAGAATAACAATTGTGTCCAAAAGTATCAATATATAAATACAAATTCTATCATTGTAGAATAACAATTGTGTCCAAAAGTATCAATATATAAATACAAATTCTATCATTGTAGAATAACAATTGTGTCCAAAAGTATCAATATATAAATACAAATTCTATCATTGTAGAATAACAATTGTGTCCAAAAGTATCAATATATAAATACAAATTCTATCATTGTAGAATAACAATTGTGTCCAAAAGTATCAATATATAAATACAAATTCTATCATTGTAGAATAACAATTGTGTCCAAAAGTATCAATATATAAATACAAATTCTATCATTGTAGAATAACAATTGTGTCCAAAAGTATCAATATATAAATACAAATTCTATCATTGTAGAATAACAATTGTGTCCAAAAGTATCAATATATAAATACAAATTCTATCATTGTAGAATAACAATTGTGTCCAAAAGTATCAATATATAAATACAAATTCTATCATTGTAGAATAACAATTGTGTCCAAAAGTATCAATATATAAATACAAATTCTATCATTGTAGAATAACAATTGTGTCCAAAAGTATCAATATATAAATACAAATTCTATCATTGTAGAATAACAATTGTGTCCAAAAGTATCAATATATAAATACAAATTCTATCATTGTAGAATAACAATTGTGTCCAAAAGTATCAATATATAAATACAAATTCTATCATTGTAGAATAACAATTGTGTCCAAAAGTATCAATATATAAATACAAATTCTATCGTTGTAGAATAACAATTGTGTCCAAAAGTATCAATATATAAATACAAATTCTATCATTGTAGAATAACAATTGTGTCCAAAAGTATCAATATATAAATACAAATTCTATCATTGTAGAATAACAATTGTGTCCAAAAGTATCAATATATAAATACAAATTCTATCATTGTAGAATAACAATTGTGTCCAAAAGTATCAATATATAAATACAAATTCTATCATTGTAGAATAACAATTGTGTCCAAAAGTATCAATATATAAATACAAATTCTATCATTGTAGAATAACAATTGTGTCCAAAAGTATCAATATATAAATACAAATTCTATCATTGTAGAATAACAATTGTGTCCAAAAGTATCAATATATAAATACAAATTCTATCATTGTAGAATAACAATTGTGTCCAAAAGTATCAATATATAAATACAAATTCTATCGTTGTAGAATAACAATTGTGTCCAAAAGTATCAATATATAAATACAAATTCTATCATTGTAGAATAACAATTGTGTCCAAAAGTATCAATATATAAATACAAATTCTATCATTGTAGAATAACAATTGTGTCCAAAAGTATCAATATATAAATACAAATTCTATCATTGTAGAATAACAATTGTGTCCAAAAGTATCAATATATAAATACAAATTCTATCATTGTAGAATAACAATTGTGTCCAAAAGTATCAATATATAAATACAAATTCTATCATTGTAGAATAACAATTGTGTCCAAAAGTATCAATATATAAATACAAATTCTATCATTGTAGAATAACAATTGTGTCCAAAAGTATCAATATATAAATACAAATTCTATCATTGTAGAATAACAATTGTGTCCAAAAGTATCAATATATAAATACAAATTCTGTTTAAACTATATCTGATAATTACAAGGGATGAAAAATTATTTTTGCAAAAATATTTAGTATCAGGAAACTGTGTCCAAAGACATACAGAAAATATAGTAATCACAAATTCTTATCCTTAGTCAGGTGTACTAGGCTTCAGTAAGTCAACATGTTTAATGTCTTAGACTGGTCTTCTGTGCGTTTGTTATACATGGCAATGTGCACTATGAGTACATGTTAGAGAGTTACAATGTAAACTTATGTAACAAACGACATTTTGCTTCTTTTAATTGTTTAGTCCACAATATTCAGTTTTGTTCCTAATCTGTAATTTTTCCTATATGCAAATAGTACACCTGCCATGGAAATTTTACTTATTTATAAGTCCAAATTGGGTGCATATTTCAAAGCGTGATATACATATATGGTTTACTGGAGGTTAGTGTGTAACTAGCTGAGGACTCCAAAGCACATAAAACTTTGACTTCTTGATTTTCACATTTGGCTTGAGTGCTGAGGTCCAAAACATCACAAAATCTCACAATTCCCAGATTTCTCATTAAAATAGCACTTATCACCAAGAAACTTAACAACTGTCTTCTTTAACCATTTCTCAGCATTTCTGTGATACGGAAACATTATAATTCTTTATTTATTTGCAGTTGAGCAGCAGAAAAAACTAGCAGGTTGATTTATGCTGTCAAATTTTGAATTTGTTTTTACCCTATCCAGATTCAGGAGTCTCGTCTCAGTCACCATGCCTTCATATTTGAAAAATATGTTAAGAAATTATTATAATCGTAGAATTTGTTGGTGGTATGTGCTACTTTGACCATCCTATCCCAGCAGAAATCTCCAAATCCTAGATGTCAGGAATCCTGATAGATTTCATAATATCATGGGCCTTAGCACTACTTTCAGATGTCAAAATCAGGAAGTCAAAGATCATCTTTAAGCACAAACGTGTCCGCAGCTATCATGTAACATCAGTCAAAGATCATCTTTAAGTACTAACGTGTCCACAACTAGCATGTAACATCAGTCAAAGATCATCTTTAAGCACTAACATGTCCGCAGCTAGCATGTAACATCAGTCAAAGATCATCTTTAAGCACTAACATGTCCACAGCTATTATGTAACATCAGTCAAAGATCATCTTTAAGTACTAACGTGTCCACAGCTAGCATGTAACATCCGTCAAAGATCATCTTTAAGCACTAACATGTCCGCAGCCAGTATGTAACATCGGTCAAAGATCATCTTTAAGCACTAACATGTCCACAGCTAGTATGTAACATCAGTCAAAGATCATCTTTAAGTACTAACTTGTCCACAGCTAGCATGTAACATCAGTCAAAGATCATCTTTAAGCACTAACATGTCCGCAGCTAGTATGTAACATCAGTCAAAGATCATCTTTAAGCACAAACGTGTCCGCAGCTAGCATGTAACATCAGTCAAAGATCATCTTTAAGTACTAACGTGTCCACAGCTAGCATGTAACATCAGTCAAAGATCATCTTTAAGCACTAACATGTCCACAGCTAGCATGTAACATCAGTCAAAGATCATCTTTAAGCACAAACGTGTCCACAGCTAGCATGTAACATCAGTCGGAACACCTAGAGGATTTACTACCTAAAATCTGACATTATTTAGTAAACAATGTAAATGTGGTACGCAATGGTGGCTTCTGTATTATTTCCAAGGTGTTTTTCTGATCATTTGTGGAAAGGCCCAAAGTGAGTTCCAAATGATGTAATATGTATACACCATAAAACCAGTTTATGCGGAACCTCTAAAGACTAGTGAAATGTGTGCTCCAAATCAAACTTTTCTTCAATTTGTTTTATAATTACATAAAGTAAAATGAATTTGTTCTTAACTCAGTACTTTAATATGTCTGGAAACTCAAGAGACCCAAGTTTGTTATAAGCATGTTCCAGTGTAGGACATTTTTCACAAGAGGTCTATCAGATTTGAAATCAAACATAGTACATGGAACATAGAATTAATTTTTTTTTCAAACAATTTCATAAGAGATGCATACAAGTAATTTAAGGGTCACATGTACAGACTGGTACCATAATTATCTGGTGATAATCCCATGTTTGTGGAAAAGCCTACACTCCATTGTTTCAAAATTTTCCAAATTTGTATTCAAGAAAATCATGTTCAGTTATAAGTCTACCCCAAGGTTTCATAAACTTTATGAGATGGCCCCCCCCCCCCACTTTGTAATATGAAAAATACTGTGCTAATGATTTGCTACCCCTTCCCATATAAGTGTCAGCCCTTCCCCCATGGGTGTCAGCTGTGTTTTGATTCATAATAGTGCCATCCACAACATTGACTTTTTTTAAGAAGCATCAATCCATCTGAGGTGTTGTATTTTTAATTAATAAGGCCATCAACCAACTTACGTTGTGTTAACAGCAAGAACTTGATAAAAGTATCTCTTCTACCATCCACCTCTAATTCCCGAGACTACTGTGTATTGCATCATTTAATGCCCGATCAGTTGGAACACCAAAAAAACTAACAGAAATCGGCAATTTTATCATCGACCATAACATCAGTATCTTATTTTGACTGAGGCCTGGCTTAATACATCGGGAGACGATGGAAAATGTTCTGATTTGACACCCAGTGGCTACAGGATGATGTCATTTCAACACCCCTTACATGGAGGAGGCATTGCTGTCATTGCCAAAAACACCATTTTCTCATGTCTCACACTTGCATCCAGCTTCAATTTTGAACATACATCTTTTGAACTCGTTCAAGCAACTCTAACACTACACAAATGGTCAGTCCATTTCTTTTGCCTCTATTGCCCACCACCTAGTCAAAAAAATAAATTATCTGATTCTCTGTTTTGGGAACAATTCCCAGCCCTCCTTGAAGCTTGTAATTCCACCAATAGCAGCCTAATTATTCTAGGAGATTTCAACTTCCATTTCGACTGCCCTACAAACCCACATGTGTTAAAACTCTTAGACTATATTCACATTTTCAACTTGGCACAGTCAGTTAGCATACCAATCCACAGAGGTGGCCACATATTAAATTGGATTGTGTATAGACCTGTCAATGATATTTTGAGATCCACTACTGTCTCCCATGAACTCACATCATATGCCACCTTGATCTGTCTGTCCCATACCCACCACCTGTTTACACTTCAAAACGGAACATCAGCTTGTTTAACAGAACTCAACTATCCAACGACATCAGTTCATACCTAACAGCTGTAAAAAATCCCACTGCAGAACAACTCCACAATTGCCTGTGTTCAATGCTTGTTAAGCATGCCCCTACAACCTCAAGTTGAGTCTCTGTGAATAAATGTGCTCCATGGTACAGCAACATAAGCGACAAGCTACGTGCTGCCAAGAGGGAATGCCGTAAAGCTGAGAGATTGTGGCTGTCATCTGTCTGACAGTACATAAGCAGATTTATGAAGCTGACAAAAGGAATGTCACCAATATAGTGCATACAGCAAAATCCACCTATTTCAGTACAAAAATCACTGCAAGTACCAGCTGCAAACAGCTATTCTACATCACAGACAAATTATTAGCAAAGAACAAATCTACACCACTTCCAACCACAGCCTCACCAGACAGTCTACCAGATCAGTTTGCAAATTTCTTCTGTAACAAAGTGAAAACTATCAGAGATCAACTTTACAGCATCACACAACCTGACCCATCCTCACCCTATAGCTATGATACAGAATTTCAACAACTCCCATTCACAACATTTCAGCCTGTATCTATGGATTTTCTACAAACAGCCCTAAAGAAGTGTGCCCAAAGTCATGTGAACTTGATCCAATTCCTACATCGCTGCTATTTGAGTGTTTGGATGCTGTATTGCCTGCTCTGACCAACATCATAAATACATCTCTTTCTACCGGTGTTTTTCCATCACTTTTTAAAACTGCTATTGTAAAGCCCCTTTTGAAAAAGCCAACCCTTGACCCCAACAACTTGCAAAACTATCGCCCTGTCTCTAACCTCTCATTCATGTCAAAAGTCCTAGAAAAAGTTGTTCTGTCTTAAATAGCATCTCACTTAAATTTACATAATCTCATCAGTAATTTCCAGTCGGCTTATCGCCCCTCTCACAGCACTGAAACTGCCCTCCTAAAAGTTGCTAATGACTTTCTTTCTGCTTTGGATGAAGGTAAGATTTCAGTTCTCAAGCTCCTTGACTTATCTGCAGCCTTTGATACAGTTGACCACAATATCTTACTGCAGCACGTTTTTGACATCCACAGTACTGCTTTATCATGGTTCAAGTCATACCTAACAGAAAGAAACCAAATTGTTTCAGTAAATAAAAAACATTCCAGTATAGATAATCTTTGTTACTGTGTTCCACAGGGTTCGGTTCTAGGACCAGTTCTCTTTATTCTTTACACACAGCTCCTATCAAGCGTTATAAATTGCCACCCTGTGTCCCACCAGCTGTATGCCGACGACACTCAACTGTACAAATCTAGCTGTCCAAATGAAGTCGCTTCCACCATCAAAAGTGTAGAGAAGTGCATCTCTGATGTTAAGTCATCAATCAGGTGTAATAAGCTACAAATGAACGATGATAAAACTTAAGTCATGCTTGTTACATCACAAAGAATTCTTTCTGTCTGACACTATGTCTTCTGCAGAAACTTCAAAAGGTCCAAAACACTGCAGCAAGGATCATTCTTAGAACACCAAGAACGGATCATACCACCCCACTTCTTCACAAACTCCACTGGTTACCTGTTCACAGTAGAATCAAGCACAAAATCTCTTCTCTCTGTTATACTTTGTTGACTGCCTCTGGTCTGAAATACCTCTCCGATCTCACCCATGTGTACACTTCTGCTAGAAGCTTGCGCTCATCATTGGACACTCGTAAAGTTAGTATTCCTTAGGTTAAAACTAAGTCATATGGACAACGTTGATTTGCATATCAGGGCCCAGCTAATTGGAATGAACTGCCTCTTGATCTCAGACACAAAGAGACCACGATCACATTCAAGAGTGCTCTCAAGACACATCTTTTCCATCAGCAAGAATAAATTTGTCATTCAACCATTGGCCATTAGTGTTAGATTGAAACTGTATTGTAAATTCATGTTTCATGTTGTTTCGTATGTAATAATTCATTTGTCTTGGATATTGTTTGTGAGATATTTTCATGTTTTTATATGTTGTCTGTATGCAAACTGTTGTTTTTTAACACCTTTATGTGTTAACGTTATGTTGTAATGCGCTTAGAGCTTTTTAAAAGAATAAGCACTCTATTAAGTCATCATTATTATTATTATTATTATTATTATCAAGATCTTTGCATCATTATCAAGAATCCAAAAGAACAGATCCTATTTTTCAGGCTTCAGTAATTCCGTGTTTTATATAATCATTTTAATTCCGTGTTTTATATAATCATTTTGTTTTGTTTTTTAATCTCAGTTAAATCTGTCTGTATCAGTAATTCCGTGTTTTATATAATCATTTTGTTTTGTTTTTTAATCTCAGTGAAATCTCTCTGTAAACAACATTTAAAGAAAGATGAACATTATAACTTAAGAATCTGTATCAGGCAGACAAATTAACAATAGCAATCTTATATGAGAAATTTCAAACTTACCAAAATCCATGACAAGGTAAAGTGTTCTTTATGAACAGTTAGATTGGACATAAGGTACAAAGGTATCTTTGTACACATTAGACAGATGTCCTTTATTAGAGGGAAATCATTCTAGGATTTTCATCAGGATTACTGAGAGCATTCTTCATGAATGATAGTCCTTTTTATGGAGTTGTACTGTAAATAAAATTTTTGTATTGCAGGTTGTCCATGCAATTCGTGAGACTGGCAACCCACTGTCATCGATCTGTGATATGTTGTTGTACTGTAGCTTCTGTAATGAGGCCTTCAGCACTACCCTGATCAAACAGCTTATGGTGAGTTACATTGAGATTATCATGTAAATGGACCAAATCCAAATCAGTGACAGGTTGATCTAACTGAAACCATACAGTGGTCCCCATTTTGTGAGGCCAATCTAAATGGAGGCCACCCCAGAGCAGAGGCCACCTTGCCCAAAATGAAAATACTTACCATTCTGTCCCTGTCATGAGAAACCATCCCTTAGAAAAGGCCACCTTTTCTATGAGGTTGGATGGCCTCCTATATGCATTGAGGTAAAACATCAAAAAAGAAGATGAATAATTTCGTACAGATGGATAAAAATATCTCTGTGACAAATACCTACAGATGAAAAACTCTTCATATCAGATGAAAATGTACCTTATACAAGCCAGTATATATTTCAGACTGCTACACATTTATGCAAACAGACTTGCATACAATACTGACATAAACACCTGTATAAGCTTACCAACATGCCAGAGTGACAAAAAAAAAGGATCTTTGAAATGAAAATTATTTAATAACTGTCATATCATTTGAAATGAACACGTGTAAATTCTCTTTATCACATGATGAAAATCGATTTTTTTGTCAACCCCACATTAGTGGGAAGTGAAACATAGCAGTCACTTTTCCAGCGGCAGTCGCAGCAATAATTTGTTAAGGTTTTGGTTAATGTTTTCTCATTTGCTGTTTATTCCTAAACCCCTTGATGAATTTTGTTCATACTTTGGATGACTCATTATGAAGCTAAGACAAATTCTGCAACATTCTCACTCAACCTTTGGACCTTGGGGTCAAGGTCACATTTTACAGCAGGGCTTTGATCATGGACTCAGCATATATAGGTCCTGTCCCTCTTGTTTTTAGTAGACTTGACAGTCATGTAATGATTTGACTTTGCAGTACATTTTCATTCCTCAATGATTTCACCTTTACCTTACTTGACATCATAACATCGTGTGTAATGCATGCATTGAATAGTGTGAGATAGTTTCATGAAACTTGTCATTGATCATTTGATAACATTTATAAGTAAGATTGGTACATTACAAACAGATTCAAAGTATCAGATGGCAATGCAGAATACCATCATTAATTAAATATCAAGACCCTCCAATCTTCTAGATACCATATTTTCAAAATTTGCACAAATTTTCAATAGTACATAAATTGACACCAAGTATGGTAACTAAACTGACAGAAACAAAGTTGGAATGTAAACTAAGGACCGTTTTACTCATAGTCAAAAACAGGTGATTGAATAAATGACCATCGTACATTGAAACTGCTTTAATTACCTTAATTATAGCCAAGAGTTCATCTCCTTCCCAGCCTTTTTTTTATTATTTTTTTTATATATATTTGGCTGAGAGAGCCAGAGACCGGCAGATCTAAAGAATTTTTTTTCCTCAGAGGGATCAACATATTCTCACCACTGTCACCTTATCTCAACAATTTCTTATTCGTGAATTAGTATGTGGAGAGGGCCAAGATATTTTACTTTCAATGCATACTACATTAAAAATCAGACTTAACTTCCTTTCCAATGTGGATGCCATCAAATTTTCAGGACTCAGACCTATTGGGTCTGTTTACCCTCACCAATATTTTGACATGGTGAAGACATGCTTGTAAAGGTAAAAAAGGGATGACACTCTTACCATAAAAGATAACTCACTTGGAAATGCACATCTAACACAACTTGACCTTTGTGCCTCACTCATCTCCAATGGCAGTATATCTGCACACAAAAAATACAAACACCAGAACTTCAACCAGTATTCTTTATTTGTAAAAGAAAACACCAAAACGTAATCATGTACATGTTCTTTGTTTACAAGCAAGGATATAATGCAACCTAGTTTACCTAGCCCATTTCCAACCAGCATTGAACATACTGGGTGCATCAGAACACAATCAAGATATTAATTTTCCAGACAAGATGTTCAGGCAAAATTATAATTTTAATTTAATTTGCACACAGATTATATGGACAGTGAGAAGAATAATTATATTTTAATGTTAAAAAAATTGGATTTGCTGAAAGTTCTTCAAAATTCATTTGACTCAAATGTTTAACAGTGAGAACGTAATTGTTGTGGGTTGTTTTAATCATCTATTGCCAGAACAAGACTTTTAAAATGTGTGGTAGAATAAAGTGAATCAACTTCTAGCTCTTCCAGTGCATGTAGTAAATCGTTTACCCTTTTACCCACTTGCTTTCAAGATAACTCAAATTTTACAATAAGAAGTTTGTGATTCAGAAGGATTCTAAAAGAAAATTTACTTTGAACTTTTTGAAAGAAAATTAAAAGACAAGACAAACACCTATCAATTTGTGACTTGTTTTGCATGTATGCTTTTTTTTTATCAGATGTATTAACTTTTCCTCTCATAAATCGTGGATTACCTCCCAATTATTATGAATTCATTGTATGATTTATATTGCAGCTGCAGTACATGAATGCTCCATCCAATGAATTGAAGCCCATCTTCTCAATACTAACTGATCTCCTGGTAAGCTTTCTGTCTTAGATGCCAACCATTTCAATTTTGGAGGAATCATTTCTGTTCTTAACCTAAATTACACGATTTTGATCACTTCTATCAGATCCTTATTTTGCAGTCAGATAAAATTTTATATAGGTGAACCACAGTTTGAATACCATTATATCTAGATCACTGAAATGCTTGTAATGTAATATTTTAATTCTTTTTATGAAAATGTACCTAAGCGCTTGTATCAGAAAGAAATTGAATTTTAACCACAAAGAAATAATGTCAGCTTAAGGCACTGATTCACCTCAGAAAGTTCAAAAATGATGTTTAAAAGAATGGCTGTTGAGGATTATACCTAGAAGACAACGTGTGCTACAGAAATTTTAAACAGGATATGCAGGGCATCAAGATTGAATGAATACCAAACATTAGGTGGACTCCAGTGTGTCACATAGTGGTAAAAGTGATTGTAGAAAGCACATTTAAAAGCACTTTGAATCATTGAGGTTTAATTCTTAAAATAAATTGGTGAATACAGATTTGAAGTGTTCCTATTTGAGGTTTAGATTCCAATTTTTTAAAAACCGACATTCCTATTTCATATTGTTAAGGGTCCAATTGGATCCATTGATAGCATTCTTTTTATTTATGATCATCTCAGAGCCCAAGATAAGCAGCATATTTGCATATTTTATGCAAGTTTATTGATTAAACACATACATTCTTTTGTGTCATCAAAACACACAAAACAGTTTCATTTTAAGCATATAATCCCATTATGTCAACTTATTAAATTCCTGCTGTAAAAATCATTAACCATTTATTATGCGGTATTCAATTAATAGAAACTATTCGATAAAGAGAAGTTCAACACATTTCATGCATGTTTGCAGTGATAGTACTTGATAATGATGAGAACAGAAAATCAAAAAGAGCAATCTGATCTAGTGCTCCTGACTTGGTCAACAAGCCATTTGATGATTTTTGAAACCTTGATAGCACACTATTGGAAGTCTTCGCAAGAGGTTTGGTTTTTTCCTAGCATATTTGTGTGAAATTTACTGAACCCCTTGACAACCACTTGACAATGTAACTTGAAAATTTGGAAAGACATTTAAAAAATATTTATTTTAAAAAATCAGAAGGGACACATTGTTACATTTTTAGCAAAGGGTGTTTTGTAGTCATAAATTTATATGTGTTGGAAAGCCAAACAGAGTAATTTTAAAGGGCATGAAAAAAATTACCATCCATGCGGAAGTTCATCTTTCTGATTAGCCACAGTAAATCTTTTTACTCTACTGGTCATAGACCAGAAGAATTTGTGTGATGGCCTGTTGTCCAGCACCCAGCATCCATTAGCACAAGGTTTTTATCATTACTTCTCCTAAACTGCTGGAACATTATTTACACACACACATTGGTCCTAACTGAAAATGAGCCCTTCAGACATCTGATGTGGCTGCCAGGATGGCCAGCTTCAAAATCTTGTTATTGCTACTACACCTGAACACATGATCATATCAAGATGGGGTTTTCACCAAAAGACTTATGATGTCTAGTTCATCCTAATCGAAAATGGCACTGATCTGATTTTGACATCTAATATGGCTGTTACAATAGCCATTTTAAAAATGTTTTTGTTGCTGCTCATCCTGATCGGACCCCCTGTGAGTTTGGGGATATAGAATAGACCTGATGTATCCTCCTGCGAGTTTTAGGATATAGAATAGACCTGATGTACTGCAAGTTTGGGGATATAGAATAGACCTGATGTACTGCGAGTTTGGGGATATAGAATAGACCTGATGTATCCTCCTGCAAGTTTTAGGATATAGAATAGACCTGATGTACTGCAAGTTTGGGGATATAGAATAGACCTGATGTACTGCAAGTTTGGGGATATAGAATAGACCTGATGTACTGCGAGTTTGGGGATATAGAATAGACCTGATGTACTGCAAGTTTGGGGATATAGAATAGACCTGATGTACTGCGAGTTTGGGGATATAGAATAGACCTGATGTATATAGAGTTTGGGGATATAGAATAGACCTGATGTATCCTCCTGCGAGTTTGGGGATATAGAATAGACCTGATGTACTGCAAGTTTGGGGATATAGAATAGACCTGATGTATATAGAGTTTGGGGATATGGAATAGGCCTGATGTACTGCAAGTTTGGGGATATAGAATAGACCTGATGTATATAGAGTTTGGGGATATAGAATAGACCTGATGTATATAGAGTTTGGGGATATAGAATAGACCTGATGTATCCTCCTGCATGTTATAAAGAGGCAGCTAATTTTTGCCCTGGGATGCATCCTGTCATGATCTTCCAGTAGAGAAGGTTTTGAACTTTTTGAAAGTCGGCAATATGTATGAAGAATTTAACTGTGTATTAGGGATTTTACCCTTTTATGCCATTATGTTTGTTTTATATGCCTTTTGGGGAAACCTAAAGCTTCCTAGGCATAATATAGCTAGGATTGTGCTGATGTGCCATTAAACCCTATGTTACATATATACATACCTCATGACTTTTTGTCAATATCAACATAGGGTTTTCACTCAAAGTTTTTTTATGATATCTAGTTGATTTTAAATGAAAATGGTGTGCCTCAGACATCCGGCATGGCAATCATGGTGTCCATCTTGAAAATCTTGTTATCTCTCCAGAATGGTTGGTCATATCAACATGGGGTTTTCACTGGAAGGCATTATGATGTCTAATTGGTTTTAAATGAAAATGGTGCCCGTCGAACATCCCTTTGGACATCCAATATGGCCACCATGGTGGCTCACTTAAAAATTGTGTTATTGCTACTTCTGATGAAGTGATGGTTGTATTGACATGAGGTTTTCACCAAATGATGTCTTATGATGTCTAGTTGGTCTTAAATCAAAATGGCACCTGTTACGACTCTATGGTCTAAGAAAAATGTAACAGAAAGAAAGTGAAACCAACAAATCAAGTAAAAATCAACAAGCAATTTATTACTAGATAATTAAAATGAAAAAATCAAAAAGTCACTTACAGTCATGTGTTTTGAAATCCTAATAATCCAATAAGAATGATTGTTCTAATCACAAGTCCTAAATATAGAATGTTCTGAATTCACGGCTGTCTTGAATGTTATGATGTGCCAATGGTCTCCAAAGTCCTGATGTACTAGTAATCTTTGATGTGCTGATGTCAAAATGAAGTATTCCAAAATCTCTGAATAAGTTCACATAAATTCCAAAATCATCAATTAAAAATCCAAAATCCAAAAGTTTGTGAGCACTGTTATAATCCAATGAATATTTAAAATAATTCCTCTCTTAGAATTTGGAATGAATTTTCACAACTGTAATAGCTCTTTACAAGACTGATGGTAATGTCAAAACTGAATAAATGTCCACCAAACATGGTATATATAAAGATTGGTCACATGACAGAATGTTCTAGAATGTGTGTCATCTTAATGGAATTTTACTTGTAAACAAAATTCAACCTTGACCTTCAAATTGAGAAAACATATTGATCAAAACAACCTAATTCAAGGACACTAGTTAAACATGTTTTTCCTGATAACATTAAGATTTTAGCAAATATTAAAGTGAAGAAACATTTATAATTTCCTAAAATATTTATAATATTATATAAACATCATACATAACACCTCCCCTCATAAAGAAAAAGAAAGATTTATGTAATAAAGCCTTCTTTTGAATATACATCTAATACTATAATAACCAAAATTACATAAGAACATGTTTTATGATACTGGACTTAATTACATCAAGCAATATTACATTTCTAGGCACGTGAGAGTGCATCTGCAATCACATTGTCTTTTCCCCTGATGTGTTTGATGTCAGTGTTATATTCCTGCAATATCAAACTCCATCTCAACAATCTCCGATTTTTATCTTTCATTTTGTTGATGAAAGTAAGGGGATTGTGATCACTGTACACAATAATTGGAGAAAGAGCTGAGGTAACATACACTTCAAAATGCTGTAAAGCCAATATCAAAGCCAAACATTCCTTCTCAATTGTGGAATAATTTTTCTGGTGCTTGTTTAGTTTTTTAGAAAAATAACACACAGGGTGATCCACACCACTTTTGTCTTCCTGAATCAATACTCCACCAACCCCTACATCACTTGCATCAACAGATAATTTAAATGATTGGCTAAAATTTGGTGCAGAAAGAACTGGTGCATTCTTAAGCATGGCCTTTAACTTGTCAAAAGATTCCTGACACTTGTCAGACCAATAAAATTTGGTTTTCTTACTCAATAAACTTGTTAAAGGTTCAGCAATTTTGGAAAAATTGGAACAAAATTTCCGATAATATCCAGCTATACCTAGAAATCGCATCAGTTGCTTTTTACAAATTGGAACTTGAAATTCAGAGATAGCTTTGACCTTAGCTTCTATAGGTTTAACTTGACCTTGTCCCACAATATGTCCTAAAAATGTGACACAAGCATGGCAAAACTCACTTTTGCTCAAATTAATTGTCAGATTCACATCGCTGAGTCGATCGAAGAATTTTCGAATGGTTTCCAAATGATCTTCCCAGGTGTTGTTGTAGATAATGACGTCATCGATATAAGCGTCACAATTATCAAGACCAAATGTTATCATGTTCATCAGACGTTGAAACGTTGCAGGCGAATTTTTCATTCCAAACGGCATGACTTTATATTGATAAAGTCCATCTGGAGTTACAAATGCTGAAATTTCTTTTGCCCTTTCCGTCAGTGGAATTTGCCAGAATCCTTTTAAAAGGTCAAACTTGGTGACATATTCCGCATTTCCAATTTTATCAATGCAATCGTCCATTCTTGGGATTGGAAATGAATCAGTTTTGGTGACACTGTTGACTTTTCTATAGTCAGTACACATACGGAATGTATTATCTGGCTTGGGAACAAGAATACATGGTGAACTCCAGTTACTTTTACTTGGTTCTGTGAAATCATTCTCCAGTAAATACTGAATTTCTTTCTTCAGATAGTTCTGTTTGAGAGGATTCATCCTATAAGGATGCTGTTTCACAGGCGCAGAATCTACAATGTCAACGTCATGATAAATTTTATTTGTTCATGTTGGAACATCAGGAAACAAGTGCTCATAGTCATGTAATAGCTGTTTTAGTTCATTTCTTTCCTGTTGTTGTAGATGTGAAAGTTTCTGGTCTAGGTTGTTCAATATTTCTGAATTCCGAAGATTGGTTATACCAGAGTCACTATAGTCTGATCGTACTCCATCGTTGATATCTTCACTGTGTGGGACAGGTACAACTAAACTAACAGAATAATTAGCTGGGCTATCTCTGTCAAAATATTCCTTTAACATATTTATATGACAAAGTTGTTTCTGTTTCCGTCTCCCAGGAGTGTTAATGATATAATTTAAGTCATTTACTTTCTTTTCAACGGTATAAGGACCATAAAATTTAGCCTGAAGAGGATTCTGAGGTGTGGGAAAGAGAGCCAGAACTTTGTCACCAGGTTTAAAACTCCTTTCCTGTGAATTTCTGTCATACCTTAATTTCATTTTTGACTGAGTAGTGTGAAGATTAGTTCTTGCTACTTCACAGGCCTTTGACAACTTGTATTTGAAATCAGAAACATAATCAAGAAGATTAATCTTTGAATCTTCATTTGAAAGAAGTTTCTCTTTCAATAATTTCAGTGGTCCACGGACAGTATGACCAAAAACTAGTTCAAAGGGACTAAAACCCAACGACTCTTGAACTGATTCCCTAACAGCAAACAACAACAAATGAACACCCTCATCCCAATCCTTTTCTGTATCAAAGCAATATGATCGAATCATATTCTTCAAAGTTTGATGAAATCTTTCCAAAGCACCTTGACTTTCAGGGTGATAGGCAGAAGATTTAAACTATTGGATGCCTACTTCATGCATAACTTGCTGGAAAATTCCAGACATAAAATTTGACCCTTGATCCGACTGGACAGATTTGGGAAGGCCAACAAGTGTAAAAAACTTCACCAAAGCTTTCACAATAGTTTTAGTTTATATATTTCTCAGAGGAATTGCTTCTGGAAATCTTGTAGATGTACACATGATGGTCAACAAGTATTGGTTGCCTGACTTGGTTTTAGGTAAAGGACCAACACAGTCTACTATTATTCTACTAAATGGTTCATCAAATGCAGGAATAGGTTGCAGATGAGCCTTAGGTATCTTCTGATTGGGTTTTCCTACCATTTGACAAGTGTGACAAGATCTGCAGTATTTAGAAACATCACTTTTGAGTTTCGGCCAATAAAAATGATTCAAGATCTTGTGATAAGTCTTACGGACTCCTAAATGACCAGCCAAAGGAGTTTCATGGGCTAAATTAAGAATTTCCTGTCGATATGACTTAGGAACAACAATTTGATAGCTCACTGACCACTCGTCACCAGCGGGTACATCAGGTGGTCTCCATTTCCTCATAAGGACCCCATTTTTCACAAAGTAACACACTGGAACTTGTGTGGCTTCAGTTTCACTAATAGCCCTCTGAAACAAACAAGATATCTCGGGATCTTGCTCCTGTTCAACGACAAGGGATTGTTGTTTGTCATCCTGATTAGAACAAAGAGAATGAGTTGCCAAAAGAGGATCACTGTGATCAATACCATTTGATTGATCAATACCTGAGGAAAAAGTGACCTCATCAAAAGACTGACCAATACATGTGTCAGCTAAAGGAATAATATCCTGATCAACATCAATCTCAAGAGCTCTTTTTGCCATAGCTCTAGTAACTGCACAAGCAGGGTACAAATCAGGGATTTCAGTTTCGACAGGATCAACTTTCTGATCCAAACAAGGCTTGTCAGTTACAAGTGGATTAACCACAACCTTATCTCCAGCTAGGTCATTGCCTAGTAATAAATGAACACCCTCTATGGGTAAAGAAGTCACTGCCCCAACAGTCACAGGTCCAGAAACTAAGTCTGATGCCAAATTTACACAGTGAAGAGGAACATTTACAAAGCCACACTCTACTCCCTGAACAAGAACACTTTCACTTGAAGAAGACTCCTCAGACAAAGGCAAAGTACCTGATAATAAAAGACTCTGAGAAGCTCCAGTGTCCCTTAATATTTTAATTGGGATAGATTTGGCAGAATCACCAATAAGTGATATAGAACCTTCTGACATGAATGGTTCATAAGCCTCCAAAATAGAATCAGACTGGGGTTTGTTTGACCCAACAAATGTATTGCTTTCAATACAAGACTGTGACCTTGACCTCGTAGAAATAAGAGCATTTGGAAAAGCTCTGTCTTTACTCTGTTGCTTATTTTTCAACTTGAAGCAATCAGAAATAACGTGCCCTTTCTTTTTACAATAAGTGCACGTAGGAAGAGATAAGGATTTCTGATCAGTCTTATCAGATGTTTGATTCCTAACAGTTGTGCTGTTGTGAAATTTGGAAGTACTCGAATGAGATTTAAATGTTTTTTTACCAGAAAACTGCTGAGAGGACGATTTATTACCAAATGAAATTTTGTGAGTCAAGGAATAATCATCAGCCATACGAGCAGCATTTTCCAAAGTTTCCACATTCTGCTCGTCAAGATAGGTTTTAACATCACTATGGATGCACCTCTTGAACTCTTCAATTAATACGAGCTGTCGGAGGTTATCATAACCTTGATCAACTTTCTTGGCTGAGCACCACCTATCAAATAGTTGTTCTTTATCCCTTGCAAATTCAACATGAGTTTGTCCAGTTTCTTTTCTACAATTCCTAAACCTTTGTCGATATGCCTCTGGTACCAACTCATAAGCTTTCAAGATGTACTCCTTAACCACATCATAATCAGTGCTTTGTTGTACTGACAGTGAAGTGTAGACTTCACGAGCTTTGCCAATAAGTACACTTTGTAATAACAAAGTCCAATGCTCTCTGGGCCATTTCAAGTTTTCAGCTATTTTCACGAAATGAAGAAAGTATTTATCTACTTCTTTTTCCTGAAAAGGGGGTACTAACCTAATATATCTAGTAACATCAAAACCTGAACTTGTGTTTAAAGGAGTGGAGTGTGCTCTGTTTGCCAGTTCTAATTCTCTTAATTTAAATTGCATTTCCCTTTCTTCTCTTTGCATCTGCATTTGTATCTGCCTCTCTTCTTTCTGCATTTGTATCTGCCTCTCTTCCTTCTCTCTCTCCATCTGTATCTGCCTCTCTTCTTTCTGCATTTGTATCTGCCTCTCTTCCTTCTCTCTCTCCATCTGTATCTGCCTCTCTTCTTTCTCTCTCTCCATCTGTATCTGCCTCTCTTCTTTCTGCATTTGTATCTGCCTCTCTTCCTTCTCTCTCTCCATCTGTATCTGCCTCTCTTCTTTCTCTCTCTCTCTCTGAATCTGAATCTTTGCCAATTCTAAATCAATCTGGTTCTTTAACTCTAATTCCCTTAATTTCCTGTCAGAACCAGATACAGGCTTTCTCTTCAAACTTAAAGCACTGCTATCAAAAATTCCCTTTCCTACTAAATACTGAATCAAAATAATCTTTATCTCCTGTTTTGTCAATGATACTTTTGCCTCAGATAGACTGTATTTTCTGGCAAGCTCGAGCAACTCATCCTTTCTCATGCACTCTAACCCCTCCTGGGTAGGTTTTGAAATGAAATTCTGAACATTAGATGCCATTGTAAATGCTTGTTGGTTTCACACAAAAAAATTTCTCTATTAAAAATCTTTGCCAAAGACAAAAAAAATTCAGAGACAAAATCAATATGAATTTCAAAGATAAATTTAATATCTCTAATATGCTTTAAAGAAATTCAATCCCGGAACGACGAGCCCCCAATTTCTGTTACGACTCTATGGTCTAAGAAAAATGTAACAGAAAGAAAGTGAAACCAACAAATCAAGTAAAAATCAACAAGCAGTTTATTACTAGATAATTAAAATGAAAAAATCAAAAAGTCACTTACAGTAATGTGTTTTGAAATCCTAATAATCCAATAAGAATGATTGTTCTAATCACAAGTCCTAAATATAGAATGTTCCGAATTCACGGCTGTGTCTTGAATGTTATGATGTGCCAATGGTCTCCAAAGTCCTGATGTACTAGTAATCTTTGATGTGCTGATGTCAAAATGAAGTATTCCAAAATCTCTGAATAAGTTCACATAAATTCCAAAATCATCAATTAAAAATCCAAAATCCAAAAGTTTGTGAGCACTGTTATAATCCAATGAATATTTAAAATAATTCCTCTCTTAGAATTTGGAATGAATTTTCACAACTGTAATAGCTCTTTACAAGACTGATGGTAATGTCAAAACTGAATAAATGTCCACCAAACATGGTATATATAAAGATTGGTCACATGACAGAATGTTCTAGAATGTGTGTCATCTTAATGGAATTTTACTTGTAAACAAAATTCAACCTTGACCTTCAAATTGAGAAAACATATTGATCAAAACAACCTAATTCAAGGACACTAGTTAAACATGTTTTTCCTGATAACATTAAGATTTAAGCAAATATTAAAGTGAAGAAACATTTATAATTTCCTAAAATATTTATAATATTATATAAACATCATACATAACAGCACCCCTCAGACATCCAATATGGCCAACACCACAGCCATCTTATAAATATTTTTATCACTACTTCTCCTGAATGAATGGTCATATTGACATGTGCTTTTCACTAAAAGACTTCTTATGATGTCAAGTTGGTCTTATATGAAAATGGTGCCAATCTGACATCCAATATGGCTGCCACACCAGCTATCTTGAAACTCAAATTATAGCTCTTCCTCCTGAACAGATGGTCATATCGACATGGAGGTTTCTTTAAAATCTTCTTATGATATCTTGTTGGTCCTAAATGAAAATGGTGCCAATATAACTCCCAACATGGCCATCATAGTGGCCCTCTTGCAAACGTGGGATTTTCTCTAAAAGATTTGTGATGTCTACTTGTTACTAAATGAAAATTATGCCAATCCAACCTCCAACATGGCCACCAAATCTTATCACTACTTTTAAAGACCCATAGCCACATGGGGTTTTCACCAAAAGACTTCTTGTTGTGTCTGGTTGGTCCTAAATAAAAATGGTGCCAATCGGACATCCAGTATGATTGGCATGATAGATTTTTTATGGCATCTAATTGGTCTTAAATAAAAATGGTGACAAAGAGATGTCCAGTGTGGCTGCCTTTGTGACCATCTTGAAAATCTTGTTATTACTACTTCTCCTGAATGGATAGTCATAGTGACATGGAGTTTTTACTAAAAGACTGCTTATAATATGTAGTTGGTCATATATAAAAATGGTGCTGATCAGACTTGGTTTAAACACAATGATATTCCAAGTGGGTTTTTGGATCAGTGAAGAGATGAAGACCAGTTATCAAAATAACATATTTATTTATAATACATGCATGCATGCATACATACATACATACATACATACATACATACATACATACATACATACATACATACATACATACATACATACATACATACATATGAATTCAGACCTACTCCAACATGCACAGTTCTGACATCACCTAGCTAGACAATCAAATTTTGATCTGGTACACTATTTAGATTAGACAAATGAATTCTAAATGAATTCTACATGAAGTATTGAGAAATTTTCCTCATGTTTGCTGGAGTTATCTGTTCTTCTAACAATGGCTACACATTGCTATTCGACAATACACATTATCTTGTGCATATAACAAACATGGATTATAATATTATTCTCTTAATATCTATGAAACTGCTCTGTTCACTTTGATAGATATAAAACTGTTCTGTTTATTTAATGGATATAAAATTGTGAGTCACTGTTATTCATATAAGAGACACGAATTTATGAAATTATACTATTCACAAAACCAATATGAACTTCTGAAATTATAACCAATATGAATTTATGAAAATACACCATTCAATAAAGGCCATATGTATATAGTTATGATACCACAGTTATGATACCACATCATTCATATAACAAAAATGAAGATATGGCCCCATGTTGTTCATATAATCAACATAAAATCACCCTATTTCACTGTAAATAAATGCATAACACAAGGAATGATCCCATATGCTGTATTCCTTCCAGTCTGCCAAATAATCCACTGGAACCTCACTTGCACACAGACAAAGGCTGGAGCATGATACATTGACCCCTCAGATGCTGAGATGGGTCACACATGACTTCAGACAGCCAACACCACTGCTGTCGACCAATAATACTGGGCCAAACCCAGAAAATCAGCTGGAAATATATACAACTGAACCATGTAATACATGGGCCAGAAACTTCTAGCATGTTTTGATACAAACACCACTATACATACTGGCTGGCTACCCAATTGTCAACACATACCAGTTGTCGCCATGGTTATATTTTTTCATGAACGCACACAAAGAAGAAGCTTTAGTTCAATACATCAAGTATATGTTAAGACCAGGTTTCACCATGACATGTTTATGACAAGTGGTTCAGATGTTTTAGTGCCTGCCACCCAGAAAGTTCAGACAAGAAGCTGCAGAAGCAAGACAGAAGTTGACACAGAATGGCAAACCAACATGTTATGGACACAGAATGACAAACCAACATGTTATGGACACAGAATTGCAAACCAACATGTTATGGACACAGAATGGCAAACCAACATGTTATGGACACAGAATGGCAAACCAACATGTTATGGACACAGAATGGCAAACCAACATGTTATGGACCAATACTTGAAACCGCTGTCAGACACTCTCCTGCATCAGGATATTGTTTGTAAATCTGAGCGTATTTTTTATTGTGATAAGATAGGCTGGAGTGGAAAGGACAGCAGCAAGCACAGATCACATTACTTCACAACTGTGTATATCAGGTGATGGACAAGTGCTTCTAGCATGTCTTTTTTTTTTTTTTTTTAATCTTCATACCTGCCATATTCCCAGACAGTGTTGGGGGGGGGATTTTGTGACTCAAAAAGTGTGTTTTGAGGACCCAAAGGGGAGGGGGGTGAGAAGGGCAGTTTATGTGAACCAAAAAAACTGACATCGAATTGTGAATAAGCTATCTTTTCATATGAGCCTGTAGAAAATAACTGGAAGTACAAATTTGAATAGAAGAAAATAACATGTTTTCTTTAAAGCATCTAATATGCTTACAAATAAAACATAGCTGGTAGACTTAGCACTTTCAGATGGCATCACCACACACATACACATGTCCACACACTCACATAATCACAACCACACAAACATTAAATTAAAAAATATACCACCACACAAACATTAAATTAAAAAATATACCAAATTTCTGTCTTTAAAATCCATTGAACAGTGGAATATAATCTTAATTAGATGCAGTCTTTGCTTTTCTCACTAGTTCAGTAGGGGGTTTGAAAGTAATGCAAGTGTCATTTGTGTTCATCTTGGCACTCGTTAGAGACTGGATGTTACTGTTGTTCAAACTTCCCCAAAGATCTTGTTGAATTTTTCTCAGCATTGAAAATGACCTTTCTGCATCTGCATTGCTGTGACGGAGGGTCAAACATGCTATGACCACCCAAGTTTAATTATCAAATCTTGGTTTTCCTGAAGGTACTGTTGATGACAAACTTTTCTCATGGCATGGTCATACATCCGGATCAAAATAGCAACTCTCTTGACACCTCCCTTGTCATTAGATTCATATATCGGGACTGAGAATTTGTTACTTTGGCATAACTCGGTTACTTGTTTATCCAACATTGGTGTAATTGCATTATATATGATATTCACTGTTGTGAATCTATTGACAGCAAAAATAATCACATAGGGTTATAATAAGCTAGAACCCTTCACATTGTTTACTGTACACAACATACATGATTAAACCCAACTTGTCAATTCAGGTAAAAATATGACTGTAACATGAAACAAACTATAAATCTGATAGCATTGTGTTATGTGAAGTTTGTCTGACCTAATGGAAGGTTAGGAAAAATTCTGAATAATCTAATGTAACAAACTACGATCTGTCAAACACAGATGATGGAAAGAAAAGAAGAATGTATACAATTATTACATACCTGTACAGTTGAAAGATTATTATCGTAAGGGGGCAACATCCTGATAAGGCATCAGTGCAATGTGTCTATACTGAAAAATTACAACTCTTTATACTTGTACATGGCAGAAACTACAGACAACTTCTTATGATATCTAGCTATTCCTAAATAAAAAGGGTCAGAGCTCTAATGTGATGGGCCATGATGGCCATATTGAAAATCTTCTTGTAGTTACTTCACTTGAATGGATAATCATATAGACATGGGTTTTTCACTAAAAGACTTCTTATAATATTTGGTTGATTATAAATGCAAATGGTGCCAATCACACCTCCAGTATTTCTTCCATAGTAGCAATCTTGAAATTAGGAAAAAAAATTTTTTAACAAACGCATCAAATCATCATAATAACATTTTTACTGATTATTCCTAAATTTCACTGATCCTGTGAAAGTCAGATATAAGCAAATTCAGTTTCTAATTCAACATTTATTATTCATCAAGATCAACTCAGAACAATAACAGCTGTATTTCACAAACAAAACTCATTGAAAGTTGAAAGTTCATATTCATTTTATCTGATTCATCATCAGAACAAGATCTATAAGGCCTAGTCTCTGACCGTCTTTTTCTTGGTCCAGCAACATGCCACAGCTTGATGTCATCTTTTGGGTCTGGTGAGTTAAGGAGTACAATTGTTAGTGTGATTTAGGAACAATTTATGAAAGTTTTTACACTCATCAACAAATTATAATGAAGTACACCGTGCACTTTTGTATTTCTCTGAATACTCAGGGAACGACCATTTAATTTTCGATGGGGCCTGGGATTTTTTGGAGTTTAAAAATATCCAGCTCTCGATTAGCTTGAAAAAAATATTCTTGCTCTGATTTATAGCAAAATAAAATTCCCAATTATATCTATTATATTAGGTGAAAAAATGTATTATCTTTAGGTAAATGAAAAAAAATACATTGCACAAGATCACATCCTTTTGTGGGTCATGCTTCAGCTACTTGTATGCATTTTTCCAATATTTCTGGTACTTCCTTACTCTCTTTCAATCATATTTACAATCACGTTCTCTTGTCATCATTTAATTTCTGATGTTTCAGTGGTGGCTGCACTCCTTGCAAAAAATTTAAACATGTTTTTTTTTTTTACCTTTAGTTGGCACTATATAGCCACTTTTGTGCTGAGGTGATATAAAACTTTCCACCATGCTAGTTACATGTGCTCATAGACTGTTTTGATAATAATCCCCCTAATTTACTTGATGCATGGAATAACACCTTTCCATTTCTGCTGAGGGATCTGTTGTACCTCATCAAGTGCATGATGTTGGTAGGTATTCGGTTAATACAATAAACAGATCAATTAACCATGAAAGGGAATGGCATCACTCATTTTATTTGATACATCTGACACAATACCACCTGTTAACTCCTTTGATAGTAACCAGCAGAAATTTTCACTGCTCTAACAGATTAGTAACAGCGGGGTTTTTAGTGATCTGTTGACAAAATCGTTAACCTCGGGTCTGCAGATTAGCATTAATTTCGAGCCCTGTTTCAGACATGTAGCAGAAAGAGTGACTCAGAAACATGCACTGCAACCATTTCACTCAGTAGCTGTGGACTAAAGTAAGATGGTACTTTGGAGTTGTGTACATTTTCCTGGGGGCTGGACATTGATTCCAATCACTAATTTGCATTCCCTATGTTTTTCTCCATTCCACTTGCAACACAAAATGGCTGCCTATCATTCTGAATCACAATGTAACCTTCTTCATATAATATTCAGTAGCAAAGAATGAAGGCAGAAGTTTTTGTTCACCACGGTTGAAACAGCATTTGGTTTGTTCTTGATTCCATGATCAAGAATTAGTTTTGTCCTCTCTGGCAATGATGACGTTTCTTTGCCACGAATAAACTCATCATAATGTTCCTTCTAGCTCCTCAGATTTTGTTGTGACATTTAATGTACCACCAGTGACTGCAGCTTTGCTGTGAATCCAATGCCAGGCATCTCTTTTCTAACATACACTCCTAAAATAACTCCAATCCAGTGAATTGGCTGACACATTGCAAATATATTCTGTTCTGGAAAGACATACAAGGTTTTCCAAGTTTTGCATGTTTACTACAGTATTCTCTGTAAACAAGTTTGCACAGTCATTATTTAGTAATGCCAGTACAAATCAGATCGGGTTGACGGGACTGCAACAAAGAATCAACTTCCTAGTCCAACAAGAAAAATATCAGTTTGGAACGCACGATCATGAACATGTACTTGGAATGTCTCCAATCAGAATCTGAAGGTTTCTAGAACTTTTCAAGTACAGACTGTTAATCTACAAATCTTGTTTTATTGCAGACTTTCCATGGCCATTTATAAGGTAGACAGAAGCCATTTAAATATATCTCCAGTCCTTTGCTTTTCTTGTGCTAAAACTGATATATCATGTTGACCTTTCAATTCGTAAAACTCCAGCTGTCCATCTGTTTCTTGTTTAAGGTGTTTGTGATCATGTTTCAATTCGTAAAACTCCAGCTGTCCATCTGTTTCTTGTTTAAGGTGTTTGTGATCATGTAGTCACACTCTGTTGTCTTTAGATGTGAGGTTTTCCTGAAAACCAAAAAAGTTTACCTTTCCTTCTTCTTCTGAAGTTGCTGTGTTTATCATTTTCACATCAAAAGCGTGAACCATGCCAAGTATGATACCTGGACTGATATCACTGGATTTAATCTGCAAAGTTAGCAGTGATGTCAGAAGGCTACATCCTTTTGAAAACCTCTCCAGTTCTTACCATACCATTATGTCTGAAACCTAAAATGAACCAGTTACATTTTTCATGATATAACGTGTATCCAGATATCAAGAATTTCTTGACTTGAGCCAAATACAGCATTTTGAGCATATTTGTAAATGAATACCATTGACAAGCATCCAGGAAAAGTATGTGAACTATATTTTCAACTGGGAAAGAATGATCTGCAAGCAGTCATCGACTTAAAAAAAAAGAAAATCAACCTTTTTTTAGGTATTTTACAACTTTAGGCACAATCAAAACTATTTCATATACGAGTTGTCTTCCTGTGCTGATCATGGGAACATGTTCTGTCTCGATGTACTGGTCATGGGAACATGTTCTGTCTCGGTGTACTGGTCATGGGAACATGTTCTGTCTTGGTGTACTGGTCATGGGAACATGTTTTGACTCAGTGTACTGGTCATGGGAACATGTTCTGTCTCAGTGTACTGGTCATGGGAACATGTTCTGTCTCTGTGTACTGGTCATGTCTTTGTGTACTGGTCATGGAAACATGTTCTGTCTCAGTGTACTGGTCTTTGATAAGACTCAGAACACCTTGAATGGACATATTTCTAAATTCGCTATTTTTTCTTCAAACTGGGTAAAATCAAAGGCGATTCTTTCTCAAGAGTGAGGTGTGATTGACCCTCTTCTGTGCATGGTTGTGATATTGTAATTTTCCATAAGATGTCCAAGAAAACCAGATTTTGTGCAGTTTTATTTTTCTAAACTTTAAAATCATAGGTGGATTATTATGAGTATTATGTTATGAAATATCCGAAGATTTAAGAGACAATTATTTTTGCATCTTGTGTCAGTCAGCCTTTAATATAATAATACACTTGGAGAGTGCTAATTGTACTGATCACATCTAAGTCACACAGTTTGTACAAAAAGCACACAAATTCTTACAAAAATGTCACACAGTTTGTACAAAAATCACACAAATTCTTTTAAAAATGTCACACAGTTTGTACAAAAATCACACAAATTCTTACAAAAATGTCACACAGTTTGTACAAAAATCACAAATTTTTCAAAAATGTCAGTTTGTACAAAAATCACATATTCTTACAAAAATGTCAGTTTGTACAAAAATCACAAAAAATTCTTACAAAAATGACACAGTTTGTACAAAAATCACAAAAATTCTTACAAAAATGTCACACAATTTGTACAAAAATCACTCAAATTCTTACAAAAATGTCATGTAAAAATGAAATTCCTAAGCAAAACATCATACCACCTTGTAAATAAGAATACATATGGCTGAATATGCCTATTTACAATCAAAAGGGCCACCAAGAATGGACAAATGGTATGCTACAGACCCAGGTTTCTATATTTCTTAGAAGATAACATATTACTATAAAAATTTAGATTGAAAAATAGCATATAGAAAGAATTATTAATTATAGGAAACACAAAAAAGAGAAACTTATCCTTATGTTTACCACTGCTTTTGAATTTGCAACCCTTTGACACAAATACATCTGCTGTTAGAAGGACAACAGAAATTAGGAAAAATACTTACTATTGATTTTGAATTTCCAACCCTTGTACAGAAATGTGTCTGCTGTTAGAAAGACAACAGAAACCAGGAAAATTACTTACCATTGATTTTGAATTTGCAATCCTTGTACACAAATACATAAGCTGTTAGAAAGACAACAGAAACCAGGAAAAATACTTACAATGATTTTGCTGCATCCTCTTATTTTGATACAGAGTCAAAACTGTGAGTATAATGTTTTCCTGTTCCATAAAAGTCGCACACTTTGCTTGGAAAAAGACTAAAATAGTCTATATATTTTTTAACTGGGGATTTGGGCTGAAAACAATATGTAAACAACCATTCACTCCTGTTACAATACGAAATCGATTTTCTTGTAATTACTACTAATTAAATATATTGTAACCAGAGGTCCAGAAAAAATTTGATATGCTGCCAAACATTTGACCTGTCAGAGGCATACAGTTCCACCTTCATCTTACCTTGCTAAGTTAATTTCAGTGTGTATATGTGCCTTTGCCAGACATGTCCAGTAGATCAAAGGTTTTGACCGGCATATACTCTGAGCAACCAAACCTGGGTCATAGGAGTTCTCAAATATCAATATATCAACTTGTCTTTGATTTGTTTATTCATTAAACTGCCAAATAAACATCTTAACTAAGTAAAATTCTAAAGGTGACTGGGTCAAGTTTACAGATTGTTTCTTTGTCAGACAATCAATAAAGATGTTGCCAACCAAACTTAATTCAGAGGTGACTAGGTCTGGTTTACACATTGTTTCCTTGTCGGACAATCAATAGAGGTTCCGCCAGCAAAACTTATTTAGTCAATATGTTTTCCCAATTGTTTAAACTCTCTATAACCACAAAACACAAGTCAAAAGAGGCATGAAAGCTTATCTCTAGGACTTACAATAAACCCAATAATTCAACGATTGCCCCTGGATCTGTATTATAGACATTAAATCAGTCCCTCACATCAAATGGTTTTTGTCAGAATGTTTCAGTACACAATACCTTTGGAAACAAATATGTGAAGCCTAGGCCCAAATAAAAGGAAAATAAGATACTAGCAACAACAACTAATTGTTGTTATCATCCTCCAAGATTTACTTGGGGACCTGATCAAATGAAACTTCACCATCCAACTTTGCTGGAACTGCCTGTTAATTAGGTGTTATGTATTTTCAAGGTAGTAAGTCAACTTGTTGTCAATTAATAATTAATTTTTAAAAACAGTGGAGTGGAAGAAAATACTATTGTTACATATATTATTCAGGTTCCCAATCCATTATACAGCTGTGGCATAGCCATTATAATTGTCCTTTTGTTTTCTTAAAAAGCAGATCTCAGCTTCAAACACTTAGATGTACATGTGACAATTGGTACTGTACAGCTAAGATAGCAACATTAAAATATGCAATGTAGCTACAGCTAGTCATTAACTTTGGAACGTAACCACTTATGTTGTAAGGATAGAAGGGTTTGCATTTCAAACTTTATACTCCCTGTTATTGCTGTACATTAAATCCAAAGCCATAGTTGTCATCATAGATTATAATGTAAATTGGGATTTTATTTCACCATTTCTTTCTTTAGTCTTTTTTTTAATATGACTTAACTGTCTATTGGGGATTCATGAAATCAAGTGGTCTACTCCCAAACTTGGTTGAGGCATGGAACTGTATAATCCCCAGTTAGAAGTAACATGGTACCATTTACAAAATGCCTAAGGCAGTTTCAGACCTGTTGCAGTGGTTTTTATTATTATAATAATGCAAACAGTGTAAAGTGAAGATTCTGTTTGATAGCCGTGTAGATGGGATTACTGAAAGATTGACCATTCCATACATGTTTCTTTCAGATAACAGGTTTGAAATTATTGGATTTTACGGTTTGGAAGTTAACTATAAGAAAAAGAATAATAATTACATTCATAATTATGAATGTCCAGCAGGAGTCTTTTGTAATTGGTCAAAATATCACTTCCATCGGACATGTACTGCATATGCAGGCTTTTCTAGAGTCTTGGTTGATTGTGGATACATATAGGAATAATACCAGATTTCACACCTGCAAGATTTTTATAAATATCAGAAGTACATGCTTCACTGCTTATACTCATGTAGTGAACCTGTTCACCTTTTTCCCCCACAATACTATGTTTTGTTGACATAAATATTTACATTTTGACAGAACACGGATGTACCATCAGATCTGTGTAAACTTAGAGTAACAGAGGTGAATTAAAGATATCATAAGCAAAATTTAATAATGAAAATTCAGTAAACTCTGGAGATGATGATATATTATTGTATGCAATCAAGTGGAGTTTACTGAATTAGGAATTGGATCTGTTATGTGGATTGCCATATTTGTTGGTCCAAAACACACATTGTTTCACTCTGCATTCACATGTGTAACACTTATATTGCTTCACACACTGAACTCTGTTACATTTTCAGACTCTGGAAGACTCCCTCCAGCTCAAGAGATTACAGCTGATTATTGATGGTCATGTTGATGATAATGGACAACAGTTTGAAGGACTACTGGGTATAGTTTATATACATATTTGAGGGATAACTGTGTATAGTTTATCATACATGTGACAGAACCAGGATTTCAAATGCAGTAGATTTACAAATTTTGATCACTAGATTGGCCTCTAAACCAGTAGATTTTTTATCAGCATAAATTTTACAGTTTCAGGGGGATGGAAAACAAACAAGTGGGGGGTTTTGTGTCATAATATGTATTCTCTTCATACTGTAATAAAACAGCAAGTTTGAACATGAATCAGATTCAGATTTCAATGGAAAATGTTACAATAATAATTAATATGAATCAGTATATGGTCAAATAATGAAAAAGGTTGTTTCTCTGATAGTTCACTGCAAAGAATTTTCTTTTATAAAATCCAATAGCATTTTTAGTTTCATTCACAAGATCACTGCCAAGTGACCACTAATGACATTCATTGTGATTATTAAACTTCACACTTAACAGGCTCTCAATAGTTCTCTGGTCCAGATTTCCCCTTGAATCACTTTGTATTTTGCGAAGAATGGAGAATGTCCTCTCTGTATCAGCATTAGAATGTTGTAATGACAGGAGAACCACATTCAGCCTACAAAGAAGTTCTAACTTCAGTTTTCCTGCTGCTGATTTTGTAAGATTGCTGACTACTTTCCAATACTCATCCAAGCTATGTTCTCCCAGAGGAGGAAGTTCCTGACTTGTATTCCTGAGCCATATTCTCAAAGGCTTCTTCCTCTTCATGGCTCATATCCAAAAATCTGTTAGCAAGTTTCACCACTGTAAATAAAAAAAAAAAATAAAGACTTGAAATATAAAAAAATACATGATATATTTATGCTTTTAAGAATAATTTATCCAAACTTTAAAATTAATTATCTTGTAATATATTTTTAAAATTAATTATCTTGTAATATATTTTTAACTGATATATTTTATCTAGGGCTTGGACTTAATTTATGTGCATGAAAACTTCAATAGTTTATGAAATACAAAAGATGCATACCTTTAAAACACACAATGCCATCACAGGACTTTTGCTACTCACCTGCACACACTTAAACTCTGATATCCAAGCATTGGTGAACTTGTAAATTTTCTTAGCTGGTGGTTTCTTAGCATTGGGAGAAAGCACACGTTTCAGCATTTTGACATGAATTGAACAAAAAATGTAAGAGTTGTGCTCTTAAAACATCTTGAACAATACAATAACAATTAAACAAGACAACAATCAAAATACTTACTCTAGTGTCTCTGCCGAAATCATTTTTATGGCCGGTCCCTTCATTGTATTATCTCCCCTCTGCTAAGGGTCGGCCAATTTTCATCAAAGGCTCAGAAGACATCATGGACCACCTTTTATCCCTTTGTTACTTATAACACCTCAAAAAAACCCATCCCGCATTTGGCCTTAAACTCCTCAAATTCCAACAATAAGGTAATCAATTAGCAGCTTGTTGTGTACACACTATTGCTCTGTCACAGATCATTGTACAGGTCATTGTACTGGTGGAACATTTTCTGTCCCATTAGACTGGTTCTGGCTGGTTTCTCTAATGTGTTTATGGAATGCATAAAAATACACTGTTTTTGTTTTTTTTGTTTTTATGAAAAAAAAATTATATTCTTTTAATTTTCAAAAGCAGTAGATTTGAACTACTAAACGGTATGTGCGGTAGATGGCCTTTAAAACAGTATTTTTGGCCTACCGCTGGTAGAATCACATGTATGGTTTAAATACATGTTTTAGGGATTCATGGGTATAGTTCATATTCATGTGTCAGAGATTTTGGGGCATAGTTTATGTACATGTTCAAGGATTACTGGGTATAATTTATATACTGTAGTATCAGAAATTTTCATGGGGGACCAATTTTCGTGGATTTCGTTGTTGCCCCGAACCACGAATTAAAATACCCAATGAAAAATTGGCCAAGTATGATGATGATGCCCCCCCCCCCTCATTTTCTTATCGTGTGTCCTTCCTAAAGATTAAGGAACCTACTAGTATTTCATAAATCAACGTCAATACTGTAATTTGGTAATAAAATATTAGCTTTTAAACATGTTTGTTTTATTTTAACCCTTTGAATAAAGAATTATAAAGTATTTTATAATGTTTCAGTGCACACATATCAATAAGGTATCGGATAGCTGTAATTTCCACTCACTGCCTTAAATCGAGATGTGAGATAAGTAAGGATAGTGAGAAATGAGAAAAAGCATAAGGTATTCAAACACTAGCAATGCTGAAAATGAAAGAAAGAATAATAAAAAAATACTAATGTATGAAAATTAAATTTAATTCTTATTCAAATCGATCCTTCACTTGTTTACAACTGTTGTTGAAAAATTTAAATCCTCCTGAAACCACATTTCATTTTATCCATGCATTTTTAATCCAAAAGAACAACAGGCCTGTAAAATACTAGAACTATTGCTTGAAGCACTATTATTAATGAAACACTATGTATATACACTAATTACAGCAGAGTATTAAAGCTCACACTTCACTGATTTTCGGACAAAACCACTGTATCAACATCGTGTCAATCAAGTCTCAAGGTACACACAAATGCTTGTCAGGTAAATAATCCCCAAATTGTAGAATTAAACAAGTCCAGCTTTCTCCAAACCACTGATAATTAGGTCCCATCTTTCACTCATTGTCGCAAGAGCTGCAATTATCCATTCAGCCCAAATTGGCTTGATTAATGAGGTTGTAGTCAGTGATCGTCACTAGTAACATCTTCTTTTTTTTCGTGATGGCCTCCATGACCTGTTTAGCATACCAGTTGTGGAAGTGTGATTTCAATTCTTCTTTGTACGCTTTTTTTATTGTCAGGTCTAGTGGTTGAAGTTGGTCTGTACATGAGGCAGGCACAAACAAATGTGTAATTTCAATGTCTTTCAATTTAGTTAGCATCTTCTCACATTGATGGGCTCTAAACACATAAAATATTGCCACTGTCTGCTGATTGCATTGAGCAAGGGGCAGCCGGTCATGTGTTTTCTTCCCTTTATGTACAGTGGTTTAAGTAAGAGATCATACAGGTGTACTTTAATAACCAAGTGACTTAGTGTTGTTGGCTGCGTCTGCTTCCTTTGATGTTAAGCACTCCGACAAAAACACGGTGTAAGTGATTGATCTTGGCATGTTTTTTATTTGAGATCATAGAGGCGGTAGTATTGTTTTAGTGTTGTTGGCTGCATCGGCTTCCATTGATGTTATTCACTTGGACAAAAACACGGTGTAAGTATTGAACTTGTCAGGTCTTTGATTTGTGCTCATACGTGTGGTAGTATTGTTTTAAACATTCAAGTGACCACCGTTTGCATCGGCATAGTTTTATTCTTTTTTATTCTTTATTTTGGGTATTTGTAGAGGTTAAACCACAAAATCAAACACTTAGTAATATGCAAACTTTGAGAGGCAAAACCACGAATTTAAGTACCCACAAAAATGTCTTTTTTTACAAAACCATGAAAATTGAGCCCCACAAAAATAAATGATACTACAGTACATGTTTTAGGGATTATTGAATGTAGTTCATGTACATATTTCAGGGATTACTTTGTATAGTTTATATACATGTTTCAGGGTTTACTGGGTATAGTTTATATACATGTTTCAGGGTTTACTGGGTATAGTTTATGTACATGTTCAATGGATTGCTGGGTATACCTTATATTCATGTTTGAGGGTTACTGGGTGTGGTTTATATATGTTTCAGGGATTTTGGAGTATAGTTGATGTACATGTTCAAGGCAGTATTGAGTTCATTCACATAGTACTTTTATGTCATTATAATGAAGCATATTAGGAGGTGGACCAAATTATAGAATATATATTGAAAGTCAGTGGTTCTAAAAAAAACATTCTGAGCAAAGTCACAAAATGTTAAAATATGGGAGTTATTGATCAAAAAGTATCCAAAAGACAAAGTCAGGACTTTTTGCTCTCTGGTTATTAGGATATGAAGTTGGCCATGCTCATAATTCCACAATTCATGGACTAATTATTCTTTGACTCTAAATTCCACTTGGGAGCCACAGAAGTTAAGTTGGTAGAGCATCATACTCATAATCCAAGGGTCACAGGTTCAGTACCCAGCCTGGGTAAACTGCCTAAGTGTGTCCTTGGAAAAGGCACTGAGTTCCCACTGCCTCAGCATGATATATCCAATAATGTGTTAAAAGTGCTGTAAAAATCAACCAACCAACCATCTAAATTTCATTTAGCCAAAATGATTTTCTTTCTTATAGATCACCCAGATAAGTTGTGAACCTGCTTATAACGCAGGGCAAAGTATGGATCCCATTTTTTAAAATAGGATATACAAAAACAATATGCCCTTATTTGCTGAATGTGAAAAAAATTCACAGTCAAAAGTGACAAATGAAACCTTAATATATCTCTAGTTTTGTAAAATTCACAGATTTTTATAGGAAATCATACATTTGGTCCAGTTTTCTTTTAAAGAGAATTATCAATACAGTAACACCTGTCTTGAGAGACCTCTCCTTCTGCCAACAAAAAGCGGTCTCTCAAGACAGGTGGTCTCTCATAACATGTTTGTACAAAAAGACCAGTTTCCAAGGTCCAAATTCAGCACTGTTTAGGAAGGAAAAATAACCACAATCACTGTACATTTATTGTATTCTTTGTTCATAGTTCTTATTAAAATATTGCATGCATTCATCTGAAAATAATTTTATATAGCAAAAAAAATATGCATCTGTCCTTAAACATGAATCACATTTATACTTGAAGATCACATGTACATGTATGTACAATTCGTTTCTAATTGACTCCTTGTCTTTTATAACACCCTGAATTTGAGTTTTACCAACGTTTAAATTAACTGCTATTTTGCGAGTGGTCTCCCCTTTTTCACTTCTTTCAATTACATTAATTCTTTCCTCCAGTCTTAAAATTGATCTCTTTTTTGTTGGAGATTCTGCCATTGTTATTAAGGTGCTAGGTGTTAACGTTATCATTGATCAATTATAATAATGACTGTAGCAGTTTTGATCAGGCTTTGGGGAAATATAGAATACATATACAATGTATATGTACCAATGAATGAAATAAAATGACATAATGAACTCATCCAGAAACACAATACATTTTTTTTGAGACAAAAAGTCAAAGGCTTAATTCACCGACGACATAAAGGGATTAACTCTATAAACAAAGGGTGTACCAGCTGCACTAAGGTTAACAGATGATGGTTTGGTGTGTGGGCTCTAATGACTGTAACATTAAAAAAAAAACAACACATCCCTTTAACAATGACAGTCGAATCCAGAAAATGATTCTTACCTACTGGTATTAAAGACAAAGACAAAGACCTCATTCACCCCAGGCGTTATGGATCAACTCCAAAGACAAACGATGTATACGACTACTACATTGACTTCGGCACTACAGTGGCAGTTAGTGACATGTACTTTAGTTTGGTTTACAGTCTATAACAAAGGACACTACATACATGACATGTAAAATTTAGGGAACCAGTAGCCAGCCTAATATTTTTTTGTTTTTGTTTTGAACCGTCTTTTCTTTTTAAGCGGTTGTTGTTACAAAGGATTAAATAAAGGTCAGTGGTGTTTGTCTCAGTTCTCATGATAGCAGTGTTATTTTAGAACAATCTGCCATTTGCAACTTTGTGGTCAATCATGCGGATTATACTTTAGTCTCGCAGAAATAGCCGAGGTAATTCTGAATGAACAATCTGCATGTACTCTAGTCTGGTTTACAACCTATAACATATAACACTACATGCTTGATCTATTAAATTTAAGAAAGCGGTCGCCAGTCTAATTTTTTGTTGTTTTTGAGTTGGTTTTTATAACAGTCTTTGCTTTTTAAGCAGTCGTTGTTAGAAAGGATTAAATAAAGGTCAGTTTTGTTTATCTGTGTTTTTGTGATGCAGTCATTCATAGCAGTGTCGAAATACGTATTTTGCCAAGAAATCATGGTCGCTGGTCACATCGGCAGGTGGTCGCTCACAACAGTGCGTTTATACAATAAAATCAATCCATGTATTATGATTGTGGTCGTAAATGACAGGTGGTTGCTTATATCAGAGGTCACTCAAGACAGGTTTTACTATACACTGTAAATAAAAATACATATGTGGTGAAATATCAGTTGATACAAATGTTGGCAATGCCTTCTGGTGGCAACACTTTAAGAAGTAAATACCAATTTAAAAAGTCGTTTCAGTTTTTTGTTAGCTCTACTGGTGATAGACAACAAGAGCTTATGGGATGGTCTATTGTACATTGTCTGTTTGTTGTCTGTCATCCATCCATCAGTTTGTTATCGCTACTCCTCCTAAACTACATTATCGCTACTCCTCCTAAACTACTTGGAGGATTGCCTTGAAACTTTACACACACACATTCATCTCATGGTCTAGTTGGTCCTAAATGAAAATGATGCTGCTTGGACATCCAATATGACCACTGCAGTGGCCATCTTGAAAATCTTGTTATCGCTTCTTCTCCTGAATGGATTGTCATATGTCATATCAACATGGGGTTTTCATTTAAAGATTTATTATGATGTCTAGTTGGTTCTTAATGAAAATGGTGCTGATCTGAAGTCAAATATGGCCACAATGGCAGCCATCTTTAAAATCTTGTTATCGCTACTCCAGCCAAATGGATGATCATATCAACATGGGGTTTTCACTAAAGACTTCTTATGATGTCTAGTTGGTTTTAATGAAAATGGTGTCAATCTGAAGCCCAATATGACCGCTATGGCAGCCATCTTTAAAATCTTGTTATCCTTCCAAATGGGTAGTTGCATCAACATGGGGTTTTCACTAAAAGGCTTCTTATGATGTCTAGTTGGTCCTTAATGAAAATGGTGCCGATATGAAGTCCAATATGGCAGCCATCTTTAAACTCTTGTTATCGCTACTCCTCCATATCAACATGGGGTTTTCACTAAAAGACTTCTTATTATTCCTAGCTGGTCCTAAATAAAATGGTGCCGATTTCAAATCTAATATGGCTACCATAGCAGCCATCTTCAAAATCTTTTTATCACAACTTTACTTCATCTGTCGTCTGTCCATCCATTAGCACACATTTGTTATCACTACTCCTCCTAAACTTGTAGGATTGCCTTGAAACTTTACACATGCATTCATCCCATGGTCTAGTTGGTCCTAAATGAAAATGGTACTGCTCAGGCATCCAGTATGGCCACCACAGTGGCCAACTTGAAAATCTTGTTATTGCTTCTCCTCCTAAATGGATGGTCATATTAACATGGGGTTTTCACTGAAAGACTTCTTATGATGTCTGGTTGATCCTAAATGAAAATGGTGCTGATCTGATGTTCAAAATGACCGCCACAGGGGCCATCTTGAAAATCTTTTTATTGCTACTCCTCCTGATTGGATGGTCATATCAGCTTGGGGTTTTCACTAAAATACCTTTTATGATGTCTGGTTGCTCCTAAATAAAAATGGTACCAATCTGATGTCCTATATGACTGCCACAGGGGCCATCTTGAAAAATCTTGTTATCGCTACTTCTGAATGGATCGTTGTATCAACATGGGTTTTCACTAAAAGACTTCTTATTAGTTGGTCTTAAATGAAAATGGTACCAAACTGACATCCAATATGGCCACCACAGCAACCATCTTGAAAATCTTTTTATTGCTATTCCTGAATCGAAAGTCATATTTTGAAAATATTGTTATCTCTTCTCCTCGTCAAGTGACCCCAAGTGGCTGAGTGGTAGAAGGCGCTCGCCTTTACAGATCACTGACATCTCACCTCCGTCCATATGGGTTCAAGTCTCAGCTTGGCTAACGTGGGTATTTGAGAAAGCTTGCCAGTAGCTTCCTGTGAGTCAGTGGTTCTTCACAGAGTTTTAGGTTCTTCCTCCACCAAAATATACTGGCTGCCATGTATAGCTGAAATGTATGTGCTGAAAAATGACATTAAACCCACAAAAACCTAACTCCTCTCCAAATGGATGGCTATATCAACATGGGGTTTTCACCAGTAGACATCTTATGATACCTTGTTGGTCCTAAATAATAATGGTGCCAGTCATACATTCAGTATGGCATCCACGATGACTGTCTTAAAAATGTTGTTGTCACTACTCCCTCTGAATGGATGATCATTATGAAGGGGTTTTTCACCAGGTCCTAAATAAAAATGGTGCAGTCATACATCGAATATGGCAGCCATGCTGACAATCTTAAAAGTATTGTTGTCACTACTCTTTCTGAATGGAGGATCATTATGACACATGGTTTTCACCAAAAGACTTCTAATGATGTCTACTTCGTCCTAAATGAAAAAGGTGCCAAGTTGACATCCAGTATATGTATCACAGCAGCTAATTTGAAAATCTTGTAATTGTTGAAGAATATCAAAGATGGTTTCAACACTCGACAGTTAAAAGGAAGAAATAGTCTTATCTTGAATTTCTGGAAATTCTTTTTGCCCAGTAGAATGTCAGTCCCTTCGAGGGACTCTTGTTTTAATTCAGTTTCAGTGTAATCGTCATAAATGTGGTGCGGTTTGTCCTCTTCTTTTCAAATGTGAAGTATCAGTTGAGCATCCAAGCAATACCTTTGAGCATTTCCATAAGAACATAATTAATGCTGGCTGTGTCTTTATTTTTGATTCGGAGAAGAGTTGGCATTGTTACTATCAATTAAAAGTATGAAGGGTATTTAAAACGTTCTGAATATTAGTGCACTTTAAAACAAATGGCTTAATTAGTGAACAGTACATCAATGCATCCCCTTAAAGTACTATCCATGCACCTCTGCACACTTTCTCAGTCTGATTATCCAATTATTTTTGCCATTTTGTATTCACTTTTTTGTTTGTTGCTCATACACTCGAATGTTGTTCATACACTGAAAAACTGTACTTCCAACTTCAGCTTTCAAATCCTCTGCTTCTCAGCGAATCTTTAATAACGAGATGAAGCCAAAAATCACTTGGAGCTAAATCAGGGCTCTATGGAGGATGTGGCAAAGTTTGGATGCTGTGCTCCTTCACAACAGCGAGTTTATGCACCAGTGCAGTGTCATGGAGTAGATGGATACCTTGGGTACCAGTGCATGGATGGGTGGTTCAATGGTGTTCCAATACCTTTGGCAATCCTATGGAGGCATAAAAATGTTCAGTGACACTAGCAGTCAGGCACAGTTACCGATGTAGTGAACTTGCCTTTCCAGAGTTGGCACTCAGAGGTTTGCTCAAGGATGAGCAGAAATTTTGCAATTACTTGTAATGAAGTCAAAGCATCAGTTTTTCACTGAAAAAAATCAAAAACAACATTAAGTTTTGACATTGTTGTTTCTCAGAATAAATGTCCATCTTTTTTGAAAACTCATAGAATCTTGTTTGATCTGAATAAACACTAACAGTAGAATGTATCCCCATTCATTTGCAACAAGCAATGACACACTGTTTTCGTGGTACCCATGTCATGTGTATTGAAATCGACTGTGTTTAACAATCTTTCAAATATTGGTTATTTTGAAAATAAAGGTAATTTATAAAGAAAAGTGAACAACTTCATAAGCAAAAGCTATTTATTGACAGTTTTTCCCTGTGCGATTATAAAATGACAATCAACCAATCACACCCCTCTTTTCACAGTCCCTTTTTTAATTTTTCAGTAACCCATGCCCTCACTAGTACTGCAGTCCATGTTTTTTTTGGACCCTGCTGTGCTCAAGTTATCGAAGGAGAGGTGTAGTTGATAGAGGTTTTGTACCTTTTAAACATGATGGCTCCAATTGCTCAAAGCAGACTTTAAAACTGGACTTTATACTTTCTTTGTAAATTATGAAAGCATATGGGAGTAATTATTATGGCTGAACCATATTCATATGTATACAGTGGTCCCCCTCTTATGGGAACATCACTTTCTTTAGTCAAAAGGGGGCTTTATAAGAGTAGTGTGCATTTTTGTGTAATTTACATGTATTTGTGAAAGTCTGGCACAAAATCTTTAGTTTTGTGGGCCATATGTGGTGTAAAATATCCATAGTTTGGACACAAATTAATTCCTAATGCATCATTCATTTTTATAATTGACCAATAATATCCTTGAGAAGGTTCGACTTTTTGGAAATTCTCAAGCTAAAATAGTATTTCCCAGCAATCATAAACTTAACTATGACTTACATTGATTAGTTGGAACTCTTGTATTTCCTACATCTGATTTTGGTCATGGGCTGCATGTCATGATCAAGATAAGATTGTTGATCGACTAAAGTGGAAAGTGTCAACCTTGTGGCTTCACTGAAGACAAACTCACAGTGAGTGAGTAACAAATTTAATATTTATCAAATGCTACTTTGATCAGGTATTTGAAAAGCTCTCAAATGATGTTTCGCAGGAATGGGATAGCAAAATGGGAAGTCTTTAATATTGTGATATTCATCAGAGCTCATCCAAAATGTTGAATTTACTTTTCTCAGTGACTTCTATTGATGATCTTTATTTTTCTTTCACATTCGCTGTAGAAGAACATGCCATTTTTATTGCTTTGGCATGGCACTGATCTTTTTCACAATGTTAGCAAGAGTGATTAATTGCAGACACACGAAAACCTTATTTCTTTGGAAAATTAGACTATGTTTTGCCTATGGCATGGTGTCCATCCAGTCTTTTTTTTACCAAATGTAGTTTTTTTTTATTTTCTAATAATAGTAACAAACTTTATGGTTTTACTAAAATTGGTAACAAAGTATAGATCCAATGACATTTCAGGCCAGTTTCATAATAAGGGAGGCAACTCAGTTTAAGGTAAATTGTTAGATCTGATAATAGTTATCTACCTTGGATATTGTTCCACTGAGGGTAGAACTTGAGAGAGTAGAACATGCTTTTAAAGGAAATCACACTTATTTCTCAAAAAATGTATCAAGTGTTTATATAAATTATCTAGTGACATATGAAGAAAAGAAAATTTATAAAAATATTATGAAACTAATTTAGTGCAGTATTTATGTTAGTAAAAGGACTATGAAAAGCCATATCTCTGGAGATATGTTCTTCTATCTGATCTTATGTAAATTTGTATCACTTCAACCCTCCAAGCCATCAGATTTCTCAGTACTTTGATTGATGTTTGGTTTTGTTTGTTTCACACAGGTATTCTGTTTCATGTAGCATTTAATACTTGTACTTTTACCTGTCTTTGCACTCTGTAAATGGGTATCATGAACACACTGTAAACTATTAAGAAGAATATACTATAATTATTGTTCTCCAAGTTGAGAAGACAATTTTAGATGTATCAATTTTGCATCATGATAGCCCTCATTATAATCTTTTTCCAGCTGTTGTAAGATTGAACCATGTGCAGGACAGCAAGAGATCCTATGGATGCATCAAGTTCTTGGTCAATCTGGCCAACAAGTGTCCAGTGGTCAAAGACTACCTCCAGCAAACCAAGTCAAAATGGCAGTGGGCAGTCAACTGGCTCAAGAAAAAGGCAAGTCTCATCTCTTATTTATGTGTGTTCTAGAGAAGCAGCAGTAACCAGTAGAAGAGTAATGCAGATAGAAAATGAGCTACCTCTGTGGTCTTTGGTTTGGATACATGCTGTAAATCCTATGCACCCAGATAGAGAAATGAGCTACCTCTGTGGTCTCTTGGGATACATGCTGTAAATCCTCTATACCCAGAATGGCCTTGCATAGTAATAAGGATGGAAGAGGTGTACATTTTCATTCCTTTGTTCCTTTTAGAAGTTTTTTTTTCTTCTATTTTGCCAATAAATGTATTGAAAATATTGTACAGAAAGCATGATAGATGCATATTATGGATTTAAAAGAACACAATTGTTGTTTTTAATATGACACCTCATTCTAGGCAATAGATAATAGATAGAAAGATACATAGGTATGTACATACATAGACAGACTGTTAGATAGATAGACTGACAGGTAGATGAACAAGATAGACAGACAGACCTACACACAGATATATAATGTTTTTATCCTCTCAAAATCTGTATAATCAGAGTCATATTTGCCATATTTTTTTACTGGAATGGTGTCCTATTTCAGATGTCAGAGTACAGCTACTGGAGTTCAAGTACAGCCACCACTCTCTCTAATGAAGACTCCAATAGGAAGTCCTTTCAGAGGACTGTCAGCGCTCAGGTAGTTACTAGGGCTGTCCCAGTATTGGTGGTTATGGTCAGTGGCATAGCTAGGCCTATGCACAGATGACATGCATAATGTATAAAAAATAAAATGAGCCTGTCTCAAAATTCTAGACAGAAAACTTCACTGTACCCCCATCTCATGATAGTGCATACATCTGAAAATTGACCCTCATGTGTAGGTGTGGGTGGGTGGGTAGATATGGGTAGAAGTCCTTTAATTTAAATAAATATGGTTGGTAAAGCTAATTAAGACTGTTTTTAGTGCAAGTTGTTCACTAGTTCAAATAACATTTGATGTGTGGTGGAGTGTTTTAAAAAGTGCATTCAGGCACCACCACCCACCCCCAATCCTTGAACAACCTTAATAGTTCTTCCAGTTTCAGATGCGAACAAAGAAGCAGACTTTAACAAAAACAAAATCAGACATAACATCAGCCCAGGCAGATTAAATTACCCAATTCCACATAATATCAACATACCCAAATAAGTGCACACCCATCATTATTGTCAAAATTCAAAAACTCACCACAAAATGTCCCTAACTGAGCAAACTTTTACATATCCTGGCGTTCCTTGGGGGGGTCCTAAAACCTGCCTTGAACATCATAATTTTCTTGGAAATTTTCACTATGCATGTCTGATGTCTTGGTACAACTTAATGGATTAAATCATTCTCAAAGACAACTCTTACATATGCTTCATTCAGTCTTGGTACAACTTCATGGATTAAATCAATCTCAAAGACAACTCTTACATATGCTTCATTCAGCCAGACTCTCACATGACTCTGAGAGATCTTCTCCAAGTGAGAGTCAGGTTAGGGTCTATATAAATTATTGTAATACTCAAAACAAGGCTTATCAAAAATCTGGTAAAGTCACTGATTGTTTGATAGGTTTGTCAGCATTCCTAATAAAAACTTAAATCACATAAATGCACAATTTTCATATTTTGTTTAGGGTTCCCACTGGTCAGGAAAAAGTCAGGCAATTTTGTGTGTTCAGGAAAGTCGGGGAAAAGTTCTGAAATTTTATGAGTTGGGGAAGCTTGACATTTTACTCAAAAATTAGGAAATAGTTAGGGAATTTTTTTCCCATAGGGAAATTTTAATATAAACAACCACACAATGTAATGTGTTATGTAACGTCCATGTCTAAAATCATTTTCTTATTCATGATTTAAGATTTGAAAATTGGGGGTGGGATTATCATAGGACATTGCTTTCCTAAAATTGGGGGTTGATCTTATTATCAAAGATGGACTTAATATTGGAGATATATAGTCAGTTACTTTGTTGCATCCATCGGCTTATGCTGTTGGCCTAAATTATGTTGGTGTTGGCTACAGATGTAAGAATTCAACTCTAGATGCTAAATTCCTGACCTCTGCTGAATAGTCCAACATCTGTAGAGGTGACTGGAGAAAGTAGGGGATCTTTGGATAACACTTTGTATAAAAATTGATCAAAAATGCCAAGAATAACTACCATCTGTACACACTTATAAGTCGAGCCCAATTGCAAACTGCACAGACCTAGATCTACCTAGATCAGTAGAATAAACAACATAGACCCTGATCTGCTAGCACATTATGCAATGGTAGGTTGTTTACAGTTGATATCTACTTGTAAGCAAGTATATATGGTACATGTACCATGTAAAGTATTAGTAATATTTGTCTATGCAGGCTAACTCAGAAAACACCACTACTCTGTGAAATTACCATGTTGGCATATTGATATGCAAACTTGCATACATGCTCTTTCTTGTTTTAACATTCAGTGGCTTCTTAAGTAAAGAGTGAAGAACTGAGTAATTAGCAGCAGGACTGCCCTGAATCTATCGTCCATAATACTGCCAACAAGAATAATTTTTTGTTTTGTTTCAAGACAACTTTCAATTCACTAAACCATAATAACTCTTTGATATCATTTTTAATGAGATAAAATAGGGGATTCTGGCTGCTAATTAGAATACAGGTCTTGCAGAAAAATTATAAAGTATAGCCACCGTCAAATATCGAACCCAGTACACCTCTCCCTTGATAACTCGCGCACAGTGGTGTCCAAAAACATAGACCGCACTATAAGCGAGGACGCGAGTTACTGAGGGACCGCAGAAAAATTAAGAAGGGGATGCCATCCCCAATGGACATCGGGGAAACCGCGGGATGGGGTAATAGGGCTGTTTAATGGCTGAATACTTGTTTTATAATTGCATTTGGAATAATTGTCAATAAAGAGCTTTTTCTAATGTAGTTGTTCGCTTTTTTTTATAAATTAGCTTTATTTTCAAGATACCCAACCTCTGAAAGATCGTTAACAACATTTGTCCAAGCAATTTCAACAACAGGTGCATGCAAAAACATTGTGTATTATGTCACTGCTTTTTGTTGTTGTTGATTCACAACAAACAAGATTCCTTTTTTTACAAAAACTAGGGACATTTATTTTGTGGAACAACCATCAGTTTCCAAACTCAATTGATGTATTGTTCTATTAATAAAATTTAGATGCCGTGATTTCATTGCAAGTAATAGTGAAACTTCTCATCCTTGAGGAAATCTCTGAGTGGCAATTTAGAAATTGTAAGTTCACTACAAACTCTGGAACTTGCTTCTCTGTAATGAACCATATTCGTGAAACAAAGCTTTTTATTCACCAAGTACTCATTTCACTTGGTTGCCTTACTATCTTTGATTACATTTGTGAATGAGTAGGCTAATTTAAATTAGTTTAATTATATTACTTACATAATAATATTTATAACATTGTTTGATTGATCAGTTGAAATGAGTTGACCTGACACATGGCCGTGACCGCTAGTTCTTACACAGGTAGGATTTACACACCTTTTAACTTTTTTCTTTTATTCCACCACCTTTATTTGTGATAATACAAAGCAGGTCTGCTTTTAATTGAGTGCAACAACACAACAAATACTTCCACAAGTCTAAGATCAAAAAACGGTTGGCACTTAATTAGGTTCTCACGGAAACGCTCGCAGACATAGCTGTGACGATTGAATGATATTTTTCATGTCTGAATACAAGAGGGCATATTGCATTTTTGATGATTACACTGAAACCGAATTAAAAGTTAGAACTTAAACACAAATTTCATCTTGACAAAACTTATTTAATTGGTATTTATTTTTTAAAGTGTTGCCACCAGTGGCCATTAGTGTCATTTTCATTGATTAAAATTTTCATTGAGTATTGTTATTTAAAGTGTACTGAGAATGTTGTTTGGAAAGAAAATTGAACAAAATATATGACTTCTAATTAAAAGTTGAGAATTTCATGATGTTGATTCAAATTTCTGGTTACTAAACACTGTTTTCGACAATAAAACAAGCGATATATCAGGGTTTCATTTACCAATTTTTATCACAATTTTTTTCACATTCAACAAATAGGGTCCAATTTTTTTTTATTTTCTGGTACAAAAAAATGTGATCCATGTCTGACCCCACGTTATAAGCAGGTGCGCGAGTTATCAAGGAAGTGGTGTACTTCTGATTCATAGTAAGGCACACTTGCCATGAGACTTGAGGATCCAGAATAGTTAGGCTGGTTAATAAGTGACCACATATACCTTGACTGCTATACTCCTCCCACTACCTTGAGACTCGACACTGAATCTCACCCCAGATTCACCCCTTAAGGCAGTAGAAATGCATTCCACGCTGTGCCACCAACTATGAAGCATTGGAACTAGCACCCAGACTGTAACAGGAGAAGAACAAAGCATAGCCACCATTGCATATCAAACCTGTTACTTCTGCTTTACAGTTCAGGCACACATACCATTAGCAGGGATGCCTACCATTCTGGATTTTGCAAAGTAATTTAAAAAATTTTAGTGAAAATTCCACATTCCAAATTATCTTGAAGAAATTCAGGAAAATCAAAATATGTATGGGACTGGTACATATAAAATAGTCTCTTTAAGTCAAAATATGTATGGGACTGGTACATATAAAATAGTCTCTTTAAGTCAAAATATGTATGGGACTGGTACATATAAAATAGTCTCTTTAAGTCAAAATATGTATGGGACTGGTACATATAATATCGTCTCTTTAAGTCAAAATATGTATGGGACTGCTACATATAAAATAGTCTCTTTAAGTCAAAATATGTATGGGACTGCTACATATAAAATAGTCTCTTTAAGTCAAAATATGTATGGGACTGGTACATATAATATAGTCTCTTTAAGTCAAAATATGTATGGGACTGGTACATATAAAATAGTCTCTTTAAGTCAAAATATGTATGGGACTGGTACATATAATATAGTCTCTTTAAGTCAAAATATGTATGGGACTGGTACATATAATATAGTCTCTTTAAGTCAAAATATGTATGGGACTGGTACATATAAAATAGTCTCTTTAAGTCAAAATATGTATGGGACTGGTACATATAATATCGTCTCTTTAAGTCAAAAGTAGAAAAACAAGAACCTCTGCAGTCTGTTAGACTGTAAATAGATGAAATATGGGGGCAGACATAAAGGGAAAAATAAGATGCAGATAATTTGTGAGGAAAACTAATATTTAAGGTTGGGTTTTTTTTGGCCAAAATGTTGTAAGCTCATAGGAAGATACAGTAATATTGTATGGAAGTTTGTTACTTTAATGAATGCGTTACCGCTTCTGGATGGGCTGCCTAGATTCTGAAAAAAGAAGCTAGACTACTCGTGGGTTGGCATCTCTGACTCAAATGTCTGGACCAGCTAGGCTGATTACTTAGTGGCCCCATATAACTTAATCACTAAACAGATACCATTGTCTTTAATCAAAACCACGACTGTCATACCCAATTAACAGCACATTAATGTGGACTCTTGTGTAAAAATGTCTGCACTGACAACCAGTCATATTTTTCTTAACTGAATGGTGCCATTAAAAAAGAAACAAAGATAAATAATTATCCAATAAATTTGATGACCAAAAAATAAAGATGATAACATGTCTTCTAAATCTTGTGACATCATTTTGCATTCACTATCATACACATATTTGATCCCCATGCCAGGCCTCACTTTTAGACAGAGACACTCACATGGCAGCCAGCACAAAATGGTGGTCATCACAAAAAAATTATGGAATGCATATTTCATGACAAGTGACATGATGAATTTTCAATTATTTTAGTTATCAGAAAGTTCAAGATGACATTAAAATATATATTGATTCTAAAGTGCACGTATTTTTTTTAGATAATTGGGTACCTATTCACGACCAATTGAAGCAAACTTTGTAAAATTACCAACAAACATGCAGAGGCTTTTACATGAAAATGAGATACTTAGATTGTGTCTAAAAACAAAAGTTCAAGAAAAAAATATTGTAAAACATCATCCAAAAATTACAAAACATTAAAATTTATTCTAGCAAATAACTTTTCATGTCTGAAAACATACAGAAAATACTATATGCTAACGTCATGAAAATGTTGGATGATTAAAGCATTATTTAGGACAAGACTTTTATCAATACTGAACATTAATCATCTCCATCTTTTATACATTTGCCCTACTCTTTTCTGATAGCTACATCAATTTCAAGGATACTTTGATTTTATATTAACATAGTCTGGTTGAATGAGACTAGCTTCTTTTTTTTTAAAGAGAGAGACCATGCACCCCCAAAGTGGAGAGCTCCCCCACATAAACAAAGGGGAGCTAACTCTTCTAGTATGTAAATGCATGTAATGGCACATTGTTTATAATATACAGGTAACTGAGGGGCTAAAAAAATTTAAACTTTGCCTTTTTCTAATAGGAAAGCGAAAATGACTTCGCCTTGTGATTGTTTGGACGTAAATTGAGTGACAACAGTTTATGACTTTTGAAATGCTCCCTTGACCCACATGAGTAACTCTATGTGGTAAGCCCCAGGCAAAATGTATTCATGCAGGTGTTGATATCAATTGCGCCAACAAAAACACATTCACAGGCATGTTTTATTAGTTGACTGACCATTAACCCTTTACCCCGCAAGTTATCATTTGTTATCACTGTCCGATTTCCACATATCATTTTGATGATAAAAACACACCAACTTGTGTTTTGAAACTCGAAACATCAATATGTAACAGGGATGAGCAAATCCCAAGGCCCGACGTCCTGGACTATTCATTTTCGAAGTCGGGCAAGTAAAACTTTCCAAGTGGCTAGTCCGGGACAAGTGCTTTTTAAAAAAGTCGGGCAAGTCCTTATTTTCGTGCTTTAATCACTATATCTACCTTTATTTGGCCAATCATCCTCTCCGGGCATACTGAATACTTGATTCTACCCTTCATCGTGTATACATTTACATCCTGTTACCGCTTGACTGCATATTGGGCTAAGTGACCACATTATCGGCAAATCAAAACACGTCAAACAAAAGAAAGCCAGTATGATCAATTAGCAGTGTTTTAAGCGGCTTTGTTGCATTGAGTTTACTCAAGCCAGATCATCACGAGTGGCTCACTATGATTTTAATCTAGCGAGTCAGTGTAATTAAATTAATGAAAGGTACTTTACCGACATCAATTTTGGTTTCCTTTATGAACTGATTAAATGACAGTAATGATTCTTTAATTTATAATTGATTATACAGAGGATTAATTTCCATGTGCGATATTGCGTTTGAAGCTGAACAATTACGCTAATTATTGAGCTATCTCTGTTCATATTTAAAAGAGAAAATGTATGTTATGATCACTTTAGAAGTAGTTGTCAAGCAAGTTGATAGTTACTCTGTGGATAAAATGAGTTTGCTAAATTATTTTTGCAAGGAAGGTAATAAGGGCGATTTGGAGAAGGAAAAATTGTTTGAAAGTGGAGGGATAAAACGTAAGACTGCTACTGAGTGTGAGGTAGCTATTTCTCCAAAGAGACATAAGCAAGAATCCGTGGTGGCAAAAAATGTCAAATATGACACTACTAAGAGACAGAAATTTTCAGCCGCATTGGGTTGATTGTTATCCCTGGCTTGAATGTATTGACTCAGAAGGAAAGATGTTTTGCAGTGATTTCAAACAATATCCAAAACTGGCACAGATTGGAAATTCACCTATTTGTCAGTGGAACTGACAAATTCAGGATTGAACCAATCAAGTCTCATGACATGTCTGGACCCCACAAGGCATGTGTAGCACAATATATGCATGACACTAGCCAGCATGTGCAGAAAATCAGTGAAGTCAGAGTTCCCGACACACCAATAATAACAACCAGTGTTTTTGAAAAATGAAATTCTTTTAAGAAATAATTATATTGTATATTTTTTCGTTTTTTTTTCTGTGGATTAAGTACATACATCTCATCAAATCTCGGCAAGTGATTACCATTTTGGGACCAGTGAAAAGTAAGGTGGGACTAGTGAAGAGTAAGGTGGGACAAGTGAATTTTCTGAAACCACTTGTCCTGGACTAGTGGTTAAAAAAAAAATTTCCTCAGCCCTGTGTAAACAATAATTTGTTTAAGAATAGAATCGGTGAAAGCACTTTCTAAATATATTTATTGAAGATTTTAACTGCCGTTCTTGCATTATTTTCTTCATAAAAATCAGTCTGAAACTGTAAGTGAACATGTCAAGAGATAATAATGGTGGACATCGCTGTGTCTAGGAAGTACCTCTTCATTAGACTGCCTGTGTGTTTGTAATTCATTGGGCACACAAATTAAGGAAAATATGCAATTCTTAGAAAGCAAAGTCTAAATGTTATGTGGTAGAAGATTTAGCCTAAAAATAGCTTTTTTTTTTTAGATGAGAAGCATATGGGACAGTGCTATGTTATGGAGTTTGAAAAACACTAAGGTCAAGATTGTCTTCTTACATCACTCATTTTTTGTGCAAATATGAACAAAGCATCGACGCAGATAATATGTAAACAATGTGCAACGTTATTATGAGTACATAGACAAATATTAAAATCATAAATTGACAATCCTATCCTTGTACTGAAGCTACAAAGTATGAGTGGTAATATTAAGAAAATCCCTGTTTCTAAAAATAGATGCACCCACATGGCATGTGTGGCACCATATTTGTTCATTGCTGTGTGCCGATTTAGTTGGAAAGAAGAATCTAGTTCATTCACATATCCACATTAATGCTTCAGTTCAAATTGTCGATGAATACATGTAGCTGCATTAATGTTTTATCAGAAATAATCTAATTAAAAGTCAAATTTTGATGTTATTAAATGATCAGTCTGCACCATGTATTTTTGGCCATACGACTTCACATAAACACATAAGAAAAAATCTATTGTTATCAATTGTAGTTAATAGAAATACCTAGGTTACATTATTGTAATTACAATAGATATAAATCGCTAATCAACTGCCACTAGAACAAGAATTTAATTTTTACACTTTTCAAAACTTCACCAAAAATTGACAGTCCAAAAGTTCAGGTTACTCATCTGTAACATCAGGGACCATTGTGGTCTGAATGGAGGAACATTATGATGCAAAGATGCCTGTGCATGTGCTCTCATGTACATGTAATAGGGGTTGTTTCAAACAAGCTTAGAAATGTTTTCTAGTACCGTTTTCTTGTGAAGTTTTAGAAAGTAAAAAAAATGTTAAAAAATTATTTACAGTTTAAGTGGCAGTTGATTAAGTATTGTACCTATTTCTAATTACAATAATGTAATCTTGTTACTCCTGTCAGTTAAAATATATTACCATGTATAGTTTCTGCTGTGCTCATTTGATGTCATAAGGTGAAAATACATTGTATAACATCTTTTCATCCAAACAACACACTTTCAAGTATGAATAATCTGCATACATGTATATATATATATATATTTATTGCGTTTCTCACATTGCTTGCACTTCTCCCTGTTCAGCTCTCACTTCTCCCTATTCTGTCACAAAGGAGAAGTCATTTGTCCCTAAAATTCAAGTCTAGCTTGACCTTGATCCCTATAAAACTCAAGAAATTTACCCAAATAATAATTTCTTAAGCATACAAAGTGGGTGTGACATCAAATACAGAAATTTACCCAAATAATAATTTCTTAAGTATACAAAGTGGGTGTGACATCAAATACAGAAATTTACCCAAATAATAATTTCTTAAGTATACAAAGTGGGTGTGACATCAAATACAGAAATTTACCCAAATAATAATTTCTTAAGCATACAGTGTGGGTGTGACATCAAATACAGAAATTTACCCAAATAATAATTTCTTAAGAATACAATGTGGATATGACATCAAATACAGAAATTTACCCAAATAATAATTTCTTAAGTATACAAAGTGGGTGTGACATCAAATACAGAATTTTACTCAAATAATAATTTCTTAAGTATACAAAGTGGGTGTGACATCAAATACAGAAATTTACCCAAATAATAATTTCTTAAGTATACAAAGTGGGTGTGACATCAAATACAGAAATTTACCCAAATAATAATTTCTTAAGTATACAAAGTGGGTGTGACATCAAATACAGAATTTTACTCAAATAATAATTTCTTAAGTATACAAAGTGGGTGTGACATCAAATACAGAAATTTACCCAAATAATTTCTTAAGCATACAAAGTGGGTGTGACATCAAATACAGAAATTTACCCAAATAATAATTTCTTAAGCATACAGTGTGGGTGTGACATCAAATACAGAAATTTACCCAAATAATAATTTCTTAAGCATACAGTGTGGGTGTGACATCAAATAAAAAAATTTACTTGTTGACAGTATACATGTCCACTTGCAACTTCTTTAGTTTTCTTGAATATTGTGATGGCTAGTCTGAATTCATCCTTTATTTTGTCACTACAGTTTTGTCACTGACTCAGATTTTTTAAAAAAAATATTATGAAACATCGAACTAAATTTTACATCTTCATACTTGCCATATTCCCAGGCAGTGTTGGGGTTTTTTTTTAGACTCAAAAAGTGTGTTTTGAGGTCCCACGGGCAGTCAGTGTGCGTGACCCCCCAAAAGTGATGTCATCCAAATGAGAATAAGCTATCTTTTCAAATCAGCCTATAACAAATGACGGGAAATTCAAATCTGAATAAACGAAAATACCATCTGTTTTCTCGGAAGCATTTAATATACAGTGAAACCCCGCAATAACGCGCCCCGCGATATAGCAAATTCAGATATAATGCGATTGTGGCATGGCTCCCAAAATTTCATATATTCATTCGCACATGAAAATTTTAGTTTTTCAAAGTATGAGAAATAGTGTATAAAATGTGTATCTTATCATTTTGGGGAAGAAATCGCATATGAATTAGAATATAATACGTTCGTGGCGTGGTTCCTGAAATTTTATATACATGTATTTTTCTTGTACACGGAAAAAAATATTTTTTTTTAAGTACGAGAAATAGTGTATAAAAAGTTGATTACTGTATCATTTTGGGGAAGAGATCACGTATCAATTCGATCATGGCGTGGCTCCTGAAATTTAACAATTTCACCAATTTCTTGAAGTGTTATGCCAAAATAAACATTATCGGAAATGCTACTTATTACTGATCCATGAGTAAAGCCAGTAAGTCGTCTTTTTGTTTGTCTTCAATTCATTCTGTATACAATCATTGCTCAAACAATAGCTGACATGTGTTTCTTCTTTAACTGCATACACAACCGAGCATCAGACAATATGGTGGTTGATAAAAGATTCTCACAATTTAATAAACATAAAAAAAACATAAGCCGCCAACACGTGCGCTGGACTTCAATTCATCCTGTATACCAATCATTGCACAAGCAATAGCTGACTTATGTTTCTTCTTCAACTGCATACACAACCAAGTGCCAGACAATGCGGTGGTTGATCAAAGATTGTCATATGTGGGTGCTTATGTAGAGACTGAGCTTGGGTGGCAAGATGACACAAAGTTCAAATAACCACTTTATGTTACTTGGCACTGAACAAGTATCAAACTCGCAGCTCAATCAAAAAGTTGTCATGTGGGAAAGCAAAGACGGATCGATATCAGATAGTAAACGGTGTTGATACCCTATTCATGTTATACATTAGATGTGTATACGCTGTTCTCTGAATAAAGTAAAATATAGTAAAACCCAGCATAAAAGCGACCACACTTTTTCCGCGATCGAATTTTATGGACCCCAGTTATCGTGTTATTGCAGGGTTTCACTGTACGTACAAACAAATAAATGGTAGACTTAACATTGTCAAATAACATCACCACACACATGGTCACAACCTCAGAGACATATGTCTACACTTTTCCTTTGCGGGTGTGCATCCACGTCTATGTTGGCTCAAGCAATGGTCAAAGTCACTAAAAGTAATAAAACCTGTAAGATGGCAATGAATATCCATTTCAAAACAATGAATCTGGCAATGAAAACATGCAACGTTTGCGGTAGTCTGCCGAGTTGCTAAAGTCTTTGACTGCCGCTATTGTACCGTATTTTCGAGGTTAAAGTCACACCTACGGCAGTGACGATTTAATTTAGTCTCAGGCTGAATTAATGAAAAAAGGTACAAATTTCTGCAAATACACAATTTGTCATTTGCTTAATGGTTTAATACTTTTTAAAGAAAATAAATGCTAGTAGATAATGAATGAACACTAAAGTTAAATGAGAGCAAGATCCGGAATGGAAAATTCCATGGTGCAGTCCATTTCAGGTTAACCAGATATTCAAACATGTTAATGTTTTCATGAGTTACTTGATCACATGATAAAATGTTTATTGCAATAATGTAAATTTCCAAGGCAAATATGAGAAAGTTAAGGTGGCAAAACTGTCTAAGTAAATAAGATTATCTCATTTTTTTAGCACTTCTAGTGCATTATGTACTACAATTTTCCATTGTCCCTTTAAAATGTGTGTCCCCCAAATCTGGAGGGTGAGGGACAAAATGTCCCCTGACATTGGGATCCTAGGTGCAACATTAGAGATTGAATGGTGCTGTTGTTCAACCTACCGAAATAATCATGTTTTGAATTTTATATATGGAGTAAAAATCTGACTTCAAGGTTTGCCGCTGATCACAAACTTTAATAAAGATGGCTTCACCATTCTCATTTAGTGCAGTCAGTGATGTGTAATAACATTTATTCTTCAACATGCATCTCTTTGATGTACTTAACTTCAGACAAATTGGGTTGTTTCATTTTGTGTACTTTACCTATGCAAATTAGCCTAATGGGCTCTCCCTCAGCAGTGCTCAAAGGATTTGACATGACACATCATCCGAGCTATTGTGAGCCAATTCAGTAAATCTCTGAAAGATGTCTGTTTATGTCTGACTGCCTTAACTTTTAATTGCCTCCAAAACAGCTGTATAAACTGCCCCAAGGATAGTTTCACATGAGCTCTGAGCAAGACCGTTTGCCTATTTTATACATACCACAGATTATGGGCTTATATCATGTGTCAAGAATTTTTTTTTTTTTTTTTTTTTTTTTTTTGTGGAATTTTTTTTTTCTCACTAAGATTGCTGAAACAAAACTGTGTCAGGGGGTTTGGGAGTCATAAAATCGTGTTTTTGCGTGACATGTCATGTTATGGCATGTATGCATCTTGTGTGATTTCAAAACAAGGGTTTTAACCTCTATTTTCAACTGTGATGACATGATATGATTATGTTTCAGGATACCTTGGCAGAGGCTACAGCCATACTTAGTGAGTTGGAAGCAGTTAATGCAGAGATGGATACAAACAGCAACCCAGATTCAGGGAGTGAAAGGGTGGAGGAAAACCCAGAAGGGCAGCGACAAGGTGAAGAGGAGGGGCATGGACAAGACAGCAGCCCTGGTCCCCAGGGAGATGGACAAAGTACCCAGGAGGAAAGAGATCAACAGAAAATGGAAAACTCGTGACACATCAATGGAAAATGAAAAATGTATAAACTGAGGGAAAGCAATTTCAGTGTTAAGAGGAGAGTTAAGAAAACAGTTCAAGCAAGTTGAGATGGATGTATTGATTAATAAATATTTTAAAGAGAAAGAAAGAATGATTAAGTATTAGTTTTAATTGTCACACAAACTTTAGGAGATCCTAACTGTGCCAGTCTGGATAGATATGTAACAGGAAAAAGATAAATCTTTAAGATAATCGCACAATGTTCAAGTAACATAAATGGACATATGAAGGAAAGATAAATAAAAATATTATAAATTATTTGCTGTTTTTGTTACTGAAATTTGCAGACTTAAATAAAATGACTGCATTTATACAGCTATGTTGGTATATAAATGAAATAGGAGCAACATTTTCACTTTAACATATGAGATACAAATTTAGCACTGTAGATCTCACATAAATATCTGCCATTGTATATTATCTTATTTCAAATATGTAGAAGTCTGTATATTCATATATACTTACCTTGGTCTATCATGGTTTTAATTCATATGAAAAACATGTATATAAGTGTACAAGTTTTTTATGATAGGCACAAGTAGTGTACTTGTGAACAAATAAAGTGCATATTCATATGGATGACTTCCCTTTATTGTCCATACTATGTATTTCTATCTGTGCGTATTCAAAGAAGATGTATTGTAAGATGAACATTTGTAACATATATGTATTTGCATTGTTAGCAATTTCATGATAGCTTTTTGAATTGAAGACCTAAAATGATTTGGGTTTTAGAAAAGTACTTTTATATCTGGAAAGGATGCATTCAAGTACATGTGTAAGATAGTATCTACCAAGCATTGTTAATGAATATAATTGCCAGTACTAAAGATAGGGAAATCTAAGTTAGAACGTTTGACTTTGCTTCATTAAAAAGTGATTTTAAAAAAACAAGTGTTGTAATTGCACCAAACCATGTAAGTTGCACTTGTTGAAGGACTTCCTGCTGAAGAATTGTAGAACAGTTTCATCTTTTGATGAGATTAATTCAAGCGCTGGTTCAAAATGGCACTGCCAAATTTTATACTGATTGCAGAAATGACATTGTTTTTTACTATTATTAAACTGTAATGGAAACACCCAGTGAGATGTGATATACTAAATTGTTTATTTCAATACTGCAAAATAGGGATAAGTACTGAGATTTCCTGTATAAATTAATAATGATGATTGTCCTATACATCATGCCATCAACTGTTTCATGTATGAAATTTATGAGACATTACCTATCAACTTTACTGCAAATAAAATAAATGGTATTTCAAGTGGTAAAAGGCTAGATTCAGATTACAGAAATTAAAAGTAGCCTCCCTTTGATCTGTTCTGCAGACTGTATCAGAGAGTGAAAACCATAACTTTTTATTTTGCAGTTGACATTTTATAAGGGACACAATAGCAGGAATAGTAGACCTTTTTTTCCTGAGGACTTGTCAAAAGAAATCATTTCTCAGGGAGAAAGTCCAAAGAGTACTAGGATTTCATTTACAAGTTGCAGTTTTGTAAAGAGAATTTTGTTCAGTTCTTTCAGAAAATTAATAGTTCCTGGTAGATATAAGAGGTTAAATGTTGCTTCAGATGATACTGAGTACTGAAATTAAACCGTATCTTAAATGTTAGTGAGAAATCCTGTGGATCAATTGAATCTGCCCAATATCCTGTATATACTACTGCATAAGTCGGGTCCAATTGCAAACAACATAGATCCTGATCTGCCATCGCAAAATGAGCCAGCTGATCAGGGTCTATGTTATTTGTTTTACTGATTACTCCTAACAAACTGCATAGATCCAGATCTGCTGGTGCATTATGCAATGGCAGATCTGGGTCTATGCAGTTTGCAATTGGATCCAACTTATATGTGAGTATATACAACAAAATATGGGCAGGATAGGAAAATCTAATCTGAGAGGCTTAGACTTCCCTATCTTGTCTATATACATGGAAAAGATTCTTTTTCTTCCCTATCACATAAATATAATACCTTCAGAGGTTTAATGTATTAAGATGCAGACAAGCACAGTATCACTGTGATCACATATCAAGGTTTGACATTCAAGCATCCTTTTTCATACAGTCTATTCTTTATATAATTTCTTCTTATTTCTTTTCGCTTTAATATGGCTATGCTTGTTATACAGTAATTTGAACTGTAAATGGTTCATCTTTTTTACAAGCAGTTTAACTGGTTCTGCCTACAGTTCAGTTTATCCAAAATGGCAGAATGCAGTGTAATGTAAAATTGTGATTCATGTATATACTAGTTTCTTGCACCCAGCATAGACTCTGATTTGCCATCACATAATGCACCAGCAGATCAGGGTTTACACTGTTCCATGAAACCATAAGTAGAACAAACAGCAAACACCCTGATCTGTCCATGTGTTATTTGATGGTAGATCTAGGTACAAGCTGCCTTCAGTTGGATGTACTCTATACACAGGTAGATACAGAAGATTGCTTCACCATGTCTTTACATGTTAACTATTTCTCAGGTGCCACTGTCATTATATATGTTGTCTCCTTTAAAAATGTAATATTGTCTAGTATATGACATGACACGGGGGGGGGGGGGGGGGGGGGGGGGGGGGGGGGGGCTTAAAAGACTGCACTATAGAGAAAATTCTAAATGATTTCAGCATTGAATTGTCTCATTCTTCAAACATTGTTGGACTTTACTATTAAAAGTTAACTAGATTTGTTCCTTGTGGATATTTATTTTTCCAGAATATCAATGATTATTAGGGCTTATGTAATCATCTTTAGATTTAGAAATACTTTATTTTTGTCAAGCCCATATTAATTGGAAGCGAGACATAGCAGTCACTTTTCAGCTTCGTTGTCATCATTAATGGTTTATTAAGGTTTTGGTTAAAGTTCCTCAGCAATGCTTTGATTGTAGCCTTGACATGTAGGCCCTGGTCTTCATGTTATGTACTTATTTAAACTCCTTTAAAAATTGGACATTGATAAATTTAAAAAATCTCTTTTCACATTTAAAAACTCGGTAGCTTATGTATCAGTCTTACACAGAGTGCTGAATCATCAAATAGTAAATAGAATTAACCACAGTGCTGAAAAATTTCTTGCATTTTCATTGGTCAAAGTATGTCACCTGTTATGAGACCCGCAAGGTGAGTAGCAAGCATATTGTGCCACTGTGGTGTGACATCCCAAATAACATCATTTTGTCCTGAAGTCGCACTGCATTTCATGGACTTGATGAGACAATTTTTAAAGTAACAAATTTTTCAACAAGTACTACATGAAAAGTTCTCTGCATCCTATGAAAATAAGGAGTTTTTAGACTTATAGTTGGGGTAAAGTCATTACGTAATTTTATAGTAATCAGGTATGGTAGAGTCATTAAAAGGAATACCTGGACTCGGCACAAGCACCATATCCATTAAGTACCCTGCTGAAACTATCTTTCCATTCCAAGTCGCTAACAAACCATATAACTTTTAGAACCTACCCCATATAAAGTATTGTCTGCAAAGTATTGTACATGTTCACCACTATATGCAAAAGATTGAAACCCTTGTCTGCTAATGTTCATTGCATTGGCATATTCAAGCCTACAGTTCTCACAATTAAACTCACTTTGGCCTCGGCATCAATGCAGTTAGCATCACACTTGCATTAATTACATGTGACTGAATTTTTTAATACTGCACAAGGTTTTTCTCAGCATAAACACATCATCACTCCTGCAATAATGACATGTTAGAGTATTTAATACTGCCCAGTGTTTCTGATTGACAGGCAAGACACTCTGTTTCACATTTTGTACAGTGTTAATCCTTAGAGGAGCAAAATAAATTGACTTACATTGTCACTTCCCAACAACATTTGAGTCATATCCACACTGGGAACATTTTCACTTCACAACATTTGAGTCATATACACACTGGGAACATTTTCACTTCACAACATTTGAGTCATATCCACACTGGGAACATTTTCACTTCACAACATTTGAGTCATATCCACACTGGGAACATTTTCACTTCACAACATTTGAGTCATATACACACTGGGAACATTTTCACTTCACAACATTTGAGTCATATACACACTGGGAACATTTTCACTTCCCAACAACATGTGAGTCATATACACACTGAGAACATTAGCTTCACTTACACTCTAACAAGATAGTCATCAACTCGGGTGGAGCTACTAAACTACCGTGGGTGAGAACTGAGTTACAATGGAAGTCTAGCTTTTCTTGATATTTTTAAGTGATGACCACACCTGATTCTGGGATTTTATTTTGCAAATGATGGATTTCAGTGGCAAACTGTTGTTCGAAGAGAGTTTTGTTTAGACCTTTTTGATTATTTGTCCACATAATTATTCTTGTAATATCTGTGCCTCCTCTTATACAAGGAATTGATTGTTAGTGACTAAGTGTGCATGAAAAACATTGGTAATGGAATCCAATACATATGTAATGTTTTACTCATTTTCAAAGAACTTGATCAATTTCATAAATGGGTATATGAATAAATGACCTTGACCTCACAAAAGCAAATCTACAAAACTTGGTTGAAAAATTGTCTAGTGTGTTCAGTCTTTGAGAATGAAATATGTTAATTAGTCATTGGCTGCATAATTGATGTAGTCTTTGAATTGTAAACTTTATCATGTAAAGGGATGCCAGTTGATAAACCAGCTTCCCTAGGCAAAGGCAGCCCATAATAATAGTGTACTTAGTGAGATTGGGGTCTTATTCTATTGTGTAACACATTATAGGAGCAGTTTTACTGTTTCTAGTGTTGATTCTTTATTTCTATTCATGTTTGTATGTAGAGAGTTTAATTTGTCTCAATGTATAACTTATTAAAGCTGAAATGAGTCCATGAAATTTGTAAAATAATAACATTGTAACATTTGTAGCATTGTAGGGAGTCAGTATTTTTTAAAATGAACTGGAATGTATACTTTTGTGCACCTGATGTCACAGACACAAAAATATATGCATGATTCAGTTGGAACTTCATAACTAATAAAGTGTCTTAATTCTGCAACTTCAGAATTGCTGAATTTTAAAGTTACAAGGAAAAGCAAGATTTTAGTTCTATTTGTCAAATACTTGGCCGCATATTCTTAAACCTTTTTTAGCACAAAACACAATCTCCAGCTCAAAATCACACACTTTGGACCATCTATATCTTTAAGTTGAATCAAGGTAGTCATAGAACCTGAATGTTTTTATTAACTTACATCTAACTTGCTTCTAGAGTGCTAAATCTCACTAACCTAGATATACTTCAATATATATACATGTGTGTGTGTGTGTATATATATATAGATGAGGGATGCAAGTTATTGGAGTATATTTGTGTGTGTATGTATATATATTTACATGAAGTTGGACCTGAATTGAAATATTGCCTCATACATCCAATAAGGACAGCAGGGCAGCCATCTTCAAAATTATGTCATAGTTATACTCATCCCGAACATGGGATTTTCACTCAAATACTTCATGCAAAATATAGTTGTTTGTATATGAAAATTGTGCTGATCTGACTTCCAACACACTCACTTTGTTGGCTATATTTAAAATCATTATTGCTACTCATTCTGAATGAATGGTTGTATCAACTTTAGAGTTTTCACTAAAAGACTTTCTAAATGAAAATGGTGCTGATCTGACCTCCAGCATGGCCAATAGATGACCATATTGAAAATCTTGTTGTCATTACCCCTCCTGAACTTATGGTCATATGGACATTAAGTTGTCACTGAAGACCTCATTTGGCATGAAGTTGGTTCTAGATGAAATTAGTGGCAATCTGACCTACAGTATGGCAGCTTAAGCAGCCATCTTGAAAATCTTGTTATTGCTACTCCAGAACAGATGGTCTAAAACACTTTTTACCAGTAGTCAGTTGTTACGACTCTATGGTCTAAGAAAAATGTAACAGAAAGAAAGTGAAACCAACAAATCAAGTAAAAAATCAACAAGCAATTTATTACTAGATAATTAAAATGAAAAATCAAAAGGTCACTTACAGTAATGTGTTTTGAAATCCTAATAATCCAATAAGAATGATTGTTCTAATCACAAGTCCTAAATATAGAATGTTCCGAATTCACGGCTGTGTCCTTGAATGTTATGATGTGCTAATGGTCTCCAAAGTCCTGATGTACTAGTAATCTTGATGTGCTGATGTCAAAATGAAGTATTCCAAAATCTCTGAATAAGTTCAGTTAAATTCCAAAATCATCAATTAAAAATCCAAAATCCAAAAGTTTATGAGCACTGTTATAATCCAATGAATATTTAAAATAATTCCTCTCTTAGAATTTGGAATGAATTTTCACAACTGTAATAGCTCTTTACAAGACTGATGGTAATGTCAAAACTGAAAAAATGTCCACCAAACATGGTATATATAACGATTGGTCACATGACAGAATGTTCTAGAATATGAGTCATCTTAATGGAATTCTACCTGTAAACAAAATTCAACCTTGACCTTCAAATTGAGAAAACATATTGATCAAAACAACCTAATTCAAGGACACTAGTTAAACATGTTTTTCCTGATAAACATTAAGATTTAAGCAAATATTAAAGTGAAGAAACATTTATAATTTCCTAAAATATTTATAATATTATATAAACATCATACATAACACCTCCCCTCATAAAGAAAAAGAAAGATTTATATAATAAAGCTTTCTTTTGAATATATATCTAATACAATAATAACCAAAATTACATAAGAACATGTTTTATGATACTGGACTTAATTACATCAAGGAATATTACATTTCTAGGCATGTGAGAGTGCATCTGCAATCACATTGTCTTTTCCCCTGATGTCTTTGATGTCAATGTTATATTCTTGCAATATCAAACTCCATCTCAACAATCTCCGATTTTTATCTTTCATTTTGTTGATGAAAGTAAGGGGATTGTGATCACTGTACACAATAATTGGAGAAAGAGCTGAGGTGACATACACTTCAAAATGCTGTAAAGCCAATATCAAAGCCAAACATTCCTTCTCAATTGTGGAATAATTTTTCTGGTGCTTGTTTAGTTTTTTAGAAAAATAACACACAGGGTGATCCACACCACTTTTGTCTTCCTGAATCAATACTCCACCAACCCCTACATCACTTGCATCAACAGATAATTTAAATGATTGGCTAAAATTTGGTGCAGAAAGAACTGGTGCATTCTTAAGCATGGCCTTTAACTTGTCAAAAGATTCCTGACACTTGTCAGACCAATAAAATTTGGTTTTCTTACTCAATAAACTTGTTAAAGGTTCAGCAATTTTGGAAAAATTGGAACAAAATTTCCGATAATATCCAGCCATACCTAGAAATCGCATCAGTTGCTTTTTACAAATTGGAACTTGAAATTCAGAGATAGCTTTGACCTTAGCTTCTATAGGTTTAACTTGACCTTGTCCCACAATATGTCCTAAAAATGTGACACAAGCATGGCAAAACTCACTTTTGCTCAAATTAATTGTCAGATTCACATCGCTGAGTCGATCAAAGAATTTTCGAATGGTTTCCAAATGATCTTCCCAGGTGTTGTTGTAGATAATGACGTCATCGATATAAGCGTCACAATTATCAAGACCAAATGTTATCATGTTCATCAGACGTTGAAACGTTGCAGGTGAATTTTTCATTCCAAACGGCATGACTTTATATTGATAAAGTCCATCTGGAGTTACAAATGCTGAAATTTCTTTTGCCCTTTCCGTCAGTGGAATTTGCCAGAATCCTTTTAAAAGGTCAAACTTGGTGACATATTCCGCATTTCCAATTTTATCAATGCAATCGTCATTCTTGGGATTGGAAATGAATCAGTTTTGGTGACACTGTTGACTTTTCTATAGTCAGTACACATACGGAATGTATTATCTGGCTTGGGAACAAGAATACATGGTGAACTCCAGTTACTTTTACTTGGTTCTATGAAATCATTCTCCAGTAGATACTGAATTTCTTTCTTCAGATAGTTCTGTTTGAGAGGATTCATCCTATAAGGATGCTGTTTCACAGGCGCAGAATCTACAATGTCAGCGTCATGATAAATTTTACTTGTTCGTGTTGGAACATCAGGAAACAAGTGCTCATATTCATGTAATAGCTGTTCTAGTTCATTTCTTTCCTGTTGTTGTAGATGTGAAAGTTTCTGGTCTAGGTTGTTCAATATTTCTGAATTCCGAAGATTGGTTATACCAGAGTCACTATAGTCTGATTGTATTCCATCGTTGATATCTTCACTGTGTGGGACAGGTACAACTAAATTAACTGAATAATTAGCTGGGCTATCTCTGTCAAAATATTCCTTTAACATATTTATATGACAAAGTTGTTTCTGTTTCTGTCTCCCAGGAGTGTTAATGATATAATTTAAGTCATTTACTTTCTTTTCAACGGTATAAGGACCATAAAATTTAGCCTGAAGAGGATTCTGAGGTATGGGAAAGAGAGCCAGAACTTTGTCACCAGGTTTAAAACTCCTTTCCTGTGAATTTCTGTCATACCTTAATTTCATTTTTGACTGGGTAGTGTGAAGATTAGTTCTTGCTACTTCACAGGCCTTTGACAACTTGTATTTGAAATCAGAGACATAATCAAGAAGATTAATCTTTGAATCTTCATTTGAAAGAAGTTTCTCTTTCAATAATTTCAGTGGTCCACGGACAGTATGACCAAAAACTAGTTCAAAGGGACTAAAACCCAACGACTCTTGAACTGATTCCCTAACAGCAAACAACACAAATGAACACCCTCATCCCAATCCTTTTCTGTATCAAAGCAATATGATCGAATCATATTCTTCAAAGTTTGATGAAATCTTTCCAAAGCACCTTGACTTTCAGGGTGATAGGCAGAAGATTTAAACTGTTGGATGCCTAGTTCATGCATAACTTGCTGGAAAATTCCAGACATAAAATTTGACCCTTGATCCGACTGGACAGATTTGGGAAGGCCAACAAGTGTAAAAAACTTCACCAAAACTTTCACAATAGTTTTAGTTTTTATATTTCTCAGAGGAATTGCCTCTGGAAATCTTGTAGATGTACACATGATGGTCAACAAGTATTGGTTGCCTGACTTGGTTTTAGGTAAAGGACCAACACAGTCTACTATTATTCTACTAAATGGTTCATCAAATGCAGGAATAGGTTGCAGATGAGCCTTAGGTATCTTCTGATTGGGTTTTCCTACCATTTGACAAGTGTGACAAGATCTGCAGTATTTAGAAACATCACTATGGATACACCTCTTGAACTCTTCAATTAATACGAGCTGTCGGAGGTTATCATAACCTTGATCAACTTTCTTGGCTGAGCACCACCTATCAAATAGTTGTTCTTTATCCCTTGCAAATTCGACTTGAGTTTGTCCAGTTTCTTTTCTACAATTCCTAAACCTTTGTCGATATGCCTCTGGTACCAACTCATAAGCTTTCAAGATGTACTCCTTAACCACATCATAATCAGTGCTTTGTTGTACTGACAGTGAAATGTAGACTTCACGAGCTTTGCCAATTAGTACACTTTGTAATAACAAAGTCCAATGCTGTCTGGGCCATTTCAAGTTTTCAGCTATTTTCTCGAAATGAAGAAAGTATTTATCTACTTCTTTTTCCTGAAAAGGGGGTACTAACCTAATATATCTAGTAACATCAAAACCTGAACTTGTTTTTAAAGGAGTGGAGTGTGCTCTGTTTGCCAGTTCTAATTCTCTTAACTTAAATTGCATTTCCCTTTCTTCTCTTTGCATTTGTATCTGCCTCTCTTCTTTCTCTCTCTCCATCTGTATCCGCATTTGTCTCTCTTCTTTCTCTCTTTCCAACTGTATCTGCCTCTCTTCTTTCTCTCTCTCCATCTGTATCTGCCTCTCTTCTTTCTCTCTCTCTCTCTGAATCTGAAGCTTTGCCAATTCTAAATCCATCTGGTTCTTTAACTCTAATTCCCTTAATTTCCTGTCAGAACCAGATACAGGCTTTCTCTTCAAACTTAAAGCACTATTTTCAAAAATTCCCTTTCCTACTAAATACTGAATTAAAATAATCTTTATTTCCTGTTTTGTCAATGATACTTTTGCCTCAGATAGACTGTATTTTCTGGCAAGCTCGAGCAACTCATCCTTTCTCATGCACTCTAACCCCTCCTGGGTAGGTTTTGAAATGAAATTCTGAACATTAGATGCCATTGTAAATGCTTGTTGGTTTCACACACAAAAAAATTTCTCTATTTAAAAATCTTTGCAAAAGACAAAAAAAAATTCCGAGACAAAATCAATATGAATTTCAAAAATAACTTTAATATCTCTAATATGCTTTAAAGAAATTGAGATCCCAGAAGACGAGCCCCCAATTTCTGTTACGACTCTATGGTCTAAGAAAAATGTAACAGAAAGAAAGTGAAACCAACAAATCAAGTAAAAAATCAACAAGCAATTTATTACTAGATAATTAAAATGAAAGATCAAAAGGTCACTTACAGTAATGTGTTTTGAAATCCTAATAATCCAATAAGAATGATTGTTCTAATCACAAGTCCTAAATATAGAATGTTCCGAATTCACGGCTGTGTCCTTGAATGTTATGATGTGCTAATGGTCTCCAAAGTCCTGATGTACTAGTAATCTTGATGTGCTGATGTCAAAATGAAGTATTCCAAAATCTCTGAATAAGTTCAGTTAAATTCCAAAATCATCAATTAAAAATCCAAAATCCAAAAGTTTATGAGCACTGTTATAATCCAATGAATATTTAAAATAATTCCTCTCTTAGAATTTGGAATGAATTTTCACAACTGTAATAGCTCTTTACAAGACTGATGGTAATGTCAAAACTGAAAAAATGTCCACCAAACATGGTATATATAACGATTGGTCACATGACAGAATGTTCTAGAATATGAGTCATCTTAATGGAATTCTACCTGTAAACAAAATTCAACCTTGACCTTCAAATTGAGAAAACATATTGATCAAAACAACCTAATTCAAGGACACTAGTTAAACATGTTTTTCCTGATAAACATTAAGATTTAAGCAAATATTAAAGTGAAGAAACATTTATAATTTCCTAAAATATTTATAATATTATATAAACATCATACATAACATCAGTCCTAAATGAAAATTGTAATTGTACCAATCAAATGTCCAACGGGACACCATGTCAGCCATCTTGAAATGTTTGTGATAGCTGTTTCTTCTGAAGGGATGATAATAAGGATATGGGATTTTTACCAAAACATTTCTTATTACATTTAATTGGTCCTAAATGGAGATAATGCTGGTCTTATATCCAACATGGCTGCCAATCTTCCAGAAAGTACATTTTTCAATTTATTTGTTTATTTGTGACTCAACATAGTGCTGCAAAAAAAACATTGTAAGGACTTAACATAAAATTTTATTTTAGTCAGAAGCAATATCAGATCTCTTATCTTTGACCCCTATTTCTTCTATCTCTTATATCAATGCTTTTCTTAGTGTTTAATGTCATTACTTTGACTTTATTAAGACTTTATTATACATACAAGACAGGTTTACCAGTCTAGTGTCAGTCCAGTTCTGGGACTCAGTTTGCACATACAGTGATCTTGGTGATCAACAAATTTCCAAATATTTTGTCTTGACTGCTCCCCTGCCTGATGCAGATATGTTTCGTTTTTGAATCACCTTGACATTTATTTAGGGTTCATGAGGGGGGGGGGGGGTAGGGTGCATGGATATTGAAGGGCAGTGCTTACTGATTCCACAGCTCAAATATGACGGCTGTCTCTGGGACTTATGACCATACAGAAAAACTTGGACCAAAAACTTGACTAAAATTTTTAATGACTGGACCATGCCTGAGGGCATGAGGGAGTGTAGTGGTGCATGGATATGAAACAGCGGGGCTTCTTGATGCTACATTCTAAATATGATAGCTATTCCTTCCTCCAAATCTTTGGAACTAATTACCATACAGAAAAAACTTCAGTTGAGATATTAACCATATCTGACAACAACAATGTAGCTGTTGTTGCCAAAATGAATGATACTATACCTATACTAAAATAGATGAGACAGTAAAAGAGGTATTTAGTATATGTCATTGGTGTATAGAAGGAAATTTGTTTTACTCATGGTGAACATCTTGAATGTAAAAGGAGCATCATCATTTGGTGTTAACTAAACCTAAGGGTTAATTTGTCAAGTTTCATAACAATCCCCCATATGGTTTAAGAGGAGTAGTGGTAAAATTATCATTATGACTGCTGTCTGAAAAAACATTTTCATTTAAAAGCAACTACCATATATACTCTATTATAAGTCGAGTCCAGCTGCAAACTGCACAGATCCAGATCTGCCATGGCATAATACGCCAGCAGATCTGGGTTTATGCAGTTTGTTAAATGTAATCAGTAGAACAAACAACATAGACCCTGAGCAGATCAGGCCCTTTAGTCAAAAAAATATTGCAAGCACAAAATTTGAACTTGGACTAAAAAGTTGGGTATGATCATCAAAATTTGACAATTAGCTGCTTTGTATTGTTTGGTCAGCTTATCTGCATTATTTCATTAATGTCAAAACTAAAAGTTTGGTTTCAGATTTTAAGGTTATAATTACAAGTTCACATTTTGTGTTCAGTTTCATTACCAGGAGTCTGGATTTTATGACAATCCTCACTGTGGAAGAGGAAGGAGTAGTGATAACAAACAAGATCATATGAACCAGTGCTGTCTACTGAATGATAGATGTTCTCTGCCACATAATGAACAGCAGGCAAAAGATGACAGGCTATCACATAAGCTTAGTTCTCGTGTCTTTCATCGCTAGAGCAACAATTTCTCATGCTTTTCAACCAGTAGAGCAACAGCTGAATACTTAAAAATCTATAAACTTCAAATTTGATGTCACTGGGAGTTGGATATATTTTTCCCTTGCTCATAAATTTGCTCTACAAACCAGATTTTCTTCACTGACCACACAGTTGATTCTCTGACAACCAGATAAACTCCTAAACATAAATTCACACAGTAATCTTGGTAGACATTTGACATTGAGCTACTCACTAAAATGAAGAAATATAGTAGTTGACATTTTACTGTCCTGTTGACTTTATAATTAGGACCTTTGACTCGCTTCTGTGACTAAGAAGGATGAGACTCTATTACTGAAATTCTCCTCTTGTACCAAAGTGGTTTTTGACCTTTGATCTTTTAAATTCTAAACTTGAGCTGTAAATATTATTGATCACATGTATCCTGGCTCACCCCCTTCACAATTTTTTTCTTTCATTTTTCAAAAGCCAAAACCTTGCACAATAAAAAATCATTTTAGACTGTGTGGAGAATTGCTGGTTCACTCTCTCCCCTATCTCTTTTCAAACACCAATACCCTACTGCTTGCACACAAAAAAACATTTAGTTTGAAAAATCTTAGGCCACCAATCCCAACCAAATAATTTTTCTGAAAATTCCTAGGCTATTATGACCCTACTAGATTTTTTTTTATAAATTTTTTTTGGGGGGAAGGGGGGAGTCTTGGGCTACCATAATACTACACCAACCACAACCAAAAATATTTTTTTCAAAATCGACACCCTTCAACATAACAAAAACATACTTCCACACACCCAACCCTTTTTTTCACATGATGATAGCAAAATGTTGACTATGTTTTCCTGGGCCAGTACCCCAATTATTTTTATAAAACCGACCCCCTACCTGGCCGATATTATGATCTGTCTTAAAACGTGATTTTGTTCTCTAAAATCACATCTATAGGCCTAATATACAATGATTTTTTTTTTTATATTCTAACCAAAAGGTGCATAATTTTTACTTGAAAACTAAAATTAAAATTAAGAACATTTTGTAATAAAATTTAGAAGGTTTATTCTATTTAAATTTGGAATTGAAATAATCAGATTATATAAATTTATGGTTATTTTATGTATTACAGTGTATTAATGAAAAATATCATTTAATTACTTCGTTCATAAAAGTAAAATGATAGCTTAAAATTTATTTTTTAAGGGCAAGTTTTAAGTGCCTTGATGGTGTAGAGGTAGCATGTACAAGTTCTAAAAACAAGGTCACTATTGGTACGTGTTTGAGACCCATCATAGACATACACAAAATATTTTTCTTATTATTGAACACACCTGTTTACTCTCATTGGTTCATTGCAAGTACGACACCAGATGGGTGCCAAGGGTCTGAGTTGAAACTGATTCAAATTATAAGTAATCCTTACTTCCTGTGCACTGTGATACCTAAGGGAACAGTTGGCAATCGCTATAGTTTGACTTACTTCCAGAGTTCCTAGACTTGCCTAGGGGCCCCAATTAAAGTAATGTTAAGTGCATAATTGAATCAATCAAAGCAACATCCCAGCCGGTCTGACATAAAATAAACAACAAATCCTGTCTCCCAGGAAAGCCAGATGTGCCAAAATTCTTCGAGTTGGTTGTCCATGGAGACTGACAGATGAGTGAGCAGATGGCTTTTCAAAAAATTCTTATAAATGGTTATAAAAAAATAGAACTAATCTAATGGAATAATTCCATTCTTTTTTTTTAAATTCATCTTGATGGTTATAACAGCAGACCGGCAAAAGAATTGATTATTACAACAACATTAAAATTGTACATCGTTTTTTTTTTTTTAGCTCACCTCTACTTCATATGTGATGTCAGAATAAGCATCCACACAGATAAAAGCATATTCATCTTTACACCCTCACTGAAATTCAACCATTCTTCCTTCCTAGGTCTTGTACAACAGTTTGGAGTTGGTTTCATAGAACTAACCTCCAGGGGAGGGGGCTAACTTTGTACATTCATGTACATTATTTGTACTTTCTTGATTAAATTTGTGCATTTACCTCGGGGGGTGGGGGGTGCACACTGAATAAATACTGTTATACCTGGCATCATGAAACTTGGCAAGGGGATGCATCTTGATGAGTACTACATCCTCATGACAAAAGTTGGTAACTGACCTATATTTCATGCTTCACTGATTTTGGTTGCATTTTGTGTTTTAAGTTTATTTCTTAAGTTCTGTTCATGCTAGAATCACAAAATTGGATGATTGTATGCATCTCTATTATTACCACACTCTTGCCTGGGTTCAAATCCTACCATCAGACCAGCCTGGGTCAGCTACTGTGGTGTGTCCTTGGGCAAGGCACTTTACTCCGATTGCCTCGGCACTAAATAACCTATTTGTTGTTGTGTCGTAAAGCACCAAACCAAAACCACACTGACTTTGGTTATGTTTTTGCATTTAGGTCATGATCACATGAGTTTTGGGTATATTATATGCATACTATCTTACCATGAATCATAAATATTGGTGAGTGGATGCGTCTTAGTGAATTCTACATCCCTTACGCCAAAAGAGGTCTCCATGACCTATATTTCATGCTTCAGCGACTTTGTTGAAATTTTGTGCTCAAAATGTATTATTGGGTGATGTTTATGTTCTGGTTATGAAACTGGATAATTGGATATATCTCTGATACTACTATACCCATAAAGCCAAAGATCACTATGACCTACAGTTTATGCCTGTTCTAGATTGGATTAAGTATTTCTGTTTATTCATCTATGCTAGACCTATATACATGTTAGCCTTCTCAGAAGGCACTTTCTAACCAGTGCTGTTGGAAGTAGAAATAAATGTTTATTCAGTGGTAAACTTTCCAGATTAATGACTATACATTCATATTTTATCCTCAACAGGTTAACTGTGTATAGTACATGTTAATGAGTATAGGAATTAGATGAGTATACTGCATGTTGCATGCTTTCCATGTGAGTCCTCACATGTAGTGGCTATTCAAGGCAATTATTTCTGCATGAACTAAATTTGTACTGCTGGCTGTCACTCCAAAGGTTACTCAAAGCATATAAATTTCACCCAGTAAAATCAGCCTTCATGGAGTGGAAGGTGATCATAGCTTCTAAGCAGATTTAAAGAACCATTTTTTTTTTAAAGATACAAAAACAACATTGATCTCTTGTTTTTATCAACTCATTATAGTACCTCAACTAAACTAGTAAAGAATGTTCTTATTTTATTTTTATACCTTGTATGCCCTTTCAGGGTAGGTAAGTAGGTAGGTGGTTGGTTAGGTAGATTGTTTTACAGTATGTAAGTACAATACTTGCTATATAGTGTCAATTAAAAGATAAAAGTTTAAATTTCAAAATGATTAAAAGTTCAGATGTAAGAATAAAGATTGCACAAAATTATTCATTTAGACAAAGATGCAAAAACACTCTCATCCACCATGGTCAAGTGGATTCTGCCCTTCTTTCATCAGAAAACTTGTTAGAGACTTACAGTAGGATTTTGGCACTTTCATAAAGAACCTGTCCCGCCTCCATATGATGATGCTAAAATCCCAAGCACACCACCTTATGAATGCTAGTATAAATTGACTGTTTCTCAGTGAGGTTGTGGCTTAGAACTACTAGTGTCTATACTACTACAGGGCAGCCAGCCTGCAACGAACCCAACAAACCATTTCTTAATTGCATTCTATTAGCGATAAGCATCTAACAGCACACATGTGAAGCATCTCTCATCTAAAGTGATTTGCACTTGTGCGGTGGAATGTAAACAACCAACACACTCTTCTCGATATTCCAATATAAATTGCCCATGTGGTGTATATTCTTGCAATCACTGTGATAGCTTTCTCAGAGTGTGACAGCTTTCTCTGAGCGTGACCGTTTTGTACAAGCATGACAGTTCGTCTGAGTGTACAGTGACAAAAATAAGTAGAGTATAAATTTGATTTTAGAAACAATGGCCTGACAGTCAGTTACAGGGTGAAACAGCTGGCAGAACAGAGGTAAGTCCATTTTCTTACAAAACTAGAGCCCAGGTCTGCAAGGGGGAGGCAGGAGGGGGAGATAATATTTTTGATGTTCCTCAGATGAACAAAAAGATACCAAGACTTTTTAAAGATGAATTTTATGGTGTACCAATACTAGAATTTTATGGACTTAGAAGTAAGTTATATGCTTTTAGAACTAATAAAGATGAGAAGTAAGTATGCAATGGTATCATAACATCAGTAATTAAGAGAATGTAAAATTCAAAATGTACAAAGATTGTCTATTTAACCAAACAATAAATTACCAAGGGATGAATGTAATTAGATCCTACCATCACAAGATAGACAATATTACTCTAAATAAGGTTGCTATTTCATCCTATGATGATCAATGTTATTTAGTAGATAACATAAGTAGTTTGGCTTATGGCCATTATTCTACCACCTTGTAATCAGATGGGTATTCCAACCCCATTAAACATTTATTCCCTTTTTATTTTGTTTTCATTTATCAAATGTATCTTCTCTCATAAACACAGGTGCTACATTATCTTCTCTCATAAACACAACTGCTACATTATCTTCTCTCATAAACACAGGTGCTACATTATCTACTCTCATAAACACAGGTGCTACATTATCTTCTCTCAGAAACACAGGTGCTACATTATCTTCTCTCAGAAACACAGGTGCTACATTATCTTCTCTCATAAACATAGGTGCTACATTATCTTCTCTCATAAACACAAGTGCTACATTATCTTCTCTCATAAACACAAGTGCTACATTATCTTCTCTCATAAACATGGGTGCTACATTATCTTCTCTCAGAAACACAGGTGCTACATTATTTTCCTCAGACACATTTTCCATATACTTTTGTATAGTTGAGTAAACAACAACTATAACCTAGCATCTTCACGAAGATCTTTATGCCAAAATTATACATGGGATGCTAACTTTGTTAGGTTAGTTGCTTTCTTTTTGTACATCTTCGATGTTCGCACACACTTGTATATTAGAAACAGAGTATTAGTTTCCTAGTATATACTAATGAGTAATTCTAACCATTTATCTAATTAATTATCATCTCAAAAAAATCATTTTTCTGTTGCAAGTCTCATTGTACATAAATGTTGCACAAATTATGACAATGAAATCAAAAAAGTTTTTATATTCCATTTCGATAAAATCTAGTGAAAACTTTGTCTTTTCACAAATTGTAACGCCACATACATGTATATAATCATATTTTTTATGTTATTTTAAGTACATTATTTAAATATCAGATGATAGCTCTGTGTGAGTATCAAAAACTATACTGGTTTCTCTCATTGTGGTAAAATAGGTATCAGGCTTGTTGTTAATCTCTTTGAAATATATAAATTCCTCTGATATTAATTGGTTGTGGTCTAATTTATAATGGGTTGTTTGTTGTTGTTTTTGTTTTTTTTTTGGGGGGGGGGGTTCTTGGATTGTTTTATATATGTCTTGTCCAAAAAGAACCAGTAGTTAATCTTTTGTTCCCTGTATCTGATTTGTACAAAATTAGCAAATAACTTAAATACCTTAACAACCAAGTTAAGTTTTTGAAACTATATTTCATTTCTCTTTAACTTGTTCAATATCTGGTAAACCAATTTACAATCCTTTATATTATATTTATCTTTTACAGTGTTAAAAGTGTAGTCGAAGTTCAATTCTGTTATATTATCCCTTTTCATTGCATCTGTAATATTGTTCATTATTTCATCAAAACATTGCTTGGTTTGTAGTCATTTCATAACATGTTTCAGGTGAGTTAATTTGTCCTTGACTGGTGATATTTTGTCTTTTGATTTTTCTTCCTCATAATTATTTCAAAGTCACATATAACACAAGTTTTCATACCTTCTTGGTCAACTGCGACATTCTTATTACATCTGTCACACACCGCAAACATAATACCTGAAACCCAATCATCAGCTAAGGAGACTTTGTCATAATCTAATATTTTAAATTTATCAATGTTTGGTAGTCCTCCTTTTTTAAAATTGCATTTTTAAAAAAAAACTTTGAATACTAAAATAGAATAGTTTCGAACTTGTTATGAGTATTTACCAGAGCATCAAACACACATACATACACATTTTGTTTGCACCTACGTTTTCTTGTCTGATTATCTGCAGGCAGGACCGTCGCAAGTTTGCGTTGGACGAAACGGCGCCCCGGGCAAGCGTCGCCTTCGGCGCCCTCCACTTGGAAAAAATACGCAAAATCCGTGAAATGACGCCCCGGGCGGTCGTCCGTATCGCCCGCCCCTTACGACGGCCCTGTCTGCATGAATATGCTTTGTTGAATGGGACCCCGGATGGCCGAGTGGTCTAAGGCGCTCGCCTTTACAGATCACTGACAACTTACCTCTGTCCGCGTGGATTTGAGTCTCGGCTCGGCCAACATGGGTATGTAAGAAAGCTTGTCAGTAGCTTCCCGTGACTCGATTGTTCTTCTCATGGTTTCCGCGGGTTCTTCCTCCCCCAAATATACTGGTCGCTATGTATAGCCTATCATGTGCTGACAACTGGCGTTAATCCCACAAAGCCAAACCAAACCATCCTTGTTGAATGTAGCTAATGTATGTCCTGTTCCATGTAATCTATTATCATGTGTTCTTCTACAATCCAGCCATACACTTAAGTACCAATTTTTTTTAACACTAACATTACTAAATTCCGTGTGTTTTTGCTGTTAGTCAAAGAAATATTTTGTTGCTTCTGTAAACCGTTGCTTTCATTTATACCCCTGTGAATACAACCTGTTTGGTAAATCCTTCCACATCATTATTTTTTCTATTGATGATTTAAAATGCTTTTCAGAATCAGCTTTTCTATATTTTTGCAAAGTTTCGAGACTCCTTTAAAAATTAATTCTTGGTGAATCAAGTATGGTATTTGTTAAAGTGGTATTAGCTGCTACATCTCTCTCTCTCTCTCTCTCTCTCTCTCTCTCTCTCTCTCTCTCTCTCTCTCTCTCTCTCTCATGATATAATCATAAAAGAAAGAAAGGCAATTTCTGTAATTTTGTTAACAGAATTAGAATCTATATCAGACATAATTGAATCGTACTGTAGATAAATATTCTCAGTTCATAATCTCAGTTTGCACCTTCTATCACTTCGGATGCTTTCTCAAGTGTAATTGTAAATCTCAAATTCTGAGAAAGAACAAAAAAAAGTGTACAAGTGGACAATGATCTGTCAGGATCTGGATAGTAAGTGGTGTTCTATTTTGTTTGGTCTCACAGACGTTAGTAGCCTCAAAACTTTAAACGTCATGAAAAAGTTTGTAATAATTGAACTTAAAAATATTATCACTACTGTAAGAAATCGTTATGTCTTTAATCAGCATTCTTCCAGAATTGTTTACAACTGAATTATTAGCATCTTCTTTAACCTTGACATTGAACAGCAAAAAAAATTAAAAATACAAACAACAAAAAAAAACAAAAAAACAAGCAGTTACACATGAAATTAGGTCATAACCTAGGTATTAGCACTTTAAGAATTTGTTCAGGTTTAATACTACTTGTGGCGTGTGTAATACAGCGATGTGTTGGATGAAGATGTTTAACACCCTGTGGTTGTTTTTCCTGTTTGTGAATAGTCACATATTTTCTGCATGTTACTATGCTATTAATTTAGCTAAATTTAACAGATATTTGTAGCTAAATTTTGAAGAAATTTATAAGTAACATAAACACAAGCGCCCACTACAATTGCAATAAATAGATACTTATAAGCTATCTGCTTATCAGAAGATTTGTAAAAATCATTAAGTTTAGGTTGCCTAGGAATGTCTAAAATAGCATCAAAATTATTTAAATACAGAGTAACCAAACCTTGTTCTCTCAATCTTCCAATTGGGTAATTTGAGTGACTTTGCTCAGTTTTCATTCAACTCATTGTTATTTTTATTTTATTTTATTTTTCTGCTGCAGTTATTCTAATTTTTAATGTCTTATTTTCCCCACATCAAATCCATTATGCTCAAATAACTTGAACAGATAATTACTTCCTGTGAATGCTAAACGGTTAGCTATTGCTTCTATTATTACAGCCGCTGTTGCCATCTTTTATATTTTGTGCTTTCACTATTTAAGTGTAATACATTTGTATACTGTCTCAAATAAGAATAATATTCAATCAACATATGTACTTTTCAAGTTCTCGTTGAAAAAATTAAAATGTTCTTTTCTTCATAATACTATGCTTCTGAATCTTTAATTTTTTTAATTTTAACTGAGTTACTTTATCGGCAAGCTCTTTTGTATATTTAATAAGTAAGAAAGACTTTCTTAATTCCCTCTAATCTAATAAAAAAAATTCAAGATTACTTTTAGATTCAATGTTTAAGTTTATAACAATTTTATATAAACCTGATTTCTTTATTTGAATAACATAATAATGTATGGTATTTATTATATGTAACTTATATTCAGCAAAATATGATGGATTAAGGTCAAATCCACAAGTATTATCCACTGTTCGTAGTGTAATCGGAGCATTAAATATATTCAACAAACTGTCTAAATTTAAGTGTTATTTGTGGTCACCTCCAAGTCAGTCCCTGCATATATGGCGGGTTAGAGCTTAAGAGATGACCCTCATCAACTTTCTAAATTTCTGTTTTTTCCTAGAATTCAAGTTTTCTAAAGCTCAGGGTTTCTGGGTCTGTACTTCCCTCCCTTCAAATATTTCCTGATGGGCTGGTTTCCTTTCCCTTCCACCCTGTACCAGTTGTAAATCCATAGTGACCTCTGCCATAAGGTCATTTGAGTTGTTTTTAAATTTTTTATTTTCCTTTAAGGTGTTGATGTGTTCTATTTATGGTTTTATTTTCCGGCTATTATAGATCAAATTTATGGAGTTGTATTTATTGAGAATTTTTTTTATATTGGTGCATGCATGTATGTATGTATGCTTACCTGTTTCAATATCATTTTTCTTCTATGTTAGGTATATTATGATGTTAGATTTTTATATATTATGGGTGATAGTTTGAATTTGTTATTTGTTAGGTTACTGCATTTTAGATATTGTTATACATTATTATAAAGTCATGTAAATCATTTCAGTTTTATGGTGGTTGATGCATGATTATTTCTTCCTCGGTTTCGATGTTGTTGGCTGCAAAGGAGATATGTTTTCTTTCTCTTTCCTTGATCATTCCTTGGTTGTTGCGTTTCATCATATGCAGTGTTCTCTAGGTTGTGGAAATACAGCTTGTAATACTCTGTATGTCTGTTTCTTTCTTTTCTTTTTTTTTTTTGGTTCTTGTTTTGTTTGTTTCTTTGGCGAGTTTCTTCAGACTCTTGCTGAATCCCTGTGTGGCAATTCTTCTAGCTGTGCTAGGTCTTTTTCTGCTGTGTTTGAACTGTTCATCTGCTCTGTCGGTTCTCGTCGAGTTCTACTTTAATTAATGTAGTCTTGTGCGCTTGTGCAATTTGCCGATTTTCTTCTTTTTCTGTGGTTGAGGGGCTATTCTCTGGTATTTCCATTCTAACCGGTGTTATCATCTGTGTATTTGTTTTTCCTTTATCTTCATTTGGTATTGGTGCCTTTGTTTCTTTCCCTAATGTCTCGGATCATGACCTTTGAGTTCACATTTGTTACATGTTCTGTTGTAAATGCATCCTCGGTACCATGATTTTTACTAAGAAGCCATGTATGTAAAAAAAGGTTGTCGATTTTGTTGCGTTTTTTCTTGGTATTTGCAGTATTCTCGCTCCTGTCTGTATTCCTGAATAGTTCGAGTACATCGCCATTTTATGTTCTTTGTTTTCACGTTGAATTTCTGCTCAAACTTCTCCACTGTAGCTTCTATTGGTATCTCTATCGGGATTCCTGTAAGATAAACATCTACATATTTAGCTGTTATTTATCTCTGTATTGGTGGTGGCTCTTTGACTTAGGCAGTTTTTCTGTTTATTTCTATGCTATCCATTTCCAAACTTATTCCATATCCCTTTGGGCGTAGGATAAATACTCCGTTTCCTGCTTGGCTTATCGCTTGAAATTTATCCATGTCAATTCCTTGTTTAATACATCTCCACAGCTTGGTCTATGTTCCGCTTCAATGGCCAAGAGGTCAACCGCCTGTGTTCCTGCGCGCCGGCCGGCCATGAGAATCTTGCCCTTCTCGGATTCCAAGGCAGATGTTTGAAAAAATTTTTGTAGTACTGGCATCTTATGTAATTTCTGTTTCTTTCTCATTAAAATGTTCTTCAATACTATATCAAATAATACTATATTAAAATGTTCAAATATTTTGTTCTGTTTTACTCACATTTCCTCCGTCCTGGCTGGACAGTAGATTTGCAAGTAGTAGTCAATATGACATATTTGTACTAGCTCTCTTCGCAACAGACACTAAATTTAATCGTGCACATATTGCACATCCAAAGAAGTTTCATTTTTTATACCAGCTAAAATTGCAAGTTTTAATATATTACAAAAATCAAGTGGCAATATACATGCAGGTCATCATCCAATTTATTTAAGCTTTTATTAGGATCATTAAACTTGTTTTTAATCTGATCAACTATAGTATTTATTGCAACACTCTATATATCGTTTTCTTTGTTGAATTCAGTTTCGACTGTCTCTATGCCTCCATATATTTCTGATTTAAATGTATCAATTCCTTCACTTAATGCTAAAGTCTTTTTTATCTACTTCAACTTAATTGCATATGCTTCTGTTGTAAACTTTTGTTCCATGTCATTCAAATCTTTTCCTAATTATTTCACTGTTTTGTCAAAACTTCCTTGTGCCATATGGATATTATTAACCAGCTCTCGATCCATATATTTTTGTTCTCATTTTTTTTTAAATTTTCGATTCCAACACAAAGTTTATTTTTTAAAGATATGCTAAATCCTGATATTTTATCGATTAAGTCAAGTATTGATAAATCATAGGTCGTTCTCATACGTCTAATCATATGTTCATTCATATTTATTTGGATTTTGTTGTCATCCATCTTTTGAGATATTTCTGTTAAATCGTTCCTTTTTGCAAATGCAACAAGCATTAGTGTTAGAAGTTATCTTTTCTTTCAGTTTTGCTATAGCACCTTTAAAATTATTGACTAAGTTTTAATTTCCCGATTGTTTTGTTGTATTTTATTATTTAAGTCTTTCTTTAAGTGTTCTGCGATTGTGAAGAACTTTAGCCTTTATTGTTTCAATAGCAGGAACTAATGCATCTATCCCCGAGTTATCCTTTATTCAATTGGTTTCAAGTATTGATAAATATCATCTGGTCTTTCTTCCTCTCTTACAGTTTTCAGTACAGTTATTGCATTTAACATGGTACTAAGTCTCTGCTAAATCAAGTCATGTGATATTAAAAATCTTTATTATGATATTGTCAATCTGTTTTGTAACTCTTCAAACTGAATAGCTTTTTCTGTGATATCGTGATTCACAACTGTTCATTTATTATCAACTTGTTCTCTCCGTGTTTTTATACATTTCAAATTATTATCATCTTAATTCTGACGTATTTGAGCGTCAATTCGTTTTTGTACATAACTTTTACTAGCTGCATCAGACTTTTGTATCGGATCTGCTAAATTTGTAATACAGAGGTCATTAAAGTGTAAATTTAGTGATTGACCTCGTGAATCATCTTGCATCTTTCTTTGAGGATTTAAATCTAAAATCGCTATGACCTCTAAAGATATTTATTCCATCGTTCTATTTACCTAATATGAATTAGCAACTTGTTCCCTGAGCCCACCTGATTTTACGAGCTACGCGAAAATAATACGTTACAATCATACCGTGAAAATCTGTAACTTTTCCATCTTCATCTTTATTGCTGATAATTCATCAGTTTATGATACCTCTTTGTAATAGCTTGAAATTTCTATTAACACTGTATAAAACAAAGTCACCGTAAAAAAAAAAATTTAAAAAAAGAATGACATTTTTAACAGGTATATACTTTAGTGGGCTTGAATAATGTCGAAGACTCAGTTGAGCTGCAGATGTGGCCATTTTTTATGTTATTGATCTGGTCGAAGAAAATATATAAATTTGTAGGTTTCGAAAATCCATTAATTGTATCTGATTCAGTAAATGTTTATATAGATCTCTGACTACTGAATCCTGAAGATTTAGAATTGTAAATGGTTATATACACCCTGTAATTACTGCTCGGAGTTTTATAACTTTTCAATCGTGTTTTAAGCACTCAATATCAATACTTCTTCATTGTTGTTATTAGCAATAATTCCGCATTTGACTTTGTTCATGTACATTTCAAGGTTATATAATCCATCAGGAAATAAAAGTTGTTTCATTCTTATAGTTAGTGTAATAGAGTATATATTTTGATCATTTGCAATATTGTAATAACCAACTACAAAATCTATTCTCTGTAATGAAATGGATATTGCATCATATGTTACCAATTGAATTTGAAAAATATATTTTTTCACGGATTGTACTTCTACTGTAATATAAATGTCCATTTGTATGGGAGAAGTTTATACAACCAAGAGTTAAAGATTTCCTATTTAATTTGTATCATTTTACTTTGTTGCAATTGTACTCTTCTCCAAAAATTTCTTTCCTCTTTAATTTATTTTCCTTCTATAAAAAAAGTGTTCTTTTTTACTCTTTACTATTTTGACTTTCTGTATTACCGACTTTCTCCCTATTTACATTCTTTATCTCCTTTTATCTCTTGTACACAGTAACTATCATATTAAATTTATCTTTACTTATTTCATAATCGCTTTTTACTTCACTCACCATTTCATCAATTCTGTTTTACTTACTTATAGCAGAGGTTACAATATCGTCGTGTTTTAAAACCTTACGATACACTAGCTTGTCTTTGTAAGCTTTTGCTACAAACCCAAATAAATTTGCATCAAACCCACTAAAAGCTATAGGGATAATAAGTCCTGTTCCTATTCATACAAAACCTAAACTAGCAGGTACAACAGGAATACAACCTAATTCAGTCGCCACGCCAGTAAAAAAAAAAAAAGCACACAGTTTTAACAATGCTCTTTGGTACTTTTTCGGAAACGTTTGTAATGTCATATCTCTTTAATAAAATTATTCTTAATTTAATTGATTTGTATCAACCTAAATTTAATTCCATTGTTTGTAAGATAGAGCAGGTAATATTGGATACAACAGTGGTGCACTTGGTATTTTATGTCCCATTTAAAAGTATGAAATATCTTAGACGTAGCACTAGTGCGGGCAAAACCATGAGTTGCATCAGTTTTATCAGACGTTGCATGTTTAAGCTTGCTTACGAGATTATTCTTTTCTCTCACACACTTGCTCGTTTTCTTTGGTTTCCTTTTTTAACAATGAAATATATATTTATCCTCCTTAGGTCCACAAACACTCACTTATTTACTTAATTACTCCGTCTGGTAGTATCCCTTGTGCTATCAGATAACCAACCATAAACTGACTTTTAAAAAATCGGAATAATCAACTTTATAACTTTAAAAAAATGTTGCTGGTGAATCTATTGACATCTGAAACATCTTTGAAAGCATACTTTAACTAACTGTAAGAGCTGAATTTAATGATGCATGGTACATAGTGATAATTTTGTTTGTCCCACTTGCAATCTATCTGCTGAAAAATTCACTAATTTCTTGAAACTTCAAATGATTTTTTTCACTATACTTACAGCATTTCTGAAAATTGATTTACCTGTTCCTTAACCAGTTTAACAGGTTTTTGAGGAGACTTACCAGTTTTAAAAACATAGCTCGTTGGGTATGCTTTTAAGTACATCAATCTCAAACCTAAGTCAACAATTGCACCACCTATCAAGTAATAAATTTTGTTTGAGCTACTTGCTTGTTCTTTCTTGTTTTAAGTTTTCTGATTTAGCTTTTTTGAATTCTTGTGAACTTGTTCACTTCTCTTGCTTGCTTTGCTACTGTCTCCACCTTCCCTTTATTTTGCAACAAAATTAATAGTTAACGAATCCATGATTTTAAGATTAATTTAAATTTATTCAACATCATGCTACAACTAAATTGTATTTCATCTTAATCTAATCTTAAATTACTGTTGAAATTTTTGTAGTAAATACAAAATTAATTGCAAAAATAGTACAGAAATAAATGGAATAAATGCATGCTTCAGATATGACAAGTTTAAAGACATAACTTAGTTCAACAAACATGGCTATTGCAAAACTTGTATGAAGGAGTATGTGAAAAGGTGGAGGAAACAAAACAAAAAATATCTAAATAAATACACGAAACAAAGGTACCACAAGATTGAAAACTTCACAATTCACATGACAAGAAATATAATTTTACTGGTTATGAAAAAAAAAAAATAGAAAGTCAGATACAACAAAAAAAAATACTTGGTGTTTCATCAATTGAATGTTATCATTGATGGTCAAATTTCACAAAACCTGAAGGTGTGGGGATCTAGATATATATCGTGTTATTCTTTTTGCTTCTTTTAACATTTTTCTGATCCAGAAAAACAGAAGAAAAAATGTACTAAGGACTTCATCAGCAGAATGATTTATTTTCTACTGAGTGTTAACATCACCTGAGGGAATAATGATCGATATTAACAAATTGTCTCAGATATGCGGCAGATTTTAACGGCCCGCGTCCCTGTTCAGCGTTGGTTTGTGAGCACGGATGTATGTAGACTCTTTAACCCCCTGCTCAAATCATGATTGTTCTCGATCTAAGATATTTACTGAGTCCCAAGATACCGTATGGCCCGGGCAAACTGTGTGGATGTGTCGTGATACCTCAGACGAACTTGAACTTGGTCTTCTATGTCTGTTGAATCTCGCTTTCAATGTCCTTTCCGTTTCCCCAATGTAGTTGTGATGGCACTGACTGTCACCTTGTCCTTCACACTTTGTGGTTTGAGCAGAGGGTTAAAGAGTCTACATACATCCGTGATCACAAACCAACGCTAAACAGGGACGTGGGTCGTTACAATCTGCTGCATATCTGAGACAATTTGTTAACATCGATCATTATTCCCTCGGGTGATGTTAACAACCAGTAGAGAATAAATCATTCTGCTGATGAAGTCCTTAGTACAAGGACGAAAGCTTCAGGTACGCTTTCAATTTATTTATTGTGTATGAAATTGAACAGTTGAAAAATTATCAGCTATGAATAATACTACACAGTTAAGCTTTAACCAAAGTAGAAGAAAAATTGCTTTCTCTGATCAAACACGATATATGTGTGCCAGTGATAACAGGTCTAAACATGATAAAGAGCCAGTGATAACATGTCTAAAAATGATAAAGAGCCGGTGGTAACAGGTCTAAAAATAAAATGCCATTAAAAAGAGAAACTGCCTACTTTATAGTCTGATTATTTCTACTTTAGAATATTTACCTATGTCGTATACATACACCACTGTAACAAAAATAATAGCTGCTGTCATTGTTAAGGGAACAATTACATCAACAACAATTCATCCAGTACACATTTTGTGAGTAGCCTACTTAAAAAAAATTTCAATGCTTTTAATTTCAGTGTTTTGTTTCCTCCGTTATTTTGCTTTTTAATAATGTGTTTAAAAGTTGTCCAAACCTAAAAGATAAAACCCAGTAAAGTATCTAATTTCGTTTGCCATCAAATAATCTTCTTTCAACTCTGTTTGCAAGTCGCTCAAATTATAAATGGTAAGAAATTTACTCATCAAAGATGTTACTCCTATTATTACTACATCTAATAATGACCTGGATATTTTACCTGATCTAGCATTTACAAAAATTTTGTATGTTTTCTTGATTTGTTTTCCATCCATTTTTTCCAACTCCTTCTCAGCTAAATGTTTACCAGCTTTTCCTTGTATGTTCCATTTGCGATACTAATTTTAATCTGTTTGTATTCTTCTTTCTCATCAGTTTGTTTCTATTTGCTCCTGTTATTGGTAGCTTCGCTCATGTCATTGTTATTTTGATCTTCTACAAAACCTAATTCTTTTTCAGGTTGCTTTTTATCCATTTAAATATTGCCAAGTGTCAAAAATCAATGTAATGGAATGTGGTCGACAGTTTTAATATCCTGCTTAGGTTGAAGAAGATTTTGTTGACATATATAGATACAATAAATTATTAGCCTTTTGCTGATAATTTATTGAATGAAGGATTTGAAACTCCAAAAAGAAACTACCCAACAATTAACTATGGAAGCAGTTGATGAATACAAAGAATTTATCAGGCACAGAAAAAAAGAGAGAGATTAAATACAATATAGTGTAATTAAGCCTCATTTAAATATTAGGGATAAAATGTAGTATTACCATGAAATAGGCAGAGAAATAATACAAATTCCAAAGAGGGTATACCAAAAAATATGTATTCACCTAACTCTACAGCTATGCAAGCAAACTGGTGGAATTGAATTTTGTGCTCAGTTCGTTGGGAAAAAGAAGAAAATGAATGGAAATCACCAAATGTCAAACCTACAGTACTACAACTACCTACTGAGCAACCAGCTACAGCTACTGAGGGAATATAATTGAGTACAAATGAATCTTTCGAGCCAACATATACAATCAGAATACAGATACAAAATGTATGATGAAACAGATTTGAAAGGAGAGATTTTTAGTGATGCAAGAGAAATACATAATAATTTAAAAAGAAATATTGATTTGCAAATGAATTAGAGAGATGCCAAATATTTTCAAGGCTGAATAAGCTAAGTAGATATTATTGAACACCTTCAAAAGTGAATAAATAGTGTCTGGAAATATTATAATGCAACAGAAATTCATGTCAGTGGCACGAAAAATGGCAGGTCAAGGATATATTGCATTATATTTTGATTCCATAAAAATTTGCAAACTTGTACAGATTCCAATTATCAAATAAGATTAACTGAGAAGACAGACCTGAAAAGATCTTACGCCTGTAGCTGACCAACTATGCCTTTCCTATTCATCAAATATCAACTACTTAAAAATTTATGATTTTTTTGTCAAATAAAATAATCAATCATCACATAGCTCACCTCCACTTTTACTAGTCTCCATTAGCCATTGGAAACATTATCATGCAGAAAACAAATTCAGACTATATTTATCTTGGCCCTTTTTTAACTCAAGATTTTTGTGCAACCTTTGATCTTAACATTAAACTTTGAATTGGTACTATATGGCCAGCATTGTGCTGACATATTGTGAAATCATCTACCTACCTACCGTCACAAGGTATAAGAAATAAAACAATAAAAAAAGAACATCCTGTACTATAATATGAAAGTAGAGGTACTATAATGAGTTGTTAAAAAGAAACGAGATTCATGTTGTTGTTTTTTACTCATTTTAGAAGCTATTATCATTGTCCACCCCTTGAAGCCAGATTTTACTGGGTGAATGTCACAGACTTTGAGTAACCTTGGAGTGACAGCTAGCACAGTACATAGTTCATGCATCAATAATTACCTTGATATGACCACTACAGGTGAGGCCTCACATGAATAGCATGCAGCATGCAGTCCACTCATCTAATTCCTGTACTCATTCTCATGTACAATACATAGTTAACCTGCTGAGGGTAACATCACAATATACAATATTCATTAGTATGGATGGTTTGCCATTGAATAAACATATTTATTCCTACTTCCAATTGCATTAGTCATAAATGGCCTTCTGATTAGGTTATGATATCCACAGGTCAAGCATGGATGAATCAATGTGATCATAAGCACAAACACTTAACCCATATTAGTATAGCATAAAAAGTTGGTCAGAGTGACCTTCTTTGCTTTTATGGGTGAAGTAGTTAGACATGCATCCAATTATCAAGTTTCATGATTGAAATATAAACAGCACCCAGTAAATGTACTTTTAACAAAATTTCAACAAAGTCACTTAAGCATGAAATATAGGTCACAGTGATCTCTTTTGGCAAAAATTATGTAAAACTTATAAAGATGGATCCACTCTTCGAGTTTCATGTTTCTAGGTAGGTTAGTATGCATATAACATGCCAACAAAATTGTGTGGTCATGAACTAAATGCAAAAACTTAACCAAAGCCAGTAAAAGATGAAATATACATCACAAGAAGCTTCTTCTGTTGCAAAGGTGTGGTAGTAACAGAGATGTATATCATCATCAATTTCAAAATTCTAGCATGAGCATTGCCTGAGAAATCAACACAATTGAACCCAAGTGAGTGAAGCATAAAATATGCATCATAATAAAATATTACTAAAAAGAGGGAGTAATGCTTATCAAGATGCATTCCAAAGATGCATGATCCTGTATAAGATTGTATGTACATAGCACACCATAAATGTATGTAGTCATGAGCTAAATACAAAAACTCAATCTAAGCCAGTAAAATGTGAAATACAGGTCACAGTGACCATTATTGGTATGGATGCAGTACTATAAGAGATGTATACAATCATCTAGTTTAATAATTAAAGCACGAACAGTAAGTGAAACGACGAAAACGAAGGTGTAGTAGTCATCAAGATGCATCCTCTCGCCAAGTTTTATGATTTTAGGTACAAACAGTATTATACAGCAGATAAAGCACTAATGTCGTCATGAGCTTAATGCAAAAACTAAACATATACCAATATAATTTGAAATGTAGGTCACAATGACCTTTTGTTACAACTGTGTGGTACTAATAGGAATAAATACAATCAAATAGTTTTTGATGATTCTGGCATGAACAGTGCTCGAGACTGAATCAAAGTCAGTTAAGCATGAAATATGGGTCACAGCAACCTATAATGCAATAGGTCAGCTGCCACTTTTGATAGGTCAAGGATTCACAGTGGCAAAATCTCTTTCTCTGAGATAGGACAGACTTGTCCACTTGTCGATTCCATGAATGTGTTTTCAAGGGAGGCAAACCAGGTTCAGACAAGTAACACAGTCTTGGTTTTGTGGCGCTTAATGCCATTTTCCAGCACATGATAGGCTATACATGGCACCCAGTATATTTTGATGGAGGAAAAACCCAGGAAGAACCACCGACCCACTGCAAGCTACTGGCCACATACCTAGGTTGGTCGAGCTGAGACTCGAACTCACATGGACAGAGGTGAAATGTGTGAGTGATCTGTAAGGCGAGTGCCTTCACTTGGCCACCCTGGGCCCCTTCTGAGGAGTAACACATTCCATCTCAAAATTGATGACATGGAAAGACAACTTATCTAATACCTCCCTGATGATTAAGAACTCCAAATGATGGAGAATAGAAATCAAAACTATTCATATCACAGAGTAAAATTGCAGAGTGTTTCTAAAGAACATTGTCCAGATAGGCCCAAGCTGGTGCTAAAGACCTTGTCTGCACAAAGAAAATCATTAAGTCTAGGACCTCTGTAAAAAAGGTCTCGTGATAAGACCAAATGGTACCTTGAGTTTGAAACTGCTATACCATCTGAAGTATCTGAAGAGAGCTTAAGCTATATTGTATACCTGAACACACTATACGAGTCTGACTGATAAATTAAATAAAGATGACACACACAGCAAGATAACTATTCATAGATAATAGCTTTAATTTGTATGTCTTGATGCAAGATGAAATTTCAGAAGTAGGTTTTTCCTTATTTGCTGTCCGATGTCACCTGTTGGCAACTCTGTGAAAGCATGAATGAAAATAATTGAATTTGAAGGGTTAATAGAACCTGAAAATAAATTGGATACAACAAGTTCTCTGTCCCTTTTTCAACACAAATGCCTTATCGTCAAACAAGGGTCCCTCGAAGAGACTGACACTCTACTAGCTGAAAAGAATTTCCAGGAATCCAAGATAAGACCGTTTCTTCTTTTTAACTGCCAAGTATTGGAACTGTTATATTCTTGAGCAATAACAAGATTTTCAAGATGGCCACCATGGCAGCCATACTGGAAATCAGATCAGCACTATCTTCATTTAGGTTTTGGTTTGGTGCTTTATGGCACAGCAACACAAGTAGGTCAATAAGTCCCAAGGCAATTGCAGTAAAGTGTCTTGCCCAAGGACACACCACAGTATTCAAAAGAGGCTGATTTGATGGTAAGTTTCAAACCTGCATCCATTTGATTACGAGTCCAGCATACTAAAAATTGAGCCACCATGGCTCCTTCTTCATTTAGGACCAACTAGACACAGTAAGAAGTCTTCTAGTGAAAACCCCATTTTAATGTGACCATCCATCCAGAAGAAGTAGCAATAAAAGATTTTCAGATCAGCACCATTTTCATTTAGGACCAATAATATCACAAGAAGCCATGGCAGCCATACTGAATGTCAGATCAGCATGATTTTATATTTAGGACCAACTAGACATCAGAAGAAGCCTTTTAGTAAAAATGCTATGCTGATATGACCATCCATTCAGGAGTAGTGATAACAAGATTTCCAAGTGGCACCATTTTCATGTGGGACCAACTAGACCTTGGGATGAATATGTGTGCAAAGTTTCATGGCAATCCTCCAAGTAGTTTAGGAGGAGTAGCAATAACAAATTTGTGCTAATGGGCAGATGGATGGATGATGGACAACAGGCCATCACATACGCTCTTCTGGTCTGTGACCAGTAGAGTTGAAAACAGCCTACATGCTATCTATGCCCTAGATCAGTCACTTGATATGCCATACATCTCATAAATCAAAATATTGTGATTTTATTACATTCAGTAATGTTGAATGAAGATCATGGCTTTGAACTATTTTCATGAAACATTCTTATATCAAAAGATTTGTGGCCTTCTTTATGGGATTTTCATGCTAGACACTATACTGGGGCAATCATGTTTGATTATGATGTCATATGACAAAATGGAAGCTCTGTCAGCTTGAGCCTGTAGCTGAATTCACTCAGGACATCCTGACCTTAGTATGTGCCAAATGGAATGTTGGTATTACATTCTGCACAATTTTTCTAAAAAATAACCAGAATAAAAATTCAATATACTTATAGAATTGTTTAAAATGCCATCGTGTATAGCTATGATTGTCTCTCTGCATATAATTCTAAAGGTTAAATATCAAAACCACTAACTGAAATTTGATAGGTTTTGTTTTCTCTCAAATCTGATTTCATGTACACAAGTATAATGTCATGTGTTAAATATTGATACACACGGCATATATGCATAGCAGACAGGAACAACGTGGTCAAAAGTATACCATCTATAAAGTGACTTTTTTAAACAGTAATCTAAGTTGTTAAACTTATATATGAACTACTGTGTTACTGTTTATGATATTTTTTAAAATCCGAATGATGCCCTTCCAACCAGCATTACAGAAATTAAATAAATCTAAATAAAATCAACAGGAAATTCTAAATACAAGTTTTTACACACTTGAATATTACCCTTGAACATCAATGATTACATGGACACAATTAAATGATAAATCTAGCTGAGGAAGGAAGCCCAATAACAATACACCTTTAAAACCCAAATATATTAGGTGAATATCTCTTAGATTGTTAAAACTAAAAGTCGACTATTCTGCTAAATGTAAACCAATTACAGAGGCATTAGCTATAAATTTTGGTGCACAAAATGCAAATTTTCAATTAGGGCTGTTCCAGTAAAACATAATTGGGACCCAAGAAAGGCACTTTCAATATGGAGTAGTCACCGACAGATGCAATTTTGAATTTGTTTATAATTTTCATATGAACTCTGCAAGTAACCCGAGTTTCCTGGCATATATTATTTTTTAAAGTGCCTTTCATGGGTACCAAGTATGTTTAAATGGAACAGCCCTTATACCATACAGTTATCAATTTTTATTGCTTTTAGAATAAATAAAAGTCGATGTTGCTCTGTCCCCTTTTAGGAGTATGCAATTCTGATTCCACACAGCAAGCATTTCTTCTATCGGTCCACACAGATACTGAGCGATGGCTATACAAGATAATTTGCACCATTTGAAAGCAAATGAGTGAAACAGCAACAAGGCAAAACATTAGAAAAGTAAAGAATATATCTGAGCAATCAACAAGATTGCTGGAATGCTCTAAAATAGATGAATGGGGCTAAACATAACATTGACTTGCTAGCAAACCACATGGTTTTATTTACATATTAGTCTGAATACCTAAAATGACAACAGCAATGAAGATTATAACAATGATAAAATGTCTTATTATTAATTGGGTCGAAATGCAAACGGTTAATATAAAGCAACCTAAATGAATGTCCATTCTGATTTTTCAGTACAGCCTAGTCCTAACAATAATAGGTACACTGTTATGCAAGCACTGTTCATGATTTACGAATGCGAGATAATTTTGCCATACTCTGCATGCACTAGTCTCTCACAAATATTCCCATGGATGGTCAAACCAACAGGTCATTTTAAGCGACCTCTATTTTTGTTGCGAAAACATGCTAATGCCAGGAAAAATAACACACAAATTGTCTTCTTATTTCTCTAGTAGAAATTTCTGATATATCTGGTACACGCTCAGCAAAAAAAACATCGTAAGAAAATCATTATAAGCACCACTTGCATAAAATTGTACAAAATATGGCTAATGCATCTTTAGTGTTTTTTTTTTCTCCCTTCAATATGGGCTTCATTACTATTATTTAGAATTCTGAGAACAAGAGACCCAAGTGCACCCGATATTGCTCACCTGCATTGCATAACTTAACATTTGATCATTTCATTAAGCATAATCAAAGTCATTCAACATTTTGATAATATAAGACTATTTAACAAGTTTGATCGAAATCCGATACAAAATATAGCTCCTAGATTGTTTACATGCTCAGCCAATCAGATGCAAGATCATATCATTAGTATGCATGAATTTCACTCATAATCATAGTGAACCAAGATCTTGATGACAGAGTCCTATTTACCAAGTTTGATCACAATCCTACCAAAAATACCGTTTCCAGACTGGTAAAAATAATCCCCGCATCAGATGCAAGATTACCTAATAAATATGCATTGGTATTGCTCATAATGAAATAAATCCAATATCTTGATGATATTTGCCTGTTTACCTTGTCTAATGAAAATGGGGTCAGAAATACAATCTCTCAAGTGGTAAAAAGCTTCCCAAGTTTGATAAAAGATATGACCTGAAACAGAGACACTAAAGCACTGACAAGCTCAACCAATCAGTTGTAATATCCCGCCCAAAAATATGCATGGATGCTCATAATTGCACTCATTCAAAATTTCCATGATTTAAGCTTATTAACCAAGTTTGATCAAAACTGGATCAGAAATACAGTCTCAAGAGTGGTAATAAGCTCACTCAATCACATGCAAGATCATCTCTTTAATATGTGTGGATCCTGCACAATATCAAACTTGTGCAAAAACTTGATCATATAAGAACATATATATATAAAGTCTGATAAAAATCAGATCAAAAATATGGCTTCGGGAGAGTTAACAAGTGCTGCCAATCAAATGCAAGATTACCTCTTTAATACACTGCTCCCTCGATAACTCGCGCCCGGATAACTCGTGAACCCGCTTATAATGCGGGGTCAGGCATGGATCCCATTTTTTTAAACTATAAAATAAAAAAAAATATAAAAAATGTCACTTATTTGTTGAAGGTGAAAAAAATTGCAATCAAAATTAGTAAATGAAACCTTATTATATCACTTGTTTTATTGTCAAAAACAGTGGTTAATACCCGGAAATTTGAATTGACATCATGAAATTAATATCTTTTAAAAAGAAGTCATATATTTTGTTCAATTTTCTTTCCAAACAACATTCTCAGTACACTATAAATAACAATAGTCGACAAAATTTTGATCAATGAAAACGTCACTAATACCTATTGGTGGCAACACTTTAAAAATAAATACCAATTAAATAAGTTTTGCCAAGTGAAATTTGTGTTTTAGTTCTATCTTTTAATTCGGTTTCAGTGTAATCATCATACATGCAATATGCCCTCTTGTGTTAAAACGTGAAAAATAGAATTCAACCGACCCAGCTATTGCCACGAGCATTTCCGTGAAAACCTAATTAAGTGCCGACCGGTTTCTTTAAATCTCCGACTTGTGGAAGTATTTGTTGTGCTGTTACACTCAATTAATAGCAGACCTGCTTTGTATTATTACATTAATTACATCTTTTGAATCAAATCAAAGAAAGGGGGTAGAATAACAGAAAAGTTAAAAGGTGTGCAAATCCTGCCTGCGTATGAGCTAGTGGTCACAGCTGTGTGTCAGGTCAACTCATTTTAATTGAACTCTGTTATAAATATTATTATGATGTAAGTAATATAATTAAACTACCTTAAATTAGCCTACTCATTCACAAATGTGATCAAAGATAGTAAGGCAACCAAGCCAAATGAGTACTTTGGTGAATAAAAAGCTTTGTTTTACAGATACGGTTCATTACAGAGAAGCGAGTTCCACAGTTTGTATTGAACTTAATATTTCTAACTTGCTACTCAGGGATTTCCCCAAGGATAAGAAGAAGTTTCACTGCTACATGTATTTGACCTGAAATCATGGCATCCATATTTTATTAATAGAACAATAAATAAATCGAGTTTCGACGTTGACAGTTGTTTCACGAAATAAATGTCCCTAGTTTTTGAAAAAAGAAATCTTGTTTAGTTGTGAATCGACAACAAAAAGCAGTGACATAATACACAATGTTTTTGCGTACACGTGTTGTTGAAACCGCTTGGACTAATGTTGTTAACGATCTTTCAGAGGTTCGGTAACTTGAAAATAAAGGTAATTTATACAGAAAAGCAAACGACTACATTAGAAAAAAGGCCTTTATTGACAATTATTCCGAATGTAATTATAAAACTAGTATTCAGACATTAAACAGCCCCATTACCCCCCCTCCCCCCGCGGTTTTCTCGATGTCCAGCGGGGATGGTATCCCCTTCTTCATTTTTTTAGGTCCCTCGGTAACTTGCGCCCTCGCTTATAGTGTGGTCTATTTTTTGGACCCCATTGTGAGCAAGTTATCGAGGGAGAGGTGTATGTGGATTCTGCTGAATTTCAAAACAATCCAAGATCTTGCTCATATAAGCCCACATTCCAATTTTGATCAAAATCAGATCACAAATATTGCTCCCAGAGTGGTAACAAGCTTAGCCAATGTGATGTAAAATTACATCATTAATATGCATGGATATCACTCATTATCGAACCCATCCAAGATCTTGATGATACAAGTCAATATTTCAAGTTTGATTAAAATTGGATCAGAAATGTGCCTTCCAGAGCGGCAACTAGCTCAGCCAGTTGACCTATTGCCACTTGTCAATCACACTAATCAATTAACCAATCAGTGAGTGTAATTAGGCACATCTCCAGGCACCATTTACATCTGCCATTTTCCTCCAACAAACTGATTGTAACAATAATGAATTGGTTATCACAATTATATTTACAAATTTTGCGATGGTCCATCAATTTTTCAATTGATGATGGTACAAAGGTGACATTGGGGGCTTTGTAATTCCAGATTGTCTAAATGGAGGAGTTGGATTTATTCCTTTCCTGAAACCTAGACGAAACTTGTATAGATAAAGGCTTGTGGTCGCCTGCACAATCAGATGAACGTGGACTCTTTTGATGGCAATTACCACATATTTGTTTGCAAAAAAGTATGCAGAAAAGCATATCCTGTCGTTAATTTGATCAATAAAATTTTTTTTATAAAAAAATAGAAATTGAAAAAATATGTACAAATGAACGTGTCTAGAATAAGGGTGAGAATCTCCACTAACCTCATTTTTTTTTTCTTCTTCTTCTATAGGAAGCACTGAACCCAAGACTGCATCATTTTTAGAGTTTGAAAATTTACATTTTATTACTGGCTTGTCCCAAAAATAATGCATCATCATCTGGATTTTAGACACTCGAGTGACTCTTGATTTCAGTCACTGAGCTGAAGAAGAGGTCGGGATGAAACTTGTAATTAATTGTAAAGAAATACAAAAACAATGGTTTCAGATATTTATCTTCCGATATATTAAGCATGTATTTACATGTTTACATCAACACACATCACTCATCAAAAATTCCATCTCATGAATAGAGTAGAACTTTAAAATTGTTATGTACAACAGTATACTTCTAAACAGTAACTATTTACACTTTTGCTATATATTCTCAATTCATTTACTTCTAAGAAAACCTCAACAAAAGTCATTAAAAATTAATAAAGATATGACTGTATACAATCAATAACATCTTTTGAAGTGAACTTCCTTTTACACGAATATATTCATAAGCCGCTTTAAAATTGATTTACTGAAGAAAATAAACACATAGATTATTACTAAATGAACTTGAAATACAAATATAAATATTGTTTACTGCAGTATAATTTATGCAACTTGGTAATTTTACATTTTTAAGACAGACAAGACTCATTTTTAATGAATCTATCACTGAAATTGAAACAGATTTATTTACCAAATAATGAATGTTTGTCAGAGGTAAACAGGTCATCATGTCGCATGATTCAGTAGGCAGAGCAATCCATTATCTCTTGTAAGATCAACTGGATGCTAGATCACCTCATTAATATGCATGCATCTTGCTCATTATCAAACTTATCCAAGAGCTTGATATAAGCATATATTCCAAGTTTTATCAAAATCTGGCCTCCAGAGTGATAACAAGCTCAGCAAATCAGATGCATGATCACCTCATTTGTATGCATGGATCTCGCTCATTATCAAGTTCATTCGAGATCTTGGTGATATAAGCCCATATTCCAAGTTGGATCAAATCTGGATCAGAAATCTGGCCTCCAAAGTGGTAAGAAATTATTTCAAATCAGATGCAAGATAACCTCATTATAATGTATGGATCTTGTTAATTATTGAACCCATTCAAGATCTTGATGATACAAGTCACATTTCAAGTTTTATCAAAATCAGATCAGAAACATGGCTTCCATAGGGGTAACAAGCTCAGACAATCAGATGCAAAATCAGATCATCAATATGTGTGGATCTTGCTCATTATCCAACTCATCACAGATCTCAATGATACAAGCATATCTTCCAAGTTTTATCAAAATCTAACTAGAAATACAGCCTCCAGAGTGGTAATGAGCTCAGCTAGCCAGGTGCAAGATCACCTCATTAGTATGCATGGATCTCACTCATTATCAAACCTGTCCAAGATTTTAATGATATAAGCATATATTCCATATTTGATAAAATCGAATCAGAAATATGACCTATAAAGCGGAAACAAGGTTAGCCAATCAGATGCAATATAACTTCATTAATATGCATGGATCTCTCATTACCAAACTCGTCCCAGATTTTGATGATATAAACCCATATTCCAAGTTTTATAGAAATTATATCAGAAATATGGACTTTATAATGGTAACGATTGTTGATGGATGCACAACACACCACAGACAACACAGAACAGATGCAGGGCCAAACCATAATTTCAGCCAGATGAGCTTATAATCAAGTACTTAAAAAATTATTTTTGTATCCAGTTGACCTCACAGTACAATTAAGTGCTGAATAAAATTTTCTTGTACAGTTGCAATAAAAATTTCCAAATATATTAAAATACAAGTCTCTTGAATAAAACGCTATAATAGGAACATTCTTCAAATAGAACAATCTATTTTTTATAAGACTGGAGAAGTGCATAAAAATAATTGGAAAATTGTAACATACATGAGCAATCCTACAATCTTTAGCCTCGCACCAAACTAATAATGCCAATTCCTTATATGTTATCCATTAAATTGCAAGTGTAGACCATAATAATCAGTACTGAGCATTTCAACATAGTCTATACAACTGGTTATTGTTTGATCTTACTTCAAAACACTATGGATTTACAAAATCATGCTGATATACTGCTTTTTTGGTGGTCGTTAGGATAGCACCATAGAAGGTTGACAAACTTTAAATTTTCCAAGACAAAAAAGTATAGTTGTTTCAAGACTGAACTCGCACATACTGAATCACACTGGCTGATCTGAGAATAACAAGTATCTATCAAGCATTTCTTAAAATGAAACTCTTGGGAGTAAAGACTGACTACGAGGCTTGTTCTTTGTTCGGAGGGATATAATAATGTCAATATTTAACAGTGCTAGCTTCTTTAATAAATCAAATTAGGAATTTTAAATAGTTTTGTGTAAAATGCATCACATGTAAAGGCTGTTCCAGCAAAATATACTTGGGACCCAGGGAAGGCACTTTAATTTGGAATAGTCATCCATAGATGCAATTTAGAACTTTATATCATTTTTCAAAAGCACTCTTGGAGTAATCAGAGTACCCTGGCATATATTTTTTAAAAAAGTGCCTTCCCTGGGTACCATGTATGTTTAAATGGAACAGCCCTAATATAAAGTGTGTGTATATATGTATATATATTTATACATAAAATCCTAAAACAGCTCAGACATTGGACACAAGATGCCAATAATTATCCCATGCAATTGTTTGGTCATTGTGTTTTCCCAATTGTTTAAACACTCTATTGTCACAGTGCACAAGACACAAAAGGTGTGAAAACTTGTCTCCTGGACTTGTCAAAACCTGATAATTGACCGCAGGGTCTGTTCTATAATCATTACATCAGTCCCTCACACAACATGCTTTTTAACTATATTATGTGGTGGTGTGTCAGCATATACAAGACCTTTAGAACAAAATATATTTAGCCTAGACCCTAATTAAAAGAAAAGAAAATATACAAGAAACAACAACTTTTATTGTCATCCTTGAATACCTGTTTGAGGAACTGATCAAATAAAAATTTACAGTTGGATTTGACTGGAAATGCTTGTTAACTAAGTATGCATTTTCAAGATAGTAAGTTTGCTTGTTGTAAATTAATAATTATTTAATTTTTTTATAGCAGAGTGGCATAATATGCTGTTAGGTTAAATTCTAAAGTATAGTTTTCTGAGAAAAAAATCAATTTTAAAAATAAATAGTGAGATAACTACTGAAGCATGGCAGATAGCACCAAAACTGAAGCAACAGCAAATCCTAATTCAAAAATGACACAGTTCCTGGTACATTTAATAATAAGTATATAAATATTCAGTTTTTTGTTTGCTGTAAATTGTGATTGATTTTGTGATGTGTAACTTTGAATGATTTTATATTAAATTTCACAAATATCTGCCCAGCACACTAATTTTCATGAAAAAATGGCTGGGAAGAGCCAATAGAATTTTAGAATAACACAGAAATAACCAACTCTGTACAGTACATTAAATTTTTTTTAGAGCATCTGAACACCCATCAAGCATACTGGAAAGCTAATGGACGTTGGTATTTAGATATAGAGCCTAATATCTACCAAGTTGGACATAGTCACATACCATTTGTACTGGGTAAAAGTATGAATACTAATACCTACATCCTAACCCTGATCTGCGCTCAAACAATCAACAGATCATGGCCTACTTGTGACAATATGTTAATGTTCATACCTCTGACAATTTTATTTGCAAGTATTCAGAAAATAAAAGTGAACACTGCTACAATGAGAGATCAAGGCCATGCTTCTGATGGAACATCCATAGACTTTAAGACTCTATAAAATTAGGATCTTTGTGTGTGGCAATATCTTTCTTGAGCTACAGTATAAAACTAATAATTGCCTTGTTGATTACTTGGATAAAATTAATGAAAGTAATAAAATGATTATCAGGTCTTTTAAAAGTATCTGATGCCTTAGTAAAACAAAGATTGTTAAAAATTTACATGTTATTTTCCACTATAATCTAAAAGAACTGCAAAAACATTGAAACAAAATACTAAAGAGAACTGGTGACTAGTCTAAAATGACAACAGTTAAAGTAAATATATATTTTGTCCCTTTGTCATGTTGCTACTTATCATGTCTACCAGTGACACTTTTTAAATTTATAATAAAACTTGCTCTCTGGAAGAATGAAGACAATCAAAACAAAGAGGAAAACCAGACTTTACAGAAAAGCAATTCCCCCATTGTAATCCATATAAAAATACATACACTTGATGTCAGTGTGAAATGAATGTGGCTGTGCTGTTGAGAAGGTAGTGAGCCAACAGCTGTTGGCTAGTTTTTTTATTAAAAAACCCAGCAACAGCTGTTGTGTACTTAATATCCAATATCCTCTGTGCACTTGTGATGGCCCTCTGTTGCATATTGCACCAAAATTGATGAGGATGATACAATTCTTCGGAACATTTATCTACCAATACTACCTGCAAACAATCTGGTCTTGCCTATATACAGGACCAGGAGTCACTGATGAATGAATCAGAACAGTTCCCATCATAATTCTCCTCCAACTTTGCAAGAACTTCTCGTTTAACAAAGACCAGACACCATTACTTTCTACAGAGTCTGTCAATGCCACTAATGACACAACTATACTTGAAATATCTCTAGAAGTCTGCAAACTCTTTGGAACATTTCTCTGTTGAAGATATTCTAAGCGGCTCCTCTTCATAGTCATCAAAGTTACTGGCATCTCCAGGTCCTTTGCACTTTGGTATGAATGGTGCCTCCACCTGCAATATATGTCTATAAATGAACCTGGGAAATATGTATGCAAGAATTTTCAAGTTCCCATTAGTATAAGACAAGGGTTGCCTGGAACACTATTTCACCTGCAAACAGTTCTGATATACATTACACGAATTTCAAAATATTGAACACAAAAGTAAAAAAAAAATCTTAAAACTATTGAGAACCACAAAGAAAAATGATACCAATTCTCTGCTATATGCACTCTTTTGTTTTTATTCTTCAATACAGATCAAAGAAAACAATAGCGTGATTCTTTTCAACTGAATGGACTACTTAATGGCTGAATGTGAGCTTAAAGATATGTACAAACTGTATTTAACAAAAGAGGAACGATTACCACCAAAGTATGGAAGACAAATGAAGGATCAGTGCTTTTTGCAGTCAATATACCACCATACAATAGCAGCCAATAGTACCTGTACTATCAGAAACTTAAATGTCTATAAATATGCTGGAAAAAACGTCATTCAGTGTTTCAGCCAGGTTTTACAAAAAGTGGGCCATTGGCGGCCTTCATTTGAAAAAGTAGGCCAATGGTGTGATCACAACCAGCCAATCTCACACTAAAATGAGATATCATTTACACAGTCCATTTTAAATATTATTTGCAAGAAGAACCAAATAAGTAATCTTCTTTACTTAGGATTATCCTTTTTGATGCCTCCAGCCATACTCTAACAATGTGCACTAAGTTGAAGAATATAACTGTATGCCCCTTCAACGTTATAGTTATCAGTGTCTGCGAAGTTTCAGCTTTCAAGCAATTTTTTTGCAGGTGTGATAATGTTATTCTTCTTTGGTTCTGCCATTTTGGAATCCAATTCTTCACTGGAAATTGCATCATCTGTTTGACTGTTATCTCTACTTTTGTGGGTCTTACCAGCTTGTTCACTAAAGTCATCATATCTTCAGTCATTTTTATCGCTTATACGATGTGAACATGATAATGGGGTAAATAAATAATTTATACGTTGTTCTACATCTACCTCTTAGCGAACTTTCATCACCTTTATAAATGATAAATGGCACCACAACAAGGTTTTATCATGTGACTGGAAGTGCATGCTTATGAAAATCAACAAGACTACAAATTTTTTTTAGTAAAAGATGTTAATAAAACAGGTTTGGAAGTTAATTCAAATACATTACTTGAATTTGTTTAAAAATTTTTAAAAATCACCACTATTGTAATTCAGTCGTATGCCAAGCTTATTCTTAACAGTAACCTCTCAACCAATAATTATGGGATATACTGAGTACATGATTATTTCCTGATGATTCTGGGTTTGTGCCATAAATGGGATTAGGAGATTGGGGGAAAATGGATAATCCAAGCATAGTGACTAAAGCAATCGGAAAAGATCACTTGATGGATTTTGTTCATTTTCATAACAACAATCATTGAGCAATTCACACATTTTTACTTATTGGTTAGCAAATCTGAGTCAGATTAAAGGTAAACAATAGTTCCTTGAAGATTTTCAAATTAGCCACTGTGGCAGCCATATTGGATGTAAGATTGGCACCATTTTCATTTAGGACAAATTGGACACCATAAGATCCCCATGTTGATATGACCATCCATTCAGGTGAATTAGTGACAAGATATTTTATATGTTCATTGTGGCATCCATATTTGAGGTAAGATCAGCTCCATTTTCATTCAGACGAACTAGATATCATAATTAATCTTCTGGTGAAAACCCCATGTCAATATGACTTTCCATTTAGGAGTAGCAGCAATATCAAGATTTTCCAGATGGTTGCCATGGTAGCCACATTGGATGTCAGATTGGTGCCATTTTCATTTATTACCAACTAGACATCATAACAAGTTTTCTGGTGAAAACCCAATGCTTATATGACCACTGTGGAGGAGCAGCAACAAGATTTTCAAGATGGCTGCTGTTGTGGTCTGACTCGATATCAGATTGATACTTTTTATTTAATACCAACTAGACACCACAAGAAGTCTTCTGGTGAAAACACCATGCTGATAGGACTTTCCATTCTGGAGAAGCAGCAATAACAAGATTTTCAAGATGACTGCTGTGGTGGCCATACTGGATGTCAGATTGGCACCATTTTCATTTAAAACCAACTAGACATCATAATAAGTCTTTCAGTGAAAACCCCATGCAGATATGAAGGTGGCCATATTGGATGTCCAGCCTGCACCATTTCCATTTAGGACCAATTGAACACCGTAAGAAGTCTTCAGGTGAAAAACGCATGCCAATATGACTTTCTGTTCAGCATGAGTAGGATGAGTAGCAACAAAAAGATTTTCAAGATGGCCACCATGGCAGCCATATTGGATGTAAGATCAGCAGCATTTTCATTTAGGACCAACTAGACATCATAAAAAGTATTTTAGTTAAAACCCCATGTTGATATGACTATCCATTCAGGAGGAGTAGCAATAATAAGATTTTCAAGATGGCCACTGTGGCAGTCATATTGGATGTCCGAGCTGAACCATTTTTATTTGGAAGTAACTAAACATCATAAGAAGTCTTATGGTGAAAACCCCATGTTGATAGGACTTTCCATTTAGGAGGAGTAGCAATAACAAGATTTTCAAGATGGCTGCTGTGGTGGCCATACTGGATGTCTTTTCATTTAGGACTTACAAAACCCTTGGAATGAATGTGTGTGTAAAACTTCATGGCAATTGTCCAAGAAGTTTAGGAGTAGCAGTGATAACAAACTTGTGCTAATGGATGACAGACGATGGACAATAGACAACAGGCCATCCCATATGCTCTCCTTGTGCACAAAATCTTGTATTGCAGGACTTAAAGTCTATATTGTACATATCCCACAAAAACATGTCCTGGCTGAAAGACTGGTCATTGCTTCTGCAGCTCTTTAAATTATCACAATGTGAGATGACAGGGAAAAAATTCTAACAAGTCTCATCACTTACAAAGCATATGGAAGAAATAGGCAATGAGAGGCCCAAGTGGGCTTGAGACTACTCACTTGACTGACATCCACCTAACAACCAAATGGAAGGGCAGTTCACCAAGAAATCTGGATTACTATGATGCTTTCTGGCATTTAGTGGTTTTATATTTTTATTTCTTAATGGCAGCTATATTGGATAGCAGACAATATTCATTTGTGCAAACTTACACCAATATGCTTTCTGTGAAATTCAGTCAACTTCTGTTGACCAGTTTTGAGAAGTCATTTAAAGGTGTTACTTTAACAATGGCCATATTAAATAATTGGAACATCTATTGTGCAAAACTTGAAGGTTTTTTTATAGCCAGTTGATTTCTCTCAAATTTTGCTTAATTTCATAGATTAAAAGATCTTCCATGCCAACATGCTTTCTGTCAAATTCTATTCAATGGTTTGTGAAAAGAAGTCATTGAAAGTTTTGTCAATTTGTAGTAAAGGTGGCTAGATCTTACAATGGATTAGCATCATTTGTAAAAAAAATCTGAAAGACCTTCATAATATGATGGTTTCTGTAAATTTGGTTAAATTCTGAACAGGTTTTTGAGAAGAAGTTGTTTAAAGATTTGTCTATTTTTAGCAACAGTAGCCATATCTGACAGTGGATTGTCATCACTTGTACAAAAAATTGAAACAACTTCAAGCAAAAATGCTTTCTGACAAATTTGGTCATATTATGTACTGTGGTTTTTGAGAAGAAGTCACTTAGTTTTTTATTTTTATTTTTAGTAATAGTGGTCCTATTTGATGGCAAACTGGCATCATTTGTAAACCAAGATTAACAAACACCTCATGTTTAATAGTCCTCTATGTAGGCATTAATGGAGTATGGTTGACTCTAGAGATTATTGACCAATGAGTCTCAATGCCCTTGACCTTTGGTCAAAGTATGCAGCCATTAACTAAACTTGATGTGCAGAAACCATTATTTTCTTTTTAGACCTACTATGACCACGACCTCTCACCTTCAGACCTCAGAATCTTAAGGTTTCTTTATAACTGTAGCGCATGCCATGCACAAAGTTTGGTCATGGAACTCACTCTAGAACAAAAGTTATTCTGCAAAGCCCATTTTTCTTCCAGTCACAATGACCCTGACCTTAACAGCTTTTGACCCCCAAATCAATAGGCTTCTTCGATACATAAAGTTCTAGCCCTCCTCAAACTTTGATCAAGGTACATAGTCCAGCAATAAAGTTTGTATGCAAAAACTATTTTTCTTCTTTTATTCAGCAGCCTTGACCTTTGACCTTTTGACCCCAGAATCAATAGAGTTCTTTTTTACGAAATGTGCATGTTATCCACAAACTCTGGTGAACATACATGGTCAAGAACTGAAATTTGTGTGCAGAAAGCATTTTTCTTCCTTCAGTCACAGTGACCTTGACCTTTAAAAACCCAGCTGATAGGCTTCTTCCTTTCCCCAAGTACAAGCCATCCACCTAGTTTGGTCCAGGTCTGTGATGAAGAACTATTATTCATTCAGCTCCACTTCACAAATGATATCCACAGATGTAATTCAATGAATTTTCATGTGAGCATCTCAAAATGTAGCTAAAATTAAAGATTTTTGTTTTGCGCATGAATTATTTCAACATCATTCATATCGACATACAGAGCAACACCACCCAATCAATAAATGCTGAAATTGGGTGGTCTGTTTACATGTAATCTGCCATTTTGGTCCTGGAGTTGTGGAAGAGTCCAGTTTTGATACAGGGCTGAGGATTCATGGGAGCCATCGGTTGCCATAGGTAAACAAACATCATCTACATCATGTAGTTTTCTTTCAACTGTTTTAAAATTTCTACTTAATATCTATTTATAAGATTTGTCTAATGATTGATAAAATCTATATTTCTATTCAAAGAAAAAGCACTGACTTGCGAGAAGCAGTCTGATATGATTTAAATACATGTGTAGGAATGCAACTCCCAAGAAATCACAAGGGAGGCAACTACACTATGACTGATGGTAACTACACTATGACTAATGGTAACTGAAAATGAAAATGTCATCAATCCTTTACAAATAATCAACTCTTCAACAGGTCATGGCAGCATAAAAGAATCTGCATGTAAACAGACTACCTAACTTCAGCCTGTATCGAACATGTGGTGCTGCACTGTAAATTGATGCGAATAGTGTTGAAATCATTCATGCACGAAATGAATTAAGTAATTGTATCCACATTTTGAGATACTCACACGATAATTCATTGAGCTACAGATGCAAGGCTGGCCAGAACGAACTATAATGTTATTATCTGGAAGTAATTTTTCTTCTTTAGTTACCGTGACCATGGCTTTGACCTTTTGACCCCAAAATCGAAAGGGTTCTTACACCAGGTGCAAGTTATCCACAGAGGTTGGTAACTGTAGATGGAGGAGAACTGAGGTTATCATGCGGAAAAGGAAATGGTAATAGACCGACAGAGTCATACATCAGCAGTGGACAACAAATCTCCTGCATTTGAAAGACAAATCTCTTCCATTTGCATTTTGGACTTGTCACATGGATGATATACTGAACTCTCTTGGCAGCTCAGATGTTAACACAAGATGATTTCTGCCATGGAGGAAATCTAAGAACTCTGAAGAAAAAAAAATCTTGGATGGTCAACTACTTACCAGGCACATACTGAAACAATGAGTATCATACACGTGACAGAACAGAAGTCAGCTTAGGACAAAATTTGGTTAGGAGTTTTTACTTCAAAAAAGGGAGGATTTTCAATGAGACTGGCGAATTTTTCATTGTGGCACATGTCTTTGACTTTCTTATCCCAATGAGGACCCAAAGTCTGGGTTACTATGTGAGTAGTTTTCATCCATTTGAGTGAGAACTTTTGTGTGATTTCAGAGTCGGGAACATTATTTTGACCAGATCTGAAAATGATCTGCTACCATAAACAGGAAATTATGTTCAGCTATAAAGTTGGCAACTAGTGTCTTGGCACATATATGTTTATCCACATTTGATGCAGATATCGCGAACTTGGACTTCAGTGATGGCGTATTTGCTGTCATGTTTAATATGCTTTCATGAGATGGGGTTTTCTTCATGATGCATAATGTCATTCTTAATACTGTAGCAGATTTTAAAATCAGCTTTATGGAAAGGGCAAAATGCATATCATGTTCTTTGAACTTAATTCCAGCCACTGAAATTCCCCTTTACATCCATCACTGAATTTCATGTGATATTTTGGTTGCTTAGATTTTGGCATTTTAGCATTGGGAGGTAATGCACACTTAGAGATCTTGAAAAACTTTAAACACCGAAGCCAAACCAAGCCCATTTTATACCACTTAGCTCTTTAGTATTACTGTAAATATACTACACTGGAAGCAGGTTGTGAAAAAAATGGAAAAAATTAAATTTGTCAACAATAATTTTGCATATGCAGGAGATTGAAGTGAGCGATGGGAGAGATGCGAGACACCTCTCATCTCGGGAGGAAAACCCTCCCAGCCGGGAGGTTCACATGTATGGAGTATGGAATCTGGGGTCTCTCGGGTGCACATCATTTTCCTCGAGTACTTAAAAATCATGCCCCAATCATCCTTTTGACCACAGCATGCCCCAAACTTAAAGATGTTACAAAAAACCCATCGAATTCAGTGAATTTTGTCTCCTGCATACTGTGGTAGGGTCACCAAAAGTATACAAGAATGAAATCTGACTGTGACCCTTGTGACAGACCTGTAGAGTTATAGGCAGATATGGAAAGCAACCAAGTGTCATGCCTCTGTCTCAAAGGACAACTGAATAAAAGGGCAGAAAAGCAGAAGGAACTAATTAGTGCCCTTGACCTTGAATATAAAACCATGACTGCAATACACAAGATGTCATCTAAGTGAGAAATGTAAGTGTGCTATGGTTCATCCCTGAACCTCAAACAGCTTTTAAAATATGAAGCAGAAACAGAAGCAACCATGAAAATATATAACTGTGACCCTGACCCTGAAGACAAGACTGCAAATAAGGAATGCAACACATCTTTAAGTGACAATATACAAGTATCCAAATTTCATTCATTTATTTTAAATAGTTGGTAAGTTTTACAGCAAAATGGAAAATGTTGCTGAAACCTAACATTGGCCTGTGAACTTGACCTTGATAGGACCCCAACACCAAATGACAACTATACTCAGTGTCATCCATAATATTAAATGCACATAAAATTAATGGAAAAGCATTTAGGAAAACTTAAAATAGTAACCCGTGATCTTGATCTTGAAGAGAGGACCCCCAATATGGTATGTGATGCACCTGCTAAAATGATGTGCAAGCATAAAAACCTTTATTTCTTAATCTCAAACATCTCTTAAGTAATAGAGTGGAAAGGAAAATGTGATGGAAAAATTTAAATATTTATCTATGACCTTGATCTCGACAACAGGACCCTCAATGTGGTGCACAAGATACTTTCTAATGATAATGCAGAAGTATACCAAGTTTCATCCCAAAAAAGTGCAAGGGTCCTAAAGTTATAGAACAGAAAGAAAGGTGCGACAGAAAACTGAAAATACTGATCTGTGTACTTCAAGATAGGACCCCCAATTTGGTACATGACATGAGTGGAATGGAAAGTGCAAGGGAATATTTAAATTTTCAGCTGTGACCATGGCCTTGAAGACTGGACCACTAATGTGGTACATGATACCCCTTCTAATGATGATGAATATTATATCAAGTTTCATCCCTTAATTGGAATCAGCTTTCAAGTTGTAGACCAGAAATGAAAGTGCAATTTGGATGGCCAGACAGACAAACATGGATATTATGTCCCACCATTTCACAAAATATGCTGGCATTTGTTGTTGTGCATAAAAGTACAAATGTTCTTCATACAGCAGGGTTAAAGCACATGCTTCTAATTTTTCTTCACCTTTTTTTTCAAATTTGTTTAAACATAAGGAAAGTCTTTAAAACCTGGATAGACTAGTTATAAGGTGCTTGCTATGTGTATCTGCTGAATTTAATCTAATTCCAACTTTTCCCAAAACCACACGTGAATCTCCTGGCTGGGAGGGTTTTCCTCCAGAGATAAGGTGTGTTTTCTATCCCTTTTGTCACTCATTGAAATCTCTCACATACTCAGAATTATTACTAAAAATATTCTGGAACAGAAATTTTTCTGTTTTTTTTCACACTTTGCTTCCAATGTAGTATATCTACAGTAAAGATCATGTGACTGTGAACTGGCTCATGCCCACAAGCATAATTCGACAGACAATAACCCAAAAGTACTCACTGGATTATACCGTGTAATCTGTAGTAATTTGGAAAGGATTAAAGACATTAATGGTTTATGGTTGGATTACTAAAGAGCTCAAGCAATCAACGTTACTTGGATTCTTTTGGCAGGGTCAGATTGGCTTTGCATTTAAAATTTGTCAAGATGGATTATTCTATGTGTGATCAGAAGTAATTCAGAAAGTATCAAAGACATTAATGGAATATGGTTGGATTAGTCAGTACTAAAAAGCTCAAGTGGCATAAAACAGGTTGGTTTGGCTTCAGTATTTAAAATTGTGGAGATACCTAAGTGTATGTTGTCTCCCAATGCTAAATTGCCAAAATCTAAACAACCAAAATATCACATAAAATTCAATAATGGATGCAAACAGGAATTGCAATGGTTGGAATCAAGCTCAAAGGGACGTGAATATGCATTCTGCTATTCCTTTAAAGTCGATTTTAAGAACTTCCAAATTCGACCCAGATAACACCAATCTTGAGTAGTTCTGGCAGGCAGTCAGCAACCTGAATCTACCCACAGGCAGGAAACAATTTAAACTTCTTGATGGACTCAGTAGAGACTGAGAGGACATTTTCTACTCAGAGGAGAATTCAGGCTGACTCCAGAGGAAACCTGGATACAGTAACGATACATAATCTCCTCCCAAGTGTTGAGATCAACAATTATGACGACTGCCACAAATATAATCCAGGCAATGATCTACTAAGAAGGCTAAAAAGCTTGTACTACATATAAGGACAGTATGAAAGGCAATAAGTTACTGTGAAAGGACTGAAGTGACAAGATGATGTGAATATTTTAATACAGAAAAGTGAAATTTGTTCAACAGTTGTCATTTTTATCTATTTTCATGCTAAAAATCTAGTCTATGAAAATCCTCCTTATTTGAAGTCAAAACTCCTGACTAAATTTTGCAAATCTCCTTATCTGTCCTAAGCTGACTTCTGTTCTGTCACATGTATGCAAAACATGCAATATCACCCATTCAAGATCGTCTGTTCACAGTTTCCTCCACCTAAAAGATAACCACATGCCAGAACACATCTGAGTTCATGTTTCAAATTGTTAGTAGTTGTATAACTGACGTACAATAAATAAAGTTTAAAAGTGGCTTAAATGTGTACTAACCTTCTTCTGGTAGATAGCAATCCAGTCAGTGGTGGAGAACCACTTATGGTTCTTGATATCATTGACACCATTTTTTAGGTTGCCATATCTCTTTGTCAAATCCACTTGCAGCAGGTTTCTCAGCAGATCCTTCAAGTCAGAGCTAAAGTGGGAGGGGAATCTCACCTAAAATACACAAAAACAAAAACTATACAATACAAATTTATCACATACCTTTGCATTTATTAGCATCATTATGGTCATGTCAGAAATATTATATGTCTCACTGTGACATTAAAACAAAGCAAGATTACAGACAAATAAAAACTCATACACATGCTCAAAAGACTTAAAATTTATGAACTTGATGTTTAATGTAAACAGTTTATGAAATATGTAGGTTTTTTTAGGGGGGGGGGGGGTATCAGTAAAACTGATTTTAATTATGTAATACTTACCTGCTACAGTTGCATTGCTGAATTTACCAGTTAGGAGGGAGGCTGATGGTTCCAAAAACAAAAACTGGTACAAGACAAACGCATTTACCGTTACTGTAGGAATGTTTCCTACTGAAGCCTAGCAGATGGCATGGTCACGTGCTGTCACAAATGGACCCATTGAGAAAATGCCTTTGCTCAAGTGTGGCAAAGATGGAAGGTAAAAGGATGAAAAGGTAGAGTGAGATCACCAGAAGACGTCTCACATGACATCATCCGAACAGGAGTGATTCAAACAGGCCCAAGATGCAGCAATAGCCCTAACCTCATGGGCTTTAATTCTCATGAAAGAAATATCCTGCTCCGTGAGGGACTGATAAGCTCATCTGATAGTGAGAACACTTGACCTGGCAATGGCGGATTTTGAAATATCAGAGAAACTCTTTCAAGGGAAAAAAGAGATGATTCTGATCTTCCTTCTCTTTTTAGAGGAAGTCAAATAAAGCTTTAATGCCCCAACTGGGGAAAGAAGCGTATCTTGATCATCCCCAACCGATATGACTGAGACTGATATCTCAATAGGAACAGAGGCTACTTTAGGGATTACTGAAGGTAACTGATTCTTACCCAGAAACCCAGGCTGGCAAACAAGAAAAACCAAATCATAGTTACCACTGAACTGTAACAACCCTTTTCCAATGACAAGGCATAGACACACTCCATCTCCTCAATGATGCTAAGAAAAACAGGAAAACTGTCTTAAGGGTAAAGTTCTTGAAGGAAGCGTCACTCAAAGGTTCATAAGGAGATTTTGATAATGCAGAAACAACACACAAAAGGTCCCATCTAAGCATTAATGAACGAGATACCAGTCTCTGAAGCTCAAAATACCTGATGAAATCAGAAAGATGTGAGCCTCTATTACCCCCATCATCCTGGTAAAGGCCCTGGGGTAGAGGCAAGGCCAAATAGAAGAGCCTGAAATTCTTCCACCTCATGGCCGAGACAAAACCAGAGGTATTTCCTGTGAGGTGGAAAGATTGGGGATGTGAAGGTATGCATCCTGCACATCTATGGAGACTGTCCAGTCGTAGGGCCTTATGGTTTTCCTGACTGAGGCAGTAGTCTCCATTTTGAAGTGTTCTTCCTTAAGGAATTTCTTTAAGGCAGAAAGACTGAAGCGAAACTTTTGCCTTTTCTCAACACCCATAAAGATGCAGGAACAGAAAAACCCAGACTCTGGTCATTTGCCACCCCAAACTGCACCCTTTCATATAAGGGTGTACACCTCTTTCCTTAGATGAACCAGTTTGGACTGGTCAAACAAAACTGGGGTCTGTGACAGGAAAGGTGGTTCCCAGAAATGAAACTGTCCTGTAAAGTGGAAAGGGCCCACACATCATCCATGATGCCCAACCAAGCCTCAGATGTCTCTAAGGTGGTATCTCTGCAGAGGTGAAGTTCTGCAGAGAGTACTGTGGATATGTTAAGAGAATGCTATGATGTTTTAGCTGAAACAACGTTTTAGCTGAAGACAACAATTCCTCCTTCAAAAGATTGAAGGCGGCAAAATGATATCGACATGAGAGGCAATTGTCACCAGGGTTCAAGGGTTCAAGCCTCGAGTTATAAGTCTTCAAAGGATTTCACCACGAGACAAGACCAGGTTCCATCTGAGATTCCCTAATCGGGAACTGGCAAGAACCTGAGTCTGGGGGGATTAAGGCCAAGCGGGAGAACGAACACAATAACTAGAGGTGGAAACCAGTGGCCACAGTGTAGTAGGGGGTACAGACCACCCTTTCTGCTGTCTGGCAGCCTCCTGGCCCCAGGAAAATGTAGTTTGGGGGGAGGGGGGGGGGGTAAAACTAATTTTAATTATGTAATACTTACCTGTTGCTATGGCATAGCTAATCTATTTCCGTGATGGAAAATACCCAACCGTATGATTAGAATTCATCCTCCCATAGGGTTGACTAGAAAGTTCTAGTGAATAGAACCCCTTGTGTGAACTCCACAGTTGCACATGTGTAACCCACAATTCCTCATTCTTTTTCAGGACATAGCCATACTAGTGGGACATAGGTGCGGACTACATTTTAACATCAGTATAGCTTACTCTGTTGCTATTGCTCAGCTGAATTTGCCAGTTTCGTGGGAGGCTGATGATTTCACAACTGGGTTAGGAAAAGAACAAGGAATACTCTCCCACACTGTAGAGGCGTTGACTACTGCCAGATGGTATCTGCATGAGCCACTTTCTGAGCTACAACTAGTGGACCCAAAGAAAATATGCCTTCACTCTGGTGAGCCAATGAGCGAAGGTAAAAGGATGAGAAGGTTGTGTGAGATCATCAAAATGCGGCTTTCAACACATGAACGAGTTAAAAAGGTCCATGAGGTAGCAATGGCTCGAACCTCATGAGCTTTAATTTTCATTAAAGATCCCTCTCTGTAAGGGACTCGTAAGCTCTGACTGTACATAAAAGTCTATCCTGATCATCCCCAGCACAGGTATGACTGAGACTGGGAATCTGGTTGGCAAAGGAGAGAAACCGACTCATAATTATCATTGAATCTCAAACAGCCTTGCTCTATGGATAGAACATGAAGCTCACTCCTTCATCTTGCGGACACTAAAGAGAGCAAGAAAATAGTCTTGAGGGTAAGGTTCTCGAAAGAAGCCTCCCTTAAAGGTTCATAGGGGGATTTATTAAGAGACCACAAGACACACGAGAGATTCCACCCAGGCATCAGAGAGCGAGACACTAGCCATTGCAGTTCGAAATGCCTGATCAGGTCTGCTAAGTTAGAATCCGCACCAATTGCCGGGCCTTTCAAAAATTTGAGTGTTCGATAGGGCTTCTCTAAAGCCCTTGATAGTAGAAACTGAGCATTGTCTCTTTTCAAACAGGAAGAGAAGAAAATCAGCCACTGCACTCAAAGAGAGACAGCTAGGATTGATATGTTTCCCACTGCACCAATTGCAAAAGATTCTCCACTTGGCATCATAGACCTTAGACGTAGATCGCCTCTTGGATTGAACAATGCACTAGGCAACTTTGCTCGAAAACTTCTCCTGGCGGAGAGATCGTTTGAGATGAGCCAAGCATGAAAGTGGAGAATCTGGGGGCTGTTGTGAAGAAGAGAACCCCTGTTCTGTGAATGAGGGTCCCTCATCTGGGATAACGTCCTGGGCTGGTCTACCAATAAGACGAGAAGATCACTGAACCACGATCGTTGAGGCCACAGAGGGGATATCAACCCGAGCTGCGCAGTGGAGTTCCTTACTTTGTGAAGAACTTGTGGAATCATTCTGAAGGATGGGAAGGCGTAGGCGAATAGATGATCCAAATTCATGCTGAAAGCATCCACTGCACAGGCTCTCTGATTGGGAACTGGGGAGACGTAAAAGGGGAGCTTGTTGTTTAGCCTCGTGGCAAACAAGTCCATCAAGGATGTCCCCAAAATCTGAACAGGGTATCTCGAACAGATTGGGGCAGAGACCATTCCATGATTATTATCCGTCCTTTCCTGGACAGACTGTCCGCCAAAATATTCTTTTTGCCAGGAATGTGGCGAACTCAAAGGGTAATCCCTTCCACAGTTGCCCAACGAAGGAGGTTCCAAACCTCCATGCAGAGAGAAGGGACATGTGTGCCTCCTTGCCTTCTGCAAGTAAGCCACCATTGATGTGTTGTTGTTGGAGACCATCATGCAGTGACCCCTTATGTTGTCAACGCACCCCTGAAGGGCTCAGAAAACTGCCTTAATTTCCAAATTGTTTATGTGGAGGGTAGATTCTTGCTGGGACCATGAACCCTGAAGAATCTGACCTTCCGGTTCCAGATGAGCACCCCACCCTGAATCTGACAATCTGCAAACAGATAGGAGTGGGGATCAGGGGCAGGTATAGGGACCGGTCCTGTTTGATCCACCAAGACAAATGATGATGGAAGACCTGACCTAGACAAATCTGAACATTCAGAGGGTCCCTGTGTGGTTTCCAGTTTGCCAGAAGGAGAAATTGGAGAGGACGCAAGTGTGGTCTGCCTAGGGGACCAGGTCCGCTGCAGAGTTCACGGTCACCAGCAGAGAAAGAAAAAGATGAACCGACAATGTGGTCTTGGCTCTCAGCGTCTCCAACAGGGAGAGGATCTTGTCTACTCTGTCCAGAGGGACATGGACTAATCCCCTTCTCAAAAGGAAATTCATCCCCATGTAAATGAAATCTTGAGATGGAGAAAGCTCCAACTTCTCTAAATTAGGTAAGAGACCCAGTCCGGTCACTATAGACCAACAGCGAGACAGGTCAATTCTAAGGGACTCGAGCCCGCCATTGTGGATCAACCAATCATCGAAATATTGGAGGATTGGGATACCCAGTGACCTTATGTGGGCTGCAACTACTCCCATGATCCTGGTAAATGCTCTGGGTGCTTAGGCTAGACCGAACGGCAGAGCACGAAATTGGAAGACCTCTCTGTCCAAGCAAACCGGAGGTACTTCCTGTGAGGAGGAAAGATGGATATGTGAAGATACACATCCTGAAGATTGATGGAGACTCCCCAGTGGCAGGGCCTTATGAGATTCCTGACTGAAGCTGCCATTTCCATCTTGATGGGTTCCTCCTGCATAAATCTGTTTAGGGAAAAAATATTGATAATTAGAAACAAACTTTTCCCCTTTCTTGGGTACAATGAAATTGCGAGAGTAGAAAGCCGGAGAATGGTCATTGAACACCTTCTCCACTGCACCCTTGTGGAGAAGGGAGTGTACCTCTTCCTTTAACTGCACCAGATTCGACTGGTGGAAGAACATGGGGGTCCTTAGTAGAGGAGGAAGATCTCGAAACTGAAGACGGTATACTCCTTTTATGATAGAGAGGCCCCAGCCATTGACCGTGATGCAGGACCAAGCCTCTGAAAAAAGGTTTAGTCTGGCACCTACGGAACAAGGACACTCGGCAGGAGAGGGATCGAGTCCCTAGGGCCCCCCCCCCTTCCTTTTCCTTAGGAAAGGGGGATGGGCTCGTAAACCTCTTCCCTTGTCCTCTGAGGCATGTCCTTCTAGGTCCCAACTGATGAAGGGGAGGTCTGAACTGGGGTTGTTGCTTAGACTGGGGCTGCGTGGCTTTAAAAAGTCTGGGTGAAGGGCCCTGTGTCCATTCAGGATGACTTTGCTTCCTGGCCGGTTTCGACGAACAGGAGTGGATGTGAGAGAGCGAAGTTGCTAGTCTCTCAAATCTTGAGAAGCCACAGAGGGAATGAGCCCTCCAAAAAGAGTCTCTGCCTCCAGGGGAACAGCCCTCAAAAGGTTCTTACTGTGCTCCAGTAATACCATGGATGTGTGCAAAGCAGCATCCCTGCAGAGGTTGAGAAGCTCCGCCGATAAAGCTATGGGCAAGGATAATGCATGCCTCCTTGCAGAGGGAGGTTTAAGGGGCCAGGAAGGGGTGTGAACACCATAACTAGCTGAAGAGACCAAGGGTCTCAACGTAGAAGGGGGGACTGCCACCCTCTACATTGTCTAGAAAACTCCTGGCCCTTACAAAACCTTTGGGACAGCTCCTTTACCATAGCCAAGTGAGGAAGCAACAAGAAATATGGTCGAGAGGCAGATCCAGAGAGTTTCTCCAAGCTGGAGAGAATCTTAGTATCCTCAGAGCTTGAGAGCTTGGGAAACAGATCATTGGGCAATAGACAGTAAACATAATTAACCGCTTGTCGTATGACCAGATCTCTTCCTCCTCTGCCCTTTAACCGACGGTTCAGATCTGTATAAAACTTGTGAGAATCCATGAGGACAGAAAGGACATCCTCATCCTGCACTCGAACCTGGGAAGCAGGACCATGTGACACAGTGTCTGTTTTTTTAGGCTGGGGAGACTTGGGAGTAAGAGGGACCTCGACCCATGATTCCTCATGCAGAACTAGGGGACTGTCCTTAGTGGCAGACATGGCAGAAGTGTGAGAGCAACTCTCAGCCTTCCTGTGGCGATTGGAGGGCCTGTCCCATTCCCTCCTTCTATGGACTGCAGCATCGATCTCTCTGCCATGGGGCCCTGAAGACCATGGCTGTATGCAGGGAACTGTCCAATTCCAGTGGAAGGCCCCACATCCCATAAGGGTTTAAAGGAATCATAGAGAAGGGGGGGGGGATGCCAATCCAATCCCTTTTCCTAGTCCTACGTCAGTACAACAAATCTAAATCCCAAGAGGGATTGAATGGTAGTCTGGAGAGAGGGGGATTCTTGACCCAGCCCCTCACCCCATACCGACTGGCCTCAAATGACAAATAATAAACAGTACTCAAAGCCCGATAACCGGTCAGGAGACTCTGATCTGTACAAAGAGCCTCTCCCAGATCTGACAGACATGGATCAATGCCCAGCCCTTTCCAGGTGGCATGATCCTGTCACCAATAACGGACTATGGTGATCGAAAGGGTGCTGCTCTCCCCCGAACTGTGGGACAGTAAAAAGTGAGGGCGAAACTCACTCTCTGCTCTACATGACGAGAGAGGGTTCTGCTCCTCCCTCATGGAAGGGTGCGACTCACTTTCTGTACTAGTGGAATAGAGAGGGTGCTGCTCCTTCCTTTGGGAGGGCACAAATCACTCTCTGCCCTACATGACGAGAGAGGGTGCTGCTCCTTCCTCACGGAAAAGCGTGACTTACTCTCTGTACTAGTGGAATAGAGATGGTGCTGCTCCTCCCTTTGGGAGGGTGCAACTCGCTCTCTGCCCTACGGGATCTGGGAGGGTGCTGCTCCTTCCTCACAGGAGGGTGCAACTCACTCCCCACCAGCTTAGATATTCCCTCAGGAATGAGCTCACTAACTTTAAGGGTCTCCAAAGAGACTCTACTAATCCTTCTCTGAGACCCGAGGGACTCGGAGAAGGAAAAACCTGAAAATTCAGAGGAAGAAGAAGAGACCGTCTTATGTCCTTATAGGTTCTTCTACATTCGGCAAGGTCCCAAAACTTGTCAGACCATAGACTGCAAACAGTACAACCGTCTGTCCCCTTGCAGTCCATGACATTACTGTAAAAAAAAGAGGCGCTGAAAACAAGATAATGGTTGAAACTGCATTCAGAACGAACCTTAGCAGGTACTTGCCTTGTAGGTGCCGATTTTTCCAATGAAGCAATTATAAACCACTTTAGTTTTAATATTTTCTTGAAAAGACAGCAATACTTTACTGAGGAATTTATTTATATATATATATATATATATATATATATATATATATATATATATATATATATATATATATATATATATATATATATATATATATATGTAATAAGAATAAAAAGGTGATGTAAACAAGACTTATCAAGTACTGGATACGAATAAAAAGCAAAAAACCAGCTTGGTAATAATGCTTATTTATATTATATATTAAAAAAAGGAATAAATTCCTATACTATATTAATTAAAATTAAACTGGAGTTCAAATTTAAAACACACATAAGAATTAAAAGACTGGTGTGCGACCTGCTTTCCCTAAGCTAAAATAGCCAACCAATCAGATTGAAGGAAATTACAATTTCCGATGCTTTAGTTTCTTTGAATAAACACAAACAAAAGAAAACCAACTGGCTGGCATCAGGGATAGGAAAAAAAATAAATTACCTACCCAAGCTGGAATACAATACAGAATTCTCAAAAGGTAATAATTAATCCCCCCCCCCCCCAAAAAAAAAAAAATGCATGAAGTGGAAATGACCTATTAACTAAGATTGTGAAAAAGACATTTCTTAGCACCAGAACTGCCAAAACTCTCAAAAGAGCTGATATTTCCAGATAAGGAAAATAATGGCCAAGGGTAAATACCACCTGTAATTTATGATAAACATAAGGAAAGAGCATAAATCGCTACGTGGACTCGTCAGCCAAGGTTATTTCTTTAAGTGATAATTTTAACCATCTTCATCAAGATGACGACTGGAAAAAGAATGAGGAATTGTGGGTTATATGTGTGCTACTGTGGAGTTCACACAGGGGGTTCTATTCACTAGAACTCTCCAGTCAACCCTATGAGAGGATGAATTATCATCATACGGTCGGGTATTTTCTGTCACGGAAATAGATTAGCTATGCAATAGCAACAGAGTAAGCTATTACTGATATTAAAACTTGTGCTAGCTCCAGAACCATCGCCGAGTGCAGGAGCAGCAAAAGATCTGAAGTAAAGTGGGCCACAGAAAGCTTCTCCAGACTGAAGAGAATCCTACTGACCCCAGCTCCTGAAGGCTTGGGGCACATGACTGGGGAAAGTCGATATTTTCTTCTCCTTCATCACCTGACTTGAGAATGGGAAGGAGCAGTGATTCCTAATGGAATGGAAGGACCTGCCACAACCAGGTCTTCTGGGAACTCATTCAAGTCCACCAGAATGGAAAGTGTATTGTCGTCCTGAACTTGCTTCCATGGCAAGACTGGACTGTCCTTCCTGGTCTCCATCTCTGGTGAGGGAGATGTTGAAAAGGGGTTTGGGTCATCCCATTACTGCTAACGAGGGGGGGGGGGGGTAACAGTACCAACTCTACTATCTATTCTCCTTGGCAAATGGGATCGATGATTCCTTCCTGATAATCTTCAAGGAGAGTGGTGACCCACCTCTTTTTTGTTGGACAAGGCTGGAAGGGATGGGGCACGTCCATGACCTCCTGTGCCCAACATACCCTGAAACCAAGCAGAGACATCCATGATATCATGGGGGGAAAAGAAGACTCACTACCAGGTACTAGGAGTCTCCAAATCCTGTACGGATTAAACAGGAACATTGGAAAGGGGAGGATGCCACTCTAATAACCTTACCTATATGGGTAAGCAAAACCTGACTCCGTATCCCCACAGGGATTGAGTGGTCACCTTGAGAAATGGGGGGATATTGACCCAGTCTCTGTCCCCAGACTGTCAATCGAAACCCGGTGTCTGGTTTATCAATAAGCATTGCCTGGTGACCAATGGCATGTCCAAGATCAGTCCAGTGAAGAAGATCTGATAAACGAAATTCTGTCTGGTAAACTAGAGTCCTCACCAGATCTATAGGAGCAAGAGCAATGCTCTTCCCTATCTTCAAGAAGGCATGACTGGCTTTAATTTGTCACCAGCACTTTACCTCCCTTTATAGGGTGCTGCTCATCCCTGCCAGGAAGGCACAACTCACTTTCAGACAACAGTACTTTTCCTCCCTTGGAAGGAGCCAAGGATCTATTCCCAACAGGCACCGAGGACATCGGAACCAGCATCAGGAATCAGAGACCTTTAGGCAGTCTCCAAACCAGAGAAATCGCTCCTGGTTCCTGCCCCACTGGGGGTGTAGACTCCCTTAAGACTGGAAGTGATCCAGACCCCATCTGGGAATTGAGGGGTTCATCCTAGGACAAAGAGGAGGACAAAGGAACTTTCTTCCTCTAATGGTAAGCCCTGCAGTTTTCCGCCAAATTCCACACCTCATCTGTCCACAGACAACAAAAAGAACAGCCGTTCATGCATGTACAATTAGTACACGATAGACAGGTAGGGAGTGTCCCAAGGGGCCTTCTTGTACCCACACTTACCAACACCTGCCGACATATTAATGTGCTGAAAAAGAAAAATGACAAGCACAATATAACTGGAAGCCCAAAAAAGGTAGGTGATACTTACCCTGACACCAGTACTAAGAAGGGGGAACAATTAACGCTCAGCAAGGTGCAAATACCCTTCAATTTCAGCAAAAAGGAACACAAAAATGCACAATTAATGCAAGGACTAGAAAGAAAAGACTCAATACAAAAATAAATAAGCTTGGCCCCCCCAAAAAATGGTTAAAGACAGCAATGAAGGTGAAATCTTTTGAGCATCCTTATGCACATGCACTTGCACAATTTTCCAAGGAAAATGAGAAAGATATTCCATATATTGGCTATTACTAAGGAATCAGACTGGGATCATGTTCTTTTCAATTCTGGGCTGGGCCTCCAATTACTAATTGGAGAAGGGAATAATTAGCTTAGACTTGGGACTTGGCACCCCGGAATAGGTAAGCAATGCAATAGTAGTAGGCCATGTAGTACTGCTATTAAAATAATATCATTCAATATGCTTTTTTTAAACACTCGCACCAAATCTTCTGGTAATATTATTATCGCTACCTTGATGGGTCAGTGACATATTTCCGTCATAAGGTTTATGGAAACAGATGTATAATGCGACCAATTTTGGACATAACATTTCTGATATCATAATAATAACGCAGTTTGTGCTTCCCAATGAAATTATGACAAGGTATATAGCAGTAATTGATCTAACAAGAATGATGTCAAGCCCATGATCAAAGCATTGCTGTAAAATGTGTTACCCTGAACCCAAGGTCAATAGGTTGAGCAAGTATGTTGCAGAATGAATTGTATTTGCTTCAGAATGATTCATCCCAAATATGAAGAAAATCCATCATGAAGTTTAGTAAATATAAGCAAATTAAAAAACTTCAACCAAAACCATAGCATAAATTTGACTGTGACCTTGACATGATATCAAAGAATGAATATTCTTCCCTTTAGAATGATTCATCTAAAGTATGAAGAAACCCAAGTAGGGGTTTTGGAAATATAAGGAAATAAAAACACTTGAACCAAAACCTTAGCACAAATTTTCTATGATAATGACCTTGATCCCAATGTCCAAACGACAAGTGCCCACGTCACAGTGAATTGTCTTAGCTTCATAATGATTCATTACAAGTATAAAGAAAATCCATCAAGCGGTTTACAAAATAAAAGCAAATGAACAAGAGTTCCTTGAAGGGACTGGTGCTGTACTGGCTGAAAAGAACTTGAAGGATTCCCAGGTAAATCTGTTTCTTCTTTTAACTGTTGAGTATTGAAACCATCTCTGACATTCTTCAGAGACTCCAACATAACAAATTTGGTAACAAAACTATTTTCTTATGTACGAGTCAACATGTTCACAAGATACCTGTCTGATTGAACCATTTTCTATATATCATAAGAAGTCTTTTAGTGAAAACCCCATGTAACAACAACTATCCGTTCAGAAGTAGCTATAACAAGATTTCAAGATTGCTACCACTGTGGCTATATTGGATGTCAGATCAGCACCTTTCTCATTTAGGACCAAATGGACTTCATAATAAGTCTTTTAGTGAAAAAAACCCTGTCACTACAGACATGCATTTAGAAACAGTAGCCATAACAAGATTTTCCAGATCGCCAAACATACTGTCCACACAGTACATCAGATTGGCAACCTTTTTCATTTTTATAGGACCAACCAGACATGAGATCAAGTATTTTGATGAAAACTCCATATAGCTATTGCCATACATTTAGAAGTGGCAATAACAAAACTTGACAGCCGTGTTGGAGGCATACCTGCCATAACAGAACGTGTCATGCGGAAAACAATTTTTTACACCACCACCCCTCCACCCCCCGAAACGGTCATCTCTTGCAAAACATGACTTTCAGTTATCTCAGAAAAAAATATAAAAATAAACAGAGACAGAAATTTTTTATCACCAGTATACATGTTAATGTCGCTAGCATGTAGCCTGTATAAACAGTAAACAGTTCTGCTTAGAGCCCATGTAAAACTATCCTCGGGGCAGTTTATCATGGAGGCATTTAAAAGGTAAGGTGTTCACACAAAAGCAACCACCATTTCACTGATTACTGAATTTGCTGGGTTAGAACAGCTAGGGTGAAGCCATATTAAATCCTTTGAAGACTGCTGTTTTGAGAGCCTGTCAGGCTAATTTGCATAGGTAAAGTTGGACAACCCAATATGTCTTAAGTTAAAGATAAATCAAAGAAATGCATGTCAAAGAACAAGTTATTATACATCACTGCTTTGAATGAGACTGGTGAAGCCATCTTTAGTAAAGATTATTGGCAAGTTTGTGATAAGCCGCAACATTTCTCTGAAATTGGATTTCACTCCGTGTATAAAATGCAAAAGATGATTATTTCGGTAGTCGGAATAGTGTACAAGTGTGATTCATTTTTTTAAGGCAAAATGTTGAAATGCAGCTGTGATTCAGGAAATGATGAACCACCTGTAAATCAAGCGGAGCCCAGCAAAACTAAATTTCAAAACTCCTGGACGGAGTTTGACTATGTAAAGTGCTGCAGCAAGGGGGAGCATTTTATTTTTTGCACACAGTCAAGACCATACTGACGTCAGTCATTCTGGAGTGTACGACATCCGTTGACATAGCAACACCACCCAGCATATGTGACACTCCCTCACATCAATGCAGATGCAGAAAGACCATTTTCTATGCTTGAATTTCCAGTAATTTTCTATAATTTTATATGAAAAGATAACTTATTCTCAACTGATGTCGCTTTTTTTGGCCATGCACACTCACCCCCCTTGGGACCTAAAAACACACTTTTTGAGTCTCCAACCCCCCACCCCCCACACTGTCTGGGAATATGGCAGGTATGTGGAGGTCAGATTGTTACCATATTTATTTAGAACCAAATACACATCACAAGTCTTTTAGTGAAATCCCACGTCAATATGACCATTTGATCAGAAGGAGTAGCAATAAAAAGATTTTCAAACTTGATTCAAAATGGCACCATTCAGAATAACTAGTATCAACAAGCTTTTAAAGATGGCTGCTGTGGTGGCCATATTGGATGTCCCAGAGCATATCCAGGAGAAGTAGCAATATCAAGATTTTCATGATGGCCACCATGGTGGCAATACTGGATGTCTGTGCGGTACCATATTCATTTCAGACCAACAAGAGTGCAAAAGAAGTCTTTTAGTGAAAACCCCATGTCAACATGACCATCCATTCAGGAGAAGTTGCAGTAACAAGATCTTCAAAATTGGATGTCAGAATGGCACTATCTTCATGTAGAATCAACTAGACATCATATGAAGTCTTTCAATGAAAACCCATATAAATATGACCATCCATTCAGAAGGGGTAGCAATAACAAAATTTTCAAGATGGCCAATGTGGTGGCCATATTGGATGTCCAAGCAGCACCATTTTAATTTAGGACCAACTAGAGCATGGGATGAATGTGTGTGTAAAGTTTCATGGTAATCCTGAAAGTAGTTTAGAAGGATTATCGATAACAAACTTGTACTAATGGACAGACGACGGATAACATTCCATCCAATAAGCTCTTCTGGTCTATGACCAGCAGAACTAAACAAGAACGACAACTGGGACCCAAAAAAGGGCAGGTATAACTTACTTGAACACTTTTAACTAAGAAGGGGTTAAACACTGAACATAAGAACCACATGCTAAGCAAGGCACAAAAACCCTTCAAAATTAGCAAAACGAACACACAAAACACTCAAATAATGCATGGACTGGGGAGAAAAACTCTCAATTTACACAAAAAAGGTACAAGCTTGGCCACAAATAAATTTTTAACTATAATGAAGGCAAAATTCCAAGGAAAAAGAAGGAAGATATTCCATTTGTTGTCTATGACTAAAGAATCAGGCTGGGATCATGTTCTTTTCAATTCTGTGCCTCCAGTTACTAACTGGAGGAAGGAGTATTTACCTTGGACTGGGAACTTGGCATCCCAAAAATGGTAAGTAATACAATAGTAGCAGGTATTGTATTACTGCTATTAAAACCGTTTTTCTTCTTTCAATCAATGATCTTAACCTTTGACCTTTTGACCCTTCAAAACAATATGCCCAATTCTTACCCAATATGCTTCTACCTTACTCCAAGTGGAACCAATTCACAATGTTTGGACCCGGTATGTGATGTAAAGCTAAAATTATAGTACAGAAACCATTTTTCTTCTTTCAGAGACAGCGACCATGACCTCTGACCTTTTGACCCGAAAATGGATAGGTTTCTTCTTTATGCCAAGTGCAAGCCATCCACAACATTTTGTCCAGCTCTGCAATGTAGAACTAATGCTATTGTGTGGAAACCATTTTTCATATTTCAGTCAGTGAACCTGACCTTTGACTTTTGACCCAAAATTAATAGCCTACTTTCCTACACCAAGTGCAAGCTATCCACAAAGTTTGGTCCAGGTATATGATGTAAAACTAATGTTCAGCCACAGAAATCAATAGGGTTCTTCCTTACCCCAAGTGCAAGCCATCCACAAAGTTTGGTAACTGTAGTTTGTGGAAAATTTGCATTACTGTGTGGAAATGAAATTGGTAACAGACAGATGGACAACATCATGACAACATGCTCTGCCTTATGGTGGGTGTATAAAAAGTTAAATGTGACTGACAACGTTTGGAACAATGCAGGGCTTTTCAAATCCCATAGCCTGACATCCCCGACTATTCATTTTAGAAGTCAGACAAGTAAAATTGTCCAAGGTGCTAGTCTGGGACAAGTGCTTTTTTTCACATTTTAAAACAAGTTGGGCAAGTGCTAATTTTCATGTTTTAATCACTTTATCTACCTTCATCTGACCCTTGCCACCCCACCCCCCAAGTGGGTACTGAATGCTTCAATCTACCTCCAACCATTTATTCATCCACATCTTGAGATATACCACACCTACTGTAAGAGGTCTTTGGTCAGTGTTGCATGTGCACATGTTCTATTACTGCTTGACTGCATATTGGGCAAAAGGAACAAATTATCAGCCAATCAAAACACTAAAAACAAAATAAATCTGGTATGATTAATTAGCAGTATTTCAAACAACCCCCTTATATTGTATTTACTCAACTCCGAATTTCACAAGCCAATCAACCTTTGATTTTCATCCAGTGAGTCAATGCAATTAAATTAATGAAAGGCACTTTACTGACATAAGTGTCAGTTTCCTTTAGTAACTTCATACAATTATTTGTACAGAGTTTCTGAGACTCCACTAGGAAAGGCCATTTTAAAACCAAATCAGAATGAAATGAAAAAAAGAAATGAGAGTTCTCTTTAACTAGCCCATTATGGAAAACTATATTCAAATATGGCAATGCTCTCTGTACTCCAAGAAAATGAACAATGTTGAACTTGGCACTATTTATGAGAACAGACTCAGGGACAAAAGACTTTGTTCTGTCAATTGATCAAGTCTCTCGAGAATAAGTTTGGGAATTCCACTAAATTCCTTTCCATTCTTGCTGATGGAAGTACTTATGCTACTGTATCAGAGCAAGAAATAGTGTATACAAGATACTTTGACAATGGAAAACTGACAAATTAAAGCCTCTGAAGCAAGAAAAAAAAAGAAATATGCTGAACATTGTTTCTTTTGTTTTTTTATGGATTAAAGTGCATACATCTCATTCAATCTAGACAAGAAATTCAAATTTTGGGACAAGTGTAAAGGTAGGTGGAACAAGTGAATTTTTGAGACCATTTGTCTTGGACAAATGCATTAAAAAAAAATTGATCAGGCCTGCATTGAGTGCATTCATATGTTTATGCGTTTTTCTGATCTGTAATTTTATTACATGATCATTCTTCATGCCTGATGTTATCATAATGTTGTGCACTATCATAAGGAAATTTGTGAAATAATTAAAATTTATATTTTGTTATTTTTTACTTAGGTTTCAGTTCTGTTGTCATCAATAAGCTGGGTAATTTGAAATTATGTATTCTTTATCCTCGTGTAAGAAAATTACATTGTAAATACAACAGCATACTGTTTGGAATATTTATTCTTGGTACTCATAATGTTTTTTAGTTGGGATTCTATTTAATGGGCTGGGGACACCAACTTTTTCCAAGTTGGAAGTCTGGGACTCCCAACGTTTTAAAATCCTGATGAGAACCTTTTTTATTATTCTTTCATAATACCTCTGTGAACATTTGTTCCAAGCTTTGCCAGGAAGCACTTTCAGAAATTGAAGAAATGCACAACTTCTAACTTTCTAAAAGTTAAAACTTTGCAGTATGTGCCCAGACCTGAAATCCAAAGGTTCTGGGCATGACCTTGTGAATTACTAGTATCAATGAGGGCCTTCAATGTCACTGCTTTCTTCAATCTCACCTCTTTTAGATCACACTGAATCTAAATACAACATACCTTCCCAGATACAATCTTCTCATATATCTGGATGGGCTGGTCAGCAAAGAATGGAGGATAACCCGCTGCCATTTCATAAACCAGGACTCCAAGTGCCCACCAGTCAACAGCCTTGTTGTATCCCTGGAATATGCAATATCAGTGTTTAAGGAAAAAGTACAGAAAAAGAAAACAGATTTGGGTCCCATGTGATTATAGCACAAAAAGTCTAAACAGATCAATCTTTCAGACCACAGAAATATATCAGTTATGTCTGTGGATACTGAATACTCCGGTAAGCAACACTAACTGAAGTCAATGATGTGTGTTCTAGGTATGAATGACTGGGATTCAAAAACAGGTGTTGAACCATCATGAAATAATGTACCATATATAAATTTAAATATTCTTTAATAATACATCTGTTTACTCCATTTCATATTCCTTCCATTTCAGTACAAGAAGAACTAACTTGGAAATGTAACTGAAATTGTCATAAAGATCTTAATATTCTAAATATATAAAAGATGAAGTTATGTATAAACTGATGTAAATTTAGGCATGACACATGAAGAATTAAAATTCTGCTTGCTATGGCTGACCAAAAAAAAAATTAGGTACATTTTATTTAAAAGACTAGGCTTTTACATCAATAATTGTTAGAAAAGAATTAACCATTATTTGAACTGATTGTGACATTGGTGAAATTGAACAAAAAGATACTGTTCATTCACTCAACTACATGTACCTGCCGAAGAGGACACTATCACACTTACTATGCAGATGCACAAATTGACTGCAAGGTGCCAAAAACTGTTGTACTCAACATGGTGAAAGAGATAGAAAAAAATCTTAAACTTAATGGTAGTTTTATACATTTAAAGAATAGGTTTTTGCAACAGTGGAAATTACAAGCAATAATGCCATTCATCAGTCTTTGGAATAAATTTACATGGATGGCAAAATGTTTGCAACAGATTGCACAGAAAAATACATTCAACTCCAATAAATGAAGAATAGGAAAAACTTCTGCAATCACCTTAACACTGCATTTTTCCCCGCATTCCTTCATCTAAATTTTGATGCAACTTATTGTAATAAACCTTTCATATGATAACTTGCTAGCAGAAGGATCCATTAACAAAAACAAGAGACCCTACAAGGGACTGATGCTCTACTGGCCAAAAATAATTTCCAGGAATTCAAGATAAGTCCATTTCTTCTTTTAAACTGCCAAGTGCTGAAACCATAGAGGAATGACAGGAGTTTTAAGTAGCTACTGTGGCAGCCATATTCGTAAGATCAGCACCATTTAATTTAGGAGAAAGTAGACATCAATAGACCTCTTTTGGTGAAAACCTCATGTGAATATTACTATCCATTCATGTGTAGTAGCAATAAAAAGATTTTAAAGATGCTGCTATAGTAGCCATATTAAATGTAAAATCAGCACAATTTTCATTTAGGACCATCCTTCTAGGAGTAGCAATAACAAGATTTTCAAAAATGCCACCATGGCAACCATAATGGAGGTCAGATTGGCACCATTTTCACTTAAGACCAACTAGACATGATAGCAAGTCTTCTGGTGAAAACCCTTTGTCAATATCACCTTCTGTTGAGGCAGAACAGCAATAACAAGATTTTCAAGATAGCTGCCATTGTGGCCATATTCAATGCCAGATCAGCACCATTTTTTATTTAGGTCCAAGTAAATATCACAAAATGTCTTTTGGGGAAAACCCCATGTCAATATGACCAGCCATCTACGAGGAGTAGCTACATCAAGATTTTCAAGATGGCTGCTGTGGCAGCCATATTGTAAGTCAGATTAGCACCATTTTCATTAGGGACCAACTAGACATCAAATGAAGTCTTCCACTGAAAACCCCATGTCAGAATGACTTTCTCTTCTTCTGGAGTAACAATAACAAGATTTTCAAGATGGCTGCCATATCAACCGTCAGATCGGCACTGTTTTCATTTATGACCAACTAGACATCATAAGAAGTCTGTTAGTGAAAACCCCATTTTGATATGACTGTCCATTCAGGAGCAGAAACAATAAGAGTTTCAAGATGACTGCTGTGGTTGCCATACTGGATGTCTGAGTGGCACCATTTTCATTTAAGACCAACAAGACCTAGGACGAATGCGAGTGTAAAGTTTCATGGCAATCCTCCAAGTAGTTTAGGTGGAATAGTGATAACAAACTTATGCTAATGGACAGATGGACGTTGGATAACGGATGATGGACAACAGACCATCCATATCAGCTCTTCTGGTCTATGACCAGTAGAGTTAAATATCAAGGACTTGAATATCTACCATAAACAAACGTTAATGTATTCCTGCTGTTGCCAGGACGATGCAGTAGGTGAAAAGAGGTACATATGAACTGCAGTCTGCATGACTTTTAAAAGATAATTAAGCATCTTGTCATCGGTACATTTGTACATGTGTTATGTTTTCTTTGAAAGACTGATTTGAACCAGTTGACACATGTTAAAGCATCACTCATTTGTTTGTTTATATATGTGATGATACATCAGTGCAAGATGAAAAACAATAGAAATTGACTGATTATGATTAAATTTGCATATAACATTTTGTGATATCTCTCAACTAATATAATGACTCTACCTAATACTATAGTAATAAATGCAAAATTATGGTTTGTGTCGATCTTTTTTTCACAAAGCACATATTTTATTATATATTTCAAAACTAATTTTTGAAATATATGTGGTTGAAAAATTATATTGCCACAGTAGCGATACCACTTTTATCACCACAGTGGCGATATCGCTTTTGGAACTACTTTAATTTTCCATTTATCAAGTTTTAGCAAGTATATCTGCTCTTATGTATGTTCTTCAGATCTGTATTTCCATATTTAGGCCTATTTTATTTTTCTTCTTCTCTCTCTCTCTCCCCCCCCCCCCAACCCCCCAATCAGGATGAATAGATCTTAACACGTGTAAAGACTTGTTGACCCTCTAGTATACATTTATGTAATCAATGAAAAGGTCCCGTCAAGAATGCAAAAAAATGAACCCCAAACAACAGAAAGCAGGCTTGAAGTATTAACATTAATTAGTTTTCCACATGAATCATGCAAATTGTCAGTGACTGAACTTACATGACCTGTTGCTATTCGATATTCTATGTCACCTATACAGTATTGTATACCTGTTACACTTTACGACAAACAGTACACATTTTTATGAAAAACTCTTGGTTACATATACGATTTTAACTGTCATTGCAATCATAATCATGTCTGAAAATGATGGAGAAATCAGGCACTGATTAGTGTTGACTGTAAATCGAAATTAAGTGACAATCGAAATTTGGGTGCAGCATCTGTTATCCAAATAGACTGCAAGCCTGCCAACATAGAAAATTCACACCTGAATGCAAAAATAAACAAAAATTGCAGCCAAAATCCGTACAAGTAAAATCACAAGCATTCAAATCTGTTGTTTAATGATGTTACACTTTCAAGTCTGTTGGAGCGTTCTGTCATGTTGCTATAGTACCCCCAGCCCAGCACTGTTCACTGTATCAATCCGTGCAAGAAATGTGTTAACAAAAATAAAAATCTCTTCATTTTTGCACGAAAACATTAATTAATTGAACAAAACACACAATTTGAAGCATTATACATGTATGTACAACATAAATTGGTAAAAAGGTGCTGTCCTAAAATTATTGTAAAATTTAGTGACTTCTTTTTAATGATGTAGTAATGCAGCTGTTAATCACATTGACACAGAATGGAGAAACAAATCCATTTAAATCAAAGGTTTTTGCCTTAAAAAATCTATAATAAAAAGAAAATCTACATTTTTTTAGTAAATATATGGAAATATTTCACTCGTGAAGTGGAAAATTCTGTGTTGTCACTCATGGCTTTGCCACTCATGACAATTGAAAGTTTCCACTTCACTCGTGAAATATTTCCTTATATCAACTTAAAAAATGTAGATATCCTCTATATATCTGTTTATAATAATGAATACTCAACTTCACGAAATTCAATTAAATTTGTGAACATTTGAGAAACGTGAAAAAAACATTATAAAATTCAAAAAAATATAGAATGTTAGTTTGCACGTTTTTTAAGCACACATATCTTTGAATAATGTTAGTAGCTGTTTATTCGTGAAAATATCCAACATATGATCACAATGGCACTATTATCTATACAGTTAGATACTGTTCGATACTGAATAAATTAATTAATGTGAAAGCATGTCTGATTTGATCTCAGTCATTTCATGAAAAAAAAATGTTTTCACTAGATTTTTTTATTCTACTAATCACAAGTTCTATTCATTATTCCATTGAGCAAATGAAACACAAGGACACATTGTTATTACTAATTACATTTCATACATACAACTGCTGAATAAACAATCAGCAGAAGTCCCATTGTCTTGAGGCCCATTTTAATCACATCCACTTTGCATTAACTGGCTTAAAGGTAGAAGTTTTTCAGGTTGATCGAGATCTTATCTAACAGAATGTCCACACTGTCCTCCCATTCATTTAACTGAGCAATCACATGGGATGAATACCACTCATGAAAGTGTGGTTTGAGTTCCTCCTCAGAGAATTTGTCGACATAAAAATCAGACAATAAATCTGGGAGTTCAATGGATGTGACTGGCATAAAGGTATGATGCCATTTCCTTCAAATGAGACAGAAACCTCTCCCTGTGATGTGCTTAAAAAACATCAAAGCTTGTCCGATTTTAAATAACAAAAGGTTGTCAGCATAGTCCTCAATTAAAATCTCTGCATTTATACTGATTATTGCAATGAACAATCCAATTACTGCAACATGGATTAAGCCTGTTTGCTCAGACATGCATGAAAGTAAATGGCAGTATAATCTTTTAGAGTATATACATTGCTGCTCAATATTTCATGTTTTTTTTTTAAATGACATTTCCATGAAATTAAGTACCCATGAATATGCATTTTTTTAAGCAAACCATGAAACTTAACATCCATGAATTTAAAGTGACTGACAGTATTAGCTAATTTTTCCCACAAAGATGGATATCACATACCAAATGTTATCATTTTCCTCATAACCAATGCAACTTCATAGATCATGTACATGTAGGTAATCTTCTAATGCAAGCTTAAATAATTTTTTTTATTTCTTAAAACAAAAGCAGTGATTCTTTATGAAAGGTCTTAAAAATAGGTTAACTTACACGTTTGGTTAGGTGTTTTATGGCCAATCTTAAAAAAAGCAGTGATTCTTTATGAAAGGTCTTAAGACCTGGTTAACCTACACATGTTTGGTTTGGTGTTTTATGGCAAAGCAACACAAGTAGGTTATTTAGTGCAGAGTCAATTGTAATAAAGTGCCTTGCCCAAGGACACAACTTTAGCCATCCCAGGCTGATTGAATGATAGGATTCAAACCCGCACCCTTTCAGTCACCAGTCCGACCCACTAACTACTGTGCCAATGCGGCTCAATTGACATATGTAAGCTTGTGAAAGCAAATTCATACTGAAACTGTGGAATGGGAAGAAAATGTTGGCGACTTAGTTTCCACAGTAGCATACTGTCAATATAGTTACAGCATAACAATGAACATTATATAGTTTGATATGCTCTGCAATGTCTGTTTCAGCATTGTATTCACTGCTGGAGGGGGGGGGGGGGGCAGCATAGATTTTTAGTATGGCTAATGAATGAGGTTGTACAAGTAACCTATGCTTTTTGTAGCAATTATGTCCCTCTCAGTTACAGATGATGTATGATTAGAACATTTATGCTGCCACTATGCTGGTAACCTGTTTTCCTTTGCAACACTTGTGTCCAGCATGGTTACCGCATAGCCATGTATGAGCAGGACACTCATGCTGTTATCATGCTGGTTATCTATGTTGTTAATGTGCTACAAGATGATGCCTGCGTGAAGTACAATTTAAATAATCAAAACATACTGCGACAATGCTGATGACAGGGCAATCAAAAGCAAACATTTTCAAGCAGTATTGCAGCTCTGTTGTGAAGCATTTTGTGCTCCAAATATACAGTTCTTATACTGGAATGTATTTTCAATTCATAAGGGATGTTATAACGTAGAGTAGAATCCAAACCATGTGGCATACATGGCCCCATGACCTAGAGACTAACTTAGTGTTTTAATGTTTAATATCTTAAATGTCTTCAACTTTTCAAAGGAAAATATTGTTGTATCTATTATCTTGGCATTCTCGTCATGTCATTTAGATGTATACCTGGTGCTAGTTCGATGCAGCTGACAGTTGTCTATTTGCCAGTCAAACACTAACCCCTCCAGATATCTAGGTTCCACAAAAATATTTACAAATTCTCACCTGTCATAACAATAAGAGTTCAGAAGGAAACAAGTAAAACAAATGATGTACCTCTCCATTACATAAGAAACCTATTTCATAGTCAACTAAATTACCTTAATAGTTGATTCAATTTTGATATTTCACAATACATAATAATACTCCCAAATAAGTATTCACAAAGTACAAGTAGGTAACACTTGAAATTCTTATTTTCAGTAATAACAATTTATTTATGTCTGTTTGAACTTATTTTCGACTCATTAAGTCTGGTTTCTGTTGCAATTTGTGCATTCTGGATATTTTTAATTAATTTTTTTACTTTTCATTCATTTTCACTCAGTTCAGTTTATTTAAAACAATCAGACATATCTTACTTTAGTGGCACCCTTGAGGAGTCAACAAGTATGACCTAAGTTTGTTCATGAGAAAATCAAAACCACACTAACAACGCAAAAGACCTAAATGCAAGTGACCTGAAAATTTCTAAAATAAAATAATTGGTCTCTTATTTTAAAGGATCTCAAAAAACATAACAAGAAGACCTGCATCTGAATGTCAAACCCACAAGCAAAGCATTTCTGTAAAATGTGTCACTTTGACCAAACTCTCAAAAGGTTGAGCTAACATGCCACAGAATTAACTGTTTTAGTTTGATCCCAAGTATTACAAAAACCATGAAGGGGTTTAGAAAATTTAAGCAGGGGTCAAGCTAGACTTGAATTTTAAGAAGACTCTTCTCCTTTTGGACAGAATAGGGAAAAGTGAGAACTGAACAGGAAGAAGTGGGAGCAAAGCAAGAAATGCGATAGATATATATATATATATATATATATATATATATATATATATATATATATATATATAATACAAATCATGCGAATATAACAGTTCTTTCAAGTGCACTGGGGGGAGGGCCCAGGGGGACGAGTGGTCTAAGGCGCTCGCCTTTACAGATCACTGACATCTCACCTTTGTCCTCGTGGGTTCGAGTCTTGGGCTCGGCCAACGTGGGTATGTGAGAAAGCTTGTCAGTAGCTTCCCATGGGTCGGTGGTTCTTCCCAGGCTTTTCTCAGGTTCTTCCTCCACCAAATACACTGGCCGCCACGTATAGCCTATCATGTGCTGAATGATGGCGTTAAACCCATAACAACCAACCAATCAAGTGCACTGGATCCAGCAAGGGATCACCTTTGTCAGGGATTAAGATAAATGCAATAAACTGACAACAAACAGTGCAAACTAGTTTTTAACTAGCCTAAGCGCTTTCAACTCTAATTGAGTCTAATTGAGTCATCCAATCAAATCTGTGAAGATGACAAAGAAGCTGGACAGAAGTCCAGTTGCAGAACACTTCTCTTCCCCTGGCCACACTTTCAGTGATGTAACACTTACTGCAATAGCTCACAACCCCAGCTGGAGTTCCGAAACCAGGAAAGAAAAGGAATCTTACTGGATATGCCACCTTAGAACACTGAATCCAAGCAGATTAAACCAAGAAGACCAGAAAAAAGACAACCACATGCAAATAAAATCATCATCTGTTTACAGCCACCACTTTTTCAAATAAATAATTCATTCATTTTGCTCATTACTCACTCACTCGCTACTACTGTCTTTTGTAGTTCTTCCTGGTGCTATTATTGTTATGGTCATTACTCGCATTACAGAAACAATGAAATATGTGGGATATAATTTGCGGTTACACCAATTTACATTAAAAAAACAGATGGTGCTATGGTTCCTCCCTATGTAGGTCAATACCAACTAGTTAACAACATGATCAGTCAAGTTGAAGCCAACAAGACAAAACATCATTTTCATTAATTCCATTAGAAACAGGTATGTAAACTTTTGTAATTTCAATGCTTTTTTGTGTTTATTGTGTGTCTTGTCTCTGTTTTGTGTTTGCCTTTGATAAAGACTCAATTAGAGTCTAGTTATAAACTAGTTTTGCACTGTTCGTTGTCAGTTTATTGCTTTTAATAATATAGACATATATATAATGTATGTATGCGTGTGTGTTCTTTGGTTCTCTTATTTGAACTATGTCCTCTATTTCTCAATATGTATATTTGCATTTAACATTGGTTTTAAGCAATACTTTATTTTCAAGTAGAAAATTCTCTGTGTTGTGTGTATATTATAAACACATTTTTTAAGTGTATCATATTCATATGCAATGTATTCATAATTGAAAGTGTGTACGTTTGTATGGAAAGATATGCCATGTATCTTGGCCATATGACTTCAAAAGAGCACAGCAGAAACTATACATTGTAATGAATTTTATGTGATAGGAGTACCTAGATGACAGTATTGTAATTGCAAATAGGAAAAAATGCTTAATCAACTACCACTTAAACAAGAAATTATATTTTTTATACTTTCTACAACTTCACTAGAAAATGGCAGTTGAAAACATTTCTAAACTTGTTTGAAACAACCCCTATAACATGTACAAAAGAGCACATGCACACAGGTGTCTTCACACCATAGTGCTCATCCATTCAAACTACAGTGGTCACTGATGTTACAGATGAGTAACCTGAACTTTGCAAATATATGTTTAGGGTGTTAATTCAAAATTAAATGTGGATCTTTTGGACTGTGAAGTTTTAAAAAGTAGAAAAATTAAATTGCTTGTTCTAGTTGCAGTTGATTAACTATTTATACGTATTTGTAATCCATGTACTCCTATCATTTAGAATTAATTACAATATATAGTTTCTAATGTGCTCATGTGAGGTCACATGGCCAAAATACATGGTGCAGAGATGGGCACATAATAACATCAATACTTTAATGTTTAATTTCATTGTTGCCAATAAAACATTACGGTAACTATTCATCGATGATAAACTGAAGCTTTAAAGTCAATATATGAATGAACTAAATCCTTCTTTCCAACCAAATCGGCAAACAGCCAAGAACAAATATGGCGCTATGCATGCCATGTGGGTGCATCTATTTTTAGAAAGAGGGATTTTCTTAATATGACCACTCACTTTCTAGCTTAATTACAACAATCCATAGATAAGATTGCAAATTTATGGTTTTAATATTTACCTACGTACTCATAATAAAGTCTTGTATTGGTTAGATATTATTTGCTTCACTGCTTTTTTCATATTTCACAAACGTGAGTGACGTCAGAAAACAACCTTGATTTTACAGAGCTTCTCAAATTCCACAACATAGCATTGTCCCATACTTTTCTGACCTACATATTTTTACTGTTAGGCTAAATCTTCTATCACATAATACATGTATTTAGACTTTGCTTCTACAAATTGTATATTTTCCTTAATTTATTTGCCCAATGAATTACGAAAACACACAATCTAATGAAGAGGTACTTCCTAGACACCGCGATGTCTGCCTTATTACCCATTGACAGGTTCACTTACAGTTTCAAACTGATTTTATGAAGAAAATAACACAAATATGGCAGTTAAAATCTTCAAAAATATATATACAGAAAGTGCTTTTCACAGATTCTCTTCTTGTGTTTCTTAAAACACAAATTCCTCTTTACATATTGATGTTTTAAGTTTCGAAACACAAGTTGGTATGTTTTCATAATCAAATGATAACTTCCGGAAATCGGGCAGTAATAATTTATAGGGAAAGGGTTAACGCATCAATCAGCTATTAAAATACTTGTGAATGTGCAAGAGTTTGTCAGCACGATCAATATCAACACCAGTTAAGGTTCCATGCAATACATCTTGCCTGGGGCTACAACACAACACTGTAACTACCCGGCTGGTTGAGGGAGCATCTCAAATATTTTAAACTACTGTCACTCAGTGTACGTCTAAAATTTGTTTTTGCTTTATTAACAGAAGGCAGCAAAGTTTACATTTCTTAGGTGACTTAGTCGATCACTTCGCCTGGTAGCATGACCCCTGTATAAGCAAATGAAAAAACTTTAAACAAAATTTAAAGTAAATTTGCTATGACTGTGACCTTGACAATAGTTCATACCACGCATGAAGAAAACTCCATTAATTATTTAGGAAATATAATCAAATGAAAAACTTTAACCAACTGTTGACAATAATGCCACCACTGGAAAAGTAACTGAATAAAGTGTTCAAACTGCCATCCACTGTAAAATTGTAGTAAAACTGCCATCTGCACTAATAGCTCAATGATAAATCATAGGATATTTAAAAACAAACTTTAAAAGCAGCCACAAATCCTAGACTGAGTGTACAATACTCTAATCCCAGGGGCCCATTCGGCCCCTGCAATAAGTCTAATCTACTCACAGCCTGGAATTGTTGTCTGCTTTTATTGTAGAGCTCAAACAACCATATATAGTTGGCGCACAGCCGTACCAAACCTGCTGTTACTTGTGTATACCAATCAGCTAAAAAATCTCCATTCAGATAATAATAATGACTGACTTGATATTGAATTACACAAGCTGAGGCCACACAGTGCAGAAGGGTAGTGGGTGCTGAGCTGTGTCAATATATATGAAATTCCAATGAGGTTGCCAAATTTGGCAAAAAGAGTTTCTTGGCAGGCCATTCACCCCTTCCCTTTAAAGTTCTCAAAGAATTAAATCGCTGCCTTTCTAAACATGGTGTTTACTCCTAAATAAAAATCCCCTTGCAACAGCAGCAAATCTGGAGGTAATTATTCAACTCCAATAGTAACGATAAAACTATGTAAACACCATTTTATAAATCCTCATGATCAAGGGCTCGAAATTGATGCTAGCATTTTTATGCATGAATCAAAGGTCAATGTGACATCTATATGTGTATGCATTACTTCAAAAAAGGAGATTTAAATGTCAGAAATTAGTTAAAATTCCTCCAGAACACATATAATTTAAAACTAAAGCCAATGTAAATACAAAATATGAAGTTCCAAAACATTCACTCAATGAAATTGGTGTGACACAAAATCATGAGGGGTCATCAACATTAAGCAACGTGTTAAGAGACCTAAGTGATCAAATCTGAAGCACAATGTTTCAAAACATAGCTAGGAAGTATCAGATTGGTGACCATAATTACTCTATAACTGGTAAACTCTCTAAAATTTGTCACCACCACCACCCACCCATCCGATCTAGGCAATAGTTGTCATATCCGAATGTGTTTAATTTCCCACTAAAACTCTTTTTGAGGTAGACAAATGGTGTTCATTCTTCTTGTTATCCACAGACAGAACCAGAATTTTGCATGTACATTGACTTAATTGTAACTGCATGTGTGGAACTTGTGTAAAGTTTTATTTTCTATACAGGATTCATACAGATCAGGAGAACTGAAATGTGGTATTTTTGGGAGGTAAAACTAATTTTAATTATGTAATACTTACCTGTTGCTATTGCGAAGCTAATCTATTTCCATGACAGAAATTGCCCAACCATATGATGAGAATTCATCCTCCCATAGCGTTGACTAGAAAGTTCTAGTGAATAGATCCCCCTGTGTGAACTCCACAGTTGCACACATGTAACCCACAATTCCTCATTCTTTTTCAGGACGTAGCCTTACTAGTGTGACATCAGTGCAGGGAGGGAGAAGGAAATCTGGCAATAGCAACAGGTAATTATTACATAATTAAAATTAGTTTTCCCCCCCCCCCCCCCAAAAAAAAAAAACAAAACTACATTTTAACATCAGTAATAGCTTACTCTGTTGCTATTGCTCAGCTGAATTTGCCAGTTTCGTGGGAGGTTGATGATCTCACAACTGGTTAAGGAAAATAACAAGGAATACTCACCCACACTGTAGAGGCATTGACTACTGCCAGATGGTAACCACATGGCCACGTTTTGAGCTATGACTAGTGGACCCAAAGAAAATATGCATTCGCTTTGGTGAGCCAACAAGTGAAGGTAAAAGGAGAAGGTAGTATGAGGCCCATGAGGTAGCAATGGCTTGAACCTCATGAGCTTTAATTTTCATGAAAGAAAGATCACTCTCTCTAAGGGACTGTCAAGTTCTGACTGTACATAAAAGTCTATCCTGATCATCTCCAGCACAAGTATGACTGAAACTAGGGATCTGGTTGACAAAGGAGAGAAACCAACTCATAATTCCCATTGAATCTCAAACAGCCTTGCTCTATGGATAGAGCATGAAGCTCGTTCCTACGTCTTGTGGACACTAAAGAAAGCAAGAAAATAGTCTTGAGGGTAAGGTTCTCAAAAGAAGCCTCACTTAAAGGTTCATAGGGAGATTTATTAAGAGACAACAAGACACATGAGAGATTCCACATAGGCATCAGAGAGCGAGACACTTGCCATTGCAGTTAGAAATGCATGATCAGGTCTGCTAAGTGAGAGTCCGCACCAATAGCCAAGGCCTTCGAAAATTTGACAGTGTTCAACACGGCTTCCCTAAAGCCCTTGATTGTAGAAACTGAGCATTGTCTCTTTTCAAACAGAAAGAGAAGAAAATCGGCCACTGCACTCAAAGAGAGACAGCTAGGATTGATACATTTCCCACTGCATCAATTACAAAAGATGCTCCACTTAGCATCATAGACCTTAGACGTAGATTGCCTCCTGGATTGAACAATGCACTAGGTGACTTTGTTCAAAAACTCCTCTTGGCGGACAGATATTTTGAGATGAGCCAAGCATGTAAGTGGAGAATCTGTGGGCTGTTGTGCAGAAGAGAACCCCTGTGCTGCCACAGAAGGTCTCTCCTCTGGGGTAACGTCCTAGGCTATTCTACCAATAGGACAAGAAGATCACTGAACCAAAATCATTGGGCTATAGAGGGGCTATCAACACAAGCTGCGCATTGGAGTTCCTTACTTGTGAAGTACTTATGGAATCATCCTGAAGGGTGAGAAGGCACAAATAGACAATCACACTTCAGTCTGAAAGCATCCACTGCACAGGCTCTCTGATCAGGGACTGGGGAGACATAAAAAGGGAGCTTGTTGTTAGCCTCGTGGCACACAAGTCCACCAAGGATGTCCCCCAAAGTCTAAACAGGGAATCTGCTATGGATTGGTGCAGAGACCATTCCATGATGACTATCCGTCTTTTCCTGGACAGTAAGGACTCCAGTGTTTTAACTGGAAGGCGAGCCCAAGTCCCTGTGCAAATACCCACTTGTGTCGCTGCGGTGACTAACAGTGGGAGGTTTAAGGGGCCAGGAAGGGGTGTGAACACGATAACTAGCAGAAGTGACCAAGGGTCTCAACGTAGAAGGGGGAACCACCACCCTCTATGTTGTCTAGGAAACTCCTGGCCCTTACAAAACCTTTGGGACAGCTCCTTTACCATAGCCAAGTGAGGAAGCAACAAGAGATCTGGTTGAGAGGCAGATCCAGAGAGTTTCTCCAAGCTGGAGAGAATCTTAGTGTCCTCAGAGCTTGAGAGCTTGTTATACAGATCATTGGGCATTAGACAGTAAACATAATTAACCGCTTGTCATATGACCAGATCTCTTCCTCCTCTGCCAATCGCTCGGGACACCCGAAGAAAGGAGGTGCCACCTCTGTCGGCTCAAGTATCAAACTTGTGAGAATCCATGACAGAAAGGACATCCTCATCCTGCACTCGAACCCGGGAAGCAGAACCATGTGACACAGTGTCTCTCTGTTTTTCGGCTGGGGAGACTTGGGAGTAAGAGGGACCTAGACACATGATTCCTCACGCAGAACTAGGGGACTGTCCTTAGTGGCAGACATGGCAGAAGTGTGAGAGCAACTCTCAGCCTTCCTGGGGCGATTGGGGGGCCTGTCCCCTTCCCTCCTTCTATGGACTGCAGCATTGATCTCTCTGCCATGGGGCCTAGGCCCTGAAGACCATGGCTGTATGCAGGGAACCATCCAATTCCGGTGGAAGGCCCCACATCCTGTAAGGGTTTAAAGTAATCATAGGGAAGGGGGGGGGAATGCTATCCAATCCCCTTTCCTACTCCTACGTCGGTACAACAAATCCAAAATCCCAAGAGGGATTGAATGGTAGTCTGGAGAGAGGGGGGTCTCAATCTGGTCCCTCTCCCCGTACTGGTAATGACTGGTACTCATAGCCCGATGACCAGTGACCCTTGCCTGATGCCTGGTACCTGGTGACTGGTGAGGCGACTCTGATCTGTATGAAGATCCTCTCCCAGATCTGACAGATTTAGATCGAGGCACAGCATGATCCTGTCGCCGACAAGGGCCCACGGTGACCAAAAGGGTGCTGCTCTTCCCACACGGAGGAGGGGGGGGACTCACTATCTGCCGACACCGAACTGTGGGACAGTAGAGGGTGCTGCTCCTCCATCGCGGGAGCGCTCAACTCACTTTCTGTCCTATGTGACGAGAGAGGGTGCTGCTTCTCCCTCACAGAAGGGCACGACTCACTCTCTGTACTAGTGAAATAGAGAAGTTGCTGCTCCTCCCTTCGGAAGGGCTCGACTCAATCTCCACCCTACGGGATAGGTAAGGGTGCTGCTCCTTCCTCACATAAGGGCACGTCCACTACCCACCCGCTTCGATATTCCCTTAGGAATGAGCCCAGTAACCTTAGCATCTCCGAAGAGACTCTATTAATCCTTCCCTGAGACCAAAGGGACTCAGAGAAGGAAAAACCCGAAAATTCAGAAGAAGAAAGAAGAAGAAGAAACCTTCTTATGGCCTTATTGTTGTTGTTGTTGTTGTTGTTGTTGTTGGTTTAATGCCATTTTTCAGCACATGATAGGCTATACATGGCGGCCAGTTTTATCTGGTGGAGAAAGAACCTGGGCAATAAAAAAGGTGACATAAACAACACTTATCAAGTACTGGATACGAATAAAAAGCAAAAAAACCAGCTTGGTAATAATGCTTATTTATATTATAACAAAAAGGAATAAATTCCTATACATCATAAATAAAAATTGAACCGGAGTTCACATATATAACACACATAAGAATGAAAAGACTGGTGTGCAACCTGCTTTCCTGAGCTTAAAATAGCCAACCAATCAGATTGAAGGAAATTAAAATTCCAATGCTTTCGGCTTTTTTGAGTTAAAAACAAACAAAAGAAAACCGACTGGCTGGCATCAGGGATAAGAAAAGAACAATTTGTTTACCTATCCGAGCAAGAATACAATACAGAATTCTCAAAAGGCAATAATTAATCCCCCAACAAAACAATGCATCAAGGGGAAATGACCTACTAACCAAGATTATGAAAATGACATTTCTTGGTACCAACCCTATGGGAGGATGAATTCTCATCATACGGTCGGGTATTTTCCATCACGGAAATAGATTAGCTACGCAATAGCAACAGAGTAAGCTATTACTGATAATAATTTCAATGACTTTTCAATTACTTGTTAATGACCTGTTTTCAATGACTACTCTCAGTATCAAGTGTTCTACTTCCAGTTACTAATTTAAATACAAGAAACAAAAATAAACATATATAACTAAATGTAATGAAATATGAAATGCAAATGATAATTAAATTATTGTAACTGCACCCAAATATTTCACACTGCTATTTATCTGCTGTACTTTCTCCTTCAGCTGCAACTCTAGTACTTTCACTTGCTCTTCTTTTTCTTTCTTTTTCTCCCGAGTCCATTGGACTGAGACATTACTGTGATTGTCCCTTTCTCTTCTGCTTCATCTGCCAGTTTGTCTGCTGCCTGGAAAAGGCTGCCGACATCCATAATATTTCAGCCTTCAGCACATCACTGCTTACCTACGATACCTACAATGCTGTAGCCTCTACATGGTCAAGGCTACGAAGTGATCTTATACCTTGCAGTTAAGCAAATAAAACTATTGTCAACGACAAAAAGATGAGGAGTAAAAATCTACTACCTAGGTAGAGTTATGTTTTTCCGGAAGTTTGGCTTATGATAAAGTTTGTAAGCCTATATAAGGGTAAATTATATTGATATGTTTACACTAACCGTACTTCGACCACCATGACAGATAACGCAAGATTCTCATAATAATTTGCTTTCCAAATAAGGCTTGCTATACCACATTTGAGATATTCTACAATACGTTATTGAATGCGTGCCATATTTACTATGATCTATTTACACTTCCAAAGAAGGATGCAATGTCCTTGTATGGCACACCGAAAAACAAGGGTGAAAAAGAAGTAGTTATTATATGTACTAATATAGCGGACAATCCAAGAGAAAATTTAGTATGAATATAAACGCTATTTTACTCATGTTTCTACAGTGAAATTTGGCAATACTGGTATAAAATAAAAATACTTGATTTGTTTTTAGGATATGTATGCAATATCTTAAAACTTTCTTACAATATGCTGAAAAAGCACCATTGATACATATAGAAACGTCTTAGTACTCTGTCCACGAAGTAGGGGTACTAATATTATCAATGCTTTGCATGAAACCTGTCACTGAAACTGCACCCCCATTGTCAGTTGCTGAACTTGTAGAACCCGCTGACAAAGTTTAAACTGGCTTTTATGATGCAGATGACAGCAATGACAAAGAACCAAATGATGTTTCTGCTGACCTTATGAATCCTGACATCTTAACAGCAGGTTTGTGTGTTTTCATTACTTCCAACTTTGGGCAGCAATGCCCATTCCTGCAACATCAACGTTTTTCTTGCACACTATGCAAAGCACTATGTATTTCAAGGTCGCATCTTTTCTCAGCCACCTAATGAAGTTTGTCTTGCAGCCAACTATTGCTGAATGTGCACTTTTCAGCATTTTGCGATGATCATTCGTTACAAAGACTCTGTTACTAGTGAACCATCCTTGCTTTGTGGAAACGTGGTGAAGTGAACGAGTGTGCATGCATTAATTACATCATGTAACAGGGATGCTATGCACAATGTCTGATTACTTCCTGTGGATTCTGATAATGGAAGAACGGCTAGCAGATGATGAAAAAATCAAACTATACTTCCAATCCTTGCACAACGTTCAATAAACGACTCAAAAGCAAAATTTTGCATTATATTTTTTTTTAAGCAAAATCTCTCAAATTCAAGGACTTTCAATGACCTAGGTGAAAAATCAATGACTTTCAAGGCCTTGAAATGAGGTGTTCATTTCTCAATGACTTTCAATGACCTTTAATGACTGTACGAACCCTGTCTATAGGACTCTAAGTACTAATTCAACTCCAACAGTAAACCTATGAAAAGACCATCATATTAAAAATGTAATAACTTTTTGTTTGTAAATGTTCATGATCAAACCTATATTTCTTAGGATAGACCTATCCTTTATGCAAGCTTCTGCGTGGAGAAAACCATATGAGCCGCAGCATTTCTTTTTACCTAGATGTGTTGAAATGTGTTTCCAATTCCAGACCTAATGATCAGGTGTTACCTTCAAGTATTATGTGGTCCCAAGTTAAGTCTGTAAAAAGACTGAAACTGCATCAATAGAACATCTTCTATTTTTTTCAGTTAGAAATATTTTAATCTCACAAAAGATTCTTTTCATTGAAATTTTACTTTTCATTATCAACCAATCATGGCCCTCCAAACCCATATATACTCTATTTTATGTTCACCCAAAGTTGAACTTGCCCTTGGAAAATTTTAGCTTTCCCAAACATAATATCCCAACATGAGTTAAACGAGACAATACAATAAAATATGGGATATTTTAAGGAAGTCACATTATATTTATTTTACCTTTTGTTTTCTTTTCATCTTTGTTGGCTCCTTAAAATCATATGCCAGTATTTAAACTTATCAAAAAATAGATTTGTAAATAATAGTCAGATATGTAGATTAGAAAGAGTTAGAATGCAGATATAGTTAGAAGAGCAAAAGCAGACATGTACATGTATGTAGAAAAAAAATGGATAGGTATTAAAGGGTTTGGAAATAGCTTGATTTTTAAGTAAAGAGAGATAGAGAGAGATGTTTAGGTAAAAGACCCTGAACTGAAAAATTAAGCAACCAATAACAGAACTGTGTTAATTTAATTTTAATCATTTTTTTTAATATACAACATTTGCCTAGATAAGATAGCAGACTCATCTCTTCAAGTACATCAACAATTATGAAAGCTAGACTGTTTGTAATAATTTATTAATACTCACAACTGACGGATTTCCAAACACTTATTTTATCCGTTTACTTAACAATTATCATATATTCACCTGGAAATCGGCGACATGCATCAAAATATTTGACAAGCCAACTTTTCAGAATGATTTTCAAACACTAATCTTTATCCTTTTAATTGTTTGCCAAGCAGTAAGTATCTATCATGCTCTACATTATCACGTAAACAACAGATCATAAACACTGCTTGTGGGTGTTACGTTTTCATAACCATTAATCATGCTTTAAAAGAAATCCTGGTGGTTAATCATTACAGGTGAGTGCCTTATATTTCCAAACACACCTGTCAAAGAAATCTCACGAGTTCTATTATTAACAATTAACACCTACACACCTTAAAATCGGCAACATGCATCAAAACAATCTATGACAAGCCAATTGTTTAGAGTCAGCAATCTGACAAACTGCCCGAGGTTAACTTAGGACCTGAAAGTCTGTGAATCCCGGATACAGTACAGCTCACGCAATTTTTCGAAACTCCACGCTTCATGGTGGGGTGGATAGAGAGTGGCAGGGATTATGAAAAAAAAACTCCACCATCTCTCCATGTGTCCTGACAGAGTTGCTGCGACATCTCACATAGAATAGCTCCGCACACCACGATTTCTCGCCAAGTCGCATCCTATCACCAATGCGGAGTGGACATGGTCTCGATAATATGGGCATGGTTTACTGTTTATGACCCCTGCAAGCATGCTCTAGAGAGGTTTAGACAGATAGGGAAGGACAGAGAGAGAGACACCGATTTATCTACATCTTTATCACTTTCAGGGGCAATTTGCTTACTTTTGATACTGTAAAAAAAAAACGTAATCATTCAGTTAATTATAAATATTTCCTTGTTCTAAAGAAGATATTGTATGACACATAATGACAAATCAAATTTTAGATAATATTAACATAATGACAATGCCTCGCAAACTGTATTAATACTACATTTTGCACAATGAATCTAATTTTTTTCTTCAAAACTATGTTATTGGAATCTTAACATGCAGTCATGTCCTTATTTCTTTTTCAGTTTGTGCAATAGAACTTTTAATGATCATATGAAAGTTAGTGATACTGTATGTACTCCGTGCAATGAAAAGAAAGATAAATGTCAAACAAATTAATAACAAAGTCACACTCATACCTGACTGAAGTGAAACAAAATCGCACAAGTTTAGATGGTTACCCCATGCATGAGTTCTCATTCACATATTGTATGATTTCTTCTGACATCCAATCACAGCATTATAGAGGGCTAATTAAAACTTGAGAAAGCATAGTTCTGGCGGTTGCTGCATGAACATGTACAAGCAAAAATTATTGCTTAAAAAAGCATTCTTAAGATTTCAAATCGTTATTTTATTTCATCTGTACTATTTTGTAATAATTACCAAAGTAGCGTTTTTTAAAAAGATCACAAATGGTCGCAAAAAGACATCCTAGATACATGTATTTGACAATGTACCTTTTGAAGAGAAGTGCTCATGTGCAAACTAATAACCTAGTACAAGAGAAGCCATCGACATGGTTTGCTTTCTTTGATAATGATGTGTTAATTTCATGTACAAACTGATAACCTAAAAGCACAACAGCAGCTCTTCTGTAGGTTTGTTTTCTTTGCCAATGAGTTGACAATAAACAATGTACTCAGGGATAAGTGAATCATACTGTATAACCCACAGGCTATTCCAATGTTTGATTCTTGTAAAAGTAAAATCAGTGATAGAAAGAAAAACTAGTGAACTAAATACAGCTAGTAACAAATTTTTGCATTTATCTGTTTATTGTCTTCCATTCCTTGCATCAGTCAGATTGGTTGTTTAAAATGGACAATGGTCTTGCTCCAAACTACTTACAAAGATCTAATTTGACCCTTTGTTATTAACAATGAGACCTACAACACTCGATCATTCGGTAACCTTTATGTAGAACTACCTTGTATCAGATTTAATCCTTGCCTTTTACAATTTACCAACAGAAATTATAAGTAACCCATCTATACAAAATCTCAAAACTTTTCTGAACCGGGATAAACATATACCCATTTGTTGTATGTAACTACTGCATATTTGTATCACCAAGTAAACTTGAGCATCAGATGAAATAAATGTTTAACTTTTTTTCTTTTTCTGTTCATTTTCCTATTGCATACTATGCGTAATACAGAAAAATGAGATGAACCTGTTGAAGAATTTCTGGATCAATAACTGTTTCTAGTCAAGATATCTCTCGCTCTCTCTCATAATATGGAATCCAAAGCACTACTGCACAAATCATTGTAATCAGTTGCATTTAACATCAGAACCTTTTTTTTTTGTACATGCTTCAGTAACAGGTTAAGTATTCAGTGATTGGCTAGCTTTCTTCAATTAGCAGCCTCATCATTCACACCAAGCCAAAAAGAACTCACAACCTCGTGCTCCAAAGTCAAGTGTGTGTGTCTAAGTCACACACTTTATCCACTCGACCAAAGTAACTGCAGTGTAAAGCAATATACCACACAAATAAACATGCCAAACACTGTTCAAGGAAATTAGTTTACATTTTTTTTTTCCTCAATAACCAAACGCTCCAATAGTCACAAACAGGTAACTGCATACTTTAATATCTGCATTGAAATAATTATAAGAAATAGATCAATATTACAATTAGTTTATTGATATATCATTTCCATATGATTTACTTTTTTTTTCTATGATGATACCAAAATTTATTTTTATACTTCCCCCTCACAGAAATGAACAGATAATAGGATACTTGTGGAGACAATAGATACATGCAGAATGCCCTAAATTTGCTGGAAATTAAAATCTCTGAACATCTGAGATTTGACAATTTTCCACATTATTATTCATTTCAGCAGTAAGTTGAGTTCAGATTAATTATGAACAATTATCAAACTTCTGGTGCTAATAGCGGACCATATTTGGGGCTATTAAGTACAACGTGTTAAGTCACATGGCTTCAAACGATAAAAACACACCTTTCCCAAGCTGAAATTGACATAATCTTTTGATGCTAATCCTTGTCAATATTTTATAACAATGTTGACAATGGTCACAGCATTGATTTCTGTAAACATCTGCTGATGTCAAGTCTTTATTAGGGAGAGACCATATAATTTTGTTAAGGGAAAGGGGGGGGGGGGGGGGGGGTAAATGCTTGAAAACAGTTGCCTTGTTCTGATTTGTAGTATAAAAAAAAGACATTATTCCATTCCTTACTTTTCTTGAAAGAAATGTATCTTGTGATGAAAGGAAATTATCCCGGCAGGAAAGAACATTCTAGCCCCATATATTAAATTATCAGTACCTTACAGTACACATGCAGTCAGAATTGAACTAGTTCAAATTTGTGTATCTTCAGCCTCGTGACTGTGCCATTACTGCTTACTGACTAAGCATGTGGTTTGCATTTCAGTGCAAATTTACTTTTCTGTTTGTTTGATTGTTTTATTTATTTTAAACAGAAGTTGTCAACTTGGAATTTAATTGTCTATATCTCAGAGGATTACCTTTCCTTTGGAACAATAGGATACATTTATGCTGTTCGAGAGAAGCTCAACAAGATGTGCCTTTCAATGAGTCGGTGCGTGTTTATTCTGATTTCTTTGACTAAAGTAAATTTATTGTCAAAGAAGTCAATCAACCTTTTCTAAGTATACATGTACTGAATATACAAGACTTTTTAAATTATTTTTTTTATTGTCCAAATATATGACGACTGATTCTTCAAATGGTATCTGGTTGTAAATCACTCTTGACATCTCAGTCTTTCTATGAGTGGTCTTCATTAATCGGCTGTTCAAATGTCAATCAGTAATGTTGAGCAGCCCCTATACGGTGGAGTTGCTTTAAATAGTAAATATTCACACTGTCAATTCAGCACAAGAAAATGCGAGACCGACCATGACACTGACTACAAGATGGAAATGACATACAATAGATCATAGATGAAAGAAACTGTGGCCAGTTATGTAGAAGAATGTGATACATACAAGCACTAAATAAAGGTGCTGATATATGTAATGTAGCGAGATCGCAGGACATAAAGCTTGCAGAACATGAAGCATTATGAATTGAACACAACCACTTGTCAGTAAAATAGCTTGAACAGAGCTAGTGTTTAACGTATTTTACCCAGACCACTGACGTTAAACAAAATTTCTTGCATCTTGTATTCCTCTCGCTCTCATTTTTTCGGACTTGCCCATGAGAAAGTACCTTGCAAACTTGAGCTTGCCATAGCCGAATGTGAACTTATCACATGAGTCGGGCAAGTGGATTTGTAAATACCTGGACTAAGTTACCATGTGTTGGAAGGACATATTACTGCACCATACTACTCAATAAAATGCATCAACACAGTTTCATCAGTGTATGGTTGTAACAAATTTTGATTAGTCAAATATGTAAGAGGGTTAAAGATACAAAGGATGTAACAAACAAATGGCTGGAAATACAATGTCACTCAAGCATGAAATTAGGTCACAGTTACCTAATTTTGGTATAGATGAGTTACTGTCACTGAAATGCATCCAAATATCAGTTTTCATAAGTGTAAGTTAAAATAGGGACCAAGATATTGAGGATTTAATGAACAAATAGCACAAGTCACTCCAATGTGAACATTAGGTCATAATTACATAGTTCTGGTAGGGGCAAGTCACTCTCCCTGAAATGCATTCGCATACTAATTGTAACGAGTGAAGGCGAAAAATGATTAAAGATATTGAGTGTAACAAACAGCTGAAAATACAAAAGTCACTCAAGCATGCAAATTAAGGTCAGTGACCTACTTTTAGTATTTTTAGTTACTCTATTTGCGATGCATCCATATGCCAAATTTTTTTAAGTGTAGGTGAAAAGGAGTTCAAGATACTGATAGTATAATGGACAAAAAATATATGTGTTACTAAAGCATTCAAATTAGGCCACTGTGACCTAGTTTTTTATGGTCGAGTTACTCTTCTTAAGATCTGCCCACATACCAATTTTCATAAGTGTTAAACAGGGTCCAAGGTACCAAGGGCATAATGAACCAAATAGCTGAAAAGACACTTCACTTAAGCATGAAACTTCAGTCAGTGACCTAGTTTTGGTATGGCCAAGTTAGTCTTCCTCAGAAGAATCCACAGATCAATTGTCATAAATCTATGTGAAATAGGGTCCATGATAATAAGGGCATAATCAAACAATGTTTTGAAAAACAAAAGCCACTCGTGAAAATTAGGTAACTGTGACATAACTTTGGTATGGCTGAATTGCTCTTGTTGAAACACATTTACATCCCAAATGTTCATCTGTTGGTGAAATAAGGTCCAACCTACTCAGGGTGTAATGAATGACTGAAAACAAAGGAACTCAAGCAAGAAAATTAGGCCAGTTACCTAGTTTCATACAGCCGAGTTACTCTTCCTGAGATGCAGCCACAAACAAATTTTCATGTGTAGGTGACGCTGGGTTATAGATACTGAGGATATATTGAACAAATGGTTGAAAATACGCAAGTCACTCAGATGTAAAAATTAGGACACAGTGACTTAATTTTGGTATGGCTGCGATACATTTCCTGAGATGCATCCAAATACAGCTGTGAAGTTTGGATCCCAAGGACAGGGGACACAGTGTCCCCCTGTCCATCATATTTGGGGACACACTATTTCAAGGGGACACAAAATAATACTAGATGTAGTACATAATGCATTAGTGGTGGCAGAAAATAACAGCATAATCTCATTTGCTTTAACAGTTTTAAATTTTGTCATCTGCACTGCACTATCATCTTTTCCTTGGACACTTATATTATTGTTACAAACGATTTATCAAGTGCTCAAGTAACCCACAAAAACATTTATGTTCGAATATCTGATCTGTCTGAAAATAGCTTCACAATGAAATTTTCCATTGCAGATCTTGCTCACATTTTACTTCAGTGTTCACTCATTATCTATCAGCATTTAATATAACAATTGCCATGTTTTCTGAATTATTTTTCATTTAAAACTAATAATTCATTAATTAAATACTAAAGAGTGTTTTTTTGCAAGTTTTTCACCCCAAAAATTTAGTCCTTTTTGTAATTATATCAACCTTTAAAATATGTTACACTAGTGACCATCAGTGACTTTGCATTGTTTACTTGGCAGACTACTACAAACTTTGAATGTTTTGACTGCCAAAAACAATGTTATTTAAAATGAAAATTAACTGTCATTTTAAAGTTTACATTACCTTTAGCACTTTGGCCATTGCTAATGGAAATCAGACCGGCACCATTTTAATTTAAAACCAACTGGACATCATAAGAAATCTTCTGGTGAAAATCCCAATTCAATATCACTTTCGTTTCAAGTAGAGTTGTAATAATAAGATTTTAAGATGGCTGCCATGGTGGCCATAGTGAATGTCAGATCATCACCATTGTTTTTTTAGGATCAACTAGACACCATAAGAAGTCTTTTAGTGAAAACCCCATCTTGATATGACCATCCACTCAGGTGGAGTAACAAATAACGCGATTTTCAAGATGGTCACTGTGGTGGACATATTGGCCATCAGATCAGCACCATTTTCATTTTAGGACCAACAAGACATCATAAAAAGACTTCTGATGAAAACCCAATGTCAATATGGCTTTCCATTCAGGAGGAGTAGCAATAACAAGATTTTCAAGATGGCCACTGTGGTGGCTATATTGGACATCAGATCAGCACCATTTTCATTTATGACCAACTAGACATCATAAGAAGTCTTTTAGTGAAAACCCCATGTTGATATAATCATCCATTGAGGAGAAGTAGTGATAATAAGATTTTCAAGATGGCTACTGTGGTGGCCATATTGGATGTCTGAGCGGCACCATTTTCATTTAGGACCAACTAGACCATGGGATGAATGTGTGTGTAAAGTTTCATGGCAATCCTTCAAGTTGTTTAGGAGGAGTAGCACTAACAAACTTGTGCTAACGAACAGGCAGACAATGGACGACAGTTGGAAAGGATGACGAGCAAAGGACAAAGGACCATCCCATAAGCTCATCTGGTCTATGACCAGTACAGCTAATAATGAGTCTGATGTTCTGAAGCTTGTCTGTGAAGTTTCCATTCTATATATTTTGTTAAATGTATAGGACATGCCGATTTACATAATATTTGAAGCCAGTATACAGAATCTTCCATTCAGAAATGGATGACTGCAGGACAGGTTCAGCTGCTTGAAATTCCAGGGGCCACTTATTTTTAGTAACTTATCTGATAAAGTGTTACATTTCGCGCAAGGGTTATTGTTAGATATGATATGTTCTGAATGAAGTTTTTCACTTTCAAAAATGGGAAAGCGGTCATTTGATTGGTGAATCGAAAGGTCAACAGAAAATGACCTCGTACTGGTATCTGTCGCATCTCTGTTATGTCAGAGATCTTGATTTGAATCAGACTGCCTAATACCGTTACCAGATTTTATGAGCAAATTATGTTTCTTGTATGATTTGGGATATTAACGGGTTGTCAAATTTAAGCATTTGTAAACCTTTCAGTGTGAAAAGGGAATCTGAAAAGATGATGAAAGTTGTATTTTGTAAGGTTTCAATGTAGTTCAAAGATTTAAGTATGGCTATAATTTCTGTGGTAAAGATGGTGACTTTTTCGGAAACTGGCTTAAGATGGTGCCATAAGGTGTTGCAATGGCAGCCTTGTCTCCATCTTTTAAACCACTTGTATAGATATACGTATGGTTATGACGAAAGGCTCTGATTGCATTGAATTTACTCGAAAAAAACCAGAGGATTGGCACAGGACTTTCAGTAATGACAAAGATAAGATACTATTTTTTAATTCTTTTCTATTTACCATTGTAGTTTGGGGATACAATATTTTACAGCATTGGCAAGATAATTTTACAGCTCATTGTGCAGAATTTGCAAATACTTCACTTCAATTACAGTTGGGAAAAGAGTAATACTGACCTTGCTGAGGATGATCTCTGGGGCCAGGTATTCTGGCGTACCACACAATGTCCAGGTACGTCCTTTCACACGCTTGGCAAAGCCAAAATCTGTAACCTGAAAGGAACAAGCAGAAATCAAGCAATCAACACACTCAGAAAAAGACTGTGTAATTTAAAGTATAACAACTTTAATATATCTGATCAGATATCCATTTAATACACAAAACAACCATTTAATAAATAAAAATAATTGGCTAAATTACCAAAATATCTGAAATACCAATGCATACAAAAAAAAAGATACAATAGTTCTCCAATATTAATATGAATTATGGATGCAAGAATTTTCTTTCAACTTAAAAAGCATGCTGCATGAACATTAACTCAAAAGAATAAGTATACATAATTAATTTATATTAGAAGACTTGCTCCGAGACTGCAAGTAAAATGTAATATTTTGAATATCAGCTACAACCTATATGGAATATTTCTCTTGATACAAATTTATTTCACAACATCCTTAAGCTTAGAATATGCAAAACTGCTTTTATGCATATGAAGTGCAACACTACCTCATGATAACACGGTCTATGGAGTCACAGAGTATACTGCCTTACATGAAACCACCTTATAATGAAGTACACTATACATATAATTTTACTAATACATGATCAAATGGGATCCATGACCATACCTGCTTTATAAAAGGAACTGTGTTATAATGAAGGGCCTTATAGTGAGGAAGTGCTTAACAAATATTATAACATCACCCAAGAGACTAACTCTAAAGTTTATACTCATCTTGGACAGGTACAAACAGCTTTAGAACTTCCTTTTTGGCAAAGGAATGAAAGAAGAACCTGCCAGAACTTGATATGCTTTTAATTCCTGCCTCAAACATCTAGATCTATTACTGTGGCTTACTTTCTCTTAGGTGTATTATGATTTTTAAAAAAAGGCTAACCTAATACTGTTCACACTAAATTTGGCTAGCTCACACTAATACTGGTTTTTTTGCAAATCATATTAAGCAATGTCACAACTTGAACCATGTTATTTTTGTCATGAGCAAGGTGACCTTACTCTCAATTTATCGTAAAGTATGAAACAGTAGTCGTTTGATCTTAGACATGAAACCTGGTGATTAGAAAAAAAGCTGAAAACTCTCAAATATGGCACAAATCCTCATTTTTAGACTATACATGTAATTATGAAAAATGTTCAAGTTTTTCTCGACCCAAAAAATTAAATCAGCTAATTGACTGTGATCTCAAAGTAAATTGTCATAACCTTCTGTATGAAAAGTTAAAACAGCTTTTAAGATAATATTAAACGATCCAATGATTGTCTGTGCATCAAGTGTATGGAACTGAAATGAACTCCAAGAAGCCTCAACTCTAAAACCATCTTCCTGGATCTCCAATGAATTATTACTAATACAAACATAGGAAGTAAATTTGGTATTTGCACCATCATTCCCAGTTTATTCAACACTGGATGCAAATTGTCAGTACCTAGCTGCATCACAAAATTGTCTGGAACACAAAATGATCAGGAACATATGGACATTTACAACATATAATCATGTTGCTCTTCATCTATATGTATGCTTTGTACAAAACAAATTAAAAAAATATGATTTTTATTAATTGTTTTCATTTACATTTAAAGTTCATCATGATTCTTCTGCCAGCTATCATTTATTTCCCCATAAAATCCTAAATGTATTTTTAATAAAAAAAAAGATTTTGACCCACCAGCTGTATAAGCAATTGGCCATCTGTTCAAAATCATAGCAAAACCTCTGACAATAAACATATTGATAATATAATCATAGAATAATTTAAATCTTATTACTTTCTTTTCTTTCCTGCAAAACGAGATAGAGAAAAGACGAGTTTTGGTGTATATAACAAATTACCATGTACTGGCTGACATTTCAGGTGGACTTGATCTGGCAAAGCCAACTTGCAAGCACAATGCGTCAGATAACTTCATGTACCCAAGAGATCAGCCAAAACCCAACTGATCTGGATTCATTAGGATACATGGATTCTTTAACAAGAATGCCATGAACGGCACATTATAGTCCCGCCCCATGTTTAACAGTCCTCTATGTAGGCACTAGTAGGGCATAGTTGACTCTCAAGATTACTGACTAATTAGTCTCAATGACCTGGACCTTTTGTCAAGGTATAAAATCTTTTAAGTAAACTTACTATGCAAAAACCATTATATTTTTATTAGACTTAACATGACTGTGACCTCTGAGGCTCTGACCTCAGAATCTAAAGCCATCTTTATTACCCAAACTGCAAGCCATCCACAAAGTTTAGTCAAGGTACTTACTTTAGAATAAGTTATTCTGCAAACCCCATTATTCTTTGAGCCACAATAACCATGTCCTTTGACATTTTGACCCCCAAATCAATAGGTCTCTTCTATACCTTAAGTGCAAGTCCTCCACAAACTTTAGTCAAGGTCAAGCACCGTTTTTATTTAGGACCAGCTAGACATCATAAGAAGTTTTTTAGTGAAAACCCCATGTAGATATGATGATCCATTCAGGAGAAGTAGCAATAACAAGAATTTCAAGATGGCTGCTGTGGTGACATATGGGAAATAAGATCAGCACCATTTTCATTTAGGACCAACAAGAAGACATCGTAAGAAGTCTTTTAGTGAAAACCCAATGTTAATATGGACCAAAGACCATCCGATAAACTCTTCTGGTCCATGACCAGAAGAGCTAATAAAAATCAGATAAATAATGTTGTTGATGTTGTTGGCTAGTGTTGACACTTTCAGCACTTTATTTGACTATATCATTCTGAGGAAATACGAGTTAAGTGCCTTTTCCAAAGACACACCAAGGCAGCCAACCCGGGCTGGCCTAGGTGAGGTATTGAACCTGTCACCCTTGAATTACAAGTCTAACACTCTTCCAACTAAGCTACCATGGCTCCCACTTAGTTTTTTGAAGCTTAGGTTCAGATTTTATTTTATTATGAGCTTAACTTGCAGATGAGGCCTTTTTAGTTACACAGACCAACAATTATCCACACTCAATGTATGTCTCCCAATAACTACAATTAATCAATGATGCATTGTAATTTCTATCTGGATAAATATGTCAAACTGGTTAAAACTTCAAATAGTGTAAACAAAATAAAATTAGACAAGAATCCTGTTTTATAAATCTATCTCTTTAAAAGTTTCCCTTTTTGCCATTAAATTGGCATTCTTCCCCAACATAATTTGAAGCCCATCTGAAAGGTCTACTAGTTTGTGATTAAATGTAGGCAGTTTACTCACCAGTTGTTTGGAAGAGTCTTTTTTAAAAGGGGTTTTAACTGCAAGCTTTTATAGCTGGATTTAAGGCAAGTGCAAGATAAACATGCTGTCTGGCAAAAGCTTTATCTATAAAGCACAAGCTATGGTAGAATTTTCTTATTTCCATAGCAACATATATATCAAGCAGTAAGAAAGAAAAAGAGAGGCCAAAGTGGGCCTGATATCACTCACCTAATTTATATAACTTAACAGCTGACCACTTCACTAAGCATGATGTAGTATTGTAAGAACACATCGTATATAAACTATCTCCCAAACTTGCTATCATGTTGATTTGACCTATTTTACTACATCCTGATAAAAAAAATTTCTAAAGATATGGCATAATTAATATGCTCAGTCTCTTGCTCATAATCAAAGTCATCCAGATCTTGATGATAATACACACAACAAATCAAAAATATGACTTCAAGAGTGGTAGGTCAGCCAATCAGATGCAAGATCACCTCATTAATCTGTGTGGATCGCACTTACTTTTGAAACTGATAAAGATCTAAATGATAATAAGCCCATATTCCAATTCTGATCAAAATCAGATAAAAATTGTGACTTCCAGAGTGGTATTAAGCTCACCCAAACACGTTTGATCCCTTCATAAATATGCATGAATCTCATTCATTACTGACACAGTAAAAGATCTTAAAAGATATTAGCATATATTCCAAGTCTGATCAAAATGAAATCACAAATATGGGTTCCATAGTGGTAACAAGTTCGGCCAATCAGATCAAGATTATATCATTATTGAACCTATCAAAGATCTTGATGATGTAAGCCAATATTTCAAGTTTGGTCAAAATGGGATCAGAAATCTGGTTTCCAGGGTGGCAACAAGCTCAGTCAATCAGATGCAAGCTCAATTAATTAATATGTGTGCATCTTGCTCATTGCTGAACTTGTACAAGATCTTGAGGATATAAGCATATATTCCAAGTTTTATCAAAATTGGATCTGATAAGCCCATATTTCAAGTTTTATCAAAATCTGATCAGAAATATGGACTCCTAAGACATAAGAAGCTCAGCCAATCAGCTGCAAGATCACCTAATCAGTATGTGTGGATCCCGCTCAATATCAAGCTTGTCGAAAATCTAATGATATAAGCATATATTCAAAGTTTTATCAAAATCAGATCAGAAATATGGCCTCCCAAGTGGGAACAATCTCAGCTAGTCAGAAGAATTATCACCTCATTAGTATGCACAGATCTTGCTCATTATCAAACTCATTCGAGACTTTAATGATATATGCATATATTCCAAGTCTGATCAAAATTGGATCCAAAATATGGATTACCTTATTAATATGCACGAATCTCACTCATTATCAAACTCATCTGAGATGTTGATGATATTGTTATGTATGATGTTTATAATATTATAAATATTTTAGGAACTTATAAATATTTCTTGACTTTAATACTATTGTCCTTGAATTAGGTTGTTTGCTTAGTATTTTGAGTTCAAGGACAGTTTTGGTAAACAAGTTGTTGACTCAATTTGAAGTCAGGGTTGATTTTGTTTACAGATAAAACTAGAATTTGTTTTAGAATTATGTGTTAAAAGTCACATACACCATATAATTTTCTAGGACATTCAGTCATATGACCTATCTTTATATATACCATATTTAGTGGACAGTTTTCAGTTTCAACCTTACCATCAGTCTGTAAAGAGTCATTACAGTTGTGAAAAATCATTCCAAATTCAGAGAGAGGAATTATTTAAAATATTCACTGGATAATAAAAGTGCTCATAGACTTTTGGATTCTGGATTTTGAATTGATGATTTGGGGATTTATGTGAACTTATTCAAAGATATTCTGGAGTACTTCTTTTTGTCACATCAGCACATTAGAGACTACTTGCACATCAGCACATTCAATGCTACAGTAATTTACTCAAAACACTATATGTAGGACTTGTGATTAGGACACTTAGGATTATTGGATTATTTGGATTTTAATTCTCGTTACTGTAAGTGTCTTTTGATTTTCATTTTAATTATCTAGAAATAAATTCCTTGCTGATTTTTACTTGATTTGATGGTTTCTCTTTCTTTCTGTTACATTATTTTAAGACCATACAATTGATTCCTATATTCCAAGTCCAATTTACAGTCATGTGAGGTAAGAACAACCCACCTCCTTTATCCTCCTTCCAATATACAATCACTCATAAATACTATTATTATCCTTAGCCTGTCATAAGCCTAAAGGCAGATCTCTCTCATCTCTCTCTCTCTCTCTCTCTCTCTGATCATATTTTCATGTTTAGCCCAAGCTACATGTAACTTGGCTATGATCTAGCCAATGTTGTAATACAAGCTGCTGCTACTACCTGTACTATGATGAGGACAAAGAGTATAAATTCCATAGTGAATGCTGCTGCTGCTGTAACAACAGTAGTAGGCAACAAGTCTTCTCCACACAGCCATATAATAATGTCAGCTAATAATAACTGACTACAGGATAATGTTCACTTGTAAAGTCTGCCTAAAAGATCCAAATATGCCACTGATTGAGCTGGAAAATCAGCATTTATGTCTCATTTTTTTTAATTTATTTTTTTTACTCATGGTCGAGAGCAAAACTGCACTTTGACCTGCAAACATTCTGCCTGATTACTGACATAAATGTTCACTACTGGAGTTCTGCCAAATGCATGGGCCAAATTATTTGCTTTCAATATGCAAAGATTGTACCAACTTGCTGAAAAGTGGCACTTACACACATAAATTGTTCACCTTTTTAATAAAATAAGAATATTAATAATAGGCTGAAGTGGATCTGAGATCCATCACCTGACAAGACCCTGGTCAAAATCCAATCTAAAGATATTCCCTGTCAAATTGTCAAAATTGATCAGACCCTTTTTGGTATTCATATTTTCTTCCTATTTAGTAAGACTAGCCATATTGATTGACAGATCAGAATTAAACAGAGAAAATCTCAGAGATCATCAAATCTTGGAACTACTAGTTAAGCAGTTCACGAGAAAACATTTTCAGTTTGTGCTATTTTTACTAACAGCAGCCATATTCATATTTAGGTCACAAAAATTCAGGCCTGTCCGCATAAGCTTTAAAGGCATTGATTCCAGGACACACTCCAGCTGATGCAGAAAACAGGTATTCTCACCTAGTTGTTTAACAAAAAACTGTTGCTAAGGAAGCCATCCCAGACACAAATTTGATCCAGTTTTTTTTTCTCCCTGAGTTATAAATAGGGTTTTCAACAGTTATATGGAAGCCACACTGTTGCTAGGGAAGCCATCCCTGATGCAATTTTGACAGTGCATTGTTCAATGGAGCAATCCAATTAAGTCTGATCAAAATTGGTCCAATAATTTGTTATAAGATTTCAAAAAGAGTACTGTGAAGTACTGTGAATGGCACATTATACACCCACCCCATGTTTAATAGTCCTCTATGAAGTTAACTTGCATTTCTGTGCAGAAACAGTGACCTTGACCTTTGACTCAAAAGGCTTCTTCCTTATCCCTAGTGCAAGCCATCCACAAAGTTTGGTCCAGGTCTGTGATATAGAACTAATGTTATTGCGCTAAAACCATTTTTCTTCTTTCAGTCAGTGACCTTGCAGAGATGAGAATGACAAATTTCAACATTTCCTGAAGGGTCAGTAAATTCACCCGATATTATGTATCCCCTTCAGAAAATCCTTCAATTTTGTTCATTTTGTACCAATTGGGAACAGTTATCAATCATTAATCTGGAGAAAATTCCCTGCAATCAGGGAATTCCCTTAAGTTTCTCATGACTGGACTTTGTCCTTTGAACCCAAAATCAATACGCTTCTTCCTTACCCCAAGTGTAAGCCATCCACAAAGTTTTACCCTAGTATGTGACATAGAACTAATATTATTGTGGAAACCATTTTTATTCTTTCAGTAACAGTCACCTCGACATTTGACTTTCGATCCAAAAATCAATAGGCTTCCTCCTTTTGCTAAGTGCAAGCCAACCACAAGTCTGGTGTGGGTCTATGATGTAGGACTAATGTTACTGTGTGGAAATTTTTTTCTTCTTTCAGTTAGTGACCTTTACCTTTGACCTTTTGACCCTGAAATCAACAATGATGGGCTTATAAAAACAGCAAATGTTAATGGATGGACAACACAGATAGGTGCATGATGAATGCAGGACCATGCCAGAAGCTTCATCTAGGTGCATAAAAAATGTTAAAAATTTTTTATACTGGAATAGTATGAATCAAAAGTATTTCAAGCCCATGAAGCATCACTCAGTCCAATAACAAGGATCAATGTTAGTGTTGCACAGACATTGTATTTTCCTTTCTGTACAAGACATACTAAAAGAGAACAAAATTATAATAAAATCGTATATATAAAAATATCACCAGACTATACTATCATTATTTATTGTTCCATAATGGATTATCATTAGTCTTGAAAATTTATGTAATCTAGTTTTTAATTGCAGTTGTTGTTCTAATGAAATATTAATAACTATGGAACAAAAGAGAATAAAATATGAACAAGAGACCCAAGTGGGCCTACATTGTGCACCTAACATCATTTCACTAGGCAGGTTTATGTAGCACTGTATGAACACAACCTATGTAAACTCTCTCCCAAAGACTGTATCATATTGATTTTACCTATTTTACTATATCCCGATACAAAATTCTTTCTAAAGATAAAGGCGTAATTAATATGCATAGTCTCTTCCGAGTTAAAAAAATCAGCATGATGCCCAGGGTCCGTCTAACTCTAGATTGGGTCCCTCCCAGATTCTAAGTGAGTTGCCCGCTGGGCTTTTAAAAAGATACCTAATTTGCCTGAAAGTAACTTTGACCATGCCAACAAAATGCAGCATTATCCTTTTAAGTTTTTGAAAGACTCTGGTAAATTATTGATATTCAGCTACCTGCTGGGGCTCTATTTGTAGGTCCCTCCACCTTGTGAAAATCATCTGCTTAATAGTATCAAAAGCAATAAACTGTTTGAGTGACCTTGACCTCAGACCTTTTCAGCCTAAAATCAATCGGATTTCTCCTTATCCCAAGTGCAAGCCATCCACAAAGTTTGGTAATTGTAGATGATGAAGAACTTGAGTTCTTGTGCAGCAACAAGCTATCTTCTTTCAGTGACCTTGACCTTTGAACTTTTTACCACAAAGTGGATAGGGTTCTTCATTACCTGAAGCGCCAGCTATCCATTAAGTTTGGTAACTGTGGATGGTGGAGAACTCAAGTTTTTGAACAGGAACCATTTTCTTCTTTCAATCAGTGACCCTGACCTTTGAGCCTGAAATCGAAAGGGTTCTTCCTTAACCCAAGTGCACAATGTTTGGTAACTGTAGGATGGTGGACAACTCAAGTTATTGTGTGGAAACTAAACTGATAAATACAGAGGGACATCATAACACAATATGCTCTTCCTAGTGGTAAGCATATGAAAACATCCAACATCCTCCTGATATTAGCTATTTACAAAGTTTGACTAAAATCATGTCCAAAATACAATCTCTAAAGTGGCAGCCAGTATATTTGATGGACAATATAGATTGTTACCACTCTAGAGATTATTTCTGATCCACATATTAACGAGGTAATCTTGTAAGCGATTAACTGAGCTTGTTCCAACTATAGAGATTACTTCTGATCTAATTTTGATCAAACTTGGTCAATAGACTTAAATTATTAAGATATTTAAAGAATCGAATTGCTCAAGTGTTCACAAACTCAGCCAATATGATGCTGGTTGGTTTGGTTTTGTGGGTTTAATGCCATTTATATATCATGTACTGAAATAATCTCTAGAGTGGTAACAAGCTCAGTCAATCACTTGCAAGATCACCTCATGCATATGTGGATCACATGCATTATCCAACTGATGTAAGATCTTGATCATATAAGCCTACATGTATATTCGAAGTATTATCAAAATCAAGCTTCTTTTTGTTTTCTTTTTTTTTTTTTTTTTTTTTTTTTTGTTTTAATGGCATTGTTTAATTTATCCAAATCCTGAAGATACGAGTCCAAATTCCATGTTTTATCATAATCAGATTAATATTATAGCTTTCAGTGGTAAAAAGTTCAGTCAATCTCTACAAGATTACTTCATTAATATGCGTGGATCTTGATCATTATGGAAACTGTCCAAGATCTTGATCATATAAGCATATATTCCAAGTTTGATCAAAATCGGATGAATAATATTGCTTTCAGAGTATTAACAAGCTCAACCAATCTGATGCAAGATTACCTCATTAATATCCATGGCTGTCATTCATTATCAAACTCAGCCAAGATCTTGATGATATATGCCCATGTTTGAAGTTTAATCAAAACTGGATCAGAAATATGTTTTCCAGCCCATGTTTGAAGTTTAATCAAAATTGGATCAGAAATATGTTTTCCAGAGTCAGAACAAGCTCAACTTATTAGATGCAAGATCACCTATTTAATATGCATGCATCTTGCTCATTATAAAACTTTTCAAAAATCTTGAGGATATAAGCATACAATCCATGATTAATCAAGTTGGATCAGAAATACTGCCTCCAGAGTGGTAACAAACTCAGCCAATCACATGCAAGATCATCTCATTAGTATGTGCAGATCTCACTCATTATTGAATTCTTCAGAGATCTTGATGATATAAGCATATATTTCAAGTCTGATAAAAATCAGATCATAAATATGGCCTCCATATTGAAATTTATTCAGTGTAAATACAGCAGAAATAATTGAAATAACTAAACGAGGACAGCCAATCAAATGCAAGATTACCTCATAAATATGCATGTATTTCACTCATTATCAAGCCCATCCAAGATCTTGATGACATAAGCCTATATTTCAAGTTTTATCAAAATCAGATCAGAAATGTGGCTTCCAGGGTGGTAACATGCTTAGCCAATCAGATAAATCACCTCCATAATGTGTCTTGATCATTTTAACAAACTTGCCCAAGAGCCTGATAATATAAGCATGTATTCCAAGTTTCATCAAAATCAAATCAGAAATATGCTCTCTCGAGTGCTAACAAGGTCAGCCAATCAGATGGAAGACCACCTCATTAATATACATGGATCTCGCTCTATATCAACCTGTCATCCAAGATTTTGATGATATAAGCCCATGTTCCAAGCTTGATGGAAATCAGATGAGAAATACATGTAAGAACTCAAGAGCGCTGACAAGCAATTGCTCATGATTGGACGTCAGATTACTGACAACTGACGACAGGCGATGAATGATTGACGATGGACACTGGGCCATACCATAATCTCACTAGGCAATACAGCTAGGAGATAAAACTGGTTTCATAAACCTCTTCCTGCTTCCTTAGTCTCTCCAGTGCTCTGATTAAATTAAAGCCAGCTACTGACAGAAACTGTTTATAATAACTTTCATGCTAGCTACATTCATATATAAAAATGGTGGGGGGGGGGGATAGTGTTGCCTTTACAACTGTTCAAAATCCAAGCACTGCTTTTTTTTTAGCATTTTAGAACATAAATTTCATCATGAAAAAGTTATAGCCCCAGTGAACAGTGACCCTTCTTTCAACCCCAGTATAAAAAAAGGGATTTACATATAGACCTTAAGTGGAATAAATATAATTTTAATTCTCCTTTTAATTCCTTTCTATTTGTATATTCTGCATTAACATCAAGCATAACAAAGGTATGATAGGGAATTATTTGAACTTTCCACAACTACACAAGTATGCAAAAGCATTTTGCAGCTAGAAAAAATCATTTACTTAATTCTATAGTAATTGGGTTACTGCAAACATGTGAAGAACAAGGGAAATATCTGAAATCTGAATCAAATATGCTCGTCTCTGTTTACAAAGTCCGATTCACACTAATATACATTATCTGTTTTTGACTTTCAGTTTCTTTTTATAGCTGCCCTGATCCTGATCCTACATTATTTATGTCCATCAATTATTCAACTGTGATCTTTCTCCAGTTGAGCACCCATAAGGCACTTTCAAGTCAAGAAAATCCCCAAGTTAAGATTATCATACTATCAAATTATCAATGCACCTTACAGTGTCACCCAGACAATAGCCACAACCATACAAATAATCACCCAGGACAATCACATTAAAATGCAATTTCAAATTACATTAGATTCATCTGTTGTAATTGAGGAATGATAATATCAATCAATCAGATTCCTTCAAAAAATGAGACACAAGTTACCTGCACAATGTATCAGTGAAAATATCAGTGATCCATACTTGATTCTTTATTTAAAACAAGCTTTGAATAATCCTGCAAGCCTGAATTCGAGGACATAGAAAAGCACAGAAGTTCCTAAAAGTGTGTCTTTCCAGTGAATGAAACACTAACTATTTGACAGCTTACCAGAGTAACCACCCATTCTTATAATATTTCTTGTCAATATATACATTTTTTACATATCAGTAACTGAATCTTTCCCATTTTCTGTATACAAGGAGCAGCACTGCTGTGCCTCAACATAGCCGTGTTTGCTCTTGTATAGTACATGCCCAACTGCAACACGCTAGACACACATCTGCTGTTCTGAGTCTATCCTATTAGATTGAAATCCAAGGTAGAACAGCTTAGACATTGATTTTCAAGTGCAATATATGCCAGCAGATCTGGGTATATGCTATTTTGCAGTTGGGAATACATTATACACTATTGAATATGGCATGGAGAACATTCACACAGAACTGTAGTGCCTATATGAATCACTTATTTGGCTGTCTACAATAGGTTCAGAAAAACATGGATTTTAGCCAACCAATTTCCTTATGCCACCACATCCAAGGAAGAATAAAAAAACTTTAAATATATCCAGGAACATTCCCTCCTCTCCTATTTGCCAAGTTTTAATGCACCATTGTACAATGAAACCACTAAACCTCTGAATTTGAAAAGACTTTTCTTCATCCAAATGAAGTGAGAGCAATACAAGTTAACCTCTGAAAACCAAATCCCAAAGAATTTTTTTGTTTGGATTTTAGAGTTCCACAATATCAAGCTCCATTATGAACTTACACTTTCCTGTCAAATTAAAGTGCCATGCAAAATCTACAAAACAACTTGATCAATTTGCTCAAGTATAGTGGTTCCTCACTATAATCAGTAAGTTAGGGTCCATATCAAACAATAGTGCCAAATAAATTCAGTGAACATTTCTCTCAAACTTATGGTGGTGAGGTCACAAAATTTGACAATAATTTAATTTGACTGACCTTTTAAGACAAATTTGTAATTTATTGGGTAAACATGGAAAGTAACCAAGTTTCATGGCCCTCCCTCAAAAGGCATTAGAGTGTAGAAAAGATGGGGTTTTTTTTAAAATTATTAGTGACCTTGACCTTAAATATAAAACCTTGACTATAATCCATGATGCCATTGAAGTGAGAAGCATAAGTGTATCATGGTAATCCCCTGTACCTCAGACAATTTTTATGGTGTAAAGCAGAAAAAGAAACCTTCAAATATTGATCTTTGACCTCGACTTTGACGACAGGACCCCAAACGTGAAATACAATACATCTTCTAGTGACAATATATAAGTATGCCAAGTTTTATCTTAATAGTTAAAAAGTAGATCGAAAAATGTGATTGAAACCTAAAATACTGACATGTGACATTGTTGGTTTGTTTTTGTGGGTTTTAACGGCACTTTTAACACATTATTGACTATATTATGCCAAGAAAATGGGAGCTAAGTGCCTTTCTCAAGGAATAACCAAGGCAGCTGACCCAAGCTGGCCTGGGCAGGTATCAAAACCCGTGACCGTTGGATTATGAGTCTGACACTCTCCCAACACAGCTACCACAACTCCAAAAATGTGACTTTAACAACGAACAATCATATGAGCCTCAATGTGGTATGTGACACCTCCTGGTAATGATATACAGTTATACAAAGTTTCATCCCTTCATCTCAAATGGCTCTAAAATTATAGAGTGGAAAGAAAAGTGCAATGGAAAATTGAACATATTACACCAAGACACTTACCTTGAAGATAGAACACCCAATGTGGTACATGACACACCTGCTAATGATGACATAAGAATAGAAGAAGTTTCATCCCTTAATCTCAAACAGCTCCAAAGTTACATAGTGGAAAATAAAGTGCGATGGAAAACTTTAAAATACTGAACTGTGACCTTTATCTTGAAGACAGGAAACCCAATGTGGTTCACAACACATCTTCTAATGACGATATAAAAAGTTATAGAGTGGAAGGGGAAGTGTGATGGAAAACTTAAAATTCTGAGCCATAACCGTGACCTTGAAGATCAGAACCCAAATGTGGTATGTAACACACCATCTAGTGATAATGTATAATTATACCAAGTTTCATATCACAAAAGCCTTTAAAGTTACAGAGCTGAAGTGAGAGTGTGATGGAAAATATAATATTGAGCCATAACCTTGACCTTGAAGATAGGACTCCCAAATGTGGTACATGACATACCTTCTAATGATGCTGTAGAAGTATGTCAAGTTTCATCCCTTAATCTCAGAGTTTTAAAGTTACAGAACAGAAGAGAATGTGTGATCGAAAACTTGAAATACTGAGCTATGACCCTGACCTTGAAGATAGGACCCAACAACAACACATCCTCAAATGATGATGTATAGGTATACCAAGTTTCATTCCTTAATCACAAATGGCTTGAAAGCTTGAGTGGAAACAGATCAACAGAAATGTGATACCAAGTCCCAGCTTTTCACCAAAAAAGGGGACAATAGGGAAAGGCTGGAGGACAACACAAAGTTTTCTTTTGTCTGTCAAAAATGAGTCTTCATTACACCAGAGAATTCATATTCTGAGGATGCCAAATCAACATCTTTGTTACATTTGATTTATTACATACAAGTATTTTGGGAATGTTTTTTATTTCTTAATGTAAAAGAGTACTTCCTTACTGGACTGTCTTTTTCAGTTCAATACCAGAAGGATTGACTAAAGGAGAATGGTGTGCAGAGCAAACACAATGTAAAGAGAACAGTGTGCCCAACAATATTTACTGACTTTGTTATTTGAAAACAAGAAAAAGGTAGACTAAAGTAAGACAGTGATATATCCAGCAAGCACAATGTATAGGAACACTGTACCTGACACGAGTCTATTTTATGGATAATATCATGTCCCCTTTCTGCTTCCTGTGCATGCATACTTGGAGTGGTGGAGGTGTGACTATATTGTGCAAAACAGAGGTTTTAAAAAGGAAGAAAATAATCTGCTTCAAATATAATTAATCTTGTCTGCTCCTTGGACCTCCTTTCTCAAGTCGGACATGGATTGTATAGTGCCTTTGCAGATACATCAGACACTTTACAGGTCTGACTGGACAGGAAGGAGTCGACACAAAAGTCAATTTGTGGAAATTTGTATTTGGACTATTAACAACTACAGTTAAAAGCAATACATTAGCAAAGAGTTTTCAAAAATGCTATAGTTTAATTATCCAGTGATCATAATTATCCAGCTATCATAATTATTTTGGCCAAGTATGTAAGAAATTCGTATGTGTGCAGATATATCAGACTTCATTGTATCGCACATGCAAAATTCCATGTGACCACTTTCCAATCCTGTCAAAAGTTTTCGCTAAATGGTACATTCTCCTTGGAGGCTACTTCTATACTCTCAGCATAAGTAGGTCATACCAATTAGACACTTTTGTATATAAGTCATGAAATTCATTGGGTGTGTTCACATTTGAAATTACCACAGGCAGAAGGTACATGTGGGTAGAAGTGACATTCACATACTTGTCATGTTCCAATGAATATTTTTAATTTTTTGCATTTAGATGTAACAAAGTTTCCTAGACACTGTTGCATGTATGGTCATAAACTTAATATGTCCATTTACATGTATCACTTACATTTGCAACCTTAAAAGGTAACTTGTGCTTGTAATGACCTACATTTTTGGCTAAAGTGGCTATGCTGAGCTTTTGCATTATTTATTGGCAAAGCAGGCGAGAGACACAGCATTCTGAAGAATTTCCTGTTGGTACATTCTTACCACAGACCTACACATATTTTTATCAATTATAAGTGTGAAAGAGAACATTCTTTCATTTAAATCGATTATGTGGATGGGAAACATGGTAACAACCGATTTATGCAATTTCACTCATGTACCAATTGGCACAACTGTAGTTAACTCAATCTAGGCATTCTTATCTCTCCAAAGAGACACAGACACACACACACACACACACACATATATACATATATATATATGTGCATATGTATGTTACACTATGTATGTAGGGTGCACGTCATTGACACTTAAGAGAATGAGAACAAAAACCAGCAGCATTTGAGATCCAGGAAGATGGTTGAGTGCATGGCTTATTGGACCTTCTGTCAATAACATCCAAGCATCTGAGGATGCATGGCCTGACCAGTGATCCCCAAAAATTTACAAAGGAAAATAAATTTTCCACATTTATAATTTATGTTACGGTCTGTTTCACACTGACCTTGATTTGATTTTTTGTCCAAGTCATTAAAATTACATCTTTTTAGTACAGAATAACAAAGGACACCTAATGGAAAATGCAGATCATTTGGCATTTTGTCTTGGATTAAAGATCTGGCATTAAACACTACAATATTCTCAACTTTTAACAGAATAAGTCTTTCGAGTCAGATTTGTTTATAAAGTTATTATTCTAAAATGATGGTCTGACCTGGAGCCAGTTAAATGCTTGACGTCTGCTTTTGTAGCCGATCTTTGTTATGAACAACATTCATTTATAGTGCATTCATGATATCAATGCACAGGCAATAAATGTAAACAGTACATCTAATGTTGACCATAGGTGCATCACAGTAATATATGCTCTGAATAGTATCACATTCGTGTTATAAAAATCTGATTTGCATGGTTTTCACACTAAGGTTTGAACCTACAATACCTCTCTAAAACCATTACCAAAACATAAATATTGTTCATGGATATCATGAACTCACTATACAGCAGGTATATTATTATCAACATATGAGCATGTTCTTTCTTTGTGTACTTTTTAATATCAATGCATAATATGGATACAAGCCATCACCATTCAAATTTAAATAAATGTTGCATTCTTTTTAAAAAAATCTCTATTTTAAACACATTTGAACTTCCCTTTTATAAATGATTGTTTTTGAATGGCATGATTGTTTAATCCAAGTTCTTTCTATGCAAGTAATTGCTCCATAAACTTTTGCATAACATTTACTTATGCACAATGCCTGCATGCAAAGCTTTCATATAACAAAAATATAATTATTGTTCAATTAATTCATACAAAGTTGTATAAACCTTTTAAATTTTCAGTTATGAGATCTGTTGAGCTTTATTTCCCACACAACACTTATCTGCATGGAATTCATACATATATTTATTCTGGTTATTTATCAAGCAACAGTTTTCAGCTTTCATAACAATAAGCAACATGTGTTAGTAAATTAGTTAAATTTTCTGTATAAAAAAATTTCGCCAATAGTACAATCAAACCTGTGTATAAAGTCTGGTCATTGAACCAGTCAGAAGCAATCTTTATGAATAGGTGCTCATTATATTCAGTTAAATATGTATACATTTAAGTATGAATGATCTTTTGACCATGACTTTTACACGAAAGTCCTTGTAGATGCAGGTGGTAGCTGTAGCCAGTTTGACTGTACTGTATGAACCCATAAGGAGACAATTTTTTTATGAAAGGGACTTTTCCTCTTGATATGGCAAAAGGTTGATTTTCAGTATATATTTAATTGACAATTTTTCAGTTATTTACAAAAAATAAAGTAATGAAGTATGGTAAAGATAAACAAATTTATTAAAAGACCATGATACTAAATTGTACAATAAAACAAACTGTTCCCTATTGCAATTTAAATAAAACCTACAAAACATACTGGTAACAGAAAACTCATTCATGGAGCTACTTAATAACATCAGTTCTGAAACATTTAGACTGAAGAATGTGTGACACCTAACTGAAGCATACACTGTAGACCAGCAATTTTGATGGTTTTTTTAATTTGAATTTTACATCAGAACAGGGATGACAACATTTTGCTTCAATTTTCACACTTGTAAATTATTCAAGATTTTTTTTTCCAATGACATTTTTATCTTCAATAATAATTTTAACATTAAATATGCTCATGTGAACTATGGGCCTTTTTCTGCATTTACTTCAAAGCTCAACCAAAAGAAATAACAATGATCTATTTGAATGGATCATACTGAATAGAGAATGAATACTGGGCAATTTCTCCATCATAAATTTCAAAAAAAGCAGCCCTATGTGAAAGCTTAGTGTAAATTAACCCTAATTACATACAACCCTTAGCAATGATTTGACAAATTGCTTCCTTTAACATCCAGAAGGCTAACAATCGGCTAGATTAGCAAATTGAACACAATCATTAGCAGCAAACTGTACCTGATTACCATTATGTATTTGTTTGTAAGTCCAGGCAGTTCTGCAAACACCATAGACCCAGACATGCTATATGAAGATAAAATGAATGTCAAAATCAATATTGTTCATCTTTACAATCGAATAAAATTTGAAGTTTTTAGGCTAAATTGCAAGCTTGAGCTAGTTTCAACACATGCATTGCAAAGAGCCTCGCTATTGCTCGGTGGAGTCTTAAACAGAAAAGTGTGGAAATAGGCAATCAGGGGCCATAACTCATCTAAATGATGACATGGCGTGCTGGTAATCCAACTCGTTCAATATCATCAAACTCAAGGTCTCAACAATCTGAAGCTGCATGCCAAATCTGGTTGAAACAATTTTGGAGAAGTTGTCTTGCGGAAACCAAAGTTAGGAAGATAAGCAATCAGAGGGCCATAACTCTTCTAAACATATACTAACCCCATACAAAGCCCATGAAAGTCTATGAAACAATGTTCATACCAAATTGCAATAGAATCTGCTGAATGGTTCTTTAGCTATGCTAGTTACAAGCAACGTCCCATATGAAGATATGAAGTTAAGTGTTAATGACCATAACTCTATCCAAAATGAAGTTGACAAAACAAAACCCATAAAAGGTACATCTTGGGATATGACAGTATACAAACGAAATTACATCAGCATTTATTGAATGGTTCCTGAGGCATGCTGGTTACTGTAACAGCCAAAGAAAAGATGTAATATTGATAGAACAAGAGTACAGTGAACAGCAAATCAAATGCCCAAGCCCGTGCTCAATAGTCCTCCATGTGGATAATTGAAATTTTGAAGCAGAAACCATTTTTCTTCTTTCAGTCACAGTGACCATGACTTTTGACTTTTTGACCACAAAATCAACAGGCTTCTTCCTTACAAGCCATCAAGAAAGTTTGGCCTAAGTCTTGATGTAGAACAAATGCTATTGTGTGAAAATCATTTCTTCTATCAGTCACAATGATCTTGAACTTTGACCTCAAAATTAATAGGATTCTTCCTTACCTCAAGTGCAAGCCTACCAAAGGTTTGGTCCAGCTCTGTGTTGTAGAACTAATATTATTGTGTGGAAACCATTTTCATTCTTTCAGCCACAGTTAACTTGACTTTTGACCTTTTGACCTCTAAATCAATACAGTTCTTTCTTACCCCAAGTGCAAGCCATCCATAATGTTTGATAACTTTCAATTGTGGAGTTATTTTGCTGAAACCATTTTCTTCTAACAGTCAGTGATCTTATTTCTTGAACTTTTGAGCCCAAGATCAATAGCATTCTTCCTGACCCAACTGCAAGCCATGCACAAAGTTTGGTGACTGTAGATGGTGGACAACTTGAGTTACTGTGCACAAACAAACATGGTAACAGATGGATGGATGGACTTCATAACATAATATGCCCTGTATTGTGGTGGTCATATAAAATGGTCAATAATTCTATCAAAATTGGACCTTAAAAGACAAAACATGTAAAAGGCACATCTGTATGTCATAAGCAATTTACCTACCAAATGGTATCCAAATTATGTGTAGAGCTACAGAGCCGTATTGGTTACAAGAAGTGTGAATGGATGGACAGACTAATGGACAGATGGAAAAGGTGATTACTATAAAGATCCTGCATCTCAGTACAGGGCTCTAATTTAGAACCGCAAATCTGAATCTATGGCATCTGCAGTAAAACCCAGGCTTACCATTAGTAAGACATTTGGTTGAACTAGCTCAGTCCACAAAAGCAAAGGATTAAGAAAGAAAATGGAAAGGATGACAGAGAAGAAGCAATTTTTAATGCAGAATGCTGCTTTGCCTATAACTGACAGATCTACATACCGACGTGTTTTGAAATGGTACCTTACCATGACTAGTGCTATAGAGAGAATTTTCGGCATAAAATTTCTTGCACAAAACAAGTTGTCAAACTGACTTTGGGAAGGACAATCATTTCTTCCTACTGCTCTGGCCTTAAAAGTTAATGAATTAGGTTTAAAAAGATGTAAACTTTTGTTACAAAAAATATAGTCAAGTTTCATAATGAGTCAAAACTTGGAACATTTTCCATGGCTGTGAGAGAATAAGAGAAAGATATGCAGTTTAATCACAGTTATCCTCTATAGTCTGTTTGATGCACCTTGACTGCCCATAAAATTTAAACTTGTGACAAGTACAGGACAAGTCAAAAAATGTTTCAACTTATGTGTGTTACATTGTATAATGTAAGTAGGTACTCACCATGTGCAATTAAACTACAAATTTCAAAATTGTGTTCTCTGTTATCATTTTTATCTGCATCTAACACAAGTAGGTAAAAAAACAGCCAATTAAACAGATTTGCCAGTCTACTACTAGTAATCATGTGCTTCCTGAGGGTGAATGGGTGCAGTAAAGCCAGGATTCGAATCCAATGCACATCATGACTAATTTAACCTCAGATATCAGCCAATCAGGTCTTGTCCATGTGCTGTTAAATCTACAAAGTAACACCTGTGTGTTAATTTCCCCATTGTGCTTGTTTGTGATCTATTGAAGTATAAGGCAAAAACTTTAATAAGACCTTAAAAAATTATTGAAAAATATACAGTAGTATGTCCAAGAATAAAGCAAAAATAAAGTTAGCTTGTAATTGTCTGGACATTCAAAATTTGGAGAAACTTAATTTTATTGCCAGTTAATGGACAGCAAACAGACTGTTCAGTACTATTTTACTGACATCTCATTAATATTTCAGAGGAAAAAAGTTTACATCCTTTCAGAGTCAAAGAAAACTGAGGAAATTGATATCTCTTCTGCCAATTTGGTATTTCTGTGATTTCATCTTGATTACTTTTCTGAAGGTCACAAAATCTTTTCGCACTCAAAAGTGGCTAAATGCTCAAGTTTAACATTAATCTGTGAACAATAAAAGTGTTCCATTTTACTCTGCATTCTTAGCAGAAGCATGTATGCTCATAAAAAGTCCAATAATTGGGACATGTAATTCATAGTATTGTATTACCTGTGTATAACATGCAACAAACTGAACTGGCATATGTGCCAGCAGATCTAGGTCTATGCAGTTCATTCCACTGGTATTTCAAACAAACAACATTGATCCTGACCTATTGTGTTATTATGATCTGAGTCTATGCTATTTTCTGCTGAGCACATCTTATACACAGGTAAATTTAGTAAAATGTTGCCAAGTTCTGACTTGGAGAATGAGCTAGTTCCCACAGGACATTTTGTCAAATGCTACGTACTTGAAGAAGATCTGAATAACAAAGAAAAGCACAATTATGAAGGATAGGAAGTATGTTACATCAAGTACAATTGTTTTTGACATGGGAGAGATATAGAGGAGCAACAAACCAGGAGCCCACTACCTCTGGTAAAATGGCTAGAGCAGACAGTGGCAGTGATGTACATGTACGTTTAACATGAGAATGCAGACAATGTGAATTTTTACAGCTATCTGTATGAAGTGGCTTGTGTTTTGCATAACTGTTCATGATTATTTAAAATTTAATGTGTGCTACTTTTGCAAACACTGCACTATATCTGCATACTGATTGCCCTATAAACTCATGTAGACAGTCCAGTTTATCAGCTTTCAAGGTAAGTTGCAAATATATTTGAACTAAGTAACTTCAAAAAAATGCTCACATTTACTTGACATTTATTAGAGTTAAATGTTTGCATTGTTAAATTTGGATGCATAAAAGACTTCATAGAAAAAGCATTTAATGAAATAACTGTCTGGTTTTTTGTTTTCTTTAGAGAGGTTTCGACGAAGTTTCTGTGCTCATCAATTCATCAAGTTTTAGACCCCTTGGGTTGTAAGGGTTGATTGTATAAATATTACTGTTGAGAAACAGATACAATTAAATTTTCATATATAAAGCCTATTTATAGTATCTTTACATCTGCTATATGCTTCATTCTTTGTACTAATGATTCATTTGAATTAAAGTCACAGAGTATTAGACTAACAACATCTGTACACACTTTAAAATATGTTCGAATATATTACATAGGTCATCTTTAGAAAGATCCTTTCATCTGTATCTCATTATGATTACAGTTTGACCTACAGTACAACCTTCCTGATACATTTCATGCGTACTAGTAATCAATATTTGCAAGTAACCACATTGAATATGTTGCAAGAATTTATAACCTTGCCAAAGGTCAGAGAGATGAAGAAAAATGATGCATACGTTTATTAATATCCTCTCTACTCAAGTCTACATTCTCTTGTCTTTCTGTACAACACTTACCAAAGGCAACAGAAGTACTTTATTAAGGAACATATAAAGCTTAGTACCCAGAACCAACATACAAGATATAGAAGAATGTTGCTAGTGGCAACGTAAACCTAGGACAACACCACACTATACCTTGAGATAACCCACTGAATCAAGGAGTAAATTCTCAGGTTTTAAATCACGGTACATTATATCCAAATGGTGCAAGTATTCCAAGACCAAGACAATTTGAGCTGCATAAAATCGGGAATGTGGCTCGCTGTCAAGAAAAGCACAACATAAAAAATCATAATAAACTGGGTATAAAAAGGAGTTTATAATAAAATTAAAATGTCTTAATTAAAATACAATTGTAAATCCAACCCTACACTATTGGTTTGGGATACAAAGTCTAGGGTTGAATTTGCTGTCAAAAGAAAAAAACAAAGTTATAACATGTAGCAGAATTGTTATTGTATATGCAAAACTGATACTGCATTAATGCATATGGAACACATTTTGCAAAATTCAACTATGGAAACTTTTTATACGTCCTTTAAGAATTCAAAACGATTTTCTTGTGGAGAAATTCTACATCTAGTGGCCAGAGCGAATTTATCTCCGACTAATGTTGAGAAATTAGGGTGAGATCATTAAAAATGGATTCTTCCTTGTAATTGAACATTTAAAAGAGCCAAAGTTGGTAATTAATGGTCCTCAGAAGAAATAGTTTATATTGATCAGTTCTGCATATAAAATGACATCTCCTCATTGAAATATATATGTATATATATATATATATAAAGAGATACTGGGAAGGGAAGTACTCAAAAAATAATTAAACTACTATCTACGGACAATGTCTACTTACTTTAAGGTAACCTGTTGAGTCTATTAGTAAATTCTCTGGCTTAAGATCTCTGTATATGAGATCTAAGAAATGGAGGTATTCAAATGCCAAAACTATTTGTGCTGCATAAAACCGGGAATGTGGCTCGCTGTGAAAGCAGAGAAAAATGTTAAGTAGTAGGTTTAAAACTGAATCTTACGCTGGAAAAATGGAAAAAACATACAAAGACATGTAAGAGTCAAGCCTTGTACAAAAATGTCCATCATTCTAAAACTGAATACATATATCCATTTTCAACAAACTTTATTTGTTCCTAGGCATTATACATCTAGCGTCAAGTCTTTTTGTCCAAAGCAGATACATTCTAGTGCAAAAAATGTACAGCTTCATTAAAATGGATAAACATCATATTAATTACTTGTTGAAAAAGCTATATTTTGACCTAGAAAATGTTACTGCTTATTAACACAGCAAAATGTAGAGGGAAGGGGGTGAAAGTGATTTCACTTTTATTTACCCACTATTATTGTGTTGCTGTATCTTTTCCTTGTGCCAATCCACAGTCCAAGGAGATTATTCCCTCCTCCAATTAGTATTAAATGGTAGATTTCCTTTCAATGAATATAGTGCCTGTTTCTGAAAACGGAGCAGGGTTCAAAATACCTGGTGCCATCGTTTGTGGAGAGTGACTTTTCTACCAGGCTGGCTCCTTTTTCTTCATTTTAGACAATAAAAAAAAATCTAAATTTTTGTTTATTTTGCTATTTTTAAGCAAAAAAATCTGCCAAATGTTTCAACGTGCTTTCTACCTGGCATGTTTACATTGTAATATTTGGGTTTATTTGTGAGGTCAAAGCTTCAGCTATTTCTGAATGCACAATGTAAGCAGCAATGTGATTGGTCAATAGAATATAACATGAACAAATCAAATGATGTTGCCTTAAGTTATGTTTGACTTGACTTCCTGCATAATCAATCATCTGCAAGATGGTCAACATGAATCCATCTGCATTTTGCAACTTCAATTCAACAGCTGACATTGATTCATTTGATTCTGAAAAAATTACTGTTTGAGCTTCTGCTTTTTAATTTTTACATGCCTCTGAAGTTTTGCTTCTGTACAATGTAATAAAATGTAACCAATTACAAATGACCACAATAAATGCTTGATTCTTGAATAAAATTTTTTTATTTTTTAGAATATGTCAGTAAATCTATTACTGTGACAGACATGATAGTGAATTTTAAGACAGACCAGTGACTTCTGTAAGCGGAGTGCCTGCCTGGCTATCAGAATTTTAAATTTGTTTTCAAACACTAAAGGGGAGGGAGAGAGAAATAATTTGTAATCATTATTTTTATTTTTGTATTTATATTGATTAAAAATAGACTGAAGTCACTGAATATATCTCAAGGTCTCTGCACATTTTTAGCCTGTACTAAATATGACTGGATTTCATCATCCTTTAACAACATGATTATTGAAAACACTTTGTAATTTGTACTCAGTTTAGAATACAGTACCTTAATTTTTTGGATGAACAAATCATTAATTTCTACAAATAGCAATATAATAATATTAGGATACTGACTGTGGAAATCTGAAATGAAAAAGGATATTCTGAAGACTATCCTGAGAAATACAGTATGATGCCATTGTTAATGGTTATGTTGATATTGATCTCCAATATACAGACTTCAAATGCTTTGGAAAACAGTGACCAGAGGATTTCAAGCAGAAAATCAATTTTGGCACCACACTATTTACATCTTGTTTCCACTAAAATCATTATGCAAGACATAACTACGGCAATTTTACATAAGCTAAAGACTGCAATTTAGAGCTGTGAACCTTTATCACAGCTTGGATACCAATCAAATTGTTTCATCATTACATGAGGAAATTTGAATGAAAAACCCAAGTAACCATATCATTATAATGATTATATTCCCAAAAAATAATGTGGTCAAAATGTGTGTTATTTTATGAAAACTTTTGATTCTGAGCAAGTATGAATCTTCTGATTATGCCAGTCATGTGATATTACCATCTACTTTTCATAACTATTAAAGAAACATCATACTACAGTCATAACTAGAGAAACTCCTTTTATTAAATGGTAAACATTTCTTGTACATGTCACTCATCTATGGCTTATCAACACCAGAATTTGAACACTACAAAATTATGGGAAATTACTTACTTTTAAATACCTTCGAGTGTCAATAAGTACAGTTTCAGGTTGAATATTTCAATACTACTACATCAGGAAAGTGAAAGTATTCAAAGGTCACAATAATTTGTGCAGCACTGAATCTGTAAAGTTTGTCACTGATAAAAGAGGAAACAAAAACTGAATAAGAATTAAGCAAATGAATAACTTGCTAATGTCCATGGACTAACCAATCAAACCTCTGAATGTTGAGTCGAGTCCGAGTTTGAGTATGAGAATGCATATATAATCTCAAGGCTTGATTACTCTATTAAAACCTTAACGAGCATTATTTTATATTTTACACCACTTCTTCATTATGTAAAAATTATAATTATTTACATACTATAATGATGCATAAATGTTGTATGAACTTGAAATAAAATTACCATTCCATAATGTTACTATCACATTCAAAGTAGACCTGCATATTGTACATTGACATTTCAAACACTGTGATATCTTTGCTTACAATAAGGGTACAATAAGGGTACACCCAAAAACTTTTTCTTTTGAGCTCATCCAAGAATTCTCTACTTTTTAATCTACCTGAATATCTTTACCTGCATAAAATTTTATACTTAGCTATGACTATAACCATTAATCTTCAATGATAAACCCATCTTTACTGATAAGCCCATGCTAACATTAGAAACTGTTATGTACGTTTTTATTTTAGAAAGTCTTATAAAAGCAGAGGCCCACTGACATCACTCACCTGTTCACATCTGCCTAACAGCCTAATGCAAGACAAGTTGGCCTAGAAATCAGGGTCAGTGGGATGCTTTCTGTAGACATTTTTATCAATGCTACTGATTGCATATGTTATGAAGACAATTGTTTCAGGTTTTTTCACATTTGGTTTCTTCATCTATATTTGATGACATATCTGCATCATTTTCCCAATATTTAAAGAACTCTATGCCAGGATGCTTTCTGTCAAAGTTTGTAAAATTCTGTTACTGTTTTCTTTAATAAAAAAATATAGCTGTTTATATATTTATCCCTTTTTAGTAATGGTAGCCATATTGGCTGGAAGATCAGCATCAATTTTATGAATTTGAAAGGCTTTCATACAAAGATGCTTTCTGTAAAATTTGGTAAAAAAATCTATTGAGCATTTTTTGAGAAATCCTTAAAAGTTGTGCAATTTTTTATGGTAGATCAGCATCATTTGTACAAACAAAAAAAGCTGTTTATGTCACAATGCTGTCAAATTTTTGGTAAAATTCTGTTAAGTGGTTTTTGAGAAGAAATTGTTTACAGGCTTTTCTAATTTTAGTAATAGTAATGGTGGCCATATTTAACAAATCTGCATCATATATACAAGCCTGTAAGGACTTTATACCAGATACTTTCTGTAAAATTTGGTCAAATTGTGCTAAATTGTTTCTGAGAAAAAGTCGTTTAAATTTTTTTTTCTATTTTTATTACCAGTGACCATATTTGATGGTGGATTGGTATCATTTGTGCAAATTTGAAAGGCCTTTATGCCATGATGCTTTCAGTCAAATTTGGTTTAATTATGAGTGGTTTTTGAAAAGACTTTTAAAGGTTTATCTATATTTAGTAACAGTGTCCATATTTGATGATGGATAGATATAATTTGTACACAAGTTCGAGCCTTCTATGGCAGGATGCTTTCTTTCAAAATTTCGCCAAATTCTGTCGAGGTTTTTTATTAAAGTCTTCGTTTAAAGAATCTGCTAATTTTAGTAATTCTGGCTATATATGATGGCAAATCAACATCATATATATACGGCTGTGAGACCTTCATGCCAGAATGCTTTCTGTATAATTCAATAAAGTTTTTGATAAGTCATTTAAAGGCTTTTCTATTTTTATTAACAGTGACATAACTGAAGGCAGATCGGGATCAGAAACATTTTTGCCAGTTTTAGGGTCTTTGTGCCACAATGCATTGTCAAATTTGATAAAATTCTGAGTGGTTTTTGATAAGCCATTTAAAGGATTTTCTATTATTAGTCGCAATGGCCGTATCTTATGGTGGATCAGCACTGCTTTCATGCCAGAATGCTTTCTGATCAATTTGGTCAAATTTGGTCAAGGAGATTTTCAAGATGGCATCCATATTGTACGACAAATCAGTACCATTTTCATTTATGACCAAGTGGAAATCATTATGAGTTTTTTGGTGAAAACCCCATATCAATATGACCATCCATTCAGGGGGAGTATTGACTGCAAGACAGCTGTCATGGCAGCCATACTGGATGTACAATTGGCACCATTTTCAAAATAACTGGGTCAGATTCTCCACTATCCAAAATGGAGGCCACGGATTTCATTATGCACTTTCTTGAGTTTGGATGATTAGAATTATGACTATTATGACTATGAAGGCTTAAACAAGTCCAACATAGGCTCCAATATCAATGCAGGCAACACTGATTTTCAATAATTTATCAAATTTGGATGATTTAGTGACATAGATGTAGACAACGAACTGGTACATTTAGAGGCTGAGAAAAATCAGCAACACTTGGTCACACAGTTTCACTGACTTGACAGTGAATGAATTCCAATGCATATAAAACAATTCTTCAGTGACAAATAATTATACACCCATAAAGATCAGATTTTACTCTTAAACCTATCTATAGATAACAAATATGTACAAAAAAAGGAACAATGGTTAAAATTTATGTTGAACTTGACATGTACTACAATGCTCGAAATCTTACAGGTAGACCTGTTTAAATAGAATCATTTAGGTAACAGGTGTACAGAGTAACAGATGCTATGAGATAAAGGTTCAAAGAGCAAGAAACTGGACTCTGGAGTTCTAAGTACCTGAGCAATTCTTAAAGATGTGGGTTTGACCTTATAGTAGAACGCGCAGAGAACTTAAGAGTGCTTGGGAGGGCTGCTTTATAGCTTTGAAAGGTGAATACCGAGCAATCTTTTTCCTCGGTGGTAATTCCCTGGGGTCATCGACCAACAGGTCAAGGAGATCATTGTGATCATGGGGCCACAGGAGATATATCATAATAAGCCACGACTTGGAAGTTCGGACTCTTTTAAGAACCTGAGGGATTATTCTGAAAGCTGTCCAATGGAGGAGGTTCCAGACTTCCAAGCAGAGAGAAGGGGAACGAGTGTGTGGTACATTACAACTGACATGATGTCTGCAATGACCATGACACAGCAATGTCTTGTGTGATTGATGGACCCTTGTAGTGCTAGATAAACAGACCGCATTTTTAAACTGTTGATGTGAATGGAAGATTCTTCCAGAGATCACAAGCCATGCAGGACTACCCTCTCAGACTCTATGCAAGCCCCCCCCCCCCCCCCCCCCCCCCCCCAGCCTGAATCTGAGGCACCCATGTAAAGGAAGGAATGTAAATGAAGAAGTGAGGTTCCAGTGCATGAATTAGAACTCCAGGAAGAAACCTGTCCTGATATTCCAACTTCAACAGCTGGTAGTGACATTTTATCCAAAGGAGATTCAAGCAGACCTGGGGTCTTTTAGAAGTCTCCAGTTTGCCAGAAACAAGAACTGGAGTGGCCGCATATGAAGCCTTCCTAGGGGAACTAAGTCTGCTGCCATGTTCAGGTCCCCAGGTGAAAGAGGTCAAGGCAAACAGACAGTCATCAAAGTACTGGAGGATGGAGACCCCTAAGAACTGAAATGAGCTGCTGATACACCCATCCTCCTGGTGAAGGCTCTGGAAGCAGAAGCTAGACCAAAAGGAAGGGCCCTCACTCTTAGGGTGAGACAGGACTATTTGGTCTCATCTCCCTCCTTGGAAAAATGGACTTTATGATTGAGAGGAGTGGATGAGACTAACCCATTGTTCCCCACTCCCTGGAGAAAGGGATTGACAGTTTCCTCCCTACAAAGGAAGTGGCAAGTGGTAGTTCTCCTCCCTTTCCCTCAATAATGAGGCCAGATGGGGTGGGAATGATCTGTACTCCAGCTCCCAATCCATATAGCTATGGCAAAGTCATCCATGGTGTCATCATTGGAAAAGGAGACATGGCCAACTCACTACCATGTGGTAGTAGTCCCCAAACCCCATTAGGGTTGAACAGGAACATCTAAAAAAGAGAAGTGACAACCGGATTCCTTCTCCTAGACAGGTCATCAAAACTTTGAGGCTATTCCCCACTGGGATTGAATAGAAACATAGTGAAAGGGTGGTTATCAAACTGATCACTTTCTTTAGACTGATGGTCAAACCCATTGCCTGATCCAAAGATTGGTATCCGCTGCCTGCTGCCCATCATGCAGTGCTTGACACTCGGTGAAAAAGGGACAGTAAACTGGAGATCAGTACCAATCGCCATACCCGGTGATCAACGCCCAGTGCCCGGTGATTGATGCCCAGTAACATACATTCTGTGACTGTCACTTGGGACATTACCCAGTGACCTGTCACCAGTCTCAGGTACCCAGTGATAGGTGACAAATCTTCTATGACCGTCACTTGAAACATTTCTTCGTTTCTGGTGTCCAGTACCTAGTACCCAGTGATAGACCTTCAATGTTTGTCACTTGACACATTACCTGGCGACCATTGACTGGTGTCAGACCCTCGGAGACTGTTACCTGACACATTACCCAGTACCTAGTGCCCGGTAATGACCAGCCAAATGATGCAGACCTTATTGGGAAGTCTCTGTTTGAGGAATTCGACTCCAATGAATGAGATCCCCTCAATTTAAACACAGGTCTACTCAAGCGAAATGAAAACCAAAGGAAAAAGAAGAGAGGACTCACTACTGGGTGCTGGGAACTTCCCTCCACTGGTCCACAAAAAAGGATACAACTGACAGCAGAAATGGCAAAAGATGATTTAAACGATGGAACGTTAAGTGCCCAAGACATGTGTACAATTGAATGAAGTCCAAGAAAAGAAGGCCAATATTCCGATTGTTGCAAGCAGACTTGGGTATCAGACTGGGATCATGCTGTTTTTACTAATTTGAGGACAGAATAATCTCCTTAGACTGGAGACTAGTGCCAGGAAAAGATATAGCAATGCAATAACAGCAGATATGTATTACTGCTATTAAAATATATTTCATGTAATCAGCATAATTTCCTATCCTAAGGATTTACTTGTTCAAAATGATAAGGCATCATTTCTATAAATCTGAAAGATCTTCATGCCAGAATGCTCTCTCTCAAATATAATCAAATTCTGTTCATTCAAAAGTCATTTAAAGGTTTTCTATTTTTAATAATGGTGGTCGGATTTGATGGCAGATCAGCATAATATGTACAAACTTGAAAGCCAGGATGCTCTGTGCCAAATGTAATTGAAATTAGTCTGGTGGGTTTTGAGAAGAAGTTGAAAACAGCAATTGTTGACAGACAGATGGGTTTACTATTATAAGAAACACTGGTCTTACTGAATGCAGTTCAGCAGATTAAAAACCCTTCATGCCAGAATGTTCTCCGCCTAATTTGACCAAAATTTGATCAAAACTGATCAAGTGGTTGTTTTGAAGAAATGTAAACAGCATTTGTTGATGGATGCAAGAAGAACACAGCACCATACCTGGCCTTATGATGAGGTGATCTAAGAATTTACCACACTGGTATACAGATAAAGTTTGATCTTTTTTCAATCAGCAAGACAGGGGTAGATAGATTCATCACAACTGAATACATTTTAATACCAAATTTTCAACCACCTATTGGCCATGATAGAAATAGCAATGGGGGAGATGTTTCGGTGTTCTTCAAAAAAGGTAGTCCCTTAAATGAAAATTGTAATTATCAATACCAACCTGAGGCCATTTGGGCTGACTTAATATACAATGGAACAAAACTTTTAATTGGAAATTTGTATGTACATCCCAGTTTTGATTATTGGACTTTGGTCAGACATTCCTTGGTAAACTTCTTAAATGATGGTGCTATTTTATCATATTTCAAACAAGAGTCACTCGAATAGGCCGACACTCGACTGGCCGAAAAGTATTTCAAGGAATTAGAGATATTATCATTTATTCCTTTTATTCCTTTTAACTGCCGAGTACTTAAATCATCTCTGATATTTTTGAGCAATAATAGGATTTTAAATTAGCCACTGTGAAAGCCATATTGGATGTAAGATGGGCACCATTTTCATTTGGGACCAACTAGACATCATCAGAATTCTTTTAGTGAAAAACCCATGTGAATTAACTAAGGAGGTGTAGCAATAAGATTTTCAAGATGGCTGCTGTGGTGGCCACATTGGTTGTCAGATAAGAGCCATTATCACTAAGGTTTGGTTTGGTTTTGTTGAGTTTAACTCCATTTTTCAGCACATGATAGGCATTACATCTGTGAAATACCAGTTACTGATACCCCACTGCCTAGCTGATGGTTACTGGAATTTAGAACACAGGGAAAGATCTGATGAGAAAGCTGCTGTCATACAATAATCCAGATCACTGCATAGACATTTTTTTTAGGTACTATACAGTTTATTCTATTTTATTATTGTGTCTTCAAGCTTTTCTCTTTTTTTTAAAAAATCTAATGGAGAATTCCTTTTTTTTACAAATCTGATGGAGAATTTGGTCTCAATCATAACAGATCAAATAGATTTCACTTTATGTACAAATTTAGTATTTAATGTGTATGAAGCATTTGCAATCAACATGCAAAAAAAGTGCATGATTATAAATCACCTGTGGGAAATTTAATTCCTTCACCAATTCCCTTCAAACATTATTTTAATTAAGCTGATGACATAGGATATGAAGAATGCTGATACAAAACTGCATAAATCCTGTTGTTCATGACTGCAAGCAAAATCACTTTTCTCATACAAGGGCATTTTTCTACACACTGTGACTGGAAATTAGCACCCAATAGTTCATCATTTCTTCTCCATCAAGATCATGGTGAAAACAGTAAGAAAACTGATACAAGAAACTCTGGTCAGAATGTACTAACTTTGTGATCTGTTTGTTCATGGACCTTTCAATCCAAAATCTTTAAGCACAGAGAAGATTGGAATGTAATCTTCAGCAGTCAGTCACTGATAAAGTTTCAATAAAAATCAAACTAAAATAATATATGCAAAAAAGATATACATAAAAATATTGACATTTAGTTGCAAACATCGTTTCCCACATCTTCAGCTGCAAAATCTGTAAACACAACAATATGCCAAATACAGTAGAACCTCTTTATCTGATACAACCTCACCTTATACCCCTGTAGATAAAAATGTTTGAATAAACAGGGCTTGGGATAAACAAGTTTGGATTACATCACATCTGCATCTCATGGGGATACACATGTGATTCAGAAAAACCAATAATTCAGAGGAACAAAATGATAACATATAGAGAAAGTTAAATGGGACAATGAAGCCCCCAACATAACAAAATTTAATTAATGTATGATGTATGCTTCAAACTCCGTCTCTGTCTCTCTCTATATACATGTATATACACACACACATATATATACACACACACACATACACACACACACACACACACATATATATATATATATATATATATATATATATATATATATATATATATATATATATATATATATATATATATATATATATATATATATATATATATATACATGATTTTTCATTTCTCCACCCATCACAGCGGGTGCAGTTAATCCCCTCCACACTCACTCCACAGTGAATGGGTAAGTACCTAGCAAATTGCCCTGTTAAGCGATGTTGAACTGAACTGAACTCTTGTGAAGGCACTCAATGGACAAATTGACCAATATATTCTCAGGGTGCGAATCTGCAGCTAGTCAGCCCAAGGACAAGTAAGTAGTAACATTTTTCTTGGCACAGCCAATTTTACCTGGTCATGATGAGAGGACAAGTGGTTTTCCTGCGCCTTGCCCAGATGCTTCCTACGGAATCACATCCACTGACTGCCACAAAGTTGAGGTAATGTTGAGTAATTGGGCATGGTTTACTCTTTATGATCCCAGGGTCAGTTATGGATTACTTTTGCATATTTTGCCTACTTGTCAGTCCAGAACATGTCGCAAAGGAAGCCAACTTTGCTTTTTACTCAGGTGCATGATGCAAACTTGATAGCAAAATAAGTCCAAATCATGAAAATATTATTACAAGTGAAGGCAGTGGGCTTAAAAACCTGATCATACAAGGCCCCTTATATAAATACATAACACGAGGTTTGTATTCTAAACAAGAAATCTAAGTTTCACACCAAGCCCCGATTTCTTAATGATGTTTGTGCTTTGAGTGATACTTTTAGGTAATCTAAGCATTATGTTAATGTGGAGAGATTTTTTCTTTTCAACAACCTATCACACATCTTGACAAGTTAATCCAGTGATAAGTTAAGAGCCAGAGAATGTCAAAATTTTGTGATATTTTGTCTCATCAGAGAGTGTTCTGTTCGCCCCAGGTCACCAGAATTTTCAAGACTACAGTTTTACCTTGTCACAGGAAAGTGAAGACACCAGCAGATACTTCTATAAGAATCTAATTCCTTTTCACAAGAAAAATGGTGCTAAATTACATTCAAAAGAAGCATTTTATGTGTCTCTGCCAATCCCCACCATTTCCCACAATGCATGCCACTGTAATCTATTTAGAAAGCAGATAATACTGAGACAAAAACTGGCTGGTCTTAATTTAAATGGGGCCACGACATAACAAAATTCCAACACTTCTGACCAATCAGGAATCTTGAGTTTGATAGGCGCCTTGAATAGTTCTGTAGAAATGGAGGTTTGACTGAAATCAATTACTGAGTACAAAAGTTAGTGAAAATAACAGAAACTTGGAATTCTCCTTTAACAACATTTTTCATGTGAAAAATAAATTCCATACTGAAAAAAAATATCTGCGGCCATCTTCACTTTGGCATGACAATGTATCAATAAAGCTGCACAGTTTTGAAAATACCTGTGACCTGGGCAGAATGTAACAATGTTAGACCAGATGAAAATAAAAAAATTGGACATTTTCTGGATCTTAACTTTTCTTATATGTAACTTACAAGATGTGTGAGAGCTTGCTGAAAGCAAAATTTCTCCACATTAAAATGAAACCTAAATTACTAAAAAGTGCCAACAACAAAAACAAGAGTCCCTAGGGGGGACTGACGCTCTTTTGAGCGAAAAGAATATCCAGGAAATCAAGATAAGACCATTTCTTCCTTTTAATGATGTCTACCATTTTGAATGATGAAAACACGTGGTTTCACATCATTTCATTCATGCTGCAAGATGGTGGCCAGGTCAACAATTGCTTAGAAGTACTTTGTCAAAATCAGTGAATATCACATGATTATTCATTCATCTAGGATTTCTTCATCATGGACATTGTTCATCTAAGTACTTAAATGCTTTTGGTAAATCCTCATTGTGACTGATGCTGTTAATAATTGTATTATTTTTTAAAAAATACTTACCAGAGTTCTGCCTACAAATAAAATGGTAGTAAATCTAAAAATGTCATTAAAGTAGACAATTTTCAATGGATCCAGTCTATTTTAATTCTCTAGATTCACAAAAAAGAGGATATTCATGATGTGGAAGTAAATTCATACAGAAAGGTAATCCCTGATTTTAAAATCAAGACAGTATCCCTACCCACGTCAGGATCAACTCATCACTGAAGCAGATGAATGAACCTAGGACTAATTTCCAGCTCTACAAATACTCATAGCAACATGGGTATGTGTCCAAAATCACTACTTCACATGAAAATAAAGTTTCATGTACTGTATTCCCGTCAACAAATACCATTTTATTTCAGGGCAGTGGATGCATGGCTTCGACTTGTAATGGATTTCTTGAACTGTGTTAAGACATAAACAATAGATCTAACACCAGCACTGTGTCACCACAGCCATCCTCAGCTTGGCCCATAACCTCCACTCCTATCAGTGCCTGCCAAGCAAGGCCATAATTAATTACAAACTCACTTGTAGACACAAGCTACACACGCCCAATTACTTAACACCTCTCTCAACTCTAGGCCTGGTAGACCCAGATACACTCATCAAATTGTAGAAGACAATGCCACTAATCAAATTAATGAAAATCCAAGTAGTTGTAGTGCTAGCCAAGCAAGACCCCACTTCTTAACACCTTCACCTGCACAGGCAGTCACAAGCCACATAGTGCCTAAATATATAATAGTGCCTAAATATATGACACTTCTAACATCTTCCTCTCTCCAAGCCCAGGTAGATCCTGATATATACTTCATCAAAGTGTAGAAAACAATAAGACTAATCATGATGAGACTTCTTTCAAACACAATGCAAGTCACAGTTCACAGTGCCATGGAACATTATGTTCTATGTCGCAGTGACTTGTTAGTTATGATCAGGGATCTTAATCTATGTGCATGTATATGTATGTATATGTGGGTTCTGTGCATGTATACGTGGGTTCTCTCTCTCTCTCTCTCTCTCTCTCTCTCTCTCTCTCTCTCTCTCTCTCTCTATATATATATATATATATAGTTTTAAGGCAATCCTGAAAGTAGTTTCTGCTAACAGACGGACATTGGACAACAGATCAGCACCATTTTCATATAGGGCCAAGTACACATGATAAGGAGTCAATCAGGGTTGCATCTGGGATTTGGTAAATGTGGGCACTTGCCCCCACTGAATCTGAAAAAAGGGGGACTGATGTAATGACATGGGGGGGCCTATCATGATGATGTACAAAAAATTAACATTCAAACAGAGAAATAGCAAGTATAAGTGTATTAAATGCATACAATGTGTTCTGAATATATCAGTATAACATTAAATACATATGTGTTCTGTATATTACAGTTCAACACTAAATACATATCATGTGTTCTATATATTGCAGTATAACACTTAAAACTGAAACAAAAATCTTGTGTTTTCTAAGAACAGTATTTTCTCTACACACTGACCATTAAAGAATTAAACCATGCGCTGCAAATCATGTCACTCCTCTGTCCATTCTTATATCTTTAAAAAAAACTGTAACGTATTTACTGTGTGTCACTTGATAAATGTCATACATGTAGTTTTAAGATTTTCACATTGTTTCAAATCCTGAATCGCCCGTTTGTGAGGTGAATTCAACGTGTCTGTCAGGGGTCAATGTCCTCAAATTAGCAATTCCAAGTGTGAAGGAATTTTTGTACTTCCAGTTTTTAAACACCAATTGCAAATCATCTCATTTATTTCATTTGTTTCCAGTCATGGTCGATTTTTTTTTTTTTTCCAGCCTGAATTGAAAGATTTTTTTTTTTTTGGTCCTTGACGTTGAAAGGGTCCTTCAGTTTCAGCGGCCATCTTTAGCATCATCTGAAACTTGGATTTGTTTGTTCACGGTCGCTGTGCCTATTGACAGAAAAATCTGCACTCTGACTATTATTAAAAGTATTACTGATAAAATAATGAAAAGTGTCCAAGTTTTAACTGGTTTTGCTATTTAATGCATTGTCCCGCCAAGCTAGCCTCAGCGTCAAACATCAATCTGCCATTTCTGTCAGGTCATGAAATAGGTCTTTCTCGATTTGACAGAAAAGGCCGAGGATATTCCTACTGCATCAAACATGTACTCTCCTGACCTTTCTTAGTAACCAATCAGAACTGAGCATGTCACACAGGAAATACGTGACGTATTTCACAAATACACAAGGACAACATATCCGCTGAAAGTGAGAACTGGGATTTTTATATTAAAACAAAACATATAAAAATAGCGCATTCTTTACAAAAAATCCGCACACTTCTTTTTTCTTGTGCGTTTTTGCCCACAAAGAATTTGAAATTTTGCAGGAAATCTTAAATTTTGGGGGGATTTTCATGATTGTGCATCCTACATGCAACCCTGGTTTATCAGTGAAAACCAGATGCTAATATGCCCATCCATTCAGGAGGTGTAGTGAGAACAAGATTTTCAATATGTCTGCCATGGCAGCCATTTTTGGACATCAGAGCGGCACCATTTTCTTTTGGAGACAAACTAGATATCATAAGAAGTCTTCTAGTGAAAACCACGAGTTGATATGACCATCCATTCTGGTGGAGTAACCATAACAATATTTTCAAGATGGCTGCCATAGCAGCCACATTGGACTTCAGATCCGCCCCACTTTAATTTATGACCAACTAGACATCATAAGAAGTCTTTTAGTGAAAACCCCATGTCAATATAACTTTCTGTTCAGGAGGAGTTGCAATAACATTTTCAAGATGGCTGCCGTGGGGACCAGATTGGACTTCAGATTGGCACCAGTTTTATTTAAGACCAACTAGACATCATAAGAAGTCTTTCAGTGAAAACCCCATGTTGATATGACATTCATGCAGGAGGAGTAGCAATAACAATAATTTCAAGAGGGCTGCCATGATGGCCATATTGAACCCCAGATCAGTACCCTTTTCATGTAGGACTAACTAGACTAGACTTCATGAGAAGTCTTTCAGTGAAAACCCCATGCTGATATGATCATCCATTCAAGTGTAGTAGCTATCACAAGATTTTCAAGATGGCTGCCATAGCAGCCATATTGGCTGTCATATCAGCACCATTTTCATTTAGGACCAAGTAGACATCGTAAGAAGTCTTGTAATAAAAAAAAAAAGTTGATATGACCATCCATTCTGGAGCAGCCACAACAAGATTTTCAAGATAGCTGCTGTGGTGGCCATATTGGATGTCAGATTGGCAACATTTTCAGTTAGGACCAAGTAGACATCATAATAGATCTTTTTGTGAAAACCCCATGTTGATATGACCATCAATTCAGGAAAAGCAGTTATTAGATTTTCAAGATGGCTTCCATGTTGGCCATATTCAATGTCAGACCTGCACCATTTTCACTTAGGACCAACTAGACATCATAACAAGTTGTTGATATGACCATCCATTAAGGAGTAGCGACAAGATTTTCAAGATGGCTACAGTGGTGGCCGTATTGGATGCAGATCTGCACCATTTTTATCTAGGACCAATTAGACATCATAAAAAGTCATTTAGTGAAAACCACATCTTAATATGTCCTTCCATTCAGGAAGAGTAGCAATAAGAAGATTTTCCAGATGGCCATCTAGGACCTACTAGACCATGGGATGAATGTGTGTGTAAAGTCTCATGGCAATCCTCCATGTAGTTTAGGAGTAGCGATAACAAACCTGTGCTAACAGACAGATGGACCAATGACGATGGACGGATGACAGACAACAGACGACCCCATAAGCTCTTGTGGTCCATGACCAGTAGAGCTAAAAAAAACACAAAAAAAAAAAACATCAAGAAATGGTGGACTAGGTGCAAAACTACAATTTCTTGAGTTACAAACCTTGTCTCTTATTATATATTTATCTAAGGGGGTATGTATTAGAAGGGTTTGAAACATGCTGCCTTCAGTCAGAACACTTTTCTGTGCAATTTAACTCTTTCCCGCATATAAATGCATCTGGATGCTCCTACCTCATTTTAATTCATGCACATTTAGATGCACTTACTGCATTTCAATTTAAGTGCACTTTGACGCTGTTGCCATATCTCCATACAAGCATTTTCAGACATCCCTGGTAAGTAACTGCCAAGTACAGTTTTCTGAAAGTTTCTACAACATCACAGCATATGCACTCCTATATAGCCAGTAAGAGATAAAAGGACACTGGGAATTCCACCAGAATGCAAATGGCTGCCACTATCTTTGCTGGTTGAATCAAAGAACATGGACTATCCCACTAATTTTTTTGAGGATAAAATTTATCTCAAAATCTTGTCTGTAATCTAAAAAAAATGTTTCATAAAAAACAAAATAACAAACCAAGCCCAAATAGTCTACAATGCAATGACAATGATTATCAATTTTGAAGCCCAACACTGGGTGGAATCTATTAAAGCACACTACACTTAGCATCTCCATTGCAGGATTCTCACTAGGATTTAAAAAGTTGGATTCCAGGACTCCCTTGAAAAAAGCTGGAGTTCCACAATCCATTTTAAAAGATGACTCAAACTGATGCATTTTGATATCAGTTCCATATAGATAACATGCATTTACAGAATGATTTACCAGCTGAAAACAAAAGGTGTATAGCATAATATTCCAGGCACTTTAAAAAAAAACAGCTACATCAATTGTATTTCCTTATTAAAAGTATTATTAAATTCTCTATTTAAAATTAAATAGATATGCAATATTGAACCAAATGACAGGATCTACATCAAGGAATACAAATAACAAAAAGGAAAATGTCAGCAAAATATAATATGTAAAGAACATACAAATAATAAAATAACAAAACCCCATGACCATTCTAGTACAGTATTTATGATAAGCATATTTGAGTCCTTACTAAATGATGTAAAAATAATGGACATAAAAGGTAAAATTCTAATTTACAGATGCAATGAAAATACAGATCAAAATGTTATTGCTGAGGTTAACAATATCAATATGTACTCTTTCTGTAACAGCAGGGCTCGAAATTAAGGCTAATCCACTATCCTGTGGTTACTGATTTTGCTGATGGATTACTAAAACCCGGCTGTCACTAATCCGATGGAGCAGTGAAAATTACCACTAGTCACCATCATAACAGTTAAGATGTCATGCATCGGTATTTCCTTTAATGGTTAAATGATCTGTTTATTGTGTTAACTGAGTACCTACCAACATCCTGCACTTCATGAGGTATAATAAATGCTCACGGCATAAATGGACAGGTGTTGAATCACATATCCACTCGTTAAGTAAATTAGTGTAATTATTGTCAAAACTGTCTTCGCACACATAGATCTAGCCTGGTGTACTGCCCCCAAGCAGGGATTTCATTACTGATGATAACAAAAGTTATAGGGTCTCAGGCTAGAATTGACCAATCAGAAAAAGTAGCATTCGCAGAATCTACAAATAATCAAGAATTATACTGAAAAATGTGTTTTAATATTTACATCATTGTTGATAAACGTTCAATGCATTGTGCAGTGGCAATTGTAAACATGTGGAAGCATTTGCAATGTGCGCAACCGCCACAAAAATGGCTGAAATTAGATGACATGAGAAAGCGCAATTGCAAATATGATCAATAGGAGAGTCTAAGAAAATACCAGAAATGCTGGGAAAATGAACATAAATGGCTCAAGTGTGATACAGGAGCGACTGTGCTGTTGTGCACTTTCTTCACTGAATATTCAGAGAAATATGAAAAGTGCACAGGGCACTTTATTACCAAGTCTTGTTGGTGAAATACAGTTTTTATTGTTTTTGAGTTGATGTTAATGAATAATAGATGCAGAATTAGAAAATGAACTGGCTTCTGTTTGATTTTAGAAGGATCAGTGACATTTTGGCAGGATCAGTAAAAAAAATTATTTTGGTGATCCTGTGGATTAGTTTTTAAAAATCCTAATTTCGAGCCCTGTAACAGGTATGGCAGAATGATTCTATTTACAGATCAATAATTATCAGTTTTTTTTTCATGTAAGCACAAAATATAAACAAAAGTACCAATACCGAACTTACCTAAATCTACCTATCCGTCTCAAATGCGAAAACATTTCACCACCTGTCACAAACTCTAACACCATGTACAAATTGGAATTATCCTGAAATTGAAAAATATGAGGTTATCACAATGGAGTATTAAATTTAAGAACATGAAAAACTGTTTTCTTACCTATGCCCTGAAGAAGGGAGAGTCCATTTTTAAAGTGCAATTTTTTTTACTACGTTATATGCCAAAAGAAAATATATAATTTCATTTCTCACGGCACCATGCACCAAGTCTTAGTAAACTTTTATTTTCAAGAATAAACATATGACAAATGAATGTTATCAGAAGTAATCAATCTACATTATTTTCATTCACTGCTGTGATCCAAATTGTTAGTCATGAGCCATCATGAAAATCAGTATGCAGGACTGTCTTATGTTAGAACTGTACATGTTTCAAGGATTCAATAGAAATAGAAGCTTCAAGACTCAATTCTTGTTCCACTTTCTATTAAAATAACCTAAAGCTAACATATCAATAACTGCATTTCTCCCCTACACAACCCAGATCATACCAAGAATGTTATTTACACATGACCAGCTGTGTGCAAAAGCCGGGACTTACTGATTCTGATACCAAGCTTCCAGACATCGGGAATAATAAGCATATTACACCAACATATATGAAGTTTGGGCCTGACATTAATTTTCACGATCACTTGCCCAGACAAGAAAGTTCTTACAAGACCTAAATGCCCTGACTAATTCATTACTTGACCAGACCTATTTTGAGTCAAAATGAAATGGAAAGAAACAATAGGAAAAAGTTACTGATAAATGATCAAGTTGATAATAGTCATATCTTTTTAATAAAAATTAATGCATCAACAACAAGCTTACAGAGCAATCAGGAAAATGTATATTTAAATGAACATAAATTTCATTACAGAATAAAATTGCGTATGATTAGAAATTATTTAAAAAAGTAGCAAACAAAAGTAGTGAATTACATATTTATATGCCTGCCCCATGTTTAATAGTCCTCTACAGTACAGCTCATGCGATTTTTCGAAACCCCATCTTCACAGTGGGGGTGGAGAGTGGAGAGGATTCAGAAAAAACTTCCACCATCTCTCCGCGCCCTGACCAAGTTGAAGCAGCATCTCGCGCAGAATAGCTCTACACACCACACTTTCTCGTGAGGTCGCATCCAATGACCACCGCACAGCGGATGTGGTCTTGATAATATGGGCATGGTTTACTGTTTATGACCCCCGCAAGCATGCTCTAAAGAGGTTGAGAGAGAGGAACCAATTTTTTGACATCATTATCTCTTTCTGGAGCAATCTGATTACTTTTTCATACTTAAAAAAAACATGATCATTCAGTTAATTATAAACATTTCCTAGTTCTAATGAAAAAATTGTATTATATATAATGCCAAAATGTAGTTTGTTTTTTTTTGGGGGGGGGGGGGGAGGAGGGGTGGTAAACTAATTTTAATGATGTAATACTTACCTATTGCTATTGCTTAGCTAATCTATTTCCGTGATGGAAATTATCAGACCGTATGATGAAAATTCATCCTCCCATAGCGTTGACTAGAAAGTTCTAGTGAACTGAACCCTATGTGAACCTCACTGTCACCATGTGTAACCCAGAATTTCTCATTCTTTTTCAGGACATAGCCATACTAGTAGGACATCAGTGCAGGGAGGGAGGAGAGAATCTGGCAATAGCAACAGGTAAGTATTACAATATTAAAATTAGTTTTACCCCCCCAAAAAACGTTTTAATATCAGTAATAGCTTACTCTGTTGCTATTGCTCAGGTCAATTTGCCAGTTTGGTGGGAAGCTGATGATCTCACAACTGGTTAAGGAAAATAACAAGGAATACTCACCCCGACTGTAGAGGCATTGACGACTGCTGGATGGTATCCACCTGGGCCACTTTTTTACTAGTGGACCCAAAGAAAATATGCATTTGCTTTGGTGAGCCAATGAACGAAGGTAAAAGGAGAAGGTTGTGTGAGATTGCCAAAATGCTGCTTTCATCACATCCTCCAGAGACGAACGAGTTATTAAGGGACCACAAGACACGTGAGATTCCACCTAGGTATCAGAGGGCAAGACACTGGTCTTTGCAGTTCGAAGTACCTAATCAGGTCTGCCAAGTGAGAGTCCACACCAATAGCTGGACCCTTTGAAAATTTGAGTGTTAGAAAGGGCTGCCCTATAGACTTTGACAGTAGAAACTGAGCATTGTCTCTCTTCAAACAGGAAGAAAAGGAAATCAGCCACTGCTCAAAGAGGGACAGCTACGACTGATACGTTTCCTACTGCACCAATCGCGAAAGATTCTCCACTTGGCATCGTAGACCTTTGCCGCAGATCGCCTCTTGGATTGAACAATGCACTAGGTGACTTTGCTCACAAACTATTCCTGGCGGAGAGATCATTTGAGATAAGCCAAGCGTGAAGGTGGAGAATCTGGGGACTGTTGTGCAGAAGAGAACCCCTGTGCTGCGACAAAGGTCTCTCCTCAGGGTTAACATCCTGGGCTGGTCTACCAGCAGGTGAAGAAGATCATTGAACCCCAATCGTTGGGGCCACAGAGGGGTTATCAACCCAAGCTGCACAGTGGAGTTCCTTACTTTGTGAAGTCCTTGTGAATTCATCCTGAAGGATGGGAAGGCGTAGGCGAACAAATGATCCCAGTTCATGCTGAAAGCATCCACTGCACAGGCTCTCTGATTGGGGACTGGGGAGACGTAAAAGGGGAGCTTGTTGTTTAGCCTCATGGCAAACAAGTCCACAAAGGGTGTCCCCCAAAGTCTGAACAGGGAATCTGCTACGGATTGGGGCAGAGACCATTCCATGATGACTATCCATCCTTTCCTGGACAGACTGTCTGCCAAAATATTCTTTTTGCCAGGAATGTGGAAAACTCAAAGGATAATCCCTTCCAAGGTTGCCCAATGAAGGAGGTTCCAAACCTACATGCAGAGAGAAGGGGCATGTGTGCCTTCTTGTCTTCTGATGTAAGCCACCACCGACATGTTGTCGTAGGAGACCATCACGCAGCAACCCCTTATGTTGTCGATGCACCCCTGAAGGACTAAGAACACTGCCCTCATTTCCAAATTGTTTATGTGGAGGGTAGATTCTTCCCAGGACCACGAACCCTGAAGAATCAGACCTTCCGGCTCTAGATGAGCACCCTACCCTAAATCTGACAGTCTGCGAATAGATAGGAGTGGGGTTCGGGAGGGTGAATAGTGACTCCGGCAAGAAACCGATCCCGATTGATCCACCAAGACAAATGATGATGGAAGACCTGACCTAGAGAAATCCAAACATTCAAAGGGTCCCTGTTCAGTTTCCAGTTTGCCAGAAGGAGAAACTGGCAAGGACACAAGTGTGGTCCACCTCGGGGGACAATATCCACTATGAAGTTCAAGGTCCCCAGCAGAGAAAGAAAAACATGAACCGACAATGTGGTCTTGGATCTCAGCGTCTCCAAAAGGGACAGGATCTTGTCTACTATGCCCAGAGGGACATGGACTAATCCCCTGTTTGAAAGGAAATTCATCCCCATGTAAATGAATCTTGAGATGGAGAAAGCTCGGACTTCTCTAGGTTGGGTAAGAGACAGTGTCCGGTTACTATAGACCAACATCAAGACAGGTCGATTCTGAGGGACTTGAGCCTGCCATTGTGAATCAATAATCGCCAAAATATTTGAGGATTTGGATACCCAGTGACCTTATGTGGGCTGCAACTGCTCCCATGACCCTGGTAAACGCTCTGGGTGTGGAAGCTAAACCGAATGGCAGAGCGCGAAATTGGAAGACCTCTCTGTCCAAGCAAAACCAGAGCTACTTCCTGTGAGGAGGAAAGATGGGTATGTGAAGATATGCATCCTGAAGATCGATGGAGACCGCCCAGTCGCTGGGCCTTATGGCATTCCTGACTGAAGCTGCTGTTTCCATCTTGAAGGGTTCCTCCTGCATAAATCTGTTTAGGGAGGAAATATTGATAATTAGAAAAAACTTTTGCCCTTTCTTGGGTACCATGAAATTGCGAGAGTAGAAAGCCGGAGAATGGTCATTGAATACCTTTTCCACTGCACCCTTCTGGAGAAGGGAGTGTACCTCTTCCTTTAACTGCACCAGATTCGACCAGTGGAAGAACATGGGGGTCCTTACTAAAGGAGGAAGATCTCGAATCTGAAGACAGTATCTTCCTTTTATGATAGAGGACCCAGCCATTGACTGTGATGCAGGACCAAGCCTCTAAAAAAAGGTTTAGTCTGGCACCTATGCGAACCCACGGAAAAGGGGCGCTATGCAGGAAAGGGATCGGTTCCCTATTGCCACCCCCCCTTTCCTTAGGAAAGGGGGAAGGGCTTGTAAACCTCTTCCCTTGTCCTCTGTGGCATGTCCTTCTTGGTCCCAACTGATGAAGGGAAGGTCTAAACTGGGGTTGTTGCGTGGCTTTAAAAAATTTGGGTGGAAGGCCCTATGGACGTTCAGGATGACTTTGCTTCCTGGCCGGTTTCGATGGGCCAGGTGCATATGTGAGACAGCAATGTTGCTGGTCTCTCAAGTCTTGAGAAGCCACAAAGGGAATGAGCCCTCCAAACAGAGTCTCTGCCTCCAGGGGAGCAACCCTCAAAAAGTTTTTACTGTGCTCCAGTAATATCTTGGATGTGTCCAAAGCAACATCCCTGCGGAGGTGGAGAAGCTCCGCCAATAAAGCCATGAACAAGGATAACGCATTCCTTGATGTTTTTGCCACTGCTTTCAACAAACAATGAAGAGCAAGTGGCAACAGAGCTTCCTTGCTACACAGGTTGTAGGAGGCTGACAAAAAAATATCAGCATGTGGAGCTATAGTTACTAGTGACCTATATATTTGCTCTAAGGCCTTTAACTGGAAGGCAAGCCCAAATTCCTGTGGAAATACCCACTTGTGTTGCTGTGGCATCTAAAGTGGGAGGTTTAAGGGACCAGGAAGGGGTGTGAACCCGATAACTAGCAGAAGAGACCAAGGGTCTCAATGTAGAAGGGGGGACGGACAACCCTCTACATTGTCTATGAAACTCCTGGCCCTTACAAAACCTTTGGGACAGTTCTTTTACGATAGCCAAGTGAGGAAGCAACGAGAGATCTGGATGAGAGGCAGATCCAGAGAGTTTCTCCAAGCTGGAGAGAATCTTTGTGTCCTCAGAGCCTGAGGGGTTGGGACACAAATCATTGGGCAATAGACGGTAAACCTCATTAACCATTGTGTCAAACGACCAAACCTCTTCTTCCGCTGCTGCCTTAACTGACAGTTTGGGAGATCTAAAGGAAGGGGGTGCCACCTCTGTCGGTTCCGTATCAAACTCGTGAGAATTCATGAGGACGGAAAGGACATCCTCATCCTGCACTCTAACCCGGGAAGCAAGACTATGTGACCCAGTGTCTCTGCTTTTTAGGCTGGAGAGACTTGGAAGTAAGAGGGACTCAACCCATGACTCCTCACACAGAACAAGGGAACCTTAGAGGCAGGCATGGCAGAAGTGTGAGAGCGACTCTCAACTCTCCTGGTGCAATTGGTGGAGGGTCTATCCCCTTCCGTCTGTCTATGGACTGTGACATTGATCTCACTGCCATGGAGGCCAAGGCCCTGAAGACCATGGCTGTATGTAGGGAACTGTCCAATCAATGCCATGATGTTGAAGGACCCACATCCCGTAAGGGTTTAAAGGAATCATAGGGAAAAGGGGATGCTGATCCGATCCCCTTCACAATCCTACATCGGTACGACGAATCCAAATCCCAAGAAGGATTGAACGGTAGTCTGGAGAGAGGGTGGGTTTCAACCTCGTCCCTCTCCCCATACCGATGAATAAACCAGCAATGACCGGTACTCATAACCCTATGACTGGTGACCAGTGACCGGTGACCAGTCAGGCAACTCTGATCTGTGTAAAGATCCTCTCCCATATCTGACAGACTTTGATCGAGGCTCAGCTCTTTCAGGGTAGAACGATCCTGTCACCGATAACAGGTCACTGGGGCTGAAAGGGTGCTACTCTCCCATCACGTGGGGGGGGGGGGGGGCACGACTCACTTTCGGCTGACACTGAACTGTGTGGGGCAGTAGAGGGTGCTGCCCCTCCCTCGCAGGAGGGCGCGACTCACTCTATCCTAGCAGAATAGAGAGGATCCTGCTCCTCCCTTTTGGAAGGGCTTGACTTGCTCTCTGCCTTGCGGGATCAGGGAGGGTGCTGCTCCTTCCTCATGGGAGGGTGCAACTCACTCCCCACCCACCTACAAATCCCTCTCTGAGACCTGAGGGACTCGGAGATGGATAAACCCAAAAACTCGGATGAAGATGAAGAGATCTTCTTAGATCCCTTATAGGTTCTTCTACATTCGGCGAGGTCCCAAACCTCATCAGACCACAGCAAACAGGACAACCATCTGTCCTCATGCAGTTAGTGCAAGAAAGGCAGGTGGAGTGGGTAACCCAGGGGTCTTTCCTGTGGCAACATCTCCCAACATCCTGCTTTGACATGGCTGTAACAAAAAGAGACGCTGAAAACAAGATAATGGTTATAACTGCATTGGAAACGAACCTCTGCAGGAACTCACCTTTTAGGTGGCTAAACCACTCTATTGTTTGATCTCTTTTTATACAAAGAGACAGAAATACTGTTTTTTTACAAATATATATATATATATAAAAACTATATATAGGTAGCAAGAATAAAACAAGGTGACGTAAACCATACTTATCAAGTACTGGATACGAATAATAAGCAAAAAAACCAGCTTGGTAATAATGCTTATTAATATTATAATAAAAGAGGAATAAATTCCTATAGTAATTAAATTAAAATTGAACCGGAGTTCAATATAAAACACACGTAAGAAAAAAAGACTGAATGCAACCTGCTTTCCTGAGCTTTCAAAATAGCCAACCAATCAGACTGAAGGGAAAATTAAATTATGATGCTCTTGTGAGTTTTTCCAAAACAAACAAAAGAAAATCAACTGGCCAGCAACAATGATAGGGAAAAAAGATAATTTACCTACCCGAGCTTAAGAAAACAATACAGAATTCTCAAAAAAAGGAAATAATTAATCACTCAACAAAAAATATGTAAAGGGGAAATAACTTCAAGATTAAGAACAGGACATTTCTTGGTATCAAATTGCCAAAACTCTCTCGAGAGAGAGCTGATATTTCCAGACAAGGAAATTAATGGTCAAGGGTAAATATCACCTGTAATTTACGAAAAACTTAATGAAAGAGCATAAATCACTACGTGGACTCTAGCGAAGGCAATTTCTCGAGTGATAATTTTCACCGTCTTCATCAAGATGACGACCAGAAAATGAATGAGGAATTCTGGTTTACATGTGGTGACAGCAAGGTTCACATAGGGTTCAATTCACTAGAACTTTCTAGTCAACCCTATGGGAGGATGAATTCTCATCATACGGTAAGGTACTTTCTATCACGGAAATAGATTAGCTAAGCAATAGCAACAGAGTAAATTATTACTGATACTAAATAGAATTTTATATAATACTGACATAATGACAATGCCTCACAAAATGTATATAATACAACATTTTGCACAATGAATCTAATTATTTTTTTTCAATACTACATTATCGGAATCTACAGATGCATTCATGTCGTTATATCTGTTGCAGTTCGCACAATATACTTTTTTAATGATCATATGAAGGCAGTGATATTGTACTCCCGGCAGTGATTAGAATGATAAACATCGAACATATTAATAACAAAATCCATACCTCACAGAAGTGAAACAAAATGGCACAAGATTTGATGGTTACCCCATGCACAAGTTCTCATTAACATACATGTAATGTACGATTTCTTCTGACATCCAATCACAGCATTAAAAAGGGTATTTGAAATCTGTGAAAGCATAGTTCTGGTGGTTGCTGCATGTACATGCAAAAGCAAAAATTATTGCTAAAAAAAGCATTATTAAGATTTCATAAATTTTATTTTAATTTAAACTGTACTATTTTGTATAAATTATCGAAGTAGCGTTTTTATTAATATCACAAATAGTTGCAAAAAGTCATCCTAGATACATGTTGATTCACACATACACTTTTCAAACACATACACTTTTCGAAGATAAATGCTCCTGCGCAAACTAATAACCTAGCACAACAGAAGCCATCAACACATTTTTTGTTGTTGTTGCTATTGATGTGTTAATTCATGTGTGAACTGATAACCTAAAAGCACAAGAGCAGCTCTTCTGCAGGTTTGTTTTCTTTCCCATCATGTTGACAATAAACAATGAACTCGGAGACATGTGAATCATACTGTATAACCACAGGCTATTCCACTGTTTGAATATCATAATAGAAAAATCAGTGATAGAAAGAATAACTTGTGAACTAATCAATACAGCTAGTATCAAATTTTTGCATTTATCTGTTTATTGTCTTCCATTCCTTGCGTCAGTCAGATTAGTTCTTTAAAATGGACAATGGTCTTGCTCTGAACTACATACAAGGTACATCTTACAAATTACATATTCGACCTTTGGTTATTAATTAACAATGAGACCTACAGCACTTGATCATTCAGCTCCCTTTCTGCAGAACTACCTAATTCCTGCTTTTTAAAATTTACCAACAGAAATTATAAGTAACTCATCTATACAAAATCTCAAAACATATTTGAACCAATATAAACATATACTCATCTGTTGTATGTAAATACTGTACATTAATTATATACCTGTATATTTATATCACCAAGTAAACTTGAGCATCAGATGAAATTAGTGTTTTACTTTTTTCTTTTTCTGTTCATTTTGCTATTGCATACATGTACAGAAACTGAAATCTGGAAAAGTTCACAAGTGGCAAGAAAAGCAATACATATTAGACATTATAGTGTCAAGGAAAAAGAAAGATAGACCTTTTCCCTCCAGTGGGCGTAAACTCAAACTTTTCAAGCATTTAACACCCAACACCCCCTTTGAAAATTAAATGATCTCCCCCTAATAAAGACTTGACTTCAGCGGATGTTTACAGAAGTCAAGGCAGTGACTATTGACAACACTGTTATAAAATACTGAAAAGGATTAGCATCAATAGATGTCAATTTCAGCTTGGGAAAGGCGTGTTTTTATCGTACAAAACCATCTGACTTGGTGTGTTGTACTTGACAGCCCCAATTATGGTCCCACCATTAACAACTGAAGTTTCATAATTGTTTGTAGTTAATTTGAATTCAACTTATTGCTGACATGAAGTCTGAACGTGTCTAAGATCACAGAACAGTATCCCTTTATAGTAATAGGGACTAACTTCTTGTCTTCAAAGAGAAAGAGAAAGAAGTTTGCCATTAGGGAATGGGTGCTGAGAATAGTGTGACATCATTGATGTGACAACCGTCATTGACAACACACGATTTCCCCTTGTATGTCCTCAAAGTGGAGGATCTTCAGCTGTTGTGATCCTCACCACAACTGAAGCTCCTAACTCGTTTTCAATCAGGATATGTTTGAAAGGAGCCAAGAGTGAAGAAGGAGTATCTCTGGACATGGATTGAATAGTGGTGATATCGACCGTCTGAGTGGGGTGGAGGTCGCTATGACTCATCTGGGTACATATGTCGCTAAATCGGGCAGATTGTTGATCCAGGATGTTTCATCTTAGTGGGGCAATCAGAGCTAGTGCAGCCTGTGCCCTTCATTTCTTAATTATCTTCATAATCAAAACTGATGGATGGAAAGTGTATGCCCACACCTCCCAGCTGATTAAAAGAGCATGTACGGCCCAGGCTTCTGGGGTCGGGGGAAAAATGAAAAAGAAACATCAAGCATCAGATGGCCTCAAAGGGCACAGACCCAATGAAAGGTTCCTGGAGGGACAACTCTGTATGAAGCAGTTGTCCTCCCTTGATGAGTCGGCCAGGACATTGAGCTGGCCAGGAATGTGTTGGACTTGAATATTGCCTGTTATTGGGTGTACCCATGAAGGTATTACCCTACCATGAGGCAAAGGTCTGGTCAGTGTTCCCCCCTTGCAGAGGTACGTCACCACAACTGAATTGTCCAACATTTACAAGGACCACGTTTCCATGGATATGTTCCAACCACATGTGGAAGGCATCAAGAATGGCTTTCATTTCCAAGAGGTTGATATGAAGGGCCTTCTCTTGAAGTGTCCACATGCCATTGACTATCATAAGTTCAGTAGTAAGTGTGCTCCCCAACCAGATAAAATGGCATTGTAACAGGTCCACCCCCACACTGAGTAGGTAGAGGAGCTGTAAGAAACTTCATCACCTAAACAACGTCTTGTTTGATGCTTTCTCCAACGCACGAGTTTACTTTCAATGCGTTTGGGAGAAAAATGCCAAGTTAATATGTGTTAAGAGTTCCATATCTAGATGGGCAAAATGTTGAGAAGGGATAAGGTCCAACTTCTCTACATTGATTTTCCACCCTGAATCATGAAAAAGGGAAATAAGGTTGTTCATGTCATGAACCAAAAACCTTACTTCCCTAATGTGTTTGTAGTAAGTCATCCAGGAATGCCACCTTCTCCGTGGAGGACATCCTGAACTGGAATATGACGTATTCTAACATCTTACTGAAGATCCAACTTCAACGCCTTGGCTGATGCCTTCTCCAAGGCATGAACGTATTCTTTCAATCCATTTGGGAGAAAGATGCCAAGATGATATGATTGTGTTAAGGGTTCAATATCTAGATGGACAAAATTTTTAGAAAGGATAAGGTCCAACTTCTCTATGTTGATTATCCACCACACAATGAGAGAAGTAAGGTTGTTCATGTCATGAACCAAAAACCAAACTTACTAAATGTTTTTGTGGTGTGTCATACAGGAATGTCGCCATCTCTGCCACAGACATCCTGAACTCAAGGTGAAGGCCCAAGGGCTTAGATTGGGGCCATATAAATCAGTATATGGAAGTACATGTCGAATATGTCAAAATTGATCGCATACTCGTCGCATTTCTATCGCTGGTCTCAACTGCCATTGGACTTTGTAACCAGAAATGTTCTGGAGTAAAAGTCCTGCGTGTGTGGTTTTCATACTATCTACACCACCCTTTAAAGCAGAAAACTAGATTTTCTTGTGTAAAAACATCCCCCTTCACAGGATCGCTTGGGAGTTCCTTCATGAAGGTAGGAAGACAAAAGTGTAAAGGTTCAGGTAACAAAAGCCAGACACGCCCTCTGACACGGTTTGGATCACCCATCATTTTCCGAGAATGGTTGGTCCAAATCAGGCTAAAAGGGAGTTGTCTCAGGTGGGTCGCCAGAGGGTGTGGGTGATGGTGTATCACTCATGACTGACAGAATGCCTGGGAAAGGAGAAACTGTGTTATTTTTTCTTCCCTCCATGCCTGCCTGCGAAAATAGGGCATATGACAGCCTATAATTCAATTGGCGAGGAGAAAAAAGAAAAGCCTGCCATTGTTGAGAACCGCCACTGTGAATTCTCTGGCAACAACCATCATTTCTCTTGTACAATACCTTATAGCAGGGGTCCCCAACCTTTTTGTGCCTACGGGCACATTTGTAAGCTTATGAGAGAGTGGCAGGCACCAACCAATTAACTTGACCCATTTTTTAAAATTATTATTATTCATTACAACCTCTTCTGCGGGCACACCAAAAACCTTGGCAGACGCCATGGTGCCCACAGAAACCGCGTTGGGGACCACTGCCTAATAGGGTCAAGCAGAGATAGGAGATTGCACTGAAAGTTAAAGGGCATCCCTTGTGCCTCTTGCTCTCTCACCTCCTCAATTTGATGCCCTAACTATAGTGGGGAACCGAAAGGGAGGGAGCACACAGAAAAACAGCAATGATCATTATCAGCCTTTTCGGCTAGACGAAAAAATCATCAGATGCATTAAGTCAAGTAAGGAGGAAGTCAATACAACGTTCCTGACCAGCTTTGACATGGTGTTCAAGACTTGTCTGTGTACTTTATCAACATCTAGACAAGGTACGTGTGGATGAAATAACTTTGTACATGACTTTTTACCAGTGGGGTGAGAAAGTTGCAGGCAACTGATTCATCATAAAGAAGCTCTTTCAGTACCAGGATCGTGAATGCTTCCAGAGATGCCTGGTCATTTTTTAAATCTTGAACAATTATGGCAAGATTCTGAATAATGAACCATCATCATCATCATCTACATCCACCAAGGTATTGACCTTGTAGGTAGAACTGATTACAGGTGGAGGAGGGCATTGTCATGAAGACAAAATTCTATAGATTTCCCTCTATAGCTGCCATAAACTAAATTCCATCCTTTCCATTGGCAGATCAACATGTTCCACCATTTCCATTTCATCCTTTTCATGAACATGGGGATTGTCCTCCTCCTGTACACCCTGAGTCCAGGGATACAGCCTTCCATATGGAAATGATGAGAAAGTATCATCAGCATGCATCATCATCTTGCCCATTGGATATGCCATCAGTAGTGATCGCATAATGGAATGCCAGTACGGTCAATCAGTCGGCTGGCTGGCTAACTATGTGGTGTGCCTGGGCCGTCAGCTCTCCAGTCAGAGATAAAAGACTCCTGACCACTGTAAATGCACCTTGCATTTGTATAGCTGGACCGGTTGGTTGGCAGTTGGAACAGTATACCAAAGACAGTATATGCTTTGTGGTCCAGCGGACTGGTGCGGTATGATTAGTATGGCCAGCTGGCTATGCGGTCTGTCTGTACAGACACCTCGCCAGTCAGAGACAACATACTTCTGACCACGGTAATCGTACATAGTTCATTCGTACGGCTGGACCAGTTGGTCGACAGTCCAAACAGCATACCAAAAATGATAAATACCTTTTGGTCCAGATGCTTGATGCAATATGATCAGTAAAGCTAGCCAGCAGTACCATATTGGTCCAATTGTAAACCTTCACATTTGGCTTGTTTTCTTAATATTTTCATGCACGGACTGGGTAAATGATACTTGTACATGCTAATGCCTCAAGGGCAGGGGACAAGTTTGACTGTAAACACTCATGCCTCCCAGTGGGATTACTCGTCAACATATTGATAACAAAGCATTCCAAGTCGTATTGATCATATGCAATTCCAATGCTTGGTTGATATCGCCTATGCTGTCTACTGTATTCACGGACACAGTATGTTCTGGCGCCGTTTCTGCATCTGCATGGGGGGTGGAGAGGGAATCTTGACATCCCCCATACAACTAATCAATGATTCTACTGTATTCACGGATACAGTATGTTCTGGCACAGTTTCTGCATCTGCATGGGGGGGTGGGGGTGAAGACGGTATCTCAACATCCCCCATGAGATTAATCAACGATTCAGACATGTTTAACATCTTGCTCCGATGTATTGGAGTGTGCTCATTTTTGCGGCCCTTTGGCTGCTTTTTTAAAACACTGGACCAAGTATTTCAGACTTAGTACACACACATTAGATGTGTGTAATGTGTGTGCCAAGGAGTAATTGTATGCACAAATACATCTCGTGTCTCCATCCTCCATGAACTTAAATCGTTTACACTATTTGCACTTGGCTGTCATCTCTGTAATGAAGAAGAGGAACAAACACGTATATACAACAAATACATATACAATTAATTAATGTTAACCGCATTATCGAAATGACTTAGAAGTGTAATAGTTGATAAGCACAGCACCGGAACATTTCTCTGGTGAAACTGAATGTTACCAATCTAAATCACATGTGACAATAACAAACGGTACGTTAATTGCAAAAATATGAATAAATTCACCAGAATTCACAAAAATGCTGTATGCACCATATAAAACAACATTCTGACACTAGACCCTGAAAAAATAAAAAATGGATGATGATATTTAAGTATAAGATTAAATGGATTATATGGAGGACATCTTTACAGCATGATAGCAAAAGTGAAACTGCTACATCTGGGTATAACCATAACCACCTAGCAGGTAGAAAAGGGAGTTAACCTGTAAGAGTTGCTTCCCTTTGTCTATATAATATATAGACAGAAAGATATTTGTCATCTTTCCGGGAGGGTCGGATTCAGTGGTAACAGAGAAAGTTATCCTAATGTAATGTGATCAGGTAATGTATTTGACAAAAATGAAATAGTTGGTTCCTTTCAAGTATGTCACACAATTCTGCGTCTTGGATTTTAAAAAAGCTGTGTACATGACAGCCTCATTGATAAACAAACTTTCTGAGAAGTTTAAGGTCTGTGTGCCCATTTTGATAGGAGTAACTAGATTATGTTATTGTAATTACAAATAATTAAAAAAATTTAATCAGATGCAACTAGAATGTGCAATTTAATTTCTTTTTAGTTTCAAACCTCACAAAAAAATTGATCAAAATAGTCACTTTCATATTTGAATTACTGTCTATACTTGAGTATAAGCCCGTTCGTGTAAAAGCCAACCCCCCAAACTGAATAGGTAAAAAACATTAAAAAGATCATGACCTGTGCAGAAGCCGACCCATAAGTCCGAGACAACATATAATGGTGAAATATAATGAGAAATAGAGGAAACAGGTAAAATAACCCAAAACACACAACACACACATATACATGTATATACCCTTCTAACCTGAACCCAGTTCCTCATGTACTGAAATGTAGTTTTTTGGGGGGTAAAACTAATTTTAATTATGCAATACTTACCCATCACTATTATATAGCTTTATTCCTTTTTCGTGTCGAAAAACTCGTCCGTTCGATGTGAAAACATTCTCCCACTTAAAGTGGAGAATTTGTTAACAAGCCACGTCACGCCCGTGCATCTCTCTGCGCCTGCGCGAACATTCATCTTTTTCATAGACGAAATTACGCCAGGGCATCAGAGCGGGGTGGGAGGAGGGCATTTGATAATAGTGATGGGTAAGTATTGCATAATTAAAATTAGTTTTACCCCCAAAAAAACTACATTTTAATAGCAGCAATACATTTACCCATCACTATTATATAGCTGAATTTGTCAGTTAGGTGGGTCGGCTGATGTTAAACTGATCAAAAACAGAGGAAAAATGTAAACTACTCACCATTTGAGGGGAGATGTCCACTTTACTATTTGCTGGAGTCCTTCTGGGCCACATGTTGTGCCGCAACTATGGGACCCAGAGAAAATATGCCTGCGCTTTGATGTGCTAATGAGCGGAGGTAGAAGGATGAAAAGGTAGTATGGGATCGCCAAAATGCTGCCTTCATGACGTCCTCCAGAGAAGAGTGATTTAGATAGGCCCATGAGGCAGCGACGGCTCGAACCTCATGGGCTTTTAGTTTCATAAAGGAAAGGTCTCTATCAGTAAGGGACTGGTAAGCTCTTTTAATTGTGGTGACAATCCACCTTGAAATCGTGGAGACCGAAATATCAACGGAGCCCTTAAGAGGAAGGAAAAGACGTTTCCTGCCCTTTCTTTTCACTTTTGAAGCATTTAGATAGAAACGCAGTGCCCTAACTGGGCATAAGAGCCTATCTTGATCATCCCCAGCACAGATTCGACTAAGACTGGGGATCTCTATAGGTGATGGAGCTACCGCAGGTAATTGATTTTTGGCTAAAAATCCTGGCTGACAAAGGAGGGAAACGGATTCAAAATTGCCATTAAAACGGAGACAGCCAGTGTCCACCGACAATGCATGAATCTCGCTACATCTTCTCGCAGACGCCAAAGCGAGTAAAAATACCGTCTTGAGTGTGAGATCCTGAAAGGATGCCTCACTCAATGGTTCATAGGGGGTTTTTGTTAAGGACCATAAAACACATGATAGATTCCATCTAGGCGTCAGAGAGCGAGTGACAGGTCTCTGTAGCTCAAAATACTTAATGAGATCGGCAAGGTGTGGATCTGAACCAATCTCCGAGCCCTGAGAGAATTTAAGTGTGTTAGAAATGGCGGCTCTATAGCCCTTGATAGTAGATACTGAACATCTTTTGTTCTCAAAAAGGAACAAAAGGAAATCAGCAATGGCAGTTATAGAGGAACAGCTGGGATCAACACGTTTCCTACTGCACCAATCACAAAAGATTCTCCACCTGGCATCATAGACCTTGGATGTAGAAGCTCTCCTGGCCTGAATGATGCAACTGGCAACCCGGCCCGAAAACTTGTTCTGGCGGATAGATCGCTTGAGATGAACCAAGCGTGAAGGTGGAGAATGTGTGGGCTGTTGTGTAGGAGGGAGCCTCTGTGTTGTGACAGAAGATCCCTCCGTTGAGCGAGAGATCTGGGTTGATCTATCAATAGATCTAGAAGATCGTTGAACCACGATCGTTGGGGCCATAACGGAGCTATGAGAATGATCCGGGCAGTGGAAGTTCTTACTTTTTGCAGAACTTGGGGAAGCAATTGGAACGGTGGGAAGGCGTATGCGAACAGACGATCCCACTGGAAGTTGAAAGCGTCCACTGCCCACGCTCTCTGGTCCAGGACTGGGGAGACGTAAAAGGGGAGTCTGTTGTTGAGCCTGGTCGCAAACAAGTCCACGAGGGGCCTTCCCCATAGTGAGAAAAGGGACTCTGTCACTTCGCGGTGAAGAGTCCATTCTGTGAGAACTGATTTGCCTGACCTGGACAGACTGTCCGCTAAGATGTTCTTTTTCCCTGGGATGTGGCGAACTCGGAGGGAGATGTTCTCCGAGGTAGCCCAGCGGAGGAGGTTCCAGACCTCCACGCAAAGAGAAGGGGCATGTGTGCCTCCTTGACGTCGGAGATACGCTACGACGGATGTGTTGTCGGAGGAGACCATGACACAACGACCCCTTACCCTGTCGACGCACCCTTGTAACGCTAGAAAGACAGCCTTCATTTCTAGGTTGTTTATGTGGAGGGACGACTCGTGTAGGGTCCAAAGGCCCTGAAGAGTTATCTCCTCTGGCTCTAGATGAGCACCCCAACCGGAATCTGACGCGTCGGCGAACAGGTAGGAGTGGGGATCCGGAGCGTGCATGGGGACCCCAGCTAGGAATCTGTCTCGATTCATCCACCATCTAATTAATGATGGAAATCTGGTCCTAGAGGAATCAGAGCTGATAGAGAATCCTTGTGTGGTTTCCACCTTGCGAGTAGGAGAAACTGTAGAGGGCGCATATGGAGCCGTCCTAAGGGAACCAGATCTGCAGCGGCGTTCAAGGTTCCCAGTAGGGATAGGTAAAGGCGAGCAGACAACACGGTTTTTACTCGTAGTGTCTCTAAGAGTGCCAGGATTCGATCTATACGCTCTCCGGGAACCCGGACTAAGTTCTGGTTTGTGAGGAAGTTGATTCCTACATAAACGAAGTCTTGGGATGGAATCAGTTCTGACTTCTCGAGGTTGGGTAAAAGACCCAATCGAGTTACTGTGGACCAACAACGGAACAGATCCTGATGGAGGGACTGAACCTGAACGTTGTGGATTAACCAGTCGTCGAAGTATTGGAGGATTGGGGTTCCCCATACTCGTAGATAAGACGCTATTACTCCCATAACTCGGGTGAAAACTCTGGGTGCGGAAGCTATTCCGAACGGCAGAACCCGGAATTGAAAAACTTCCTGGTCCAAGCAAAACCGGAGATATTTCCGATGAGGTGGAAAAATCGGAATGTGAAGATATGCATCTTGAAGGTCGATGGAGACCGCCCAATCCGATGGCCGCATCGCATTTCGGATTGAGGAGGTGGTCTCCATCTTGAAATGTTCCTCCAAAAGAAAATGGTTTAAGGAGGAGAGATCGATAATAAGGCGAAATTTCCCACTTTTCTTGGTGACCAGGAAGATTCGGGAGTAGAATGCAGGGGACTGATAGTTCAGGACCCTCTCGACTGCCCCTTTTTGTAAAAGGGTATTTACCTCTTCCCTTAGTTTCACCAGATTGGAACGATAAAAAAATACGGGGGTCCTTGATAGTGGAGGTTGTTCCTGAAACTGAATACGGTAACCCTCGCTTACAAGAGAAAGGACCCACCCATCGTCCGTGATACTTGCCCAAGCCTCTGAAAAGAGGCCTAGGCGAGCCCCTACGGGGATGTTTGGGAGAGGAATGGATGGCAGGAGAGGGTGCGAGTCCCTAGGGCCGTCCCCCCCCCCTCCTTCCTTGGGAAAGGAAGGTGGGTTGTATAACTTCTTCCTAGGGGCTCCTCGGCGTCTAGATCCACGCCTAGGACCTGACTGACGAGGAGGTCTCACTTGAGGTTGTGCACTATATTGAGGTTGTGCACTATATTGGGGCTGTACCTGCTTAAAGAATTTAGCAGGTGGCCCCTGAGGTCGATGCACATTAGTACGCTTCCTGGCCGATTGCGATGGGCCAGGTGCAGTTGTGAAGGACCTATGTTGATGGTCCTTCAAATCTTGTGAGGCCACAGTGGGAATGAGACCTCCGAAGAGACTCTCAGCTTCCAAAGGAGCAGCCCTTAGAAGGTCTTTACTGTGGCTAAGTAAGACCCTCGAGGAGTCTAGTGCAACATCACGACGGATGTGTAGGAGTTCCGCTGAAAGGGCCATTGGAATAGTGAGTGAATGCCGAGATGTCTTGGCAACAGCTTCCAGCACACGCTGTAATGCGGCTGGATTCAGAGAGGCCTCCCTCAGCATACTAAACGACGTAGCTGAGAAGAGGTCCGCATGAGAAGCTATGGTGGTCAGAAGACGGACCTTCTGTTCAATGGCTTCGATCGTCTTAATAGGAAGGCGTGCCCAGGGTCCCGTTGTCAAGCCGACTTGAGATGCATCTGCATCCAATTGAGGAGGTTTAACAGGCCACTTCGGGGAATGTACCCGGTAACTAGAGGCAGAGACCATAGGTCTTAAAGTAGAGGCTGGGACAGCCCACCCTTTGCGCCGTCTAGCGATGTCCTGGCTTGAGGAGAACCTCTGTGATATTTCCTCAATTGTATAGGAATGCGGAAGGAGCAGAAGATCTGATTGTGGTTGAGCCCCGGAGATCTTTTCCAAACTGGAGAGGATCTTCTTGGACTGTGAACCAGACGGTTTCGGGCACAAATCCGTAGGTAGTAGGCGGTAAACTTCATTTTCCGCCTTATCAAAAGACCATATCTCTTCCGCTTCCTCTGGTTGAGGGAAGCTGGGTCTAGTTGCTTCCAGTTCGTACTCGTTGGAATCGATGATGATAGATACAGCATCATCATCTAGAACACTCCGAGCAGGAGGGTGGCCGGGCGACACAATGTCCTTTGGAGAAGGTAACAGAGGCGCACTATGCGCCATTTCCCGTACTTGCTGAGTAGGGGCTCTAGGTGTTCTAGATCTTTCAGGAGAAAGACGAGACCGCTTGCCTTTCGCGGATGATGCTAGGCGTCGGCATCTACTAGTGGATGCTACCTGGCGAGGAGGCGATGGCGGAACACGAGCCGCAACATCGTTTCTACTCAGAGTCCAGGGTCCAGTAGCCCAAGGGGGCATAAGGGGCCAATTATTATGAGATGTTGGTCCCCACATCCCGTATGCATTCATTGGTATAATAGGGAAGGGGGGGATACCGATCCGATCCCCTTCCCTGGTCTGCGACCTTCCGTACGACGAGGCCTCTGATTGTTGATCAGTGTGACGTCGGTGACCGGTACGAGAAGACCGGTGGCCTATGACCGGTGATCGGTATTGGATGACCGGTCACCGGAACGATGTGACTGGTGACCAGTGACCGGCGACCGGTGATCAACCAAAGACCGGTGACCGGTGACCGGTACCCGGTGACCGGTACCGGGTACCCGGTGACCGGTCACCCGACATTGACCGGTGACCGGACCGGTCACCCGACACCGACCGGTGACCGGATCGGTCACCGGTCAGTGACCGGTCACAAGACATTGACCGGTGACCGGTGACTAGACACTGACCGGACCGGTCACCGGTCAGTGACCGGTCAGAAGACATTGACCGGTGACCGGAAGACCGGTCACCCGACACTGACCTGTGACCGGACCGGTCACCGGTCAGTGACCGGTCAGACGACATCTCAGATGTCCGTCTGTCTTCATTACTACCCAAGGTGCGGTGTAGCCCCTCCTCGAGAGGGTGTGACACGCTACTTTGGGAATGTTTGGAGTGGTACACTTCCTTCCTGGTGGAAGGAAGTAACACACTACTGCTCTTTTTCGTCTTCTCCCTTCCCGGGAGATGCGATTTACTCTTGGAGCGTTCACTGGCCCCTACAGGAGGGACCTCAACTATGTCCGGGGAGGCTGGTGCAGGCTCTTGGGGCCCCGGAATGTTCTTGTGAACTAGAGTGGCCTTCTTGCTGTATGTTGCCTTAGTCTGAGTACCTGTAAAAGAAAATCCAGAGAAATCAGATGATGAGGGGGATTTAACTATTTTTTTCCGCCCTCTATAAGTACGCCTGGAATCAGCAAGATTCCAGGTTTCATTGGTCCAATTTGTACAAATATTGCAGCGACTGTTCCGCTTACACTTGGAACAGGTAAGACAGTCTGAGTGTGTATCCCATGGGGCCTTCTTATGGCCACACTTACCTACAGACTGATTTGCTGGCATTGTTTCTTTTTATCTGAAATAAATATTATCTGAAATAATTATTATTGAAGTATCAATCAATAATAATAACAACATGTAAACTCACCTTTAAAATCTACACGTAGAAAACTCACCTTTTTTTGGTACGTCGCGTACTCTATACATACCCGTTCACCATATACTTTGCGGGCTATCTGCACCACAGTGGTTAGTTTGCTACAGGTAAACAATATACATATATATGTTCTTCCCAAGAGATATTAGAAGCTAGTTCACTTGACAAGCTTTATTGTTCTCAGGAAAATACAAGAAAAGCATGCGACATGACACGCGTAGATAATAAAGAAACAATTGAAATAGTAGGAGAATAATATATAAATGAAATATTAATTCTGTAAAATTATGCGCCTGTTAATTGCGGCGCTATCACAGTTGTTCTATGTCGCGTTGTAATGACATAGACGACTTACCGTGTACCTGAAAAGAAACAAGATATATTGTTTACCCTAACCCCTCTAAGGGTAGAGTACACGTGGAGAACTAGAAAAACTCTTCCTAGAACTAAACACTGACGAATAGCGGCATAAAACACATATAGCTGAGACGGACAACTGTAACACAGATGAATTTAGAAGGAGGGAAGTCCGAAATGTAGTTGAAAAACCGCAGCAGACAATTTCCTCAGGTTACGTTTTTGCGACACAACCACCAGGTATGGCGTCCATGAAAAAGATGAATGTTCGCGCAGGCGCAGAGAGATGCACGGGCGTGACGTGGCTTGTTGACAAATTCTCCACTTTAAGTGGGAGAATGTTTTCACATCGAACGGACGAGTTTTTCGACACGAAAAAGGAATAAAGCTATATAATAGTGATGGGTAAATGTATTGCTGCTATTAAAATTACCCGGTTAATGGCTTATATGATGTTAGTACACCTATAAAAGACCTTGGCCCACGGATATGCCGACCTCCCTTCATCCAGGTTTTTATTTTTTCCTAAATTATTCAGCTTATATGCAACTATATACAGTACACGCATCGTGTTTTTATGAAAAAAAAACACTTTCCCACGGTGGACCTTAGTCCTTTTCACACTGTGTCCATCATGGACAGGATACAGTGGTCATTGTGGATTGTCCACGTCATGGCTCGTAGTGGATGGATTACGTTTTATTGCCCATCTGAAAGTCACAGCAATATAATTATGTAATAGTGGACGCCCACTACCACGCGTGGAACATACCTATCAGCTCAGCTACAGCACACAGTGCAGAATACTCTTTTTAACTTGTTTGCAATGCCGTTTAATATTCAAAGACTCACTCACTAAAACGCATTCACATACGTGTATTGAAATAGATGAAAGATAAATCGCTGAGCAAAGAGTCACAAATGATGCTTCACAAATTATACAAAGTTTAATTATCTTAATTTTAATAAGAGAGGAGGAGAGAGAGATTCTGTTTTAAACAAACAGAAGGTAAAAGAAATCACACATAAATACATGTATTAGCAGGTTTCATTCCGTTATTAAAATAAAAGAATGCAAGAAATGGCAAAGGCAAAAAAATTTTTATTTACTTACCAATTTGCTTCTTTTGTCATTAAAATCCATTAAATCCATTGTGAATTCACACTGAATAATTAAAACCTTCAACACATGAAATAATTCACAGAAATTCCATTTGTCATCTCTCTTACAAACTTTAACCTCATGTGAAAACTGCATATTTCCTCACACTTTACTTACCTTTCTTCCTTAGAATTCTCCACTAAACGTTTAAAAACTACTGAAACACTTTGAACAAACTCTGAATTATGTACACTCGTGCTAACTAAATTCATTTTCCCAAACACAAGCAAGTCTTTATTTACCGATTCTTCAAAATATCTACAAGATATGGTTTAATCCACACATAAATGAATATATCTCCATCAGAGTCTGTCAGGTATGTGTCTACTTCCAGTGGCTGATTCTTGTCATTTTGCATCATTTTCAAATCTAAATAACTCCACTATTTCTGGCGCAATCAAATTTTTCTCCCTTTGTTCTGCAATGTTTCCTCTATCTATGTAAGCTTAAATTTGATTGGTTAAACTGCCTGCATAATTAGAAAATAGTCTGGAATCAACCAATGGTTTGTGCCGCTTTAACTCGTCGTTCGGGATACAGGCCTAGACTAATACTGCCACTCAAACGAGGCGCCCGGGATTCAAGCAAGGTAAACTGCGCCGAGTTATAGTGGCACTCGGGAGATGAGGGATGCAAAGTGTGACGACTTATTGTGGCGGCAGGGGTTAATGAGTTAAACTGGTATCATTGGTAGAACTTTGTTAACTACTCTGAACTGGAGGTGGAAAAGTTTTGGCTTCAGAGGTTGTAAATCCCAATTATTTCCTTTTCATTTTGAACCATTCATATTAATTCTAAGGTGGTCGCAAATATTGCCAGGTCCACCTTGATTATTGCAATAATGCTCACTCATTGGACTTTCAGTCTATTAAATTTCTGAAGCATTAAGTTCATACATGGTTAATTATGACCAGATTCGACAATAGATAATAAGAAAATAAGACAAAGGACACTAATAGCAGGTGAATAACCCAATGAATTATATAAATTCTTGTTAAATACAGCGATTTACATATTAACTTATTTAAATAAAGAGTAGAATCAAAATTGTATTTCTAAATTTTGTCAGTAGACGAATTCCAAAATGAAGATGAATGAAGCACATTTCAAAAATGCATACTCTCTAATTATCAATGTCCGTTTCCAAGTTAGCAATAAAAGCTATGGCTAACATCAACCTAAAGTTATAGTGCATAATCTATCTCTATCTCTCTCTGTGATGTTTGCATGTAATAAACACATTTTATTACAATAAAGATGCTTTGAAGAAAAAAAAAGAAAGCTGGTAGTGTAATACAGCTTTCGTAAACATGTAATACCTTTGTGTTGCTGCAATAGACTTGTATTATATGCGCTGCATTGCAAGATTAATCAGGAGAATACAAATTTTATATGGTTTATTTTATATACCGCTAGAAACCAGTTTTACGCAAAAATATCACAACTGGACCATATTGCATTTCTCACTCCATATTACAAGTCAAAAATTTGTTGTTCCACACGCAACAAAAATATTTTCATTCAGAAGTTAATGCTTCTTTTGAAACATCGGGGCGAAAAAAAATAAGACAGCAGCTCAACACCTTCATGAATGGACATTGTTAACAAGCATAGTGGCTAACGTCAAAGTAAAAATGTCACTTCGGCTGGTGCTTGATGATAGATTCACGAAGAAAGTGATGACGAAAGTAACCTTTTTCGTAAATATCACTTCGTTTATGGCATGAACAGCCACTGAAAGAGAGCAGCCTTCAATACTGTGTAGACGAATTTGGGGCATTTAAAAATTATCATACTCTGAAATAATCAGTCATTTTTCTAAGTCTACAGATACAGGTATTTGTATCCTGCTTTCAATAATTTCTTTAAAGGAGGTTTTGGAAACTGTGTAGACATTAAAGGGAAACTATGACAAAGTAATAACTAGTACAAGAAGTTCTTTTATGAAATATCATTTATTGAGAAAACACACTGAAGCTGCCACTTATGCCCAGGGGCAGGGTTGACGTGCTACTTGTTTATCTAACGCTGCTTCATTCACGTCTTTTCTAGCGCTTGCATTACAGGATGTTATCCCACCTGAAGTGGCTTCATTAAACAGAAACCCTTGGTGTTTTCATAACAATATTCCCAGGACATACTTGAATTCTGATTTAAGTAATTTAACTTCTACTCTATGTGCTACTGGGGGTGAGGGGGTGATAGGATTTAGCTTTAACAAAATTTCACTTGCGATTTTTAGAAAATAAAATATTAATAATTTTAGATATTAATCAGGACCATTGCAGCTTGTTACATTTAAATGCTTAGTCCCTTATCAGGAAAATAAAAATACTATATATAGTTTGCTTTATATACCGCTAGAAACCAGTTTTACGCAATAATATCAACACTTAATGGGTATGTGTTTCTCTGTCTAAATTTGCTCTTCACAAACTAATATCTTCTTAGTTTTAAAGCGTTTGATTTTGTGACAACAAGAAACATTTTTATTCAACAGTGTTTATTTTGATACATAGAAGCGTGACATTGACCAGTAGCTGCTAGGAATTGTCCTAATTTAAGTCATTTAAGACTTCTACTCCATTTGCTTATTGCGCAATGGAGGTGGGGTTCTAGGCTGGGAGAGAAAGAGAGATGGAGGGGATGGGATATAGCTTGAAACAACTACACTTGTTCTGATTTTTAGATAGTTTAGACGTGCATCAAGGCCATTACTTTTTTTCCCACTAAATTTAAGTTAAATGGTAGGTCTCTAAATGGGAAAATAAAAATAATTATATTTAGTTTTTCATATAACGGTAGAGACCAGTTTTACATGATAATATGAGAACTTAACAACAAATGTGTTTCTCAGTCCAAATTTGTTTTTCACAAACTAACATCTTTTTAGTTTTAAGGTGTGTGGTTTTGTGATATTTTCATTCAATAGTTATTGTACTGTACATTTTGAAACATCGAAGCGCGACATTGAACATTAGCTGATGATGTGTAGAAACTGTCACGACAGACTGTTGTTGATTCAATGCAGGAAGCTACAGCAACAGGCGAAGCTGCTGGCTTCAAAGTAAGAATGATACTCCTCAGCCAGTTCCTGGTCATGCAATGTAGCTTCGTGAAAAAAGTGTGGACAGAAAGTAACTTTTTTTCTCATTGAAATCACTTTGTTTATGACATGAATGCCACTGATAGAGCCCAACAGTCAATACAGTGTACACAATTCCGTACATTTAATAACTGCCGAACTCTCACATATACAATGTTATTTTATAGCTCGTGTATCTTTTTTATTTTAATATACTTTGGCAAGAATTATGACATACATGTCATAATGTGCCAGTTTTCATGATCGTACATGTTTGATATAAATATTACGGCGTTTGTTTGTAATCTCTTTTCGAGTTTTATATGTATTACTGCTTTCAATGATTTCTTCAAGGTGAGTATTGGAAATAGTATGGAAATTAAAGGGAAACTATTACAAATTAATAACCAGTACACAAAACACTTTTATGAAATATCATTTATTGAGAAAAAACATCGAAGTTACTGCTTGATCCAGAACAATGTCAATTTCCACATCTGTATATGCCAACAGGTACATATACATGTATTAAATCAGCAGGAATGTACGTTGTAGCTAATGAATTTTTTCTGATGTACGCTTTGTCATGGACAGGGGTGGAAAGATATCCAAGAAATATAAAACCTCATATTTTTTCTACGTTACACACGTTCGTCTGTATTTATCCTCAGCTAGGCTACTGATAAATACACAAGAAAGGTTACCACTGTACAGGTAAAGGTATGAAATTGATACCTGCCATGTTCGGGTTTACGGTGTTGGAGTTTCTCCCATCTGTTTGTTTAGTGTGTCAACTCGCAGAGCGAATACAATATAATCAGCGAGGGATGCCATAAACCCACTACAACTGCAATAAAATCTGTGACGGACTTCCACTAGATTGAGTGGATTTTCACTAAATTGGGGGGAAAATCCACCAGACTGAGTGGACTTGCACTACTCATAGTGGGCACTTAATCCCCTGCCCATTTCTCCATGCCCACCAGATTGCATGGTGAATAAAAAAAAAAACGATGCGTGTACTGTATGGCAACACTTTAAACATGAAGTTGTAAAGTTGAGGTTATTAACCCATAGCAGTGACCACTATAGTCTGAATGTGAGAGGACCATGGTGTGAAGACATCTGTGCATATATTCTCATGTACACATGTATATTTATCGGGATTGTTTCAAAACAACTTTAAAATGTTTTAGACTTTCACATTTGTTAATTTGTCTTTTTTAGTGAGCTTTTAGGAACTAAAACAAATTAAATTGCTTGTTCTAGTAGCAGCTGATTAAATATTTTTATCTATCTGCAATTAAAATAATGTAATCTAGGTCCTTATCAGTTTTAATTAATTACAATGTATAGTTTATGCTTTTCTCATTTAAAGTCTTATGGCCCAAATATATTGTGTAATGACCAAAACGGGCACATAAGCTTTAAGCTGGAATCTTGTGGAACTTCAATTTCTTAACTAGAGAAATATCTTTGTCAGAGCACCTGCACATCAACCCAAGTGGTATACTCCTGCAAAAAATTTGTTACGTCTCAGATTTGGCAGAATTCAGCCCACTGCTACTGATAACTCCAAATTTTAAAAAAAGCTCTAATCAACATCATTCTCGCTAAGACTATCCCATGCATAAATAATGTGATCAGCATCAACCAACTTCCGTTGTAAGCGAGACTGCTGTTTGTAAACAGCTGCCATATTGTTTGCATTGATACTGTTCACAACACTTTCCTGGCAAAATAAGCTCGTTTTATTATTTACTTAGTGTGAAATATATAAAACTATTGATGAAATATTTGTCTCATTTTTCATATCCTAGATTTTCATATGTGAAAATATATCCTTATATTTCCCATCATGCAATGCAACACTTGATTGTGTATGCCTATACAAGTTATACAGTGGGACCCCGCTATAACCCGGTAGTTGGGAGCCATAGAATCCGACCGGGCTATGAGCCGAACCGTGTTATAAGCAACCATGTACAATACCAACACATTTTTGGATTTAATTGGGGGGGGGGGGGTTTATAAAGACGGGTGCGAAAATGCATGGCACAATTACCATTTTTGATCAATATATATTAAATGAGAAAACCATTTGCTGATATAATATATTACTTTATTCAGAAAACCATGCATTGGTACATACACGTGTCTAATTTATATATATACATGTATAATCTATTGCATGAAAAGAATATCAACACCGTGTACTCACCAGCGAATCTTGTAACATACATTGAATCCATAATACAAATATTTCCATCGAAAATATCCACACACGGATGTAGAATATTCAATAATTTTGTCACAGATCATTATGTGACTAATACAATGAAGAGAAAGTAACAAAAATTACGTAACGGGTGTATGTAATGAATGATGAAAAAGTACATGTATGTCCGACGATTAATAAACGGTGTCGCATACATTTTACACCACTACATTTCTCATCTGTTAGTAGTTATTATTTTTTAAAAAACTCTGTGATTTTTAGCTGCTTTCTGCTAATATCACGTCTGCTCTTGGCAAAGTCAAGAATAGTTCTCAGTTGCAGAATTCGAAGATAATCAATATCTTGCGTCTCCATCCATCTCAAAGCACACTCTAAACCTTTGACAGCTTCTGTAGCTAATGGTGGGCTATCCTCAGGTGAAGTGTCTTCGCTGTCATCATCAGAAGTATCACCATCGTCAGCATCACCACTAGTGTTTTGAGACTTAATATTTTTAATAATTTCCGCATCCGAAACGTGGTCTGCAACTGGACATTCATTGTCAAAATTAAGCCATTCGTCAACGCGTTCACGTGACTGCATCAGCTCCCCAAATGCCCTCTCAGCCTGGAACACATCATTTTCCGAAAATCCATCGAATAAACTATTGTCATCATCGGTGATGTTGCCTCTGTCTTCCTGTGTACTAGTAAATGCTGCCCCAAGTCCTTTCTCCCAGCAGTTCTCAATGCAGCGTGGCGTAATGGCATCCCAAGATTTGCCGCCGAGGTACATTGCTTCTTTCAAATTTAAACTTTTTAGTGTCGCCTGGACTGAGGTTTCATCGCAAACAATCTTTTTAACAAGTTCTCTGCGATAATTCATTTTAAAAACTGCTATTATTCCCTGGTCCAGAGGCTGAATTCTTGAAGTTGTGTTTTTTGGGAGGAAGCAACCTTTTATTTTCCCATCAGTACTAACTAGACATTCTGCAGGTGGGTGTGCGGGGCAGTTGTCTAATAATAATAGTGCCTTTGGCTCCATCTTCAGATTTCTGAGGTGGGATCGAACTGATGGTACGAATTCGGTTTGAAACCATTTTTCAAATAAAGCAGCTGTCATCCATGCGTTTTTTGTGGCATCATATGAAAATGGTAGGGTGTTCACATTCAAATGATGGAAGCACCTAGGTGATTTGAATTTTCCAATGCATAGTGGTTTAAGTTTGTGTCGTCCCGTTTTATTGACACAAAACAACAACGTTAACCGTTCTTTTATTCTCTTAAATCCTTCATGTTTATGTTCATCTTTTTTCACAGCTAGGGTGGTGTCAGGTATCATTTTGTAGCACAATCCTGTTTCATCACAGTTGTAAATCTGCTCTGGGGAATACCCACCTTTCTCTATTATTTCCCTCAATTCATCTGAATAGTTCATAGCAGCTTCAGAATCTGAAGAGCGAATTTCTCCAGAAACTGTCACATTACTAATCCCATGTCGTTTCTTAAAACGATGTAGCCATCCATTGCTTGCTTTGAAGCTAGAATCTTGCCCATGTAAATCGTTGTTTAATTTTTCGGCTTGTGCCTTAACAATTGGTCCTGATAAAGGCACTCCTTCAGCTCTAGTCTGGACAAACCACTGATACAGGGCTGCATCAAGTTGGGTGTCTCCTGCTAGTCTTGCTTTTTTCCTCATCATTCCCTCACTTTCGTACAAATCCAGAACCCTCTCTCTTAATTTTGCTTCATCTTTCTTCCATCCTCGAACTGTCGATTCATCGAGACCTAAATCTTTAGCTACATGCGATTGTTTAACACCGGACTTAATCCTGTCCAATGCTTCAATCTTTTCTTTAACAGTAAAAGCATTACGTTTGCGTTTCCCATTTTCCATTCTAAATGTATACAAATTAACACTTTTAATCCTATTGGTTTGAAAATCTACAGCAAGAATAATAGTCATTAAACAATGGGGGTATATTTGTAGTAAATTTACGACATTATTTACTGGCCAACAGATTGCATAAAACAACACCGCCAAGCCTTACGCACATGCTGGCGGCTTTGTTTCTTTGATGCTGTATAAATCGTTGCCCTATGATTTGAACAAGTATAGCTCGGTAGTTCACTTTGATGATAAACAATGTACTTAAATTAATTGATTTATACATTCTGGTGAGAATCTTTTATCAACCGCCACATTGGCTGCTGCTTAGTTGTGTATGAAATTAAGAGAACATATATCGGAGATTATTTGAGCAACGACTGTATTCGGAATGCATTCAAGACAAACAAAGTAGAAACGATGGCTTCATTACTCAGGAATCAGTAATTATAATATTGACACTTATGAGCTGTAATTTTTCAACAATAAACAAAGATCAAAGTTCTCAGTAGGCCCAGCAATTGGTTCGTATTTCCGACGTTTATTTTGGCACAAAAATAGAAGAAATTTGATAATACATTTTCTACACGTTCTTTTTCGCACTGTTTAGACGAATATGAGAATGATAATTAAACTCTTGACGTATTTAGTTTTTTTCATACTTAAATTTTTTTTTTTTTTTTTTTTTTTTTTTTTTTGGGTCTTTGAGAAAAATAACTGTAATAAATTACCCGAAATTTCGGGAGCCATGCCACGACCGGGTTATATCCGAATTCGGGTTATAGCGGGGCGGGTTATAGCTGGGTCCCACTGTACTTGCAGCACGAAAAACAAGCATTTGGTGAGCTTGTGCAATACCTAGAAACTGCATTACCTTTCAGGCATGGACATTATTTTTTTGCACAAGATATCTGACTTGCAACCATTTACTTTTGTTACAAAGTTATCCCTGTTTAACATCCCTGATGACAGTGTAACAAATCCAGTGTACTGCACCACTCAATTGGACTTGCTTTTGCGGTCAAATAGGGTAAAACAGTTTACAAAATGGCAACATTTCATTTATTGCATCCAAACCAACCGTTTTCTCAAACTGCTGATATTTTTTATGTTCAGTGAATAAATGTGATTGAAATTCAGGTGAACTTAAAAAAAGAACAGTGGGAGTTGTGTGCTTAAGAGCAAAGTGGTAGGTACTATAATGCCTCTTTGTGCCCAAAAAAATATAAAAAATTCACAAAAGTAGTTGATCTGATAATACCATGGCAAAAAAATTATCAACATTTGAAAAACTTAAAATTGCAATTGATTTTTGAAAATTATTTGATATCACGTCATAGGCACATGCTCATGCTGTTAAATTTGGCTATAAAATAGCCATTTGAGCTACAATTGGAGCTATTTTTAAAAAAAATTAACCAATTTAATTTGTTACAGAATATAAAGGTATGCGTGAATAAACTTTTACAAGAATATCATTTTGGTTGTAACATGTGGACCATGTAAAAAAAGATAAAATTTAAGTCATTCAGCATTCATTGATACCTTGTATCTCTATAACTGTCAAGTATTAACTACATCTAAACTGACATTTCTACTACAATGAATGCATAAAATGATTTTAACATATACCACAATGACTATATGTCCACTGTAACATACATATATATATATATATATATATATATATATATATATATACATATATATATATATATATATATATATATATATATATATATATATATATACACATATATATATATATATATATGGTATACTGAAACACTGTGAAATAAACATCTACTTTTGTTCCTAAGTAAATGGGAATATGTTCATCAGAAACCGCAAATTTTGCCATATTTCTGAATCTTCAAAGACCTCAAAAACTACAAGCGCAATTGAGCATGTAATTTTTTTGACAGAAGACTTTTTTAAAACCAGCTAATATGCATATTTCATACGTGTTCTCATTTGCATTCCTCCTTAACAAAAAGAAAAATGACGACAAACTGTGTTCTTAACTTGCCCCTTATATGTCCCTTGCCATATGGACAAAACAATTCAAGTAGAAAGTATCCAAAAAATGTGTTGTTTTTTTTCTCTCCCCCTTTCTTTAAAAACTAAATGACATTCATATGTTGCCTGTCATTGGTATCCTTTTTGTCTTTTTTCTGATCGCATTTTGGGACATTCTGAATATTGGGATGAGGGTAGCTAAATATAGAAGAGGCACATGAAGGAAGTCGACCCTCAACAACAAGAACAAAAAGCAGCTTACAGTATTATTTTACTAACGGGGTCTAAAAGGTAAGGAATGATAATAGATATAATGATTACAGTGTATCTTATCCTTACCATGATCATTTTAAATAGACTAAGCATTTATTGTTTTAATTCGCTCTGTAGACTATATTCTACCCTTGTATGAATTCACAATCTTGAAACATCTTCAGAGTATGAAATAATAATGTCAATCATACATATACAAGCTATAAAAGTACTGAAATCAGCATTGAACAAATTTAAAATGCAATATGTGTTAGCATCATTATTCATTTGTTTCCCATTTGATGAATTACTGCAGTACTCAACTTCACAGTATCCTCTGTTGAAGACTCTATTCTCGGTCACCAGCTGATAATAACACGGAAAAATAAGATTGAATACAGTAGTTATTGAAGAAGTATTTATTGAATAAAGATTATATTATACAGTTATGAATTTTACTCTACTTGTAATGCAAAGACATGTATAAAATATTTCTTATCTTTTTATTTTTAAAGGGAGAACAGAATTTTTGGGACATAATCAATATTATCCAAAAGAGCTCCACACGGCAATATGCCATCTATATATACTAATTTGCACGTCATGATTTCAAGTAATCCAAGTGTGTAGAGGTAAAGTGCTCGACTGCTTTCAATTGCCAATAAATAACAAATCAGCAGTTTGAGACTCTCAGGGAGCGTAATTTTTTTTAAAAATTTATATAAAAGTTTTTTTATCTTTTCCTTCAGTATGTTTGTTCCTCTGACACAATTTCTTTATTTCTGTCTTTCTTTCTCGTGCCAGTTATTTTTTATGAATAACTGAAACCTTTATCTATCCAAAGATTTGAATTAGCTTAAAAATAACCCTAAAAGCAATTTGTTTTTATATACTGCTATTTCAACTGGTTGCTAACAATTGTCATTATCTAACTCATTATTGCTTATCATTCCATGTTTCCTGAAGCTAATTAGTAAAAATCTTTTGCTCATGACCATTCATGTGTGTGTGTGTGTGAAAGAGAGAGAGAGAGAAACAATAAAAATGACTGTCGAGAAAAAAACTGAAGGGTTTGGAGCCTTTTGAAGTCTATCCTTTGCATGTTTCCCAATGTTCAGTTGCTGGATTTTGAATGTCATATACAGATCTTTTATCTTTTAACTTAAAATGTAGACGTGTATTGTATATGTGCTTGTGGATCATCAAAATTGGGCGAGATGGTCGACTATAGCTGCTGCATTTTTTTCAAATCAAATCATAAACGAACAGTTTCATTGCGGGCCTCACCACTAGTACAAAATTGTCCTTATCCTTGAGTAAACAGTTTCTTTTAAAAAGTTCTGATGTCCCTGGACTCGTGTGTGTGTGCGCATGCGCTTGGTAGTGTACACGCACATGTGAATGTATATAAATTTTTCTTATGTATGGACTCCATATTGATGCACATGTAAAACATTTCTGACATTTTTCACACTAGAAATTCTGCTTATTTTCCTGTTAATTGTTCATTCTAACATTAACTTTATAAAAGTGGTGTAAAGTTAAGCTCTATGTTTACATGCTTAAAAGAAGACAAATGTTACCATGTCAATTTGAAATTCAGTGACATAATTATGACCTTGTTTATTTCAAGTACAAGGGTTCGGGAATACAAACTTCATAAAGAGAAAATGCTATGGTGTATATCTGGATACTTATAATAGACCATCCTTAAATTCCATGTCATTTAATATAAAATTTAAAAACTCGGGGAAACAAATACAATAAGATGGCATGATGTTCTCCAAACATGAAATCTAGAGCTGTTTCCTGATTATATTAACCACTGAATATACAGAAGCTTAAGGGATATACCATATATTTACAACATTTAAAAACAAAAATAATGATATAATGTTGAGTTCTAATTGGTTATGCCACAGTAATGATGTTGATGATAAAGTCATGGAGAGGGAGAGCAGTGCGCAGTGGAACAAATACATTGTATTAATCTATCTTACTGTAATTTTTGTTTTCCTAATTCCATCCATTCTGGAGACCCATTTGATATAAATTAAGAAACCAGTGCCTGTTCACTCATCGTCTTGACGATAAATGTATCAAAACTGATATCCTCGGTCAGTGAATAAAATCGTGCTTATATGTTGAACAAGTGCCTCACATGCTGTAGAGTTTACAGCTATTGTACTCTCTCTCTCTCTCTCATAAAATTCATAGAAATATATCAAATTTTAGGATCAGTCATCATCATAAGGAATGCGTTTTTTTAATTATTAATAACATACAGAAAGCTTTTCCCCCAAACAATGTACAGTATAAACAAAACAGCTTTCATCTCTGACGTTTTGAACATTTTTAATTCTTCTCTATACATAGTATCAACATTCAGCTATTATTAATGTACAAAGTGTGTGCACCGCATTTTTGTGAAGAAAATGATCAAGAAATACATCAATTGCCTTTTCTGGGGCAATTCTGGCAAGATTTTGACAGCTAGTCAACGCTAAACATATACATGTACATGCGCAAAATGTTTGAAATGAAAACAAAAAAAGGTGTCAGAGGTCATCAACCGAATCTAATGGAAATATACACATCACTTAAACATGGCTTCAAAATAAAAATCAAGTTTTATAAGTCTTATCATTGACTGTTATGCATACTGCATGCAAATGCACAATTTAGGATATATATTTTTTGACAACATGCACGATATACACTTTTTAGACAACATATCTATAATCCATGAATATAGGTACCACAACGGATAATAAAACCATTGGCTCTTTAATTCTTAATTTCCTTTATTAAAAGCAGTCCTGTATAAAAATCAAATACATATTTAAGAGAGAGGGGCATATTTTATCTATATAAGTTTCATCTGGATCTGATTGGGGGCTGAAATGAACTCTTACAGTACCTACCATATATACTCATGTATAAGCCAAATAATTTAGGAAAAAATAAAAACCTGGATGAATGGAGGTCGGCTTATCTGCGGGCCAAGGTCTATTATAGGTGTACTAACATCATATAAGCCATTAACCAGATAACTTCAGTACATGAGGACCTGGAGGTTCAGGTTAGAAGGGTATATAAACATATGTATGTGTGTGTGTGTTTTGGGTTATTTTACCTCTTTCCTCTATTTCTCATTATATTTCACCAATAAGTCATCTCTTACTTATGGGTCGGCTTATGCACAGGTCAAGCACTTCTTAATGTTTTTACTTTTTCAGTTTGGGGGTTGGCTTATATGCGAACGTGCTTATACGCGAGTATATATGATACCCTTTAATCTTCAAAGCTTTGATTCAGAAGCAGGTTTGGTATATAATAATAAGAAAATTTTCTTTTCCTCTGTAAATACTGGATAATTTCATGTTGCATTACAAAAAATGTCATTTTAACTCGTGGCTTAGCCACTTAGAAAACTATCAAGTTATTTGTACCACACAATGAAATATATCTGGTACTGATGTATGAAAATAAAATATCCTCTATATATTGCTTTTTTCACTGATGTACTGTTACAATGATGTAAAGCCAATATCTACTGGACCATCACTCAGAGTATCTGCCTGATATTATTAGCACATACCTAACAACTGGCAGGAATTTGACCTCTGTAGTTGTAATTGTCCTGATCCATATTTTTTGGTACCCACATACATGTACTGAGAGAGGTTCTGTTTGACCATAATTAAATGGTCCACACATATTAGCTAGGTGAATTCATCCATAAATATATGGCTCACACACTACCAGGGTTAATGATATAAGCCCATATTCCGAGTTTGACCAGAATCAGATCAGAAATCTGGAATCCTGAATGTTAACAAGCAATTGTTCATGGACACACAATGGACGTTGGGCCATAATATGAACTCAGTTGGCCTTATGGCCAGGTGAGCTAAAACAAATGACATGGCATTTCACTCACGTGTTCAACACATATTAACAATCTATCATGTTGTAAAATAAGTTTACTTAAGTTTGGCAGAACAATTAAGCTAGCTCCATACTTGTACTTCAAAATCAGCAAGTTTGGATTAGGCTCAGATCTTTATTGAAATATTGCGTTTAAATAATGCAAAGATGTAAATTATATCAAACATCTGATTTGCAAGCATCTATTAGCTTGGAATGGACGAAGATAATCAACTTACGGCAACATGGATTACTTTTATAGTAAGTCTCTGTTTCAAGTAAGCAACTGAGTATTTCAGCAAAAGTCTTGTAATTATTATAAGCAGTGCAAGGGCAAAATAAGCTGAATAAAAAATTCACATCACCTTCAAATTTTCATAGGTAACACACAAAAATTACTTCCCTGTCAGACAAGCTCTATTAGTGTTCACTTGCACTTGACTCAGGTAATCAGACAACCATCAGTGTCAAGTAGTGCCACCCTACCACAAATAGACTGTAAAAAGAATGCTTTGCAAGGACAGGGCATAAATGTGAAGACACAGATAAAAGTGAGCAATCTGAAATTAAAGTGCAAGGGCCTAAAGCCCCCAAATAGCTTGAAAAAAATATTCTTGCTCTGACTTTACAAAACAAGAGTCCCTTGAAGGGACTGATGCTCTACTGGCCAAAAAGACTTTACACTTTACATTTCTGAGATTTTTGAGCAATAACAAGCATTTCAAAGTAGTCACTGTGGCAGCTAATACTGAATGTACGATCATCACCATTTTCTTTTAGCAAAAACTTCACATCATTAGATGTCTTTTGCTGAAAACCCCTTGTGAATATGACCATCCATTCAGGAGGAGTAACAATAAGATTTTCAAGTCAGTTGCCTTGGTGGCCATAATGGATGTCAGATCAGTGCCATTTATATTTAGGACCAAGTAAACATCACAAGAAATCTTTTGGTGAAAACCCTCATGTCAATACAACTATCCATCTAGAAGGGGCATCAATAACTAGATTTTCAAAATGACCATCCTGACAGCCATACAGGAGGTCAGATTGGCATCATTTTTATTTAGAATTAGATATCATAAGAAACCTTCTCTTGAAAACCCCATATAGTCAAGATTTTCTGTTGAGGAGGAATAGCAATAACAAAATTTTGAAGATAGCTGTCATGGCAACCATACTGGATGTCAGATCAGCACCATTTTTATTTAGGTCCAACTGGACATTGGGGAAAACCCCATGTCAATAAGACTATCCATCTAGGAGTAGCAACCCCAGTCTATTTTTTTAAAGATATTATAAATTAATGAAACTTATTTCAAATTAAAAAGCTCATTGAAACCTCTTCAAAACAGTTTAAATTATCAAGATATCTCTACTAGAACCAAAGTTGCAGTAACTTAAAGTTGACAAAAATCTAGTCATTTTCAGAATTTTTAGCCTTATATAATGCCTGGTTTGTGTTGCTAAACGACGGACCAGAGAACAACAATATTCTTCTTTAAAATGTTGTAACTTTTTTATTTTTAAAGATATTGCTATGAAATTTGGCATTCCTATGTAAATTTTCCTGCTGAATGCATATGTGCTGTCAGATATTTTGTATGTGTAGGTGGTACTGAGTTAACTAAGAAAAATTATGTAAAAATTCTACCATTTTATTTAAAAACTTTGTAATTAGTTACATATAGACAGCTTGTCTCATCTGCCTCAAGTTCATGTATATTTACATTTAACTCTTTACCTTCTGCAAGTACTGAGTGGCCTGGCTATTGAGGCTACTAATAAGTATGCCTTCTAACAGCTGTTGCTAGGCTGAACCCCAGAGCATCGTAATGGCTACCCAAGTGAAAGTTACTAGAGTTAGTGTACATGCTTTCTACATTTTCTACATGAATTTTGTCCCATGCAAACTATGTAATTTAATGAGAAATAAAATTTGAAACACTCACCTAAGTTTTGTGTCTCTCACTTAGCCACCAAATCAAAAATTTTAAAGAAAGAAATCTATCTTGCTTCCATTTTCATCCAAATGAAATGCTGGACCTGAACCAGCTGTGAAGTCATCCATTTGTATTGGCCTCATGTGTTCCAAGGCTTTTTTTAGCGACACTTGTATGCATTGACAGAAGGTAAAGAGTTCAACATTCTATTATTATCAAAAATATATATTTCTGAACAACTCAAAGAGACTCTGTATTTCCTTGAAGTCTTTAATGAACCACTGTCATCCCAAGTTCACAGTCTGGTACAAATCCTTTTTTTAAGACAAACTGTTTTTTCACTGTTTGTTTGTCTTCCCTTGTTGACCATTGAAAATGTCCAGGATTTCGGCATGGAATCATAAATTTTACAACTGCCCGTCGATCATCTGTAATGGACTCAACTAATCCTTTTTATTTTAACAGTTTCTTTCTGGCACTCTTCATCAATCGGAGTGCTCACATTTAAATTTAATCTAGCTATGCGCACTTTATCCATCTCTGGTTCCTTTGAATTTATGCTTGAGGATTCATTGATTGCTACTTGAGCTGGATTTGCCAGGGTTGCTGGTGATTCAAACAAGTTTTCTAAGAGGTCAGATACATTTTTGAAGCCTGCAACTTTTTTCTTGTGGCCTAACTTGATTCTCTGTTCACAAAGTCTGGTGATTTTTGTTGCCAAAGATTTTTGATTGACTGTATTAAATCTTGGGTCCAACTTTAAAACGACATTAGTTAGTTCAATAGCAGCTCTGTTTGACTTCTCAAGGAAAGTTTTAATTTCTAGTACAACTCCATTTTGAAGATTGGATATAGGTTTTTTGTTCATGGACGTGATTCAATATTTTACCTTTTGTCAAGTCATATTTCTGGCAGAAAGGGCCAGGATAATCCATTCTGCAGGGCAAAAGGACCAAAAAGGTCAGAACAGCTTTGACTATCTGTATTACTAGAATAGCTTCCAAACACATCAATCTAAAAAAGAGGACCAACTATTGTGCTATATATAAATAAAGTTTGTTTTTTTAAATAATAATAATATTGATGATAATTTGAAAAGGGGCTTGCATAATTTTCATCCATAATCAAAACGATTTTTTTTATTTACTGTAAAAAAAAAAAAAAAAAAGAATAAACTAGCAAATTTAAACTATTGAACTAACTATACTGTATACAAATATATTTTAAGGGATGTGTAATTTTCATGGTATACATAATGTTTTTAACTGAACGGTCTCCTGTCAAAAGTAATAATAACGAACTAGCAAATGATTAAATTTGAATGAGAAAACCAAATTCGATACGTTAGCTGCGATTTTGAATTGTTATGAAGAACGATTGTCTCGACAAATTCGCAAAAGACAAGACTGCATTTAAAATATATGAATAATGCTACAAATTGATTTAGATCATTTTATTTGTTAGCCGTAAGTCATAACAACTATATTTGAACATTTATTGATCAATATGGTCTTAAACTATTGGTTACAAAAGTTTGTTTACAAATATCGTAAAATATTCAAGATGGCGTCTATACCACACGCTTGGCGAAGTTGAAAAATTCGAAAGTTTCTTACTTTTGAAGCAAAGTCCGGCATACTTAATCTCTTTTGCGATAGCTGTTTTATATATCAAAGTAAAGATGAGAATGTGTAAAATCTAATGGTATGTGAAGAATATTTATAAACTTTGAGGATCGCGAATGATCGATCGTTGAATTTGCATCAAAATATCTTCAGCATGGCTTGTGATATTTTAATTCTTCAAATTCCGCACTAACCGTAATTCAATATTCTGATTGGCTGGAAAATTTCATGAATATTCATTGTCATTAACCCGGTCGCATAATTTTCCAAATGAACCAGACGTTACGCGCAAGTCACTGAACTATCTATTTTGTACAGGAAGCGTAAATAACCTATAATTTACTTTTCAACCTGCGATAAAGTGTAAATACAAATAAATAATAATACCAAGTAATACATATTTAGAAAGATAATTTTATTGGCTTTTATTTCATATATACTTTATAGCATTCTTTAATAAAGAAAGTTAGTAACATATGGAAAAAGTGCAGTGACCATGTAAAACTGTGAAATTTCCAGGGGATATATGCCCTGTACTGGGGTTGCTACTAGGAGAAGCGATACAACTTGATTTTCAAGATGGCCACTGCGGTGGGCATACTGGCGGTCAGATCAGCACTATTTTCATTTGGGACCAACTAGACATCATAAGAAGTCATCTGGTAAAAACCCCCATGTCAATATGACTTTCCATTCAGGAGGAGTAGCAACAACATGATTTTCAAGAGGCTGCCTTGGTGGCAATATTGGATGTCAGATTGGCACTATTTTTATTTAGGACCAACCAGACATCATAATAAGTCTTTTAGTGAAAACTCCATGTGAATATCACCATCCTGTTAGAAGGATGAGCAAGAACAAGATTTTCAAGATGGTGGCCATATTAGATGACAAATCAGTACCATTTTCATTTAGAACCAACTAAACATCATCAACATCCAATGGCCAGAGAGAATCTGTAACACCAACCTGTGGAAAACCACCCGCCAGCTACCTATCCACCAAGAAATCTCCAAAAGGAAATGGGGGTGAATCGGGCATACACTGAGAAAGCCGCCCACAAAAACATCACTAAGCAGGCCCTAGAAAGTAACCCCCAAGGCAAGAGAAAGATAGGCAGACCAAGGAAGACCTGGAGCAGGTCGGTCGAAGAAGAGATCGAGGCTGCCAGAACAACATGGGCAGAACTGAAGAGGACAGCCCAGAACCGGGTCCACTGGCGAAGTGTAGTCACGACACTATGATTCCACGGAGGCAGAGAGGCATAAGAAGAAGAAACATCATACGAAGTCTTTTAGTGAAAACACCATGTTGATATGACAATCCATTCAGAAGGAGTAGCAATAACAAGATTTTCAAGCTGGCGGCTATGGTGGCCATATTGGCCATCTGAGAAGCACCATTTTCATTTAGGACCACCTAGACCTTGGGATGAATGTGTGTGTAAAATTTTGAGGTAATCCTCCATGTAATTTAGGAGTAGCAATAATAAACTTGTGCTAATGGATGGACAGACGACGAACGATGGACAAAAGACCATCCCATAAACTTTTCTGGTCTATGACCTCTTGTAAAGATAAAAAGAACTAATTATATCTATTATATTAGTTGCAAAAAAGATTATCTTTAAGTAAATGAAAAATCAATTTCCCAGCTCAAAAGATAATCCCAGCCCCCCCCCCCCCAATTAAATGGTCAGTCCCTAATAACATCTGACCTTTCCCAAACATAGCCAGGTAATAATACATGTAACCTTAAAGAAGCAGAATAAGTTGTGATAATGGTCTATAACACTCTCATCTGATTTCCCACTCTATTATTATCTAATTTTCAAGTAGCAGAAATCTTCTGTCTAATACACTTTATATATTCGTACTGATTTTGGAAATAGAAAAGATTGAACTTACCTTAAAATGATATTCTAAACTAACAAGAAATGGAAAATTGATGGCTTGCAAGATTCTCTTTTCATTCAGAGTGTGTTCAACTTGCTTTAATTTTACAACCTGAAAAAAAGGAAAGAGTATTTCATCTGATCTCCATATAATCAAGATACAATAAATTTACCAAACCAAAGAATTACAAGGCATCAAATTCAGATATCATTTAACTTCTATGAAACTCAAAAGCAAACAAGAAATATGTTCATAGTTTAACCCTTTACCTCATGTAAGCGTTTTTATACGCCTCTACCCCATTCTCATGGAAGCGCTAGTGGACGCCTCTACACCATCCACAGAGCGTGTTTCAACCCCTACAGTAAACATCAGCCATTTTGAGCTGGTTTTCGTAGCGCCACCTTCAGGGAAAACCCACTATTAGATACTACACGCATTTAGGTAAATGACCATTACATCAGATCACGTGGTTGCTATTTAAGATCTAGTCGTAATCTGCTATTTAAACTAACTAGGTCTGATTCTCCATTCTCTATAATGGAGGCCACAGATTTCGTTCAACACTTGAGTTTGGATGATTAGAATTATGACTATGAAAGCTTCAATAAGTCAGATATAGGCTCTAATGTCGATGTAGACGACAAACCAACAGATTTCAAGGTTGAGATATGTCAGCTACAGTTGGTCTCAATGCTTCACTGACTTGACGATGATCAAATTCTCTAAAGATTTTACAGTATATAAAAAATTCTTCCGTGAAAAATAATTATACAACTATAAAGATCAGATTTTACTCTTAAACCTATCTATAGATAATAGATGTTTACAAAAAAGGTAAAATGGTTAAAATTTATGCTGAACTGAAGATACACTACACTGCTATAAATGTAACAGGCAGGCCTATGCATATTGAGTCATGAGCTAACAGGTGTTCTATTTATAGCACACTGCACTGTGTGGATTGAGCACATGTGTATTGTTACGACTAGGGATTTGAATGTAACAAAAGAAAGAAAGACTAAAACAAGCTTTCACAATTTCTAAAATACAAATTTAATTTCCTAAAATATAAAATATTTAAAAACAAATAAAGTGAAAGAATTAAAAATAACTTACAGTTTAGAAATTCCTTAAATAGTCCTAAATTGTTCTATAGAATTCACTAATCCGGAAACTGTCCAAAGGTATTCTGAATGAGGACACTAATGTGCTTATGTGCTAACAAGAATCAGTTCTAAATCCAAATGTTATTAATTTCAGGTAAATAACTGTGAACGTAGAATATCCCAAAAGTGTTTCCGTTAATTCCAATGGAGTTAAATAATGTTCAGATCTTTGAATAATAGCACATAAGCCCAAAAGTACTATTTAGAAATAAGAATTCACAAGCTGACTATCTCAAACAATAAACAAATTCCTCTATGACTTTTACGAGCTGAAGTAATCGTGAAGAATGCCTCACACTGGGGTAATTTCTAGTTTTATAGTATCCATACTGTGTAGAACAAATATAAAAAACCCAATCTGCAATCTAAAATTCAATCTACTGCCTTTAATTCGTATTTCGCGTAAACACATTATGCACTCTTATTCTTACTAGTAAACAAGTTCTGAGTCTTGTGAATCAGGTCACAAAAATGATTCATTTCACCACGTGCTACTCACGCTCTACCCACATGATCTCCATGTTGTGTTAAGTTGACCGACATAATTATTGAGTTCCTTGGACAGAAACAATGACTCATGTACTCAATAATAGCGTTGACTACTAAAAGAATAATATAAATTATAATACAAAGGTCATAAACCAAATGAAACTATATTATAATTTAAAAGATGATACATAATTCCGTAACAGTATCAACTGCCTACACAACAACAGGCTCTAGGATGTAAAGAGTTAAGATGGCTGCCATGGTGGCCATATTGGATGTGCAAGCAGCACCCTTTCATTTTAGACAAACTAGACATCATAAGAAGTCTTCTGGTGAAAACCCTATGGCAATACTACTTTTTTGTCCAGGAGGAGTGGCGATAACAAGATCTTAAAGATGACTGCCGTGGTGGCCATATTGGACATCAGATCAGCACCATTTGCATTTACGACCAACTAGACACCATAATAAGTCTTTTTGTAAAAACCAGATGTTGATATTACCAGTCATTTAGGATGAGTAGTGATAAGATTTTCAAGATGGCCACTGTGGTGGCCATATTGAACATCAGATTGGCACCATTTTTATTTAGGACCAACTAGACATCATAAGACGTCTTTTAGTGAAAACCCCATACTGATATAACCGTCCATTCAGGAGGAATAGTGATAACAAGATTTTCAAGAAGGCCACTGTGGCAGCCATATTGGATGTCTGAACTGTAGCATTTTCATTTAGGACCAGTTAGACCATGAGATGAACATGTGTGTGTAAAGTTTCATGGCAACCCTCCAAGTAGTTTAATAGGAGTAGCAATAACAAACTTGTACCGATGGACAATGGACAACAGACCATCCTATCAGGTATTCTAGTCTATAGCCAGCAGTGCTAAAAACATGTGGTGTGAGAGGCTGATTTTATGTCTATAATTGTTCATATGTTGCTTTTTTTTATCAAGTCTAGGAGATCAGATTTCGCATCTCTATTGTCTTGAGCTTTGTTGCTATAGGTCTGTTTGACAACGGTTGTTACCGCCCCTGAAAATAGGCTCCCTTGGTGAGCTCTTCAGTCCACTTAAATTAGAAACCGTGTGCGCAAATTTACAATTCCTATTTCCAGAGAGTTATACCCCAGGTATGGCTAGATTAACGGGAATGCAGAAATCGACTGAGAAGAAGAGACATTGTTGTAGTCTCTGTTCCAATTATTGGGGGGAAATATGTTTACGAAAAATTTTAATTTTCCACAAGTTTCCTACAGACGAAAGGTTGAGAACAGCATATTGGGTTACTGAATTGTGTTTTAGATTTTCTAAACTGAAATTTCAATTACAACAAAAATATATGAATCAGATACAATAATTTACATGGCCAATGTTAGAGCTTTATACATTATTTATTTTATAATAATTGCAGAACAAATTCTCAACTTTTAGTAAGCACTTTAGATGACTTATACGTTGGTGTAGTGTACCTGTTTTGTGATGGAGAAAATCAGAAAGCTCGGTGAAAATCATTGACCAAAGATGGGCAACTACATTACTTTAAAATCATACTTATGAAACAAGAAAGGAGTAAGTTGGTTGTCATATATTTAGTAACATAACATAAAATATGAAAGTTTCAGCAATGTATCACTGCAGGAAAGAAGTGTTGATTTTTTAATATACCGTACTTTATTATGCCATCTAGGTAAAGATCATAATGACCCTTCATGTAAATACAAAACATAGTACAAGGAATCTATAATCATCCAATTTATTTCAATTAGAATTTTGCCTTGTACAGGGGGAAGAAAGATAGTATAGGTTTTCACAATCCAGCGATGTATCAAAGAAATACAGGTCTTTACATTCAAATAATCCAGCATACCTAATGAACAAGATATCCATTACCGGTACTGGTACTTTGATTTCACCTTTAAAGAATAAGTTTTATAAATTATTAGAAAGTGTGTTGTTTATTATAGAAATAGTTTAAAAAATTGCTGTTTTTTTTCTTCTTCTTTTAATATTCTTCATTTCACATCTCGCAATACTTTATTATTAGATCCATCGTACTCATGTTGGCATAATTTATAACAAAATAGAACTACAAATACATCAGCATGTTTTACAATCAGTCGCAATAATTAAAAACTGGTTTAAAACTTCATATTATACAAAATCTTCTCACATCGTATCAGGATTTTTTTAACTATATAACATCAGTTAACCTCACGAGTGTAATATGGGCTTTCTCAGTTGATTACGAAGACTAAATGACTCAATATTATTCCATTGTGCAAGTAACCATGATGTAATCGTATTCTGTTCCCAAATTATCTGCTTTCGTATTTTGAACAGATTTGCTTTGTTTGGTTGGTTTTGTAGGCTTACTTCTTTACTTTACACTAAGATTTTTGAGGTACATGTACTAGGCTTCGTTCACATCTTTGCTGGACGCCATTACAATGTTGATTTGCTCACTGGAGAGAATTTTGCATCATGGGTAAATCAGGGGAATTAATAAGTCAAGGGAAATAACAACCATTATCGAACAGGCCTATAGAGTGTTTAAACATTTGGGAAAACATAATGACCGAAAAAACTTAGTTGGCAACACCTCTACTGATTGACAAAGAAACAATCCGTAAACTAGACAAAGTGACCTTTGAATTTTACTTCACCTAGGTGTTTATTTGACACTTTAAGGGATAAACAAATCAAAGACAATTTGATATAATGATATTTGAGATATCGTATGACCCATGTAAAGTTGCTCAGAGTATGTGCTGGTCAAGACCTTTCATCTGCCAAATATGTCTCACAAATGCAGTGATTACATGATCTGTTTCCTAATTAACAGCTACACACACTATTTTTAAATTTGAAGAATTCAATTATATCTTTAGATAGTAATTATTATTTCTTGAAAGTATGTTTCAAATAAATATTCTATGTTTTGATTAATTCTGGTAAATATTTGTTCCACCTTAGTATTGCTTGCATTTGTATGCTTACCCCCTACAACAGACTGATTTATGTAATCTACCTCCGCCAAGTGTATACCATATTCTGCTGAAATAAATGCCAGCACCCCCATTTAAATATAAGGAAGTCCCTACCTTTGAATTAGATATATCCAATAAAGGAATTCAAGAGAGCACAATTTACAGCCTTTAACTGTCCATTTTACACACAAGATATGCAAGGATAAATTAGATGAATTCAAAAAAAAACATGATCCTGCTGGTTGCCATACCAACTTAGCCTTTTGCAGAATTCAGCAGAATATGATATCTACGTAATTTTTGCGTATATAATCAATGTTTAGTGAACAATTAAAAGAATGACAGAAAGGAACAGAAAACACTTCTGGTTTTGTTCGTTCTGAAATTAAGCATATATATCCTACAATGCATTTATGCAATGGACTTGCTTGTATATATTTCAGTTTATTAATATATGTGATTTTAACATGATGATAATTATCATGGTACGTATTGTCATACAACATGGCTGGCGATAGCCAGCTCTATTTTAGAGATTTTAACAGTTTTGCAAACTGTTAAACCAAATCATGCATATTAGTATTCCATTTAAATTCTCTTTCAAACAGTATAGACACACTTGTAGATATTATGCAATACTGCCACCAAAGTCAAGAAGAAGAAGTCTTTTAAGAGTGATGAAAACATGTCTTAAACCTAAAAATATGTCAAATAACTTGGCAATTGACAGATCTATGTTCAATCATGCAGTAGCCAGGCTTGCAACAGCTGATGTGGAATGGACTACACATTGTAAAACAATCTGTACGACACTATGACTATTGTTTCACACCTGCACAAAATTAGAGTTTGAAGAAAGTATAACTTGAACAGTGCAGAACCAAAAAAAAAAACAAGATGACACCTGAAGAGGTAGAGTAAACAAAACTAAAGAAATAACATGCCACTAAAGGCAGAACCAGCCTACACCAACAATAAAAACATTCTAATCTTAAGAGTATATATATAAGTGAAAACCAGCCATCAAAAAATTGACAATAATAATGCCTATATTTTATACATATCAATTTACCAGGGATAAGTTCAAGTCTAATCAGCATGCTACCAACATGTTCTTCATGCACACAAAGCATGATCTATTCATGACTTGTTGCACTGGAAATCTTGGATTTGCAATGCTTACTTTTTATTATTTTGCATTCGAATTTTCATACACTTCAAGTACCTAGCTCATTGGTATCAATCATTAGAAGGAAATGGTCACAAAATGGGAATCATGTGGTATTTGCAGCACTCATTATGGTTTAGCTCTCTGTCTGTTAGTGTTTCACTGATGATCAACTATAACTGAAAACCTGGTTTGTTTACTCTGTCAATTGTAACTATTAATTACCAGCACACCCCAACAAAATATTTGTACTGTATGATAGGTATGGCCCCAGGTAAAGTTTCACCAAACTTCCAGGTAAAGTTTCACCAAACTATATGTAGAGGTTAAAATTGGCAACTTAGATAAGCAATCAGAGCACACATTTCTAATTGGGAAGGGGGGAGGGGCACTTTTTTGTGGGAAGGGGCCTTTGTCAATAATTTCACAATGAAAATTTACATTGATATTTTGTTCTGAAACTGTAATCAAATATTCTAGCTCTAAATTCCTACTACATCCAATTTACAAGGTGACTTAAAAAAAGATCCACATTTCAACATAAATTATCATATTTGACTGAATAAGCACAACCATCTTTATAACTGATCCATCAATTGGTCCACCACCACCACTTTTAAAAAGTTTTTGATGAAAAGTTTCAGACAACTGAATTGATTTCATTCTCAAAGGATTTTATTTACCATTAAAATATTCATTTGAAATATGTGCTTTATTAGTAAATTTCTGCAGGTCTTGTGTTTTGCCAATTTTTAATGCAGTATGCATATGCTTTGATGTGCATGGTAAAGCAGATTTGCTCTAGTACTTCTTGTATACTGCAGCTTGTGCAGCATCCACTCAAGTAAGAGACTAAGGTCAAAATTAGAAAGTGTCAACCCAATGATGCACCTATGTGTACTGTAAACACTGTACTAGATGTACTTCTTACATTTGTTACATGTATCAGCTGTGCAATGGGAGGGGAGGATTTTAAGGGCTATTGGTAATGTGAAAAGGCTTAACAGGGTGGGTGGGTGTGGTATAGTCATTTATCACTTATAGTATGCAATAAGTGAAAAGATATAAATTATCAACTTAAAAAACTGTAATTTAAATGTGCAGGTACAATCTCTTTTGTGGAAAAGATATTTATAAGAGCTAAAAAAGGCACTTTGATATTGCATTGTACGCACAATAGATCAAGGAATTGAGAATATATTGAGCTATTGCATTGTAATTATCATGTTGCATTAAGACTATACAAGAAGCAACGAGCATTACATTTTTCATATACACTAAGCCTTATGTACAATCATGTTGCAAACGTCACGATGCCATGTAATGGGGGCTGCCATTTTGGTCTTCTTCCAGTCAACCCAGTCACATGACTGACAGTCATATTTTACACATACCTGTAACCTGATGGTTATCAAACTTTCCATATTGAAAGTACTGTTAACAGTGATGAAATTCCTAAACATTCCTGAAATACAGACTATGAAATGACTCATTTGCATGTTTACATTTTACTTTTTTTTCCCCTTTTCTTTCACCGCATGTGGTTCAGTAAATATTACTCAGCTGAATGTTATATCTTCATGTATTATCAGTCCTTCGTTCTTAATACCTGTCTAAAGACAATGAAAAGTACTAGACATTAGCTAATAATCCTAAATATACCTTGTATGTATGCATAAATGGGATATACAGTATATTGAATTTGCTTGTAAGTATGCGAACTATTGTAGTTGTTGTATGTGTCTCCGCTAATGTGTGAGAAGTCACTTCACCTAAACCCAGTGTCTAGTTGAAATTAAGAAAAAGACAAATTTTAACAAAATTACAAACTGATGAGGTAAGGTATATGAGCAGTTTCATGCTTTAGAAGAAGGGACTTCATTTAATTCTGTTTGATGTTACAGTTGTCAATAATCATGAATTTTGAACTAAGTATAACACAACATGCTTATTAACGGTGAATACAACATGTATGAATTCTACAGCATGTCGAATAAGCCACATGTAAATATAGAAAGACGTGAACAGAGAGTATGAAAATACTCTAGACTGTTAATTTTGGGGATCATCATAATATTTGTGGCAGAAAATTGTGTCATTAATATTATTACCAAAATGTATGTACAATTGTGTCATTATTGTCTTCATAAAATGCTGCTTATGGCTACTGCAGCCCTTCCAACCTTTTTTTAGGAACTAGTCAAGGTTGTTAACAACTGACAAAACACCATTTTATTTGCAAACATTTTGTGCAGAAATACAGCTCATGTTCAATTTCTGCATGTTTTATACAAAATCCACTTCTCCTTGCCACTAAATAGATTATTCATAAGTGTTAGTGACATTTCTTTTTTACTGCATACAGACTCCATATTGCTGTACACTGCATCAAAATCTGTGGACAAAAAGGTACGAATTGTTTTTATTACAAGTTATTCTTTCACACACTCACTCCTAAATGTTACAGGATACTTAACTGAAAGAAATGGAACATCACTAATTACGATATTTTGTAGCCATTTCTTCACGATCAGACTGTCTTACTGGGAAAGTAAGAATGTAAGAATGACAATTTACCTCAAGTATTTACTCCCAAAAAGAAGTAGAGTAATATAGACCAATCAGACCAGTACAACTACTTCTTGAAGATAAAAGAAAATGACAAGAGTTGGTGTGGCACCATTGTCATCAATGACAAACTAGGAAAAGTTTTACTATATTATAAAAGAATTCACATTACACAGGAAGTATTATTCACTCATAAACATCACCTATACTGTCATAAAATTACAATATACTATATCATTAAAAAAAAGTTTTATGGAGTAAGTGATGTGGATCTTATTCATGACAGGTTTATTTTAGCTCCAGTTTAGCAGCAACTGATGTAATATCAATGGCTGGGAATTTATCTTTTCTGTATATTTAACAATGCAACATTTCATTTTGCTCTCACCAAGTACATATACAGGCTCTCATTGATTATTCATTTAATGTCCAAATGAGGCTGACCAGTGTCATGTATCAGGTAATATGGCAGGTAGTGATGAACAGTGACTATTGATTTCGTACAGAAATTAAATGAAAAAAATGCTTTCCTGGAAGAGCTGTTGTTTGCCGAAACAGGTATTATTGAATGGTTGTGCTTTACAACTTTTCAGACTTTCAAGTTTGTGAAGTAAAGTTTTTCGCTTAGCATGGTTGTACTATACATGTAAATTTAGGTTTTGACACTTATTATTTAATATGGTGGAAAGAACAAGTGAAGTCATCTTTGGGGTTAGTGAACTTTAATAAAGATAGAACCTTTTCAAAAAAGACGCTTATGGTAACACCCTTTGATCTTAAAGTTAAGCTTGTGCAAAGACATAACTTGCCACTTGCTTTTATAATCCAAGCAGAATATGTTTTGCAATCATTTAGGCCTGTGATTCAAGATGGAAATTACATTAGAACCAATGTAACTAATGAGGTATGTGGAAAATGAATGTTTATAAAGATGCTAATTTTTGCAGTTCATGAAGGCAAAGGAATTTCTTTCTCGCTGGAACACTGGACTTAACGCTTGTTGTGACCTTTGACCTTAAGCTAATGGGTATGACTGAATATGAAAAAATACTGCCAAGTCCATATATACATGTATATATTTTCACTAAAATATCTTGTTTCAAAAGTTATACCCATACATGGATAGAGGTCACTTGTTTATATCACCATTACAGTGCCCTTGACATTGAGGCAGGTGGTGTGGCTACGGTATGTGACACTCTGTCTGTACATAATACAGTACAGTTCACGTGATGTTTTGCTTCTTCACACTTTGCAAATGTGTATAATTAACTGAACGATCACTTTTTTCAATATAAAAAAGTAAGCAAATTGCTCCCAAAAAAAATCACAAGATAAATCAGTGCCTCTCTCTCCCTAACTCTCTCAATGAACCTCATTAGCTCCATGATAACAGGGGTCATAAACAGTAAACCATGCCCATTTTATCAAGACCACATCCACTCCACAGTGGTGGTTGGATGTGATGCCGCGAGAAAGCATGGTGTGCAGAGATATTCTACACGAGAAGCCCCGGCAACTCCATCAGGACACAGAAAGAGATGGTGGATGGTTTTTTCTTAATATTCTCCATACTCTCTCCACCACCGCGAAGCATGGAGAAATGAAAAATTGCATGAGCTGTACTGTACATAACTGGTTAAAATTTCATTAAAATATCTTCAGTGGTCCAAAACTTACTCTATACTTTGAACATGAATACAAGCCACAGAATTAGTTTCCCCTGATGTGACCCTGACAGATCTGCCAACCCTATAGACACATTCTCAGTAAGGCAGTCGATAATTTTCAGTAAGTTGGACCAATTTTCAGTAGGGTGCAAAAACAAAATAGCAACAAGTCAAGTTGTAAAAACTGTTACAGTTAATTTCCTTCTTCTAACTTACACTATATAGCTACTGTTGTTACTGGTACCTGGCACTTTTGCACTTTCCGAGAAACTTCTGGTCAAGTTCCAATCTGAAGAATTCTCCTCCCTTTACTTCCATTACTAGTACTGCTTCCCAGGTATCAACTGACACAGATGATCTGGATTATGAGTGGTTTTTTGAAACAAAAAAGAACACCCTCTAACAGCCTCCATTTGAGTGTGGAACAACAAGTACTGCTATCATGATGCTGGACAACAATTTGAATTTCAACTGGTCATTTGCATCCTCAAGCTTGCTGACAAGATCCCATTTCTTGTTAACTCTTTCAAATTAAAGATCTCAGGATTAAATTCATCCACTTGGTAATTCAAAAACTCTGCTTCCAAGTTATCTTCCTTGTTGGTTTCCTTGAGTTCCAAACACACAAACCTCCCTGGGAAATACATCACACTGTTGAAATCATTCATCATTCTTTCTGACACATCAGCAAGTACACTGTGTTTGAGAAGTTCATTATTCAAGGGAAACCTCTTAACTATGTAATCACAAACACTTCTGTAATAGTCCCTTATATCTTTATAGAATTCACAGAGACTACTTTCATAAAGCTTACTTTCAACCATGTATTTTCTTGTTTCTGAACTTACGGTAAGTGTATTGTCTGACTTCTGTTTCTTGCAGTCATGATAATCAATGTTAGTAAGATCCTTGGCTTGTGAAATTTCTGTAGCCTTTATGAATCTGACCAGCAATTGCTTGAATAATTCAAGCATGTTTTCTCCAAGTTTGTGAATCATAGGCTCTTCCTGTAGTAGAATTTGGTTATGTTTGTTAAATAATGAAATGATGACTCAGAGCTCCCAAACCTAACAAGACTTTCCCAGTAAGAAAGTCAATATTTTTCAGTAATTTAGACCAATTTTCAGTAAGGTATAATACAATATCATGTTCTGTTATTATCGACTTGGAAAACATGCATTTACACAGTTCAGAAGTGTGATCTGAGGATGATGCATTAAAACCAAACATAATGTTCAACGAAAAAGTTTGTAAAGTTCACTTAGACCTTTCTTACCTCCAGTAGAGTTTCAGAAACTGCAGTTCCAAATCCCATGAAGCTCACTGGCTTCTTTTCCTAACTTGATATTGAATTTCATGTGGTGACAGCTATCATCTCTCCCACCATGAGACATCCTCAAATCAACACAAAATGTTCAATAAACATAATTGTTGCCTTTCCTGCTTTCATTCCCCCAAGAATCTGAATATTCCTCTTTATATTTGTGTGCTGACTGTTTAAACATTTTAATAGGCTTATTGTCTTTTCATCTGCAACATATTTTCTTTCATTGGATGCCATTTTTAGAAAATGCCATAATATAAGCAATAGCTTGATAATGCAGGCATTTTGCATGAAAAATATGGGCAGTTTAAAGCATCTGAGGTACTCCTGTAAAGTTAGACTGGTTCCCTGACTAACTCCACTGAATCTTATATGAAACCCAGATCACACGGACAAGTCAGTATCTGAATTTGTTCACAATGATCCCATTTTCATAATTTTTCCTACTACTGTATTCTGTAAGTCCGTACTTTAAGAGTCATTTCAGTACGACTTATGGTCAAATCATAAGGGTTGGCAGGTTTGTGATGTGATCTAGAAATAAGTAATAAAGCTTCACCCTCTGAGACTGCAAAGCCTTACACACACTCATAGTCTTTTCTTCTCTGTAATTGATTCTTTAAGGGTCCCTCTTGTCATTTCTGAAATCCAGACTTATCCTTCTCAACTGATTTCTGGGATTTGGCTTTCTCTAAGGCAACTTCCTTGGATTCTGTTTTCTCAGTGTTACCTGCTGTGACAAGACTTGGGGGTAGTACTAGCTTCAGGGTTCTCAATAGATTTAAAAACTGAAGAGTCATTTGACCCTTGACGCCAAAATCTCAAGAGTCAAAATGAAAATCTCAAGAGTCAAAACTTAAATCTCATGAGTCATTTGTTTTAGAGTCATGATCTCATAGCTGGGATTGTTCATTATTCGTAGAGCAAACTGATTCTTAAGATTTCTTACAACTTTAGGAGATTCATTCTCCTTCTAAGAATTGCTACTAACTTTCTGTTTCTTTGGAGTCTGAGTGTCAGAATGATCATCACTGGCAGGTCTTTCTGGGACTGAGACGGGAAATAAATATACTTCTTTGAGCCATTGTGATTACGGTAATTAATACAATTGTATGACAATTAATGAAAAAGGAAGAGGTGTATATCTCGTAATTCACGACAAAGATTTTTAAAAAAAATAAATTTCAAGAGCATTTTTAGTTTCATTCACAATATCACTGACTGGTTACCACTGATGACATTAATTGTGATCATTAAATTTCACACTTAACAGGCTCTCAATAGTTTTCAGGTCCAGATTTCCACTTTTTTTGTGAAGAATAAAAACTGTCTGCTCTGTATCAGCATTAGAATGTGACCCTGACAAAACAACCACACTCAGCCTGCAAGAAAGTTTAAACTTCAATTTTCCTGTGGCTGGGTTTTAAGGTTGCTGACTGCTCTCCAATACTCATCCAAGCTAAGTTCATCATGAGAAAGAAGTTTCTCGGCTGGACATAAAATGTATTCCCCAGTTTCATATTTCTTAGCCAGTGCGATTTTTTTAGCATTGAGAGAAAGCTTATGTTTCAGCATTTTGAAATGAATTAAACTCAAACATATATCAACTGCCCTTAAATATTCCACTAAAAACATCTTCTGCAATCCAAGAACAATTAAACAATACAAAAAATCAAAATACCTACTCATGAGTTTCCGCCAAAATCATTTTTTGGTCGGTCTCTCCTTTTTATCTCACCTCTGCCGAAGGTCAGCTGATATTTATTAAAAGACTTGAAAGCCATCATGGACCACCTTTCATCCTTTTATTACTTATAACACCTCATAAAACATCCCGCATTTGACCTTAAACTCTCCAGATTATAACAGAAAGGTTATCAATTAACAGTTTGTTGTGTACACATGTTCGTCTTCATAATCTGATTACCGGTATAACATTTCTGGTCCCCAGTAGACTGGTTCCCACTGGTTTCTATAATGTGGGGATAGAAAGCTCAAATATACTGATTCTTTTCTCTTAAAAAATATAATAATAATAATCTTTTATTTTTCAAAATCGACAGATTTCAACTATAAACCGGTATGTGCAGTAATGGCTTTAAAGCGGTATTTTTGTCCTACAGCTGTGGAATCACATGTTGATGAGCAATCAAACAAACACTCATATTTGATTCAAAAGTTAATCCAGTCAAGTCATAACTGATTCCCTCTTCCTCTATCATAAACGTCAAAGATAATCCCCAAACAATCTAACCTTGATTCAGTCATGCCCACATAAGTGTGACATCAGTGACCTGTTAGCTCTGTCCAGTTCATACTGATTTTGTGTAGGGGCCGATAAGATGTAAACAGGAGTCTAGCTAATGTCGATCACTTGCGCATACACTCAATTTGTTATGGACAGCGCGTGCTCAGTTGGAAATTATGCCAGAGGCGATTGAAGGGTAATTAAGACTGATGCTCCGGCCCAAAATCAACATGCGTCATAAAAACGCACAGGTTGGAATTTCCATGTGTCAGAAATGGGTAACATTCAAATTCCACATGTCAAACCAGAGAGTACGCATCAATTGAGAATCCTGAGCTTCTTTTTTAGATTTACCACAGCTCAAAGTTTTACTGCACGTACTTGTACTGTCTTTTTTTCCGTCTTTGTTAACAGACACATGAACAACTTTATCGTTTTTACTAGACTGTGCCGTTTTAGACTCCCTCTCTGACCTGCTACTTCGAGTTTCAGCCTTTCGCCTCTTGTTTCTTGTGTTCTGTCTCAAAATATATCTTGTAAAGGTTCCCACTGTTCCAGCAGTCTCTTTATACCTTCACCAACAGATAACCATCTTGTTATACAATCCTTCAGTATTTTTTTTGCTGCTCTTTTCCACACAGACTCTGAACACCTTTCAGTTCCATTTGTCTATTCACACTTTTATCCAAATAATATGTCTATTAACAAGTCAAAACTCACAGGCAGTTTATCAGCCACCTTTTTAGTTGCTAAATGTGTCAAATGGCATGAACATCCACTAAAGTACATGTATACTGTAGATTCACCCTAGTTATCTATCCAAACACACCTTCATAGCAACCTGTTATCACTGAAGCATTGTCTGATTCAAATGTAATACATTCCAGCTTACATTTCTCTTTTTTCAAATCATCATCCAAATAATGTGAAAATATATTCCCCAGGAGAGGCTCCATCACATGCAAGAACTGACAAAAGAGCTTCAGTTACAACCCCCTCTGTCATGAAAATATCTAACAAAAACTGGGTACAACTTCTCAGAATCATTGCTACCATCAATTGCTATACTGCAAGGTTGGGATGAAATATTATCCACAATGTTTTCCTGAATTGACTTGAAGTGTTGTACTACAATAGCAATTGTTTTTGTTCTACCACACTGATAACTGTTTGCTATTGAAGAACTGGGAAACATGCATCTGAATAGTTTAGAAGCATGCAACATTATGGTCAACTAAAATGTTTATACAACAGACTTCAGCCTTTATGACCTCCAGTTCAGTTTCTGATACTACAGGTCCAAATCCCATTGGGGTAAATGACTTAAGAGCTACAGCACAGCTCATGTGATTTTTCGAAAACCCATGCTTCATGCTGAGGGTGAAGAGGATTAAGAAAAAAACCTCCACCATCTTTCTGCACATCTGGATGGAGTTGCAGGAGTGTCTCGCGCAGAATATCCCTGCACACCACACTTTCTTACGGAATCGCATCTGATGACGAACGCAGTGTGGACGTAGTCTCGATAATACGGCAGTGGTTTACTGTTTATGACCCCTGCAAGGATGCTCTAAAGAGGTTGAGAGAGAGAGAGCGAGAGAGAGAGAGAGAGAGAGAGGCACCGATTTATCTACATCGTCATCTCTTTTGGGAGCAATTTGCTTACTTTTTGATACTGAAAAAAAATGTGATCATTCAGTTAATTATAAACATTTCCTAGTTCTAATAAAGATAATGTATGATACATAATGCCAAATCAAATTTTACATATTTAATGACAATGCATCGCAAACTGTATTAATACTACATTTTGCACAATGAATTTTTTTTTTCTTCAATACTACGTTATCTGAATATACAGATTCATTTATGTACCTACTTCTGTTGCAGTTCGCACAATATACTTTTTTTAGTGATCATATGAAGGCAGTGATATTGTACTCCCTGCAGGGAAAAGAACGATAAACGTCGAACAAATTAATTGAAGTGAAACAAATTGCACAAGTTCTGATGGTTACCCCATGCACAAGTTTTCATTAACATAATGTACAATTTCTTCTGACATCCAATCAAAGCATTATAGAGGGGTATTTGAAACTTGTAAAAGCATAGTTCTAGTGGTTGTTGCATGTACATGCAAAAGCAAAAATTATTGCTAAAAAAAGCATTATTACGATTTCGTAAATTTTATTTTAACTGAAACTGTACTATTTTGTATTAATTATCAAAGCAGCGTTTTGTTTATTTTTTAATCGCAAATGGTTGCAAAAAGTCATCCTAGATACATGTAAGTTGACACACACTTCTTAAAGATAAATGCTCTTGTGCAAACTAATAACCTAGCACAAAAGAAGCCACTAACACAGTTTGTTTTCTTTGCTAATTTCATGTGCGAACTGATAACCTCTAAGCAGAAACATCCCAAACACTATTCAAAGAAATTAGTTCACATTTTTTTGTTGTCTCAATAACTAAATGCTCTGACAGTCACAAACAGGAAACTGCATACTTAATATCTGCATCGAAATAATTATAAGAAATAGATCAACATTAGGATTAGGTAGTTGACATATCATTTCCATATGGTTTATTATTTTTTCTATGATGATAACAAATTTTGTTTTTATATTTTCTCCTTACAAAAATGAGCATATAATAGGATGCATGTGGAGACAATACATACATGGAGAATGCCCTAAATTTATTGGAAATTAAAATCTCTGAACAACTGAGGTTTTAAAATTTTCCACATTATTATTCATTTCAGCAATAAGTTGAGGTCAGATTAATTATGAACAATTATAAAATTTCCGTTGTTAATGGTGGATCATAATTTAGTCTGTTAAGTACAATGCGCCAAGCCAGATGACTTCATACGATAAAAACACACCTTTCCCAAGCTGAAATTGACATTATCTTTTGATGCTAATCCTTGTCAATATTCTATAACAGTGTTGACAATAGTCACTGCCATGATTTCTGTACACATTTGCTGAAGTCTTTATTAGGGAGAGACCATTTAATTTTCTAAAGGGAGGAATGGAGGTTAAATGTTTGAAAATAATTAAAATGTTCTGATCTGTAGTATCAAAAAAAGACATTATTCCATTCTTTATTCTTCTTGAAACAAAAATATCTTGTGATGAAAGGAAAAAAAATATCCTGTCAGAAAGAACATTCTAGCCCCATAAATGGTCAGTCCCTTACAGTACACATGCAGTCAGAACTTAACTAGTTCAAAGTTGTGTATATTCAGCCTCATGACTGTCCAATTACTACTGTATATGCTCGATTATAAGTCGACCCCCCCCCCCTTTAGGGCTCATAAAGTGAATTTCGCTATGACCCTCCTATAAGTCGGGGTGTATTTTGCAAGTCAGATCCGTTTAGAGGAGTGACTTCTTAGTGAGTCAGAAATGCACTTTGGAAATATAAACAAGCCAAACTGGACAGATAGATAAGAAAAATAAAGACAAAACCAGTGTAAAATACAATTATATTATTTGGTGAAATATGTCACAAATAAATTGACAATTTACAATTTGTCCATCTTGTGTAATAAAGTCCATTGAAATCCATAATGCTTGACATTGTAAATCTATTTATATGATAAATCCACGAATTCAATTATAGGTCACATACCGGTATAAAAATAGAAGTTCAGAATGATCCGATTTACAATATCCCGTAATATGTTAATTCCACACATCATACAAATAAACAATGAAAGTTGAGTAAACTTTTTTGTGATTCATGGTATCCTATAAATGTCACTATCTAATATCATCTGGTATAAGTCCAAGAATAAATCCTCATTGTCTGATAAAGTTCTGAAATCCGACATCGTCGTCTAGTCATTGTAAATCTAGTCAGACTCCAATTCCTCGGATTTACTGTCATATGCGGGTGCTTATGCAGAGACTGAGCTTGGGCTCTGTGAGTAACACTTTGATCATCAAGTCAGAAATCTATTAAAGGCTGCAACAGAACATGTCAATTGTGCGACAAGATCAAAGGGAGTTCAAACAACCACCCTCTGTTTCTTGGCACTGAACAAGTATCAAACTCGCGGCTTGATCAAAGGGTTGTCACATGCGAAAATAAAGAGTGTGGTACCTTTACAAGCTAAGGGATTAGAAAAGGAAAATACAAATTAAATCAAAACTTTTATTGCATCAAGCAGTCTTTATACAGCAAAACACAAATATTAATACAAATACAGGTTGTTCGAACTGGCACGAAAATGGAGGCAATATACTTACTAGTAAACACCCACAGTAAACATTGACGGACACCTCATTTTGCAATAGGCAGTATATAATTTACCGGTAATATTTTTGTAGATACATGTATAGTGTAATGAATACCGTCATGAAACGGATAAACACAGTGCATACCATATATGCATTACTGCATAGGAATAGTGGCATGAAAACGTAAAAATATATGAATTGACAGTATTTTTATGTACTGCAAACAGTTTCCAAAATTACCCCAAGATTGATATTTTTTTTAATGTCACGCTTATAAGACAACCCCTACTCTGCATGAATCGAATTTTAAGTAAAAAAAAGGTCAACTTATAAGCGATTATATACAGTAATTAAGGACTAAGCATGTGGTTTGCATTTCAGTGCAAATTCAGTGATTTTTGTTTGTTTCGTTGTTTTTTTAAACAAAATTGGCTGTCAATTTGGAATTTAATTGTTCATATCTCAGAGTATTACTTTTCCTTTGGAACAATAGGATAAATTTATGATGTTCAAGAGAAGCTCGACAAAGTATGCCTCCAGTTGAGTCGGTGCATAAGTTTGTTCAGATTTCTTTCAATAAAGTAAAAGTGTAAAATTACTGCAAAAGAAGTCGATCAACCTTTTCTAAATATACATGTACTGAATATACAAGATTTTTCACATTATTTTTGATTTGTTCAAATATATGATCGAAATAAAGATGAATGATTCTCCAAATGGTGTCTGGTTGTAAATCACTCTTGACGTCTCGGTCTCGCAATGTGTGGTCTTCATTCATTGGCTGTTCAAATGTCAATCAGTAATGCTGACCAGCCCCTCCACGGTGGAGTTGACATCAATGTGTCTGCAGAGGCAAGGTTGTGATTTGTGGGTTTGTATCCCTCCACTGCAGATTGTTATCATGGAGCAAAAGTGCAGGTGATTCCCCCACCACGAAGCGTGGGGTTTAGAAAAATTGCGAGTTGTACTATAGATTTCATTGCATCGTCGTCTTTATGTTTCTTGGAATTCACATTACAGCAACGATCATCTCGCCTGCCATGCTTTTTTCTAAGCATGACCAAGCATCTGAATAATCCTTTATATATTTTTGTGAACACTGTTTCAACTTTCATGAGGCTGATTGTCCTCTCCACTTTCGATGCATTTTCACTGGGGCGACATTTTCCGACAATGAGATGCTAAAACAAAAAAGCAAAATCTTGATCAGGACAGTGTTTTGCATGAACAATGTAGGTAGATTAAAACGTCTGAGGTACCACCAGACATGATTGTGGTCCTCCCAAAAAAAAAATGACAAGGTGAAGGTGGGTTTGGGGGTCCTCCCCCAACGGGGTATCAAGGGGCAGTACCCCTGATCAGGGGGTCCAGGGGGCCTTTGGTCCCCAGCCACAAAGGCATTTTTGACTCCTACAAAACATGCAAAACTGCTCCTGGTGGACCATATTATCATAATATATTGCATAGTTTTTACTTCATTCCAACAAAATAATCATCTGAAAAAAATAACAAACTTACCATAACTTTACACAATACTTGAAGAATTTCACAATGTTCATTGTCACATCAACTTGTTCTCCAAAAATATTAGTGCTGAAGTTAATACATCTGCATGTCAGTGTTCACACAGTAATTCAGTCACAGTAATTTGTCAATTTTTGCAGCGCATATTATATTACACTTTTCTCTTTTCATAACAAATTTGTAAAAAAAAAAATTAAAAAATTACATCAACTATATACCGTAATCACTGTAAGTCTTGGGACACCATAAGTCTTGGGACACCCTTAATTATTTTCAAAAGTAATTTTTTTATGACCTATAAAAGTTGGGACACGAAATTATAGCAATTTTTTCATGTACTATAAGTCTTGGGACACCTTAGAGATTTTATTTTTCCTACTAATCGATCGATGTATTTTATCGAACTCAACGACATTTAAAAAAAAAAAAAAGACTTCGTTGTTGTTAAAGGGACTATCATTATGAATTATTGTCAGTTTATGCATTACTGCATTAAAATTGTTGAAAGTCATCAGTAATTAGTTTGTTTTGCCTTGAAAATGTAAATACCTAACTCATTAAAATGTGGTACCAGTATGACAACAACGAAAATAGCGTTTGATTCAACGCTCGCATTTAGTGAGCTTGTTTATACATCATGGCGTCACCACATGTACATTGAAGATTTTAACTTGCGCCGTTTGAAGTACATCCCTTGGTTTCGAATCATAGGCACCACTGCACTAAACTTCTATAATATCTCTAAAATACGATAAAGAAGTTTAGAAATAATGCTTTGAAAATAACTGTAATACCGTTTAAACTCGGCGGGAGTTTGCTTTGATGTAAGCGGCCTTAAGTACCTGTATACTCAGCTACGGTAATCGTACTAAAATTCTTGAGTAAAAGATAAATCACACATCGAAGAACTACACCAGTGATGGCTACTAATACAGTACATGATAATTTTAACCTATATTATGATCATTGTTTAATGTATATATAACAGTTATGTGAATAAATGCTGGTTTACCTTATATAATTAAACGTGTGTATCTTTTTATATAGATTACATCACTATGTAAAATCGCTTATATCACTGACAAACTGTAACTCTTTAGCGTGTGGATCATACCATATAAAATAGCAATTTGTGATCTTGAAGAAAGCGATTTGGTAAAAACTATGAATAAAGCAAAGTCTGCATACGATTTGCACTGTGTAAGTACTGTACACTATAAAACAGGTCTCAAGGTAAACCCGAAACGACCCGTGAATTGTGAAGTCTTTATTTGCCTTTATTTTATTTCATCTTGGAGAAATCGGAAAATATATACATGCAAAATAATAACATAAAAACAATCATAGTAGTTTATAACAGTTTATTGACGTGGCGATCTTGCCAATTTTGCCAATTTCGTCAGACATTTTTTGTGTCTATAATTGTTGGGACAGTGAAAATGCTATATTTTTTAAGTGTGTATAAGTCTTGGGCCACGGAAAAAAATAATTATTTTTTCGTGTCCCAAGACTTACAGTGATTACGGTACACATAATCACATAAATTCACTTGTCTTTTCCCCCACTGGACACAACCTGTTGATATTGATATGCTAGTCTTGCTCTTTTTGCAGCCTTGGAAAAGATATCTTTTGCTTTTCTTTTTGTCACCACTGACTTTTTTGGCTCAATGTTCAATGTTTTCTTTTCATTTCTCAACAATGTTTTTTTTCCTTTCAAACTCCTCCTTGTATTGTCAATATGCAGTGTGCATATTCTGACACAGATTTACATCTGCCCTCTCGTGTAAGAAATCTTCCTTCTTAAAATAATTTATTGCACTTTTTCCAGATGCCTTCAGCCATATTTGATGTCCTGTACTGAGTTGTAGGTTTCAATGTTGTATGCTCCAAACTCTTCCAGCCGCGATTGGCGTAGTTCAAATCTTTCTTGCAAAGATCACAAAATGCAAGTCCTCTGGCATTATAAACTGACCAACTACATTTCCATCGACTTTCCGCTCAAGCCATTCCCATTTCCACACATTTTTCAAACCTTTATCCAAACATTTTGTGTCATGGTCTCTGTCAATAACTCTAGATGCCATGTTTTGCAAGCATGCTTCTTTTTTTCCATTTCCATCAGTTTCTGTTATGCAAAGATTCAATGGACAAATATAAACTTTTGACCAATCAGAATGCTCTTTACAACGATTGTCTATTAAATAATACACGGAATGAATACTTTACAAGGATCATTGCGGAATGGGACCGGACAGACCATTTTTTTTTAAAAACTGGAACGGAGATGATATAAAAAATGGACTATATCGAAAAAAGTCGGATTCAAGTCAGGAGAAAAGCGGAATTCCGCTTTAAAACGGGGGGAAAATCATGTCTGTACCACTGTACAATCTGTCTGGTTCCCGATCATCAATCCACTTAGTCTAATATGAAAACACAGATCCGAACACCGAGTAAATATGAAAAATCAGATCTGTAGCAAACAAAGTCAAGCCAATATCCGGAATTGATTGCAACGATCACATTTTCATATTTTCTGCAATTATTCTGCAAGTCTGTAATTTTAGTGTCGTTTCAGTAAAACTTATGACAAAATCATAAGGGCTGGCAGGTCTGTCTTGATCTTGAGGCAGGAGGCATGGCTGTGGTACATGACACATTCTAGTCCTGATATATACTTGGGCAGCGTTTCATTAAAATATTTTCAAATGGTTACCTGGAACAAGAATACAAGTCGCAGGATTACATTTTCCCTTGCTGTAACCTTGACCTTGATGGCTATTTTATATGACACTAATAAAGTTTTATTATGTATCTTCAGTGGGTCAAAAGTTGTACTCCAAGCAAGGATACAAGTCACAGAATTATACTGTCCTTTGCTGTGACCATGATCTTGAGGCAGAGGGCATGGCTATGGTGCACAATGCACAATTCAGTCATGATATATACTTTATAACTTGTGTGAGTGTGCATGTTTTATTCGTGGGTATGGAAAGTGATGCATAAAGATGACTTACCTTCTGTTTGTCTAAGATTTTCATGGCATAGAACTCCTTATTTGCTTTGTGTTGCACCAACATCACCCTACCAAATGACCCTGTTCCAAGGGTCTTTATTCTATCAAAGTCATCTAGGCCAGCAGTATTCTAAAGCAGAAAAAAGGGCTTGTTAATTTCAAGTCTTTCTAAATTTGTCATAATTACACTATATGAAACAACATCATCATGATTTTCCAATATAAGAAAAAGTCCATGTAAGATTTCATATAAGCAAAGAGGCATCTTCTGTCTCACCTGCAATGAATGCTTCTTGATAATATGCCATCAAAAATCAATGTGATCATGACCTTTGACCCTAAAATAATGTACTCCCCCCCCCCCCCCCCAACCTAAACTAAGATCCTTCACCAACAAGGACATATTTGTATGTGGTAACATCAATGTACACTGTACTAGTTTATTTGAAAAGTCTGATGACATTTAGCACTGTGATGACTACTGTCAAAACCTTCCCTTGCTATATCCCATGTCTTATACCCATGGTCAACTTCTATGCAATATCTGACAACAGTTTTTGTAAACAAGCAATATAGCCAGATCCATTACATGGATTTTTTTTAATGGGTCCTCAAGGGGCCAATAATGACAAATATTTCAAAACCATGCAGAATTCCCACTTTTAGCAATTTCAACTCCTGAAAAAAATGAAAATCTAATTTCTTTGGGGGTGGGGGATTCCAAGTCCTATGTGATTGGAACCTATGGCAATTTCTTTATCATCAAATATTTAAGAATAATAAATGCAATTCTTTGCTTGTTAAAATGTGATATATTTCAAATAAAATTCATTTAAATCTTCAAATCCAAAACCTGTCAAAACCCAAGCTTGCTAGTAATAGGAAAAACTTCAATGCAGAACAAAAGAATCCAGATGAAAGTTTAGTTAATTGCATAATAAGCATCTTGGTAATGAATGTATCAAATGTGTGTGAGAGGGAGGGAGATGGGGAGGCATGTTGTGAGCGGTTGCTGAAAACTGATCAGGGGCTAAACAAGTATCTCCACACTGCCACAACATCATGAAGAAAAAAAAAAAGGAATGTAATGAACTAATGATTTCATTATCAGCTAAATTTAAAATGAAAATACAATGTATCAAATCATCAAATTCTTTTGCAAGAGAGAGGTGATGTGCTCACGACTGCTGAAGACATGTAAATTCATACTTATATTTTCACGATATATGCATTCCCCCCCCCCCAAAAAAAAAACAACTATATAAACAATACCATATAGTGGATGAGGAAGTTTCATATGCAGCTGGCTACTGTTTTTTTTTTTTTGTATAAATGCATGATCAAACTGGAAAAAGACGCTTCTCTTCACAAGCATGTCTGTCTGAAGCAAACGCATCAACATTCAAGTCCCACTGTTGGCTAAGACATTCGTAACTACAAGTATATTAATATATTTGCACAGATATAATTTTTTGGCTAACCCTTAGCCTCATACTGTCTGTTACTGTGTAGGCTGTCAATATATATGTGCCAAAGCCACAGAGTGCAGTGTGCTATAAATAGAACATCTGTTACCTAACTGACTCTATGCAAATATGCCTCCCTGTAAAATTTATAGCAGTGAGGTACACCTCTCCTCCTCTCGATATCTCACAAACCCGCTTATAACACTGGGTCCAGCGTGGATCCAATTTTTTCCATATAGAACATACCAAAAGATTTGGCCCCTATTTGTTGAACATGAAGGAAATCGCAATAAAAACTGGTAAATGAAACTTTGATATGTTGCTTGTTTTATCCTCAAAAATTAAAGTTAGTGCCCAGAAATCTGAATGAACATGTTGAAAATTTGCAACTTTTGATAAGAGTCATATATTTTGTGACATTTTCTTCACAAAAACAAATTCTCATTACACTATAAATAACAATATTCTATGAAATTTCAATCCAGGAAAAAAATGTCATTAATGCCTACTAGTTGTAGGACTTTAAGAAATAAATACCAATTAAATAAGTTTTGTCAGGTGAAATTCGTGTTTTAGTTCTATCTTTTAATACGGTTTCAGTGTAATCATCATAAATGTGATATGCCCTCTTGATTCCAACATGAAAAGTGTCAATCTACCGTCACAGATATGTCCAAGAGCATTTCTGTGAGAACCAAATAAGGTGCAGACTGTGCTTGCCCTTCGATTTGCGGAAGTGTTTGTTGTATTGTTACAATCAATTAAAAGTAGACCTGCTTTGTATTATCATTTTAATTATGTCATTTGCATCAAATCAAATAAAGGGGGTGGAATTAAAAAAATCAACAAGGCATGCAAATCATACCCGCATAAGAGCTAGAGGTCACAGTAGTGTGTTAGGTCAGCTTATTTCAATTGACCAGTCAAATACTGTTATAAAGATTATTATGTAATTAACATAATTGAAGTATCTAACATAATCATTGGTTTATCCTACTAATTCACAGATCATCAATGATAACAAGGGAAGCAAGTGAAAGGAGTACTCAGTGCATGGAAAGCTTTGTTTCACAGATACAGTTTATGATGGAGAAGCAAGCTCCAAAGTTTGCAATGAGCTTAAAATTACCAATATGGCACTTAGAGGTTTGCTCAAGAATGAGCAAAAATTTCACTATTACAAGTAATGACATCGTGGCATAAATATTTTATTAATAGAACATTCTAATTTTTAAAAAAATGAGTTTCAACATTGATGGTTGTTGCTTCACAAATCAAATGTCCATAGTTTTTAAAAAAAGGAAATCTTGTTTTGCTATGAATCAACAATAACACTCCAATATATCCACATAATACACAATATAGGTACATGAGTTGTGTTGAAACCTCTTGGAGTAATGTTCTTAATGATCTTTCAGACGTTTATCTTGAACATAAAGTTAATTTATATATAAAAGCAAACAACTTCATTAGAAAAAGCATTTTAATTACAATTATTCCCAACCAAATCATAAAACAAGTATTAAACCATTTAACAGTCTCATGTATATGTCAAGTTCAACAAACATTTTAACCTTTGTACCTTACTTGTTCATATTTCTTATCTACAGATAGGTTTAAGAGTAAATCTGATCTTTATGGTTGTATAATTATTTTTCACAAAAGAATTTTTCACATGCTTTAAAATCTTGAGAGAAATCATTCACAGTTAAGTCAGTGAAGCTGTGTGGCCAACCATGGCTGACCTTTCTCAACCTCAAAATCTAGCGGTTCGTTGTCTATGACTGTATCACTAAATCATCTGAATTTGATCAATTATGAACAATCAGTATTGCCTACAATTATATCAGAGCCTATATCTGACCAACAGAAGCCTTCTTAGTCATAATTCTAATCATCCAAACTTAATAAAGTGCTTAACAAATCCACAGCTCCATTTTGGATAATGAAAAATCTGACCCAGTTACTTTTCAATAGCAACCACGTGATGTGACATAATGGTCATTTACCACAATGCCTGTAGTTTCTGTGGCACTACAAAAATCAGCTCAAAATGGCTGATGTTTACTGCCGGTGTCAAAACGCACATCTATGCAAATGATGTACAGGCGTCCATATGCACTTGTATGCAAATCGGACTGAGGCTTCAAAAAGGGCTTTCATTAGAATGTGGTTGAGGCATCCACAAGCACTTGTGCAAGGTAAAGGGTTAAAAATAAACCAAATAAACCATAGGCTCAATTCACAACATAGGGAGAGAGATAGTAGGTTGTGAGCGGTTGCTAAAAAATGCGCTGCATGACACCAAGTTACATCTAAAAGTGAATGTTGTTATTTTAAATTAACCATTATTGTGAAAAATTTAAAATGAAACAGCAAGAATAAGAGAGAAAAGGAAAGGACAAACAAGGAATGAAAGGATTAAAGTTGGCTGCTAAAGGAGTGGGTGCACATTGTCTCAACATCACAAAAATTGAATATCAAAAACTCAATTTCATTACCAGCCAAGTGAAAATACCATCTACCAAATCCAAAAATTTTTTTGACTGAGAGAGAGAGAAACCTGTATGCAGAATTGCCTAAGACAGACAACTACATGACTGTGCTTATTTTCACTAAAACTGGATAAAAGGTAGAAAATCTGGGACATCAGACTGAATTTTTCATTTGCTGAATCAAAATATATACATGATTTGCTGTACGTTTGGTTTGGTTTGGGATTGTATTGCACAGCAACACATGACTGGCAGTCTAGCCCCCAACCCCCGAAATCCCCTACAATTTCAGGTTCTGAGATGGTTGTCATGTTTGCCTTCTATGGTGTGACCCCCCCCCAGCACAAGGCACTTCATATATTTCTTTGCATAAGAAATGTGAACAAATTCAAATTTTAATATCGACAATGACCCACAGTACAGTAGCTTATATAGCTACATATCATTCCCATAAATATGTAAATTAAACAAGAGTCCCTTGAAGGGACTAACACTCTACTGGTCAACATTTTATTCCAGAAATTCAACATACGACCATCTCTCCCTTTTAACTGTTGACTGTGGAAAGCACCTCCAATATTCATCTGTAATAACAAGATTTTCAAATTAGCTGCTATGGTGGCCATATTGGATGTGAGATGGGCACCATTTTCATTTAGGATCAAGCAGACATCATTAGAAGTCTTTTGGTGAAAACCCCATGTCAATATGACCATACATTCTGGGGAAGTTGCGACAACAAGATTGTCAGGACAGCTGTTGTGGCGGCCTTACTAGATGTATGTATGGCACAATTTTCATTTAGGACCAACTAGGTATCATAAGTCTACTGGTGAAAACCACATGTTGATATGGCCATCTATTTAAGATAAAGAGAGATAACATTTTCAACATGACCCCCAATGGTGGCTATACTGAATGTCAGTTTGCATCATTTTCATATAGGACCAACTAGACACTGTATTAGCTCTTCTGATGAAAACCCCGATGTAAAAATGACTTTCCATTTAAGAGTGGCAATAACAATATTTTCAAAATAGCCACCATGGCAGCTATATCGGACATCAGATCAGCACCATTTTAATGTAAGACCAACACAACATCTTAATAATTCTTCTGATGAAAATCCCATGCTGATATTACTTTCTGTTTTGGAGAAGTAATGATAACAAGATTTTCAAGATGTTTGATGTGGTGGTCATATTGGATATCAGCTTCATACCATTTCCATTTGGGGCCCCGGGTGGCCGAGTGGTCTAAGGCGCTTGCCTTTACAGATCACTGACATCTCACCTCTGTCCGTCTGGGTTCGAGTCTCGGACTCGGCCAACGTGGGTATGTGAGATAGCTTGCCAGTAGCTTCCCGCGGGTTGGTGGTTCTTCCCGGGGTATTCTCGGGTTCTTCCTCCACCAAATATACTGGCCGCCATGTATCATGTGCTGAAAAATGGCGTTAAAACCATAACAACCAACCAACCAACCATTTCCATTTACAAAGAAACTAGATATCATAACAAGTCTTTTGGTTAAAAGCACAATATCAACATAACCAGCCATCTAGGAGAAGTAGCGATAACAAGATTTTCAAGATGACAATTGCAGCAACCATATTGGAAGTCAGAGTGGCACCATTTTCGTTTAAAACCAACTAGACATCATAAGAAGTCTTTCAGTAAAAACTCCCATGCTGATATGACCATCCATTCAGGAGCAGTGCAATAACAAGATTTTCAAAATGGCCACTGTGGTGGCCATATTGGAAGTGCAAGCAGCACAATTTTCATGTAGGACCAACAAGACATCATAAGAAGCATTCTGGTGAAAACCCCATGTCAAAATGTAGTTTTTTTGGGGGGGTAAAACTAATTTTAATTATGCAATACTTACCCATCACTATTATATAGCTTATTACTTTTTCGTGTCAAAAATCTCGTCCGTTTGATGTGAAAAACATCCTCCCACTTTGAGTGGAGATTTTGTCAACAAGACACGTCACACCCGTGCACCTCTCCACGCCTGCGCAAACATTCATCTTTTTCATAGACAAAATTACACCAGGACATCAGAGCGGGGTGGGAGGAGGGCATTTGATAATAGTGATGGGTAAGTATTGCATAATTAAAATTAGTTTTACCCCCCCAAAAAAACTACATTTTAATAGCAGCAATAGATTATCCCATCACTATTATATAACTGAATTTGTCAGTTAGGTGGGTAGGCTGATGTGTTAAACTGATCAAAAACAGAGAAAAATGGAAAGTGCTCACCATTTGAGGGAGAGATCCACTTTACAAATTGTTGGAGTCCCTCTGGGCCATATGTTGTTTTGCAACTATGGGTCCTAAGAGAGAATACCTGCGCAATTAGCGGAGGTAGAGAAGGTAGTATGGGATCGCCAAAATACTGCCTTCATGATGTCCTCCAAGGAAGAGTGATTAGATAGGCCCATGAGACAGTGACTGCTCGAACCTCATGGGCTTTTAGTTTCGTAAAAGAGAGGTCTCTATCAGTAAGGGACTGATAAGCTCTTAATTGTGGTGACAATCCACCTTGAAATAGTGGAGGCCAAAAAAAAAATAAACGAAACCCTTAACAGGAAGGAAAAGATGTTTCCTGCCCTTGTTTTCCACTTTTGAAGCATTTAGATAGAAACGCAGTGCTCCAACTGGGCATAAAAACCTATCTTGATCATCTCCAGCACAGATTCGACTGAGACTGTGGATCTCTATAGGTGATGGGGCCACCGCAGGTAACTGATTTGGCTGACAAAGGAGGGAAACGGATTCGCAATTGCCATTAAACCGGAGGCAGCAAGTATCAACAGAACATGTATGAATCTCGCTATGTCTTCTCGCAGACGCCAAGCGAGTAAAAACACAGTCTTGAGTGTGAGGCCCTGAAGGGAAGCCTCACTCAATGGTTCAAAGGGGGTTTTGGGTTAAGGACCATAAAAACACATGATAGATTTCATCTGGGCGTAAGAGAGCGGGAGACAGGTCTCTGTAGCTCAAAATACTGAATGAGAACAGCAAGGTGCAGATCTGAACCGATTTCCGAGCCCTGAGAAAATTTAAGTGTGTTAGAGATGGCGGCTCTATCGCCCTTGATAGTTGATACTGCACATCTTTTGTTCTCGAAGAGAACAAAAGGAAATCAGCAATGGCAGTTACCGAGAGACAGCTGGGATCAACACGTTTCCTACTGTACCCGTCACAGAAGATTCTCCATCTGGCATCATAGGCCTTAGATGTAGAAGCTCTCCTGGCCTGAATGATGCAACTGGCAACCCGGCCCAAAAACTTGTTCTGGCGGACAGATCGCTTGAGATAAGCCAAGCGTGAAGGTGGAGAATGTGTGGGCTGTTGCGTAGGAGGGAGCCCCTGTGTTGTGACAGAAGATCCCTCCTGTAAGAAAGAGACCTGGGTTGATCTATCAATAGGTCTACAAGATCGTTGACCAAGATCGTTGGGGCCATAACGGAGCTATGAGAATGATCCGGGCAGTGGAAGTTCTTACTTTTGCAGAACTTGCGGTAGTAGTTGCAATGGTGGGAAGGCAAAAAGATGATCCCACTGGAAACTGAATGCATCCACTGCCCAAGCTCTCTGGTCCGGGATTGGAGAGACGTAAAAGGGAAGTCTGTTGTTGGGCCTGGTCGCAAACAAGTCCACAAGGGGCCTTCCCCATAGTGATTAAAAAGGGGATTCTGTCACTTCACGGTGAAGAGTCCATTCCATGAGAACTGATATGCCTGACCTGGACAGACTGTCCGCTAAAACGTTCTTCATCCCTGGGATGTGGTAAACTCGGAGGGAAATGTTCTACAAGGTGGCCCATCGGAGGAGGTTCCAGACCTCCACGGAAGAGAAGTGGCATGTGTGTCTCCTTGATGTCGGAGATACACTACGACGGGCGCGTTGTCGGAGGAGACCATGGCAGATCAACCCCTTTACTGTGTCGATGCACCCTTGCAACGCTAGAAATACAGCTTTCATTTCTAGGTTGTTCCTAGAGGAATCAGAGCTGATAGAGAATCCTTGTGTGGTTGCCCCCTTGCGAGAAGGAGAAACTGTAGAGGGCGTATATGGAACCATCCTAAGGGAACCAGATCTGCAGCGGCATTCAAGGTTACCAAAAAGGATAGTTAAAGGCAAGCAGACAACAATGTTCTTGCTCGTAGCGCCTCTAGCAGTGCCAGGATTCGATCTATGTGATCCGGTGGAACCCGGAATAAGTTCTGGTTCACGAAGAAGTTCATCCCAACGTAATAGATGGGACGAGTTCTGACTTCTCAAGGTTGGGTAAAACAAACCCAACCAAGTTACTGTGAACCAACAACGGAACAGGTCCTGATGGCGGGACTGAACCTGAACATTATGGATCAGCTATTCGTGAGAATACTGGAGAATCGGGGTTCCCAGTAATCAGAGATAGGGCACTACAACTCCCATAACATGGGTTGAGACTCGGGGTGCAGAAGCGATTCCAAATGACAGAACCCAGAATTGAAAGACTTCCTGGTCCAAGTAAACCCGGAGGTATTCCCACCGGTTTAACAGGGGGAGATCGAAAATGATACAAAATTTCCCACTTTTCTTGATGACCAGGAAGAATTGGAAGTAGAGTGCAGGAGACTGATCGTTCAGGAACCTCTTGACTGCTCCTTTCAGTAAAAGGGTGTGCACCTCTTCATTTAATGTTCCCCAATTTGGACTTGTGAAGAACATCGGGGTCCCCGATAGAGGAGGTTGTTCGCAGAAACTGAAGCCGGTAACCCTCACTTACATAGAAAGGACACACCCATCATCCAAGTTACTTGACAAAACCTCTGAAAAGAGGCCTAGACAAGTACCTACAAGGACAATAGGAGAGGAATGCATGGCAGGAGAGGATACGAGTCCTTAGAGCCATCCCCGCCACACACACACACACACACTGCCTTCCTTGGGAAGGAAGGTGGGTTGGGGAAGTTCTTCCTGAGGACTTTACTCAGGAGGAGGAGGTCTCTTTTGAACTTGTGCATTGGACTGGGGCTGCATCTGTTTAAAAAATTTAGTAGGTGGCCCCTGGGGGCAAATCACCTTAGTGTGCTTCCTGGCCGATTACGATGAGCCAGGCGCAGTTGTGAAGGAACTATGTACATGATCCTTCAAATGTTGTGAAGCCACAGTGGGGATGAGTCCTCTGAAGAGGCTCTTGGCTTCCAATGGAGCAGCCCTTAGAAGGTCTTTCCTATGGTTAAATAAGACCTTTGAGGAATCCAGCACAGTGTCTTGATGGTGGATGTTAGAAGTTCCATTGATAAAACCATCGCGACAGAGAGTAAGTGCTGGGATGTCTTGATCACAGCTTCCAGCACGCATAGTAATGCGGCTGGGTTCAACGCAGCTTCCTTCAGCCTACTAAACGAAGTAGCTGAGAAGAGGTCTGCATGGGAAGCTATGGTGACCAGAAGCCGGCTTTTCTGCTCAAAGGCTTGATTATTTAATAGGAAGGCATGCCCAGGCTTCAATTATAATACCCACTTGAGGCATCTGCATCCAACTGGAGAGGTTCTTAATGGGTTTTCACTTCGAAAATGTACCCAGTAAGTAGAGGCAGAGACCAAGGTCTCAAAGTAGAGGGACGGATAGACCATCCTCTACGCCGTCTAGCACAGGCTGGCCTGTGGAAGAACCTCTATGACATTTCCTCAATCGTTGAGGAATGTAGAAGGAGCAGGAGATCTGGTTGTGGCTGGGTCCCGGAGATCCTTTAAAACTGGAAAGGATCTTCTTGGGCTGTGCGCAAGATGGCTTGGGCACAAGTGACAGCATTATCAAAAGACCAGATCTCTTCCAAATCATCTAAGTGAAAGGAACTGGTGGGACTGATAGAAGGTGACAAAAGAGTTGTTTCTACCTCAATCTCACTGGAGTCAACGAGGGTAGATAAACGCATCATCATCTAGAACAGTCAGAGCAGGAGAGTGGCTGGACATCATTATGTCCTTCTGAGACAGTGCCATAGGTGTACTCTGCGCCATTTCCCGTACTTGTTCGTCTATGTGTTCTAGATGTTCCAGGATAAAGACGAGACCGCTTGTCTTTCGTGGATGATGCTATGCTTTCGCCTTGTAGGTGAATGCCACCTGACGAGGAGGCGATGGCAGGACTTCTTCTTCATAAGTAAAACTCACCTGTCTGTATGTACTGGGTGTTATATACCTCCAGTATATTTGCACAAGGTAAGCAATTGTTCCCTGAATTAAGAATTGATCTGAAGGAGAACAATACTAATAATAATAATAATAACAATATTATATTATTTCCACACGTGAAAACTTGCCTCGCTTGTATATACTGTGTACTATGCACACACCAGTTCATCTGACCTATAATACAATAATAAAACGTGTAACACTCACCTTTTATTTCCACACGTGGAAAACTCACCCTTTTTGTATATGTCGCGTGCTCTATGCACACCAGTTCACTTCACTCTGTTTGCATATACTTTAGCGGTCTATATGCACCACAGTGGAATTTGTCTAAAGGTAACCAATATACATATACATGTTAGCAAGGATTAGGAGTCTAGTTTTCTTGACAAACTTAATTGTTCTCAAGAAAGTACGGCATAGCAATGCGTCACGTCACGTGTGGTTAATAAAGATACAATTGATGAATTAGCAAAAACAATAATATTTAAACAAATATTTAATTGGTAGAATTATGCGCCTGCTAATTGTGGCGCTATCTCGGTTGTTTATGTCACGTTGTAATGAACACACAAGACTTACCATGAGCTAAATTGTATCTGAAAAGAAAAAACACATGGTGTACCCTCACCCCTAAGGACAGAATACACGTGGCAAGTTAGAAAGACTCTTTCTAGAACAAACACTGATGTAGGGCAGTATAAGACACATAAGACGAGATGTACAAATGTAACCCAGATTGAATTAAGCTGAAAGGAGAACCCAAACATGGTTGAAAACTGCAGTAGACAATTTTTCTCTGGTTACGTTCGCACGACACAACCATAGCCATGGCGTCCATGAAAAAGATGAATGTTTGCGCAGGCGCGGAGAGGTGCACGGGTGTGACGTGTCTTGTTGACAAAATCTCCACTCAAAGTGGGAGGATATTTTTCACATCAAACAGACGAGATTTTCGACACAAAAAAGTAATAAGCTATATAATAGTGATGGGATAATGTATTGCTGCTATTAAAATGACTTTTCGTTCATGCGGAGTGGCAATAACAAGATTTTCAAGATGGCTTTTATAGTGGCCATACTGCAGGGTTCTCAATAGCTTTCAAAACTGAAGAGTCATTTGACCCTTGACACCAAAATTTGTTTTCGAGTCACGATCTCATATCTGGGATTGTTCATTATTCGTGGAGCAAACTGATGCTTAGAATTTCTTACAACTTTAGGAGATTTATTCTCCTTCTACTAAGAATTGCTACTAACTTTCTGTTTCTTTGGAGTCTGAGTGTCAGAATGATTATCACTGGCAAGTTGTTTCTGGGACTGAGACAGGAAATAAAATATATTTCTTTGTGCCATTGTGATTACGGTAATTAATACAAGCCAGTGTATGACAATTCAATGAAACAGGAAGAGGTGTATATCTCATAATTCACTGCAAAGATTTTTTAAAAAAAAAATAAATTCCAAGAACATTTTTAGTTTCATTCACAATATCACTGACTGGTTACCACTGATGACATTAATTGTGATTATTAAATTTCACACTTAACAGGCTCTCAATAGTTTTCAGGTCCAGATTTCCACTTGAATCATTTTTTTGTGAAGAATAAAGATTGTCTTCTCTGTATCAGCATTAGAATGTGACCCTAGTATCAGCATTAGAATGTGACCCTGACAAAACAACCACACTCAGCCTGCAAGAAAGTTCAAACTTCATTTTCCTGTGGCTGGGTTTTAAGGTTGCTGACTGCTCTCCAATACTCATCCAAGCTAAGTTCATTATGAAAAAAAAGTTTCTCAGTTGGACATAAAATGTATTCCCCAGTTTCATATTTCTTAGCCAGTGGGGTTTTTTTTTAGCATTGAGAGAAAGCTTATGTTTCAGCATTTTGAAATGAAATAAACTCAAACATATATCAACTGCCCTTAAATATTCCACTAAAAACATCTTCTGCAATGCAAGAACAATTAAACAATACAAAAAATCAAAATACCTACTCAAGAGTCCGCCAAAATCATTTTTTGGTCGGTCTCTCCTTTTTATCTCACCTCTGCCGAAGGTCAGCTGATATTTATTAAAAGACTTGAAAGCCATCATGGACCACCTTTCATCCTTTTATTACTTATAACACCTCATAAAACATCCCGCATTTGGCCTTAAACTCTCCAGATTATAACAGAAAGGTAATCAATTAACAATTTGCTGTGTACACATGTTCATCTTCATAATCTGATTACCGGTATAACATTTCTGGTCCCCAGTAGACTGGTTCCCACTGGTTTCTATAATGTGGGGATAGAAAGCTCAAATATACTGATTCTTTTCTCTTAAAAAATATAATAATAATAATCTTTTATTTTTCAAAATCGACAGATTTCAACTATAAACCAGTATGTTCAGTCGACGACTTTAAAGCGGTATTTTTGTCCTACAGTTGGGGAATCACATGAATGTTGATGGGCAATCAAACAAACACTCATATTTGATTCAAAAGTTAATCCAGTCAAGTCATAACTGATTCCCTCTTCCTCTATCATAAGTGTCAAAGATAATCCCCAAACAATCTAACCTTGATTCAGTTATGCGTTCATAAGCGTGACATCAGTGACCTGTTAACTCTGTCCAGTTCATATTGATTTTGCGTAGGGGCCGATAAGGTGTAAACAGGAGTCTAGCTAATGTCGATCACTGGCGCATACACTCAATTTTGTTATGGACAGCGCGCGCTCAGTTGGAAATGATGCCAGAGGTGAATGAAGGGTAATTAAGACCAATGCTCCGGCCCAAATCAACGTGCGTCATAAAAACGCACAGGTTGGAATTTCCATCTGTCAGAAATGGGTAACATTCAATTCCACGTGTCAAAACCCCAAGGGTACGCGTCTATTGAGAATCCTGAACTGGATGTCAGATCAGCACCATTTTTATTTAGGACCAACTAGACATCATAAGAAGTCTTTTAGTGAAAACTCCATGTTGATATGACCATCCATTCAGGAGAAGTAATGATAATGAACAGCACTATTTTCAATTAGGACCTGCCAGACCATGTGATGAATGTGTGTAAAAAGTTGTATGGCAATCCTATAAGTAGTTTACGAGAATTAGCGATGACAAACTTTTGCTAACAGATGGATGGACAACAGACCATCCCATAAGCTCTCCTGGTCTATGACCAGTAGAGCTAATAAACCAGATACTGACTTAACACTAAACAGAGAAAGAAATATTGTGGATACTGAGATCTGGTAGTTTTGATCATCATATATAATTTATGCCAAATCTTTGATTACAACTTAATTATCACAGAAAGAGAGACAGAAACATGGATTAGTCATGGAATCATTACAATTTTCGCACATCATTATTCATTTCAGCAATAAATTTAATTCTGTTTAATTGTAGGTAATTAACAAACTTCTGCCATCAACTGCTGGGTTAAAATTGGGGCTATTAAATATGCTGCTCCAAGTCAGATGGCTTCGTCTAAATGACACCTTTCCAAGCCATAATTTAAATCCTCGTTTGATGCAAATTCTTGTAAATATTTTACAACAGTGTTGACAATGGCTACTGCTTTGATTTCTGAAGAACATCCACTGAAGTCAACTTACCTCTAAGTCACAGACCATTTACTTTTCTACTTTCGGGGGGGGGGGGGGGGAGGGGATTCTTTTTAAAAGCTCATAAACAATTGTCTTGCTTTGATTGGTGGAAAAAAATAAGCTTACTCTATACCTCCTTTTATGTGACAATATAACTGAGCAGAAATCCATAAAGGGATTAATTTATTGTGAAGGCAGAAAGTTAACAAGAAAAGGTTTACTTTTGGACGGTACATATCATTTAGATTACAATTTATTCTACTATCGTCCTGTATCAACAGTCTTGAGTCTGTATCATGATACATTATCACCAGAGTATATGTCACAATTCATCAATGATATCAAACAAGCTCTACATCCCACCCAAATGGGACCACAAAACCCACCACCAATGTCCAGAAATATAGAAGGTATGTCAAAGCCTAATTTGATTCATTATCCAGTTGCTACACATTTGACTGGATAACTGAACTATACCAGTAACTGTGCTATCACATCACCATTTTACTAAACCAAAATTCAACAAAGCCTAAATACAAGTCAAGTTGCATATCATAATGTTGTATTTCCTACCTGAGCCGGATGATCCCATTTCTGTGTGAACTCTTCCTTTGCCTTTGCCAAAAATTCCTTGACTGAAAGGAAAAGAAAAATACATCTAATAAAGAATACATGTAATATCTACTTGAGTAATAACTCACTGTATCATCATTACCTCAAAATGTACACCATGCAGAAACATCATGAAAATAAAGTAATCCGTGTTCATAAAAGAAGGAATTTTGTACATATTTTTCCTTATCTGTCTCTCAAAACAATGTCTCTGGTGTGTCAATGTGGCAATTTCCAGTCACAAGCTATGATGCAATACATTATCAAACACAAATTAAATTGTATGGTCTTCTCATCTTTACGAGACTGTCAATGGTAGGGTGGTTGCGTTTCTGATGCGAGTGGGATTACATGCATCTCCAGTATGCTCAAGACATGTGTAAAAGAGATTGCTGACAGACACAAGCTATGTTAACTACTCTAATGCCATTCTCACCCATGACAGGATAACCAAAATATGTCCAAACAAGAGTCCCTTGAAGGGACTGACCTCTAATGACTGCAAAGAATTTCCAGGAATTCAAGATAAGATAATTTCTTCCTTTTAACCGCTGAGTGCTGAAACCATCTTTGATATTCTACAGTGAAAAAGTTTCAAGATGAATGCCATGGTGGCCATATTAAATATCAGACCTGGCACCATTTCTCTTTAGTACCAACTAGACATCATGAGAAGTCTTTCGGTGAAAACACAATGTCAATATGACCAGCCATCTAGGAGAAGTAATGATAAGATTTTCAAGATGGCCATTGTGGCAGTCATTGGAAGTCAGATTGGCACCATTTTCATTTATGACCAACTAGATATCATAAGAAGTCTCTGAGTGAAAACCACATGCTGATATGACCATTCATTCAGGAAAAATAGTGATAACAAGATTTTCAAGATGGCCACTGTGGCAGTTATACTGAATGTCAAATGGCACCATTAGGACCAATTAGACATCAAATTGTGATGAGAAGCTGTTTAGTAAAAAAAAAAACATGAAAGTAGTAGTGAAAACAATCTTTTCAAGATGACTCCTGTGGTGGCCATATTGGACATCTGATCAACATCATTTTCATTTTGGAGCAACTATACATCATAAGATGTCTTCTGGATTAGCAATAAGAAAGATTTTGAAGATGGGCACTGTGCCAGCCACAATGAATATCAGATTCACACCATTTTCATTTAGGACCAACTAGATATAATAAGAAGTCTTCTGGTGAAAACCCCATGGTAATAAGACTTTCTGTTCAGGAAGAGTAGCAATAACAAGGTTTTCAAGATGACTGCTGTGGTGGCCATACTGGACATCAGATCAGCACCATTTTCATTTAGGACCAACTAGACACCATAACAAGTCTTCTAGTGAAAACCCCATGTTGATACAAGAATCCATTCAGGAGAAATTGCAACAAGATTTTCAAGATGGCCACTGTGGTGGCCATATTGGATATCAGATTTGCACCATTTTCAAACAGGATCAACCAGACATCATAAGAAGTCTTTTAACGAAAACCCCATGTTGATATGCCCATTCATTCAGATGGATTAGCAATAGCAAGAGTTTCAAGTAGGCCACTATGGTGGCCATATTGCAGCACTATTTTCATTTAGGACCATCTAGACCACAGCATGTATGTGTGTATAAAGTTTCATACCAATCCACCAAGTTGTTTAGAAGGAGTAGAGAAAACAAACTTCTGCTAACAGACAGATAGACAATAGACCATCCCATAAGCTCTTCTGATCTATTGCCAGTAGAGCTTAAAAAGCAATCTGCAAGTCCTCATTGATTCTAATTTAACCTTTTCGGCTATTTTAGGATGTTCCGTTTGATCGGATGCAGGACTCATCTTCATCATGCCAGTTTGTTTTTCATTGCATAAATGCATAGCAAACGTCTTATTGATCAGGATTAATCAAGGACCCAGGGTTCATTCTAGATTGTGTCCTTGTATCAATGGCCTTATTTTTCATCTTTGGCACAAAAAAAGTTTCCTCAATGGCACCCACTGGGTGCATAAAAAGACCCAAGGAAATAAAGATAAAAGATCATAGGTGATTTCTGACTGAACTAAGCTCATCCCAAGTCCACTGAGTCAAGTGTACTCATTGCCAAACAAGCACAGGACAATCAATTTAAGTGGCTGACAAAAATGTCTTACTGATTTTGATTAGCTTGGGCACCAATCGAAATCAAATAAACTGCTGCATATATTTCCAAAGTAGTGTAGAGGGAGGAAAAAATTAAACTTGAATGTCCAAAATAAAATCTTTATAGAGGGGAATGGTTACTACAGCATGAGAAATTCAAATCTCTGCACAGAAGGCTCACGACTGCTGAGATTAATAATGATCACAGGCTCTTGAGTGTTGAATTTATTATTTCTGCAATAAATATCAAATCTTCCAGCATTATATACTCTGAATCAGTCATTGCGGAGTCAGAAAATAACAGTCTGCTACATTTTCCTTGTCAACTAAAATCACAGTGTCCTGAACAGTGGACATAGTTATCTTTGTGGATCAAGAAATTGTATGAAAACCATGACAAGTTTTACCAAAACAGGTCCGGGTGCAGGTGCAAGAAATGACTAACAACTGAATTCATCACACTGTATTTCCTGCAGATACAAAACAATTGCCTTGATGCCTTACTCTGATGAATTCTCAATGTTAAAAATAAAAAGGCAAACGACTAATAATTATTCATGACTGCTGAAGAGTATTAAAGTAACTTGTATAAGCAAAGTATTGTTTTGTATCGATTCTTCAACATCTTGTATTGATATGTGTATAAAAATGACACAATTACTGTGACAAGATCAACCTTTTGTACCTATGGCATATGACCAAATGTAAACACATTACGTTATTGCCATCTTTTCCTAATATGGTCTTCTCCATTTCCTCTGCATGATATTGGGGCTTTCATGGTCGACCTAGATGATGTCGCTATGCTACCACAACGAACAGCAAAAGATATTGGAAATATGAAGGGCAATGATGACTTAAGCTTAAAGTTTCGTAAACTGAGCAAATTCTCACATACCGTTTATCATGTCAAATAATGTTTTAGCATTATTTCAATTAATTAGAGATTTAGACAATTTCGTTGTTTTTTTAATAAATTTAAGCAATATCTCTTGTCCACGCCGAGTCTGCCACCCAGGGTCAGATGCAAATCACGAGTCACGTGATGATGTTAAGGTAGTGCTGTGAAAGGGCTAATAGCCAATAATGTGCTGGAAGCGCCGTTTTAAACAAACCAACAATTCACTATATATGCACACATGTATGCTATTTTGAGTTCACAATACCTAGACGTTATATACATGTATAGCTTAGGGCTGTTTATCATTACTGACATCTGATACATCGAAGTATCGTTCGATAAGTATAGTGGAAATTATATAAAACTATATATGTCTGATAAAATATAAACAGTGCACAAATAGAATATGCAAATGTTCCAATGAAATAGAGGACAAATTGTGGTAAATACATACAACAGTTTCACGCACTTGCTTCGATGCAGAACGATAAATTACATACCGTTTTCTGCTGGATCTCCCTTTTTGGCCGTAGCGGCATTACCCATAATTATGAACTTCTATTATTTCCAAATCCAAGTGAAATGTCTAACTTTCAAACCTATTTGATACAGCTTTTTATACGATTTCCTTCAGTAGATCCTACATACTTTTTCCATTGAAGTAAATGTATGCAGAGTGTAAGTGTCAGCGAAATCACTACGCTTGCACTGTGAGTAAATGATAAACGCTCATCAATTGATTGAAATACTAAAAATAATACTAATGTTTCCCTTTCAAGGTTGATTTAGAAAGTGTGATAATAAACCTGAATGACTTTTGCTTTTTGTTGGACGTGAATATTCGAGCCAGTATTGTTCATTCGAGATCTATTTTATTAACGCGCAAGAACGGCACACACCGCCTGCTTTCAGCTGGCTGAACAACAATATGGCGAATTGGACGTCGAGTGAATGTGAGAAGCTATTTTTAGATGACCTGCTCCCTAGACGTTCTAATTTTGTCTTCAAATACACATTGTTTAAGCACGCACGTGCAGATAAATATTCTTTTATTTAGGCAATAACAAAAAAATATGTCGGCCTACCGTCCCCGTTTCTCGTTGCCGACCCTAAGACACACCCCCCCCCCCACCCGTTTTTTTTTGGGGGTTGTAAAAAAAAAAAAAATCACATTGCCGAAATTGATTTGTGCATCTTAATTGAACCGGTTTTTCTCAGTACTTTGAAGCGCTTGAAATATTATCTGATTCATATATAATGTTAAAAAAAAAAAAAAAAACTACCTGCCTACCCTAATTTTTAAATCAGTGCAATAGGAAACTCACATATTTTTTTTTTTTGGGGGGGGGCCTTATTTTTTTTTTTACGGGGACGATCACCTGCTTAGTTTTAGTTCTATACAAGAAAGCGGCCAACAGAGAGAAAAAAAAAGACCGTAACAAAGTCTGGCTCCTGTAGTTTTTTTAAGCAATCCTCTGAGAAAATATTTATAATTCATATAAATGACCATCCTCAGTGGAAGAAAAAAAAAAACAAATTATAAATTATTGATTAATATTAAAGATAGAAAATTATTTTATTATTTTTATGGTCTTATTTACGCTCGCCTGACCGTGTATTTTTTTTTAAAATCTAGTTAGGTGGGTTGTTGGTTGATGGTAATTGTCTGTTTGATAGTTATCTTCTATAGATAGAATCAATGGCGTAACTTAAAAGTTTCGACCCCCTGCAAAAATTCAAAATTACCCCCACACCCACACCACCCCCGTAAAATCTTGGGATTTTTTGCCCTCTTTTAAATGGTCCCACAGCCCACCCACCCCACCCCCCAGTAGTTACACCACTGGATAGGGGTGAAACGATACACCTGTGCGCGTATCGATACGATTCACGATACACAGTCTACGATACGATACATTATCGATTCTCAGTTTAAAGAATAAAAAGGCAAACAACTAATAAGTATTCATGACTGCTGAAGATTAAAGTAACTTGTATAGGGTAAGTATCGTTTTGTATCGATTCTTCACTTCTTGTATCGATACGTGTATCGATATGGCAAAAGTATCGATATATCGATGAATCGTTCACCCCTACCACTGGATAGAATTGTTTCCTCTTCTGGTCTGGTGTTGTTTCGTTTTGTGGGGTTTAACGCCATTTTTTCAGCACATGATAGTAGTCTATACATGGCGGCCAGTATCGTCCAACCACCCGATGTCGTGGGAGCCTTCAATCGTGCCGTTTTTCCTAGCGTGTTTATATTTACTTATTTCCGGAAGTGACATCCATGGTTCGTGACACTGACCAAAAATCACGTGGCATATGACCGGATCGTGCCAGTTAGACCAAGGTATGGATATTATTAGTTTATACCGTCTCCGTATTTTTGAAATTAAAAAAAATTAAATTTAAAAATGAATTTTAAAAAATTCCGTTAATTCTATATGCAGTTTGTGCACTTACATTACTGCTTGCTTGTTCTTTACCATATAGATACATGACTCAATAGACTGAGAGAGATACAGACAGACATACAGAGAGACAGAAGGGGAGAGAAATTTAAAAATAGACACCGGTGAATGGATACACACATTTTATTATAATAGATTCAATGTTTTTTGATGTAGAATATATGTTTATTATGAAATAATAATGAAACGAAAAAGTCCGTAGTGAATATACATTTCCAGTGTAAATTTTTCTTACGTTGTATAAGAACTCCACGTGATTAAAACCAAATATTTACATTGGCTATCCAGTTGTATAAATTCCCAAAGTGGATTATCCTGTTCAAAATATGTAAACAAAGCCAACATGTGATCGGCGGCGCTATCTTTAGCATATAATAGAAAATTCAAAGCCAAAATGTCTAACATAAAAAAGGCATTAGTGAAAACATAGATTTTCATTATGATTTTATAAAATTACATGAAATTACCTTTTTGAATCGCATTTTGTATGTTTTTACTATAAAATTATATTCGTTCACTTCTGAAGAACGCTTGTGACACAGCTGATGACGTTATTATCTCGAAACAAGCGCGGTATATCGCGAGAAACATGGCGAACGATTGAAGGAGGTTAACGACAACTGGCTGTTGGGCGATACCGTACCACGTGAACTTCCGGTACAATTTACCCCTGCTTTGGAAATTCAGTGTGATCGTTCCTTTCTAAAATAAACCGGGATAATATAATTTTTTTTAGAAATAGAAATCCCGGCGCAGTATCCCAATTAATTAGACCCATCATTCAAAACAAATGAAGCCATAAATAAAGTTGTCACCTAGCATCTATCAAAGAGGTATAGAGCTAAAGAGTAGTGGAGGGGAGAGGGGACAAAGCAGAAAATGTCTAAACTCTTGTGAAATCACTCAGCTCACAGACTTAATTTTTAAATGATCTACGAACCGAACGGATCTAGATTCTCTTCATAGTCAGAAGATTCCGCCATGTTGGTAATACGGCCTAAGTTCTATCTTCTCGGCTTCATCCAAGTCCTTACAAGCAGACGGTCTTTAGATGACGCGCCGCGCGAGACTTCATGGAACGCGACATCTCGTGTTACTGTGTATGCTCGCTGGATTACCTCCCTTCACAATTTTCCCCATTGATCGAATAAGGATCCTCATGGAATCAGATCTACAACTTCGCAAAGGTCAGACGATAGCAGGTCGAGATTGAATTACCTATCGGAACGCAACGGGCATTTGTACACATAATAAAAAGATTTTAGGTGAGAAAAATAATACACAATATGATATAGCTAACACATTTCTTTAAGACAACATGAAGAAATTTTCACCAAAACACAAACTCACTCTCTCTCACACACACGCTCATTTTATCTCTCTCTTTTTTAACGAACTTCTTGTATTACTGATTTAGAAATGTATTGCATCTTTTTAAAAAGAAAAATAAGCACAAAGGTTCATACCAGAATTAAAAATAATACATTTACTTACTGAACATGATGCACGTGTTTCTACTTTTTTTGTTTTTTGTTTTTGTTTTTGTTTTGCCCACACACTTGTCGAAAAAAAGGGGTGGAGTGGGAACTATGTAATTCTGCCCTCTGCGTATGCAGGTGTGTTATTACGTGCGTTAAGTTGTACCGTTCACAGCAGAGATTTTGAATATGGTAGCTGTTTTCATTATAGTTTGTACATTTACTTAATGGTTTTGTAATTTCGATTCCCTCTCATCTCCAGTTTGACGAGATGGACGGTGATGGTGATTGTGAAAAATTTAGGGATATATGGGAAAATGCTGCTTTCATGCAGATTACTGCTTTGCTTTGTTTGCTTTAATATCGTAATATATCCTGATATATAAAACAATTATTATTTGACATGAAAAATTAAACACATCGTCTGACATTAACTGACATGAAAACCAAGAATACGTGATTCTGAATTTGTTATGCCTATAACTACAGTTGCATCTTTTCATCCTTAAGGTACATAATCGACGGGGGGGGGGGGGGGGTCCTTTATTTCTATCCTTTTTTATGTCAATGATGAATGCGGCATTAAACATTATCTTCTGCAGAAATAGTGTCCAAACACGATGAAAATAAATCATTAATAAATAAATACGTATAGACAATATTTTACTATTAGAGCTATTTTGGCTGGTTTTTATATAACTTGTGGCCATTTTCATGTCACTACTATAGACGAGGAACTTTGTTTCCAATATATCTTCTATAAGTAATAAATCAGACAAAATTTTATAGTATTAGATCTCCCTCTGACGGTTTTCAAACCAAGCAAAACAGATACTGTTATCAACAATTCTAATGTGAACCACAGATGACCACAACATTAAAATGGAACACTATTAAGAAAAGAAAACAGCACAAATTAGGTAAAGAAGAAGAAGAGAATGACAACAATGATGATGATGGCGACGACTACGACGACGATGATGATGAATACATGTTCTTTTATAAATGCGTCAAATCTCTGGAGGTAAGCAACAACCTGCACTGAATTAGTTCCTTTGCGTTATTTATTTTCATTATATTGTACGCAAGATGCACGTCCAAGCCTGTTTTGCAAATCAAATTAAAGACCTAACAACCATTTAAAAGTTCTTTTTTTAACAAATCTTTATCCCAGTAGGAGTGACGAATGGTTCATGCATAAAAATAAATACGTCCATTATTAAAAAGTTGAAGTACACTGTCATTCAATATCCCGCGCTTTCATACTTGGGTGTTATCTTTAAGCCTTCGAGTGATTATACACATGATGAAAAATACCTGTGTAATAAAGCGTTGAAAGTTATTTTTTATATTGGAAAATACGAATGTACGACTTCACCTGAAGATGTATGAGCGCTGTGTCAGACCAATCTTATTGTGCTGTAGTGAAATTTTGTCCTTAGATTTCTTAATGAAAGAATCGGAACAACCAGAAAACATGTATGACAACTTTCCTCCTGTTAATAATGCTCTGAGAGCTGGGCTTGGTATACATCCTTTGGCTTTGATCTAAAATCAAGTGTCAGCATTTGGTATCATTTAAATACATTCCAAACAATGTAGGTTTGCTAGTAAAGCATATGAAGATAGTATATTAATATCTGAAAGATTTGGATATAACTTCAATATGTCTTTTCGTCAAATTTGGTTTAGTCATATTTGGGAAAACCAAATTACAATGTCGTTACAAATACTGTATTTAATATTCACCATAACTTAAAAAGTCATATGAAGAATTCTCGCAAAGCAATATTTCGTTGACAGAAATAATTATTCAAACGGTAATAAACTTCGAACTTACAGATAATTGAAAAATTCATATTCTGTAGAGAAATATCTCTTGGTTAATGAAAATCCCGAACAAGTTATCAGCTTCTTAAGGATCAGATCACATAATCTAAAAACTGAACTTGGTTCTTGAACATAAGAAGATTCCGTTGCAGCAACGGATTTGTCAGCTGTGTGAATTGGGTATAGAAGATAAACAGCATTTCTTAGTTGAATGCCCTTTTCTTCTGTCCTGAAAACAATCATCTTTAAATAAACTTAATGCCTATAAAAAAAACTTGATTTATACTTATTGGAAATGATTATGATATAAACAAGATATGTTTCCATGGTTTTCACCTGCACAAATTGAGAGAAACTTTGGTGAATAAACTCTGAACCTCATTGATATATGAATAAATAAGTGACAATGAAAATGTATATTTATACTTAAGATATTAACAAGATATGTTTTTATGTAGCTAACGTGAAACACGTCATATAGTACATGTACTTACGATACGTATGTCCTTGAAAATATTTGTTCTTTTGGTGATAATCCAGGCATTGGATTTTATCACAATAAGCTGCATTTAACTGAATTAAACTGAATTCACGTTACCATTCTCCAAGCAGTTAAAAAATGTATGTATTTATTTATTCCCTCCTGTAAATTCACAGTGATGACACATGGGACAAATAAACTTGCCGACTGAGCTATACCAAGCTTCTAAAACATGCAAAATATATCTTAATTCCATATATAAAATACAAGAAAACCCTAAGAGACACATAATGGGAAAACGAGAATATGTGCCCCATAATTAGACGAATTTAAACATGGAGCAATCGAATGAATAACAACTTTTTAGTTGATAATAATAATAATAATAACAACAACAACAACAACGAGTCCCTAAAAGGGACTAAAGCTCTACTGGGAGAAAAGAATTTCTAGGACTTGAAGATAAGACCATTTCTTCCTTTTCATTGCTGAGTGTTGAAACCAACAAAGTAGACACGATTAGAAGTCTTTTGGTGAAAACCGCATGTCATAATGATCATCCATTCATGGGGGGGGGGGGGGGAGTAGTGACAGCACGATTTTTAAAACAGTCGTCGTGGCAGCCATATTGGATGTACGACTGGCACCATTTTCATTTAGGACCATCTAGGTATCATAAGAAGTCTACTGGTGAAACCCCATGTTGATATAGCCATCCATTTGGGAGGGATAGAGATAACAATAGTTTCAAGGTAGCCACCAATGTGGCCATTTTGAGGATTAGTTATTTTCATTAAGGACCAACTAGACACCATAAGAACTCTTCTGATGATAGCCGCATGTCAAAATAACTTTCCATTTAAGAAGAGTAGCAAAAACAAGATTTTAAAGATGGACACATACTGGCTGTCAGACAGGCACCATCTTAATTTAGGATCAACAAAACATTATAAGAAGTCTTTTAATTAAAACCCCATGCTGATATGAGCATTCATTCAGGAGGAGTAGTGATAACAAGATTTTCAAGCTGGCCACTGTGGCAGACATATTAGACACCTGATCGGCACCATTTTAATCTAGGACTAACTAGACATCATAACAAGTCTTCTGGTGAAAACAAAATGTCAATGTGACTTTCCGTTCAGAGGAGTAGCGATAGCAAGATTTTAAAGATGGCTGCCGTGGCGGCCATATTGGATGTCATATCGGCACCATTGTCATTTAGGACTAACTAGACATCATAAGAAGTCTTCTGGTGAAAACACAATGTCAATGTGACTTTCCGTTCAGAGGAGTAGCCATAGCAAGATTTTCAAGATGGCTGCCGTGGCGGCCATATTGGATGTCATATCGGCACCATTGTCATTTAGGACTAACTAGACATCATAAGAAGTCTTTCAGTGAAAATCCCATGTTGATATGACCATCCATTCAGGATGAGTAGCGATAACAAGATGCGCTGACGTACTGTTCCCTAATAAAGTACTCTGTTGTACAGTGCTCTAATATTATGAACTTTTGAAATAGCTATACATATATACACGCACGCAGGCACGCACGCACGTTTACATACATACATACATACATACATACATACATACATCAAGCAAGCACCAATGGTCCATTGGAGTCAGATATATAAAGAGACAGACAGAAAAACTGAATTCAATATATAAACTGCGATTTGTTATATGAAAAAAAATGTATTTATTTATATTTCATCTTACATAGTTGTTATCTATTTTAAAAGAAGTTACGAGGATAAACACAAAAAGGTAATGACCTGCGTGTTGAGTGTACGCTTAAATGAAAAACTCAAACTAAAATCTTAACAAGACCGTTGACGATGTCGCCGTTGCCGGAAAAGAGAACGCAATGTCTCACTTTCCTACTTCGATGAGCTCGAGAAATTTGTGGAAAAACAGTGTACACAAACATGATTAATTTACAAAGCTTTTGGAGCGTGCGATTGAGTCAGCTATGAAACTTTATATTCATATTTGTTTTCTGCTTAACGAGGAAGTTCTCCGAATATCATCCTCCACGCCCTTATTTAGCGTAATCGTTTTTCAACTGAATGCGCTATTTATGTATTATTCCCAACGAAGATGATTTGAAAAGTGTCTATACATATCATGATTCAAAACATGCGTGATATATATACATACATACATACATACATACATACATACATACATACATACATACATACATACATACATACATACATACATACATACATACATACATACCATGATTCAAAATATTAGATAGATAGATAGATAGGTTTAACGACACGTCAGCACAATCCATCTATTTAGTGCCTACTGGAAGTAAAGTTCCAACAATATAAAGGTGAAATTTGCAAACAACTTCAGGATGATAAAATCCTTCCAAATAAACATAAATACGTAGTCCATCAAGACTAAAGACAAAGACCTTAAAAAGGTTGTAAAAATATAAGGGTTAAGACCTTAAAAAAGGTTGTAAAAATATAAGGGTTGAGACCTTAAAAAGGTTGTAAAAATGTAAAGGTTAAGACCTTAAAAAGGTTGTAAAAATATAAGGGTTAAGACCTAAAAAAAGGTTGTAAATATATAAGGGTTAAGACCTTAAAAAAGGTTGTAAAAATATAAGGGTTAAGACCTTAAAAAGGTTGTAAAAATATAAGGGTAAGACCTTAAAAAGGTTGTAAAAATGTAAGGGTTAAGACCTTAAAAAGGTTGTAAAAATGTAAGGGTTAAGACCGTAAAAAGGTTGTAAAAATGTAAGGGTTAAGACCTTAAAAAGGTTGTAAAAATATAAGGGTTAAGACCTTAAAAAGGTTGTAAAAATGAAAGGGTTAAGACCTTAAAAAGGTTGTAAAAATGTAAGGGTTAAGACCGTAAAAAGGTTGTAAAAATGTAAGGGTTAAGACCTTAAAAAGGTTGTAAAAATATAAGGGTTAAGACCTTAAAAAGCTTGTAAAAATGAAAGGGTTAAGACCTTAAAAAGGTTGTAAAAATGTAAGGGTTAAGACCGTAAAAAGGTTGTAAAAATGTAAGGGTTAAGACCTTAAAAAGGTTGTAAAAATATAAGGGTTAAGACCTTAAAAAGGTTGTAAAAATGAAAGGGTTAAGACCTTAAAAAGGTTGTAAAAATGTAAGGGTTAATACCGTAAAAAGGTTGTAAAAATATAAGGGTTAAGACCTTAAAAAGGTTGTAAAAATGTAAGGGTTAAGACCTTAAAAAGGTTGTAAAAATGAAAGGGTTAAGACCTTAAAAAGGTTGTAAAAATGTAAGGGTTAAGACCGTAAAAAGGTCGTAAAAATGTAAGGGTTAAGACCTTAAAAAGGTTGTAAAAATATAAGGGTTAAGACCTTAAAAAGGTTGTAAAAATGAAAGGGTTAAGACCTTAAAAAGGTTGTAAAAATGTAAGGGTTAAGACCGTAAAAAGGTTGTAAAAATATAAGGGTTAAGACCTTAAAAAGGTTGTAAAAATATAAGGGTTAAAATCATCAGCAAGATAAACCAAAAAAACATATTAAAAAGGTAATATCCTTAAAATATAGGATCAAAAGTTGTTATATAGCCCGTAGATTTTTTTCTTCTGGCGGAACATCTTCAAAAAGCTGTTGGATAAAGCGGACATCATACAGTTTATGTCTGGCAGATTGTAAGTTGATATACTCGACAAGAATGTGATCAGTTGTTTATTGTTTAAACGGTATGGTTTTGGATAACAACTAAATCTTTAAATTTATAGAGTTTTGTATCTAGTGCAACAATTCTAATCCATATATCATTTAAGTCAGACAATATCGGTTACGTCCATACGCATGATTTTAATGCTGGGTTTTGTTTCACTTTAGTCTTTAAGTAATATAATTACTGTACCTTTAACTAAGTAACTGAATTAATTTCAAAATTCACAGAATAGGCAAGTATACCAATACATAACTGCTAAACGATGCATCGTTTTAAATTCACCGACAGCAAAAACCTGCAATAGGTAATTATCTAAATTAGCAGTTTTTGATGACTATCCCTAACCAGACTATTGTATCTACCCTCGTATAACACCCAATTCGGGGTCTATGCTGTCCACAGGTGGGTGGGTGTCACACACGGTTAAATACAGTAATCATGTCCGTAAACCCAAAGCAAATACGGTGACAAGATGATTATAAGTGAACTACATACCTTTTTAATGAAAACTTTACAAGGTTGGGGGTAAGCAGGTTTATGATTCAGCAAAACGCAGCACTGAGTTGGTACGTTTGTTCCCCCCAACGTCTTTAATGCTAAAGTATTCACCTATTTATTCAATGGAATGACTCGTGCTTTTTAGAGAAAATCGTCTGTGTTTCTGAACCACTGAATGGATACAAAATAACAACTCCTCCCTAACAAGTTTTTACGCAATTTACAACCCATAAGAAGCACATTACGATAAACATTTGAATCACCGCTCCAAATTCGGTAAACCAAAAACTCAGTTAGCAAAGGTTTGTTATTGTAACTCTATACCCGATACACGCGTACGGATGTCACTTCCGATAATCGAACCTATAACTTCTCGCAGGGAAGCCTCTCTCTCACTCACACACACACACACACACACACACACACAGACAGTACCAGTATTTATTTCAGATTCGCTCCTGAATCTACCTTAACCATGTCATACACGTTAAGTCGAACAGTGATTGGTTGGTTGTTAACGGCACTTTCAACACATTACTGGTTATATCTTACCAAGAAATGGGAGCTAAGTCCCTTTCCCAAAGACTCACCGAGGCAGCAGACTCGGGCTTACTTGGGCGGGTATCGAATCGAATCAGCGACCATTGGATTACGAATCCGATGTTGTACCAACTGAGCTACCCATGGGTTCCTTAAGTCGAACAGCTTTCGCATGATGCTACCACCTAGAGGCTGATGTCTATGGTAAGCCACCGGGGTTAAACCATAGAAACGCGATCTCAAGACTTGATTACGCGAACTAGAGAGAGAGACAATCAGAAGATACTTTTAAATCGCTTGATCTATGCAACTCATCTAAACGAGCTCTCCATTACGCGCTATCAAGTACTCCACTTCGCTGAATCGAACCTCGCACTTCGTATACTATAGCTATCTGTCAAGCCAACAGGGCAATAGCGGGAAAACATTTCGATTTCTCGAAGCTTGAATTAGCATATTCGAAGCTCAAATACACGAGCTCGAAATAGCCAATCATAAAAATAGTTTAAATCACATGATCACGCATTCGAGACAACACGAATGCGCTTTCTCGAGGCTAAAATACGCAGTCTCACGAAAGCAAATCGGAATGTTGGTTTTAATCACATGATCTTTCTTTAGATCGCATATTCGAGACCTGAGATAACGTATTCGAGCTTCAAAAACGTGAATCGTTCTTCGAATACGCGATCAGAAATGTGAAGGAAAGCAGCTCATTTCCCGACAGAATTCTATTTTACTACAGCAGATGGAATTGGATGCAATTACAACCTCTGTTGTGAGTATGTATATTTTCGTCATAACATTTGCTACCGTTGCATGCTTTTCGACTCATTTTACAACTATATAAGTTGAAAAAAAAAAAAAACAAGAAAAGAAAAAGAAAAAAAAACGTAGATCTTAACAAGAAGTGTGCATTACGACTATAATGCTAGTGCATCAGAATCCTGTGACATAATTTCCGTCTAGGATTTTATGAACTTCTTGCTATTTAATAATAACTAAGTTCAAACCCGAGAGAACAGAAAGGTTTTAGTTTAGTTTTGGTGTTTTACGGCACAGCAACACAAGGCTATCGGAGTAAAGTGCCATGCCCAAGGACACAGCACAGTGGCCGACCCGGGCTGATCTGATGGTAGGACTCGAACTCGCAACCTCCCGGTCGCGAGCCTGACACGCTAACCACTGAGCTATCACGGCTCCCAAAAAAGCAGGGGAAGAAAAGATAGGAAAGAATCATTGCCATGGAGCTTTTATGAAGTAATTTTACAGTTTCCAATTATCTTGATTTATGTTTCCATTGACTTCGGAATACCGGAAGCTGCAAATTTTCATTACCAATTGGGATTCACTGAAGTCCGAGTTCCACCTGACTTTCCCATCCCGAGACAGATAGGCATATTTTAGTAATTATATTGAGATTGGAGAAATGTCGAAAATATGACTCAAAGACTTCAGAATACCTGGCAACGAGTCAATTTCGAAGAATATTAAGTCTCCACATTTTACAAGATATTGTGAAAGATTCCACGAACATTACAATTTTCTTACGTCTTCAATTTGTCTCTAATATGTTTCTGTGTTTTGTTTTTTTTATTTAAGCGCATGTATACCACACTCCCTTTATACGTGTATTTGTATCGTTACTTCTTTTATTTCTAAAATTGTATTTTATCAACATTTTGTTGATACTGTATATATAACTGATACTTGCTATACAACTTATATAAACAATCCTAACTGCAAAGCATCTTTTGCATCATTCCAAATGAAAGACATACAGGAATCTGAGTTTATTGGCATAAGTAGTCTTCCCATAACACATGACGTTTAAAACTTCCCATACATACATAAAGGTCACTCCAGTTCTTTCATGTTTCGCCGTGGGGGTCCATTATACTCTCTATATCCATGATTGATCGCGTTGGTCAAGTCAAACTATCACATCAATGAATAATTCAAAATATAATTTTGTCATGCATCGGTCTATCCATATACAACCAACCAACTTATGTGTGTACGCATGTATTGTCCAAATATGTACGAACGCGTGAATCTAGATGGCTAGATAGCTGGTAAACAAGGTAATTTAATAGGTAGGTAGGATGGTTGAATGGTAGGTGATCCTGTACCTGGACGTGGAGACTCTTTGGGTGGAGTTGGGGGGTTATTCCCCTCCCCCTTTCTTATTCCTCAAAAGTTTCCACTAGCTGGGTCATATATATAAATATATATATATATATATATATATATATATATATATATATATATATATAGAGAGAGAGAGAGAGAGAGAGAGAGAGAGAGAGAGAGAGAGAGAGAAAGAGAGAGAGAGAATCCTTACCATCCCACATATACAGACGATGAAGTTCTCTACGTAACCCTTCTTCCTTTACACGATCATTTTCCCGTGGGTCACATTTTTTTACGTCTAGGATCTTGTGGCCCCTAATCCCTTGAACAGGGGGAAGTTCATCACTTCCTGTATGTATACTTGCCTTATTTTTACTCTCAGTTTTAGGCTTTTTTTTAGTATCCGAATCAAACAAGTCAAAGAAGAAATCCATCTTTGTACAGTGTCAGTTTCTCAAATACACATTTCGATTAAAACTTCATAACTTTATGCTTCACAAGAGTGTGAAAGTCATTATACGTCTAGTTTCACCTGGAACCGCGTATGTATGAATGCATGAATGACCCTAACTTGTTCAGCTAGAATACATAAATGTCTAGATTTAGACAGATAGACCTAGGTCACAAAGAATGGATGTACCGCATATAGCTCAGGCAGGCATTTTGGGATATAAATAGAACGCGATTTGGGGTGTTCAGATTAAATTTCATTTAAAAAATAGTCCCGGTCGAATCAAACGAGTAAGCGTAATAGCCACGTATGCAAAGCTCCTGCGGCCTTGATAAAATCTGACTCTGACAGGCTTTGTTTGCACGATTCTCTCTCTCTCTCTCTCTCTCTCTCTCTCTCTCTCTCTCTCTCTCTCTCTCTCTCTCTCTCTCGTTTCCCCACCATTTCCACATGTGAAACGTAAAATAGTTTCGTGTGCAAACTGTTCACAATAGCGACATCAGGCTATGAGGCTTTCTTAAATCTGTTTTCTTTTTATCCAGCTCTGGGTCAAACAGTTATCAAATGACGCACCATGCAGCACAGCAAATTAAGATTGGGTGTTGTGGTGCTTTTTTAAAAGCAGAAATGAAGGTACACCGCATGCTTGCCACTAAAAACTTGAGCCATCTTTGAAAAACTGTTAAATGGGAGGCAACCATCCTTAATTTAGACACTTTTCATTTCTTATTATAAAGTTCTTTCCCTTGTCAGAGCAGTAAAGAGCCTTTCATTTTTGCCATACTTTTAAGCCGTGATAGTTTTATTTAGCTTTGAATGATAAACTGAATATGAAGTTAGGGCCTGCCCCTTTAACGTTTCTTGGTGATCACAAATGGGTGGGCTTTTGAGATCGACCCTATAACCGCATACAATAAACACTTCTAAGGTAACCAAGGCGACGGGATCGTAATTAAATGTTCAGATTAAGGGTGCAGGTTCGAATCCACTGTGATGTCTCTGCACAAGCCACTTTAGTTATCGGCATAATATAACAAAGCTAAATTACAGCAATATTTTCTGTGTTATATCAGCTAAAAGTTGCTTAATATTTCCTGTATATTTGTCCAGTTCGTGGGACCAGGTCCCACTAAATGACCAACATTATGTAACAGTATGCAACTCCTCAAACCAGGCATTGCTTCAGAGCGATAGGTAATGATATAAGGAGATGCTAAATATTGTTGCTCCTCACCCCAGTGTCCCGCCCTTAGGGAGCAGATAAAATATGATAACTATTTCACCCGGACCAGGATAAAATTGCATGAGGTTATTCTTATGTATTCCTTATCCACTCGCTGGGTCAATTTTTTAAGCGGGGCTAAGTTGTAAATAATTTCCAAGAAAGTATCAGAATTTGATATCGCTATTGTGAAACGTTTGCACATGTATAAACCGCCAAACCCAATCATATCACTAGGGTTTAATCTCTTTTTTCAATCGGTGCTAGAGAATTAGCGCGATATTATGCACGCGCTAACGCTCGCACACACGAAACAACGGACAGGATCATATAATTCGAACGTGTTATGAGAAAAGCTTCTTTGCTGTTGCTGTGGTATTATGTGCCGGCGTCGATTAGAAATGCGTTCATAGCAAACAGATGCCTCTGCCATACCTCGTCGCCGAAAGGGGAGGGCTTCGTTTGAGAAAGTCACAGGACATACATACATACATACATACATACATACATACATACATACATACATACATACATACATAAAATTAATTTTTTATAAGAAATCATAGGTACATAAAATGGCAAAAGAGAAAAATATATTGTGTGCAGTACTTAAATTATTATACCTCTATAAAATAATAGTGTCACTGATTGGTGCACAGAATGTCACGTGTCGGGGAACAAAACATTGTGTCTCCCTCACGCTATCGTGTTTCCCCGTCTTGTTTGATTCGGTATAATAACCAATTTGTTGCCCTTGTTTGGAGGAGATATGAGGATTTGTTGACCCGCGACTAGTCATGTTCCACTCAGGCTTCACCCTCTTGGAATGTGCTTGCACTACGTGAACAGATCTTCCTATCTCCCCCTAACAAGGGAAATAAATATATATTATAACCTCCTGAAATGGCCCTACCTCAAAAATGCGTACAAGAATGGTACTATAGTTTTCTCTGGGGCCTTCTGCGGCATGTACCCATATCTACATCTGACTAAATAAAAGCACACTACTCATTTGTTCGAAAATTATTCATTTCTTTCAAATATTTTTAATTTTTAAACCAACCTTCTACATATCCATGCAAACACTGTCGTATCCATTTCCATTCCCAATCGGAAAATCGCTCGGCCATTTCCGTCACGTCATGAAATAACCTCGGAAGTAGTTGTATGAATACACATCAATTTGATGTGTTTTGTGATTTGCCTGCGGCTCAGTACGCCACATATGTTACAACATTTAAGGCCAACAGCATTCCGATTGTGACTTTGTCTCCTTGTGCCGCCATAGTGTTCCATGTGAACGAAAGTAGTTCAAATATAGTTCTCAATGGCGACGAATTACATCCGAGGTTTCTTTCTCGACTCCACGGAAAAGGCCGAGGATATTCCGATTGTTACAGCTTGCCTTATATTAATTCCGCGACATCTTAGTCCAAGTTACTCGGACGTTTGTTGATTACAGTGAATCGTCACGTGCTTCGATTTTTAGGGGAATGAATCAGTTTGTGTTTGTTGGAGTGAGCGGTTTCATAATGTTCAGTCGATTTCAGACACTTACTTAAGCAACCGTTTAGCACGGAGGATCGTTGCTACAGTATTCACTCCTTCTCAAAAACAGGCTCATCCAGTAGCCCAAAGAGGTATATTGAGTTCTAAATTGATGGCTTCAGAGGGTCCCTGACAAAACAATATAGTTGCCTTTTTACACTTCACTTTGAAAAAATGTAAATCTGTCAGTTAACAGCGCCACAATAAAGTGAAATAGTAGTATAAATATCTGCCAATGCAACAACGAAATAAATTTAAAGTACTTTGCATCAGGCTCAGCGTGAGGCTAAACATAATAATGCTAGCAGCGATTTTCTATCAGTTATGTTCTGAGAGACACCAGGAAACTGCATCGCATAAGTTGCGTCATGACAAAAGCGCATATATGTGACTAGAGTTAGGCTATGTGTACTTTGTGAAAATTTCTTTTTGAGTAGAAATCCAATGTGTGTACTGATGTTTCGCAATACAGAGATGTCCTTAGTCCTAGAAATCCAATTACGCTCAACACTCACAAGACATAAAAAATATCTTAATGCTGCAATGTCTGTATTTTTCGTAAGCTTAGAACTGTCTGAAATCTACACATTCTCTTTGACTCTCTTTAACTAGTCCTTTCCAAAATTTTCAGTAATATTGGTTAAAAAATACACGTGTTTCGAGTCGATTTTATTCTCACGGAATTTTAAGATTTTTCAACTACTTTTAGTCTATTCTGGGATTTCCAAATATGCAAACAGTCGAAAAGAATGGCGAAAAACAAACGAACGTAAATATGTTGGCCATTTATGTCCAAGACGTGATTTTAGCACACCATGACCGTTTTAATGTATCATTTGTTTTAAAGATAGATTTGGTAGTGATTCATATATATGAATGTAACCAGTTCAGGCAAAAATGCACAACTGGTTTACTAAATCGCTGACAACCGCGCCACACTTCCGGTGCTCGTGAGACCGCAAATAACAATCATCTTCCATCTTAGTGAAAGTATGGAATATCCGTACTTTATCCCCATAATGCACCGCTTCAATTTGAAGCTACCAATCACGGCAGTTCAAAAGGAAGTTTCCAAACTAGCCGCTTTGGAAATGATGTCACTGTTACGCGAGTAACGTCACCGAGGATTATATTGCTCTATTTGAGTGACTATCATTTCAAACGTGTACCAAACATCTCGAACTTATCCCGAAAGCATAATTTATATTGATCGATGCGCCTTCTTAAAACAGCGGATTATGCTTACAGCTGGGACAATATGCTACCAGCTTGGGACTAAATGCTTACAGCTAAGTTGTTTCTCGTGACTTGAACACATTTAACATTCCTTTGCGCGTTTTTAAACAATTTGTTTGTGTCAAATGCGCAAATATGCGCTCGCTTATCAAGGGCGTAGTCTACAAACAATGTCGGAAAATATCTAAATAAGAGATATCCCCCCCCCCCCCCTCACCAAGTCTGACCCATCAAAGTAAACCAATCTTCGTCGATCCACTTCGTTTCGGCTAGCTACATACGACATCCTGGTACCCCTGGTAGATGTAGCTAGCTAAATCAGTGTTTTGAACAAATGCCCTCACGCAGTTGATAGACTTACTGCTTTGTGTGTGTGTGGGGGGGGGGGGGAGGCACTGACAGAACTCAAGAATACCAGACACTCCTTTGCACACACGCAAAAATGATCATGTTATGATGGCAACAGACCAGGTGAAAACCGGACTGTCCGGTATAACTTAACGAATGGCCACACTACGTACTGCCCGTTGCGTTTGATATCGATTGATGAATGACGTTACCTGTTAGATATTCAACATGAAGACTCCCATTATGTCCACATGCCTTGACTCGAAAGAACAATTTGTGCGTGAAAAGCTAAACTGGAGAAACCTACATCCGACATGTTTACCTACCGATACGAGGGCGACTATAATTATTAACAACTATCATCCTAAGCAAATGTAACGAGGATTCCGATTGGATCAGTTTCTTTCAGCTGCATCCAATCAGACAATGAAGCGGTAGATATTGTTTCGTTTAGTTGCGTATGTCAATTGGTATATGTGAAACAAAGTGGATCGACGATCCTTGGATAATGAAAATGCGGTAAACCGCGATTAATGCACGCCTTTTCAACCATTATCTCCAGGGAAATAACTGTCTGAAAGTCAACAAAGAAGATTTCAGCAAGTCAGTTGTGTTCGTGTTTTGTTTCTTGTTGATTTTTTTATTTTTTTTATATATTTGTTATGTATTATTAGTACACTGATTAAATTTTAACTTTTTTTCAAAAATGTTTAATTTTGTTTCAGTACTTGTTTCCTACATATGTCAGTTTATAATTTTATAAATTTCCTGCCAGAGTCGCGGATATTCGAGAAACTTGAACAATTTCCGGTTTCCTTTCTATGTAGGGTTCTCAAGTTCTAAAAAGTGCTCTTTCGTTTCAGAAAAGTGAACTAGAAGTATGTGTTTCTGAAATATATCACTAAACGCCCAATTTACATAAATAAATTCGCTAACTGGCAAATAAAATTTATGGTTTGTGTAAGTTTTATAATTCTTAAGGCCGTGTTTGATCCACGTGTACCGAACTGTGAAATTATCGCTCAAACAAGCGACACTATGGCGGTTTCAATAGAAACACTGCCAAGAACCTTTAAAGTGATATTGTCGTGTTTCTCGCGACATTTTACAATCGCGGTTTACCGTGATGGTCCAGACTTGATTCTCTAACACAGAAATTGTTTTCTACAAATCTAAAGCAGTTTTTGTTAGAAGGTAATGCAACAATTTACTTCAGTAGCAAAAATAGCACAGACCAATATCTTTTCTGGTCAAGATAAGACTCCAATGGATGAAAAGCCGCAGACGGTAGACTTTTAACTGATATTATCATATCAAACTGCGGGAGAAATTCAGGGGGTATAACATATCGAGATTACAGGAAGAACAATTTGGAATTTCAGTTTGATTGAAGCACAGTATTAGATTACTGTATGGAAACAATGCACGGCATGAGAGGCATTAAATGTATTACAACAGGCACGAATTTGTGCATGTTTCATGTAAATTTGGAGAGAGAGAGATTTGTAAATAACGGGGAGAGTACGTGAAGTCATCATATGTGTGGAGGTGGGATTGGGAAATCCCATCTGACGGTCAGAATTCTGAGGCAGGAACGAGGCTTTGCCGAGCTTCTGCCTACAAAATCCCGAACCCGAGGATGGGAGGTCCCTATCCAACACTAATACGTTGGATTAATTACTATTCTATCAAATAATTTGGTAAATTTATAGCTGTAGATATACTACAATAATTGCAATCGCATTAGTTGGTAAATGTAACGAGGATTTCTATTGGTCACAGTGTAACCATATGATCAGGTTAAGTTGCGTTTCTTTATTAGCACTGCTAGAGAGCTACTTTTACCTAAAAAAAATAGTCATATGCTGAATGAGGATTCTAAAAATGACGCTAAATATTAAAGTCAAAACAAAATGAAAATAAAAGAAGTAATTAAATAATACAATATGCAATTATAAGAGTTTAATATTTGTTGTGGTTTTTTTTCTGCATTTATCGTGGTATAAACTTTCAGCTGCTGAATCACACAGCCTACACAAGGGCGTTATTTGCTGTGTGACTCGGCCACTGACAGTTTATACCACTATAAAACGCAGAAAAAACATACATTAAACTCTTATTATGCTGCAAATGTAATGGACATATTTTGGTCATAGTCAAGATCATGTCAATATCAGGTCATCAGGTGCACTCGTGTATCTCACTTGGTTTTCTTTTGGGCAAACTATATCACATATGCACAGGAATGTGGAAGGATAGATTCTAACTTTTTGTGTACTGGAGTGTTCGGTTTTCACGAGTTCAATTAAACTATAACCAGCTATGTAATGCGGTCATAAAATGCAAACAAAAGTTCGTGTTTCTATGACAATATCATGTATATGTTTATGAAATATATTAACGTACTCCTTTGAACATTCGACATAGTGGCTCCCACACACAAGTCGATTGTTGGACTACTATCAGTTACTGAACTTTACCAAAGAACAAAGGCATTCCAGTGATAACATGTATGGTTTTCTGCCTATTGACAACACAGGTTTTGATTTCAAGTTTTATGACTGAACGAGGCAAACAAAATTCTTGACACGGACTACATTAGAATTTCGCTTGTTCGTACCTTACGCAATTCAGGACAGACTGATGCTCTCCACCGATCGTAATAGCTAATCTTTAAACCAAAGACTTTGTGAATATTGGCTTAAATTTGTACTAAATTTATCAAACAGCCTTTAAAAATGAAATCAGTAGCGTACTAACGGGGGGGGGGGGGGGGGAGTTGGGCCGGGGCGGTTTCCCTGGGCGCCAGAGGTCTTGGGCGCCAAAACAGCTGATAAAAATTCGGGCCTCGTATTCTGGCTCTATGCGCCATCATCGTCGCCCCGGGCGCCATTTACCCTTAGTATGCAACTGAATGAATCGCTTCAACGGAGGTCGAATTAAGCTAACCTAATTGTAGTTTTCTATTCAAATTACTTCACCGATCCAAGCTCTAACACGAATGCACCTAAAAGTTTCTAATCCTGCCCAACTTTATGCAAAATCGGAGTCGAAACTTATGGGGTAGGGGTGGGAATCCACGATTTCTTCATTTACATTGACCTGAGAGTCATTTTATGATTTTGTGAAACTCTTCAGGGGTGATCTTTATTGTGAAAATGGTGAATTCAATGAGCAGGGCAGCAGTTTTTGCGATGACTTAACCGCTGGCTGCTAGGAATATATATATATGTGTGTGTGTGTGTGTGTTGTGAGATGGAAAATTTGTGTTTGTATGTGTTTGTGTATGTATGTACATGAGAAAGAGAGGGATGCAGGTGAGGGGTCATATACAGATCGCAGTCAAAAGGTGCAAAGTGTGCGCAGGTGTGTGTGTGTGAGATATATATATATATATATATATATATATATATATATATATATATATATATAGAGAGAGAGAGAGAGAGAGAGAGAGAGAGAGAGAGAGAGAGAAAGAGAGAGAGAGAGAGATGTATTTGTTACACAGAGAGTACATGTTACACTCAGTCAATTTTGTAACAGTTTATGATCCTGGTTTATTCTTAGCTTATCAAAGGGCATCATGAGAGGGCTGTTGAACATGTAAGAACAGAGAACCGCAATAAATTTGGATTGACACTGAGGGTTTAATAGCTGACCCACTCTTACGCTCTAGACTTGAGATCAGACTTAAGTTTGTTTATCAGAATAACGAATCTTGCATTTAAATCAGTGCCCTTGATACCCTTACTTATTGACTACTATACAGGGATACATTATAGTAGTAAACATATGGGCATTTCTGGACCAAAGTGAAATTTTGCAAAAATAGATCAAGCCTGTAAAACCGAAGCTATGCATAATTTATTTACAAAAGAAAATTTAATTAGAAAAATGTACTCTGTGGATAATAAATTCGATTTTAACAGATAGTGACCGATAAGATCCAGAATAAATTTTATAAAAGTTCTCTCGCAAAATGTTACTGAATGGATATCAATATGAATAATATAGTTAGCATTTAAAAATTAATTTACATGCACCTTATATTCTCCCTGACGCCATTTTGTTTAATTTTTGTTGTTGTTGTTGTTGTTGCTATTTTTGAGACAAATGAGAAGTAGGAAAGCTGTACAAAAACTTTATTTTAAATGGTTTGTTTCCAGACAGTTCTTGTTGCTCAGGCGACTATGAGCGTTATCGTTTACGTTTGCAAAATTTGTATTGAAAAAGACGAGATATTTAACAAATAAAAATGTTTGAAGTTTTTCTTAATTGTTTTCTTGATTGTTGGTATTTAAGTGCTATTGAAACATCTTTTAATGTCTATCAGATATGTCATATTTTAGTTATAGAACAAAAAATTATATGCAAAGATATTAAAATGTTCGATTTGTGTTCCTAGAGAATTGTTTAGGTATCAATTTAGTTTTAGTCCTTTCTTTGATAATTTCCAAAAGGTTTAGTAAAATAAAATTTGGCTTATTGTGATAAGCTGAGTCACCAGGTGCTTCGCTATTCTTGTTACAGACGCTCCGCCATCAATTTACTTAACATGCTATTAAATTTGTTTTCTGTTTCTCTTCGATTTCTTGAATATTTATTTAGTACCATTGCTTTTTTCTTCGTAGTAACATGCCTCGGGTGCAACGTTCTGGCTTTGTCGCTGTTGATCAGCAACGTATTAGTTTTGTCGTTGGTGATTTGCGACAAGGCTTGAACCTTCAGGACAACTCCATTCTCTTTCATAATAGTTTACATTCTGTATAACTTTGTGTTTTGATTTTTTTCAGCCTTAGCAGAACTATATATTTCATCGAACGTACTACTAATTAAAGACCATCCTCATTATACATTTTAAATATTAATATTATGGTTTTTCGTGTACACATATTCACTTATAACATCTGTAATTTGGGGGTTTTAAAATCTTTTTTTCGTTAGGTTGGATTTCTATATTCTGACCTGCAGATGCTACACGGTTTTCTTTTGACACCGTCAAGTCTTGAGGTGCCTCTTTTCGGTTGTTTGAAAATCGTAAGAGAATTTAATGTTGTATTTCTTCATGATTTTATAATAAGTCGTTTTAGAAACATTTTCTTGTTTGATAAACTTTCTTAATATCTTTTTCTCCTTTTTAATTTTGCATTTAAGTCTATTATCAACGATAGTTTGTACGCCTTGAAATATCATTAACACTTTCAATTGATTTAATTTGATTGTTACACATATCTCGCAATACCATTTTGATTAATATGTAGTTGTGAAACTTGTTTGAAATAAATATCTACTACTGATGAACGTTTTCGTACGGATATGTTTTAGCTTTGTTTTCTTAATATTTCTTATAGTAAATGAGACTTATTATCCATAGGATAGCCGGATGTATCGAAATGATGCTCATAAAAATATTTTCACGTGCAAAACAAGCGGGGGCCCCGGGTGGCCGAGTGGTCTAAAGGCGCTCGCCTATACAGATCACTGACATCTCACCTCTGTCCGCGTGGGTTCGAATCTCGGGCTCGGCCAACGTGGGTAAGTGAGAAAGCTTGCCAGTAGCTTCCCGTGGGTCGGTGGCTCTTCTCTGGTTTTTCTCGGGTTCTTCCTCCACCAAATATACTGGCCGCCATTTATAGCCTATCATGTGCTGAAAATTGCGTTAAACCCATAACAACAACAACAAAACAAGCGGCTCTGTTTAGTTTCATGTTATACATGTACACAGGCTGCAATACGTCGTAACTGAATCTGTACATTAAAAGTTTGTTTAGTTTAAATGTAGTAAATCCGTGATATTTTGATTTGCTCAGCACAATTTTTTTACGTTTTATTTCAGCTAAAAGAATATTTTCACTGATACGAGTTTCTCTAATCTCTCTCGAATAATTTGAAATTCTATACAATTCTAACCAATGTTCGTTTCCCGGCATTTTCTATCGCCTTACTAAATACCTTATGGTTCATTCAACTTTTTAAAAAAGTCTTTCTCAAAGTCATTAGTTGCTTTTTTGTCTCAGATTAGTATTCGAAGTGATGTATTTTTCATCCAGTGTTTCCTCTGTTACTTTCTCTTATACTTGCACCTAAACTCTTATGGTATTTAAGATTCAAGTAGTGAATCACTTAATTTGTCTTGTAGTACAACGTACACATCAATGTTTTAACTTTTGATATCTTTCCTTTCCTTTCTTTAATTTATTTTCTTTTGAATTTCTGACATTGTTTTCGAGAGGAGGTATCATTTCTTCAGGTGCTAACAGATAGTCCTCGAAGAATTAATGTAACTCTTTTGTTATCACTAAATCAACATATACAATAAAGCAATTTTCAAAGCTATCAGGCCATCTTTTGACTTTTGGTTCAGCGTAATTTTTTATTTCTTCATCACGTAGCCTTCTAAAACCTCCGTATAGTAAAATACTGCAACATAGCCCAATCATATAGATCCTCTTTGTTCGAATCATAATTCTCAAAATATTTGTTATTAGCCTTCGTGTATCTCAAGCAAACCATGCTAATAACTCCTCTTATTCCACTTTCAAACATTAGGTATATATTCCCGTCTTGTATCGTCTCGAACCCAGTTTTTGGTGATTTTCAAATATTAGGTATATATCCCCATCTTGTATCGTCTCTAACCTGTTTTTGGTGATCTCCAAACATTAGGTATATATCCCCGTCTTGTATTGTCTCTAACCCTGTTTTAGTGGTCTCCAAAACATTAGGTATATATCCCCGTCTTGTTTAGTCTCTGTTTAGGTGATCTTCAAACAACTCCAAAAGCTAATCACAGTTTTGGCTAGTCAGATAAATCAGTCCCAAGCATGTACTGATACTGATGGAAGGTTTGGATCTGATCTCACCTCTTCATAAAATCATGCAATTGATGTAGACAAATCTGTGCGCAACACATCAGTGTACATTTTAGACACTTGCCGGTATTTCTCGCAGCTCCAGAGTTACGGTCGGTTGAAGGGGCATTTCGGCGACATGTACATACTATTTCTGGAGCATATGCTATGTTTAACAACTTGTAAATCCACGTGGAATAACACAACCCAACCTCCTGACACCATTTCGAATTTCATGGCTACATATGGCTGTTCCATCATGCACATAGGATTGAGAGAATCGTTGTCTGCACTCACATTCTGCTAGTTTCTTCCCTCTCTGTTTTCGAACATTTCTATTCCATTCAGATTTTGATTTATATACATAAATATTGCATGTAATGTAACCATCTCTTATTTTTGGCAAATTTCATCGTGTTATAATTCGTGTAAAATAATTTTACTTTTTTTACACAACACATTGTATCATCGATCACTTAGATTGATGTATTTACATTGGTTGAAGTTATTCAATTAAATATCTTTCTAACGCAACTAGTAACCTTTAGTGCCTATTAATAACAATGAGTGACTATTAGTACCTAATAACAATTAGTGCCTATCAGTAACTTTTATTGATCTTTATTGCATATTATTAACTTTTAATAACAATTAGTTACTTTTAGTGACAAATAGTTATTGCATATTAGCTTCTATTATTAACTTTCAGCAACAATTAATGACTTACATTAAAAAACAAACATCCTAATGAAATAAATTTTGAATAGGTTAATCATTTTACAGGCTACATATATATATATATATATATATATATATATATATATATATATATATATATATATATATATATATTATCTGCTTTCATCAGACTTCGTCACCAAAGATGAGGTATATAGAATGGACAACGACTCCATCGATGAAGACCTTGAACATATACATGAAAAGCTAAAACAGGAAAATGACCTGGAACAAATGGAGGCAAACATGAAAGCAAAGCAACAACAACAAAAAAAGTTTTGTTCGAGTCAATGTCTATTTATAACATTTTATTGCTCCTTGGTAACGGATATATTATTTGCAAATTAGAGACATAGCCAAAACAGCCAACTGTACACAGTGCAAAACAAGAAAGTAAAGATGTAGAGCCAACAACACGCAAACAGACTGTACATAATAGCAACTAAAAGGCCTGTTCCATACTTTAAGTTTAAGCCATATACAAACGTAGTTCAAGGTACGTTATGTAGAACTAAAGTTATTACGCAAAAAACATTTTCTTCATTTTAGTTACAGTGACCTTGACCTTTTACCTTTTGACGCCAAAATCAATAGGCTTTTTTTTTCTTACCCAACGTGTAAGTCGTCGACATACTTTGGTGAAGGATAAATCTTGTTCTTAACCCTCAGTTATAGTGACTTTAACCTTTGACCTGTTGATGCCAAAATCTAAAAACTTCTTCTTTACTCCAAATGCAAGCCATCCGCAAAATTTGGTCCAGGTCTGTTAAGCAGAACTATTATTATTGAGCGGAAAATATTTTTATTCTTTTAGTCGCAGTGGATTTGTCCTTTAGCCTATTGACCCCTAAACCACCAGATTTTTTCCTCACCCAAAGTGCAAGCCATCCACAGAGTTTGGTGTAGCTTTTGATGTAAACTAAATGTTATCGTGCAGAGACAAATGTTTCTTCTTTGAATCGCAGTGACTTTGACCATTAACCTTTTGACGCGAATATCAGTATATGTCTTCCTTGCCCAAAATGTAAGCCATTCTCAAACTTGATCCAGGTGAGTGATATAGAACTAATGTTATTGTGCGGAAATCATTTTTCTTCTTACAATCACAGAAACCTTGATGACCTTTTTACCCCCAAGATCGACAGGCTTCTTCCTTATGCAATGTGCAAGCCATCCAGAAGACTTGGTAATTGCAAATGTTGGAGAACTCAAGTTATTGTGCGGAAACGAACCTGGTAACGAACGGGCAACATCATAACGTAATACAATCAGCCTTAATGCAGGCGTATAAAAACAGGTAAATGATCACTTATTTAAACAAAAACTTTTTTAATACATATGTTGTAAAAATTTATGATAACTCTCATAGTCTCATGAATAAAAATTATTTCGGAACAAATTATTTTGTTAACAAAAAGTTTTTATACAACTTTTGCGTGGTTTCGTATTTCTTCTCTAAAATAGCCGTTTGATAGAAGATACGGTACATATAAATTTGTTTTGGAATAATAAATTTATCATTCATACTGATATCTATTCAGTAATTTATTCTGTGGGTGAAGAGAGAATTTTTGTTAAAAATCAATTCTTGATCATTTCGATTACAACCTGTTAAAACTGGTTTTACTCAAGAAACGTCCATCTAGGTCAGTTCTAATGTTATCCAATGAGTATATTTTTCTAATGAAACTTCTTATGTAAATAAATTATGGATCAATTCAGTTTAACCTACTTGAACCATCTTTAAAGTTTTACTGTAGTCCAGAAACGCCACTTATCATAAGTATATTCTGGAATATCAGGGAATATTTCAGTGATGTAGTAATATTGTACCAATTTTCCATTGATATACATCAACTGATACTGAATAAATATGATTCGCAAAAAGTTTAACATTACTGACGCTGCCGCCGGAACCGGAAAAGTGATACCTATGTTCCCCATTTACAGACAAGACAATAAATCGTCGCGGTATATGTTGACAATTTTTAATGTATTTTTTCAAGTAGATTTGAAAGGTGGTGTGAAAGGGGAAATTATGAACTAACGGAAAAATCCCGTACTTCATTTTTTTCTGGGGTGGAAGGTGGAAATGTTACAGAGTAAATATATGGAAATCAATATTATATTAATTAATGACTTTCTTCAAGAAATAGGTCTTAAGAAAATTTATCATGATTACCATGTCCCTTGTACAAACATTTTGTCTCTAAAATATGTGGATATAATACAATGGTGTGCATCAGAGACGCACAACAAAATTTATGCTTTGGTTGAGTCTAGTTACTTTGCTTAGTTGTTGTTGGGCATTTTAGACTAAGCAAATAAACTTGACCAAGGGGCACAACACGCAAACCGATCCTACCTTCGCATTGAGGCCAGCACGCTAGCCAATGACCTACTGCGTTTTTCTAGATAACTCTTGGACAGATGTTGTCATATTAAATAATCACAAGTTACCCAGTAACGACCAACAATATTCAGTAAATACTCTATTATGAATGCTATATGCACATGCCGTGAGGAAAGGAAAACAAATGTAACCTAACCTTGCATTGAGAACAATAGTTATTAAGGGCATCTTAAACTTCTTATCCGAGTGGCGGCTCGAGCGTTCGAGGCGCCCGGGTTATGCCAGTTGCCAACTTCCCTCCTCCCATTCTCCCATCCACCCCTCCTAAATATAAGTTTTGTGAAGAATTGCCCCAGTTACACTAAGTTGAAGGTGAAATACTATGAACATTTTAGCTGCAAAAAGAAAGAAAAAAACTCCCAACGGCGCCCCTTTGCCTAATGCAAAGGGGCAATTTCACCCTCTTAACCCCCTCGCGCCGCCACTGTCTCATCCTACGACAAATACGCGGTATATTTTGCTTATTTTCTTGCCTTCATGCCAGTGTGGGATTGTTTTTTGTTGGGAGGGAGGGGATGTTTTTAGCTGGAAAGGAGGTTTGATAAAATGTGTGATGGGGAATTCCAAAAGGTGACAATTTAAAGAATTACTAAATGTAAAGGATACAGAATAACGTTTAATATTCTTTTTGTTGTCTGTTTGGGGGAATGCAGAACAGGTCCGATGCACTTGCATATCGCATAAGGCGACTAATGCAGGAAGCCTGTTTGCCATGTGATGTGTCCCTTGGTGACGTTGCACTATATATCTAGGATTGTGCTAATGTGCCGATAAACTCTATACATACATACATACACATGCATGAAAAATTTATTATATAGTAGGTTTTCTTATTCTGAAGAACTAGAACCAAGTCCGAGCTAGAACATAGGCAAAAATAACAATATCATCGTCGTCGTCGTCAACAACAACAAAAGTGAAAAAAAACAAACCAAAACAACAACAACAATAATGACAAAAACAACAACCACGACGTAGTTCAGTCGTTGAAATTCTAATATAACCAATGTAATCAGGGAGACCCACTTAAAACTAAAATAAAATAAAAAATATACGCTTGTACACATGAACGATTACTGCAAGGTGGATTCTCCGGGGAAAAATAAATAATGTAAAAAAACAAGAGAGTGGAGTATTCAATTGCAAAACTAATTCATAATTCACAGGGGCATACAAAATATCGAACTTTTGTATTTTGGGTGTGTTGCAATTATGATATGTGTATGCTGAAAGAAATAGTAAACATTAACAGTCCGTGGCGCGTATCAAGAATAAGAGTTTGGTGGTTTCCTTTCTCTTCTCACTCTAAATGTTCCTACTGGATAGATACATAGATATACAGATTTCACCATACACTACACAATGAAAAAAAAAAAAGCCGTATAAAATAAGGTAGTACCCGTTGTGTGTATGTATGTATCTATGTATTATAGTGTATCGCAAAAAATGTTTCTCCACATCCGCAAGTCCTCTGCCTCCACCTCGGATTTAGTTTATATTATCTAGATTACTGATGAAGGCTTCAACAATGCTGACCCCCCCCCCACCACCACCACCACCACTACACACATTTGTATGGTTACTAAGAACAGATCTGACCTACGCCAAGTACATATATATATATATATATATATATATATATATATATATATATATATATATATATATATATATACATCTTTTTACTTACAATCTGGTGATTTAGAGTCCTTGTCTTTTTCCTTGTCCTTTTTCTTAGCACTATTTTTCCCGGCTGTAGCCATTTCAGTTCCTTCCCTACACTAACACGACTACCAACTACCCGACTAGGAAACCTTTCAATAATGACTTGATGTTAAATAAACATCGATCGTGTTGTTTGTTCGTTTGACTTTAGCCTGGTAAGAGTAAACAAAACATTGTCTAAGCCATTACGACTGAATTAGCGCATTTTTACTCCACCAACAAAAACATCAAGGAAAATTTGTACTCAAACGTGTTGCACTTCTTCGCATGCGCTTCGTAGCACATATACTATAAATCCAATTGGCGATTATATATGGACAATGGAGATTTTTCACAAGGTATTAATAAGGATAAACGCTAACTAACTGAGGGTACAGAAAGGGAAGTAGTTAATGGGATATTTAGATTTGTTGAGCTTACAAACATTATAGACGCAATGCATGTACGAAGTAAATTGCTCATTATTGTCAAAATAATAAATTAGTAAAAATCACATACAAACATGACTCTACTTTTCCTTCTTGAAAAGGGATAATATTGTATGCGGTTTTGGTAAATATATTTATTGATTTCTTCGTGTACGTGTGCAGAGCCAAATTAATACATAACAATCCCTGTGCCTTCCCCCTTGATCAGCCTATTATATTAATACAAAGGTGGGTCTTCTGTTATATCAAAAACTCTAATATCTCTTTTGTGTATCTTTGAATAGAGACCGGTATCAGTAAACGAGGCAGGTCGAGCGTTGATCCTCTTGTGAATGCAACGTGAGGCTGATCACGTCGAAGATCACGCTACGGCGCGTGACTTCACTTCAGGGCACCTTGTTCAATTGAATCATATTAACAGGTATACTTAATTCCAATCAGCAAGAGCTGTATATGACACCTCGATAATTAAAATCCATCATTTGTGTTTGAAAAGAAAGACAAAATCCACAAGTTCTGCTGAATATGCAAAGTTATACAATACCCTGAATTGTAAAGTCGTTACTAATAGTACCATTTGGTGAGATTACAAGATATGCTGGTTTTCGTCCTTGAACAAATTCTCACGGCGTTGATAGCTCATTCTTTTCCAAATTACTAGCCCATAGCCATGCAAGTAATTAGAATTCTGAGGTTAAATTTGGAACTTACATTTCATTAAAGCTAAATAAATTTATTTCTTCCAACAACAACAAAATACTTTCCAGTTAACCTTATACAAAGCAACCGTTTTTGAGTGAGACAATACTACAATTCAACCATAAAACGAGTTGGAGGTTAAGATTGGACAAGCTCATTTTGTAGATTTGTACATGTGTGTGTGTGTATGTGTGTGAATACTTTTAACAGGTTTCATATCCAGAATCGTACCTGTTAGGACTAGATTAGGACTAGATCTGTGCATTGCATCTATCAATAAATACTATCATGATCAAAACTAAAAACTGTGAAAGGTATCCATGTGCGAGAGAAAATAAAAGTTTGACCATCTAACAAGCACACAAATTTGATAATATTCGTCCACTACAGAAAATGTTAATCCTTTTGGATTGTGGAAAACTTCACAACAATTTCATGTTAATAATGACGTGTGTAACGATGTGAAGTACGACATTTTTTTATTTTTTTATTTTTATCTTGTTAGTTGTTTTTTTATATGCACGACAAACGGGTTGATACACACGGTCGCCATTAAAGCTGTTGGTTTGCAGTTCGACAGTGCATTGTGACTACGTCGCTCTGTTGTTTAGTCGGTGTTATAACATACCAGGAAATGATTTCAACTGACCTTTTTATGTTTGTTCAAAATACGTCTCCTTATGTAAAATCAATGATCATCCAGTAACCAAAATGATGCTGGTACAACATCATTGCGATAGCCCTTTCTGAAAATCGCCGAAAAGTTCAATACAGCTTGCAAATTTCAATCCGTTAAGAGGGGCAAACATCAGCGTTTAATTCAAAATCTTTTTATTCTTTCCAGTCAGTTTTTCCACTCTGTATTTCAGAAAATTGCAAACAAGTATTGTCTTGTAAGTAAAACACCTTGTTTACTTCGTTTGCATTAGTTACAATTATCAATATTAAACATATAACTGAGTCATACCCAATAACTATAAACAATCCTTGTCATACTTCAGACACAGTACCTAATTTCCAATCCTGAACGAAAATGGGCAAACTAAAAAAAAAAGAAGAAAATTAACCAGATTTAACCAAAAATGAATGAAACTGAACAGAAAAGAATAAGCCAAAATAAATGACAATAAACTAAAATTAGGATAGATAATAATTTTTTAATTACTAATTTAAAGATACTTTGAATGGTTGAAAATTACTCAGAGTTAATTATCAAGTGTCATTTAAATGAGGGAGTTCAAAAACTTACCATACCTCCTCATTATTTTGGTCTTTTTCTTTCTTTGACTACTTTGAATATATTTACAAACATCAAATTATATTTAAAGCAATGGATTTGTACCTTTGACCATTGTTAGATAAGTTGGAGCATGCTACTGTAATCAACCAAAGATGTTCTTGAGAAGTCGATTTTATATGTAAAATGATTTGTAATTTCACCGCTCTACCCCCACCCCTTACAAACTGACTAAGTCTTTGCGCAAAAAACGTATTTCATAATCAACTGAATTACCATAATGATTTACTAAATTATTAATTTTCACAATACCTCATGATAATAACCACAATAAGTATTCATTGAATACTGTTAGATTACACTGAAACTCCTTTTGTTGAGTAATAATAATTCCTTTATGTCTCTATAAGTTCATCATCTGTTTCTTAACGTTTATTTTTATCTGCAATACAAATTTGCCGTTACGCAGAGAAAATTATTTCAAAAACAGCTAAATGACTTCAATAGTTTCCTCAATGTGTAAATTTCACAATACGTCATGAAAACACTCACAATAAGTGTTCATCAAATACTATTAAAATACACTAAAATTCCTATTTTCAGCAATCATTATCAGTGTATACCCCCTTTAACTTCTTCTTCAGTTTCATAACGTTTATTTTCGGTTGCAATTCCTTTTTGGCGTTTGTAACTCATTTTCTGTTAATGTCGTTCAGCGAAGCGACAGTCGCCAGTAAGGTGGCGCTCTACAGTTTCGTATTTTGCACAGGGTTACATTTTTAAAGAAAAATAATTTCCCAGCTTTTCCTCATTGGTTATCTTGGCTATTTAAAAAAAGACCTTGTATATCTTGTCTATTATTAAAAGAACTTTTAATTCCCTTTATTTTAGTGTATGACTGATGGGTGCAATTTGGGTTATAGATTATACAGCTTGTTCTTACTTCAGATGTGCACCTATAACAACAAAATACAATTTATTTTTTTTAAACTGCTAGCTGCTGGGTCATTTTCACTTCTTGGACTTCAACGGTAAATTGTAAAAAAAGAGCAGATCATTTTTTTTACTTTTAATATATTTTATAATTCATTCGTTTGATAAGCTATCAGTGCGTGAATTGAAGGTTTATTTAAGAGATAGAGGTGCACACGTATCAGGAATTGAATCTGAATTGATCAAGCGCTCTCGAGGACTTGTCAATTTAGGCACGCGTACGCTACGTGAAATACAAATAGACGACAATGAGAATGACAACAAACGTCATGCAGAAATATTTTGTACGCCTCTCGGAGAAAAGATTCCGGAGCCATGAACTTTACAAGGGATAGTGATTTGACTTATTTGCCATTGTTCAGAACAGAAGATTTGTACAATTATCTTGTATTGAACATTTCAAGAACTTTTGATTGTAAAAGGATGAATGCCAAGAAGCAGTTGAAGGTTAACGTTTTTGTTTTTATGACGATAGACATGTGCACTCAGTTGCATATCACAAAATTTCGCAGGAGTGTTCGCATTGCTATGTGAAGGCCAAAGTATTTCCATCGTTGCCAAACGATTGTAAAATTGATTATGACGCTTGGGCATGCCTGTCTAAAGTGTCTGGAAAAGTGCATGCTGCTGGATGTAAATGTAAAGCCGGGTAAATAATAATTATTCTTGTCATATAACACAATTTAAACCAGAGTTTTTAAAAATATGTTGATTCAGCGACAGTTCGGGGTTTTTTTCCAGGGTGTCCGGACCCCCCTCCCCCGGCTAAAAAAAATACTCACACACAAACGTACAGTCACTTGTCACTTGAAATTTGACCACTGTTTTATTCTTGCGCACGTTTCTTGGGTACTATGCACACTCTGAGGAAAAAGACACATAGACTTTTGCTTTGGTGCCCTTTCGAGGAAAGTCAGGGCCCTGTTGATACTGAGATTATTTTCTGCCTCTTAATAAAAATATGTTTTATCTGCTGGAAAAGAATTTAAGTTTCGGTACAATATTGAATTCCACGAAAAGTTAATGATTATGCAAATTAATGACAACTTGTCCCATTCTTGTTTGTTATTTTGGCTTCTTTTCTCATAAATTGCCTGCACAGAAATTAATGTACAGTGTTTAAGAAATACGAACTGTAGCGATTTTTCTCTCAGATACATCAGGTTTTGCTTCTGCCATTTTTGCTGCCCAAAATTTTGTGAATACGTCAATTTTATCTTTATTGATGAAGAGCGCGCAAGGGGAGGTAATACATCAGGGGAGATAACAACCCTTTTGAACAGGACTATATACACTATACTCGCCCAGGCCAGTCCGGGTCGGATGCCTCGGTGTGTCCTTGGGAAAGGCACTTAGCTTCCTGGGCATGATATAGCCAATAATGTGTTAAAAGTGCTGTTACAACTAACAAAAAAAAAATTTAAAAAAATCAAATATATGTCCGCCCCCCCCCCCCTCCAACCAACCAACCAACTAATCAACACCATTATGAACTAATTATCTTGGTGATCACATTGAGAGAGCAAAACACTATCAAAAGGTCTAAAATTAACTTATTTGGACAGCCTCACGTAAATGTGTCCTCAAAAAACTGTAAAAAAAATGTTTAAACTGCCCCGCAGTAAAGTAGTGGTTGCATTCGCTGACAACCGCATCACGCTTCCGATGCTTGTGAGATCGCCGATACCTATCAATCTTTGAAAAAAATCCGGAAATTTGTTAATTGTTACCTTATACACCGCGCCGATTTGAAGTTATAGCCTAGACCCGTTCCATGATGACTCGTACACCACCTCCACCCTCGAAAATATTTACCTGGCAAAGTTACTATCTAGATGAGGATTGTTTAATACCTTTATACCTTACAAATTTCAAATCAAACCTTATTCCGTCATCGCAAACTTTTTTTAATTTGGAAAAATAAAGTTGTTAACGGCGAGTGGAATGTTAAAGAAATGCTATTTACAGTACAATGACAGCCTAATACACGTCGCAAGGCACATGTTTACGAAGCGGATATTTGCGAAGGTAAAAATAAAAGTCGGTACATTTATAGTGTATACAACGTGCAAGATACCAACCACTGTAACCGGTGAAATTAAAATAAAGGGTACTAAACTACAGTGTCAAAATTCTCTGAATCATACAAATGCAATGTAAGTAGAATATAGACTTTATAATTTCTTTGTTAATTATATGCCACACATTCCCAAAAAAATGCATTCTGAATAAAAATGGCTTTAAATTATTTATGTAAAAATCAAAATGAGTACATTTAAAATAGCAAGTAATTTAAACATTATTATCTTTATTATTATTATTATTATTATTTAATAGTATTATAGAAGACAGAAAGAACAATATACATATGCATGCAGAATAAGTAATAATTAAAATAATAATTAAAATATTCAGATAACAATGCTTTTTTTCCCAGATGAATGATGAATACAAATAAAAATAGAAATATTATTGTACAATAATGACTGATATTTTTTATCATAATTTTAAAATTAAGAAATTTAATTAGATTTGAAAATAAATAATCTTAATAATAATGGTCTATATGTTTATCAGACATTTACACTTCTATTTAGGAATTATTTGTATTTTCAAGAACAACAACAACAACAACAACAACAATAATAATAATGTCTACATTACATATTCTTGTTAAATTTTAATCAAATTGCTGAAATGCTATATCGTATCAAAGTATGAATTAAACATATTTCTATGGTGAAGGCACTTCTATTCATGCCACACTTTTGTGGAATGTTTAATATATAATATAAAAATTATATAAATCCATAATCTAATTATCTGACATATTTATGATTCAGAGAATGACATACTTATGATTTATATAATTTTGTAACTGTTGTTTTGTATCCCTTTATTTTAGTCATAGTCATTAAAATGGTAAGCATCTTGCATGGTGTATACAGTATAGATCACATCACAACCACGCACCTTATAATAAAACTATAAACTATTCGATTTGACAACAATTTCTATCTGAATATTGTAATTATTAATTTAAATGTAGTCAAAGCACTAACGTTTTAAATTAAACTTAATTATGAATGTAACAAAAATATTTTAAAGCCATTTTTATTCAGACTGCATTCTTTTGAAATGTGTGGCATATAATTTTTAAAAAAATTATAAAGAGTGTATTCTACTTACATTACATTTGTATGATTCCGAGAATTTTTATCACTGTAGTTACGTACCCTTTTTTTTTTTTAAATTTCATTGGTTACAGAGGTTGGTATCTTGCATGTTGTTATACACTATAAATGCACACACTTTTATTTTTACCTTCTCGAATATCCGCGTCGCAAACATGCACCTTACGACGTGTATTAGGCTGTCATTGAACTATAAATAGCATTTCTTTAACATTGCAGTCGTTTGTACTCGTACATGCCGAATGGCCAAACACGAGTCTAATGCAAATCAACCACAAATTGCACTTGCTGTTTACAATTTTATTTTCCAAATTAAAAAAGTTTGCGGAGACGGAACAAGGTTTGGTTTTGAAATTTGTATAAAGGGATTTTATAATAATCCTCAGCTAAATAGTACCTTTACCAGGTAAATAGTTTCGAAGACCGAAGGCAGTGCTAGATCACCTAATAGGCAGACTAAGCACGTGCTTCAGGCACACAAAAAAAAAAATAAAAAAAAAATTACTTTCCTTTTTTTTTTTTAATTACATATCGGGGGAGGGGGCACAATAATCTTTTCAGTACTTAAGGCATTTAAAGGTCTTAATCCGGCCCCTGACCGGAGGTGGTGTACGATTAATAATGGAACGGGTCCAGACTATACCAACCAATCAATACAGTTCTGGGGAGACTTCCAAACTTGCCGTTATGGGAATGACGTCACTGTTGTACGAATGACATCACTGACTAACCAATCAGGTTACAGAAATATTTCCAGATAAGATTTTCATATTGGATGTAAGATAGGCACCGTTTTCACTTAGGACCAATCGGACATCATAAGAAGTCTTTTGGTGAAACTCCGTTCTCGATATGACCATCCATTCAGAGGAACAGCGATAACAAGACGTTCAAGAGGGCTGTCATGATGGCTATATTGGATATCAGACTGGCATCCTTTTTTTTTTATTTAAGACCAAAGTTACGACTTTATGGCCTAATAATATGTAACAGAAAGAAAGTGAAACAAACAAAATCAAGTACAATCAACAAGCAATTTTTTTCTAGACAATTAAAGTAAAAATTCCAAAAGCACTTACATCAATGTGAATTAAAGTCCAAATAATCCATTAATCCTAAGTGTTATAATCACAAGTCCAATATATTGAATGTTCCGAATAAATTCCAGTAGCCTTGAAGATACTGATATGCCATTAGTCTGAATGTCCTGATGTGAAGTAGTATTGAATGTCCTGATGTACCACAATGATGTAATCAAGAATGTCTTTAAATGATTTCACAAAAATCCTAAAGTCATGTATTAATGCCAAAAAGTCATAAAGTCTATGAGCACTTTAGTATTTCCAATGAATATAAATAAATAATTCCTCTCTCTGAATTTGCTCTGATTTCCACAACACAACCATAAACATCTGATTAATAAACCAAATTACTTAAAGATTGATAGTTAGCATAGGAATGAATACTACTTACCAAACTTCCTATATATAAACACAGGTCATTAGCATAGGAATGAATACTACTTATCAAACTTCCAATATATAAACACAGGTCACCTGACAGAATTTTCTAGAAAATCATATGGCTTACCGGACAAATATCAGTAATTCTAGTACTAGAAACAAGTATAATTGTAAACAAAAGCAACCCTGACCACGAATTCTAAGTAAACAACTTGTTGATATCCTATAACAAAGGACAAAGTTAAATATGTAGGACAAAAAGTTAAATATGCAAATATTATACATAACACTAACTAGATACCAAAATATGTCTTCTAGTTGCCATGGGTACCAAACTGGAGATCATATCGACACCTTTTTATTTAGGACCAACTAGACATCATAAGAAGTCGTCTGGCGAAAACATCGTGACTATATAACTTTCCGTTCAAACTTTTTTAGATGGCTGCCGTGGAAGTCAGATCGGCAACATTTTCATTTAGGACTAGCTAAAGAGCATAAGAAGTCTTTTAGTTAAAATCCCATGCTGATATGGCCATCCGTTAAGAAGGCGTAGCGATAACAAGATTTTTCAAGATGACGGCCATATTGGATGTCATATAGGCACCATTTTTATTTGCGACCAAACAAGCTCTGAGGTGAATGTGTGAGTAAAGTTTCATAACAACCATCCAAGTAATTTAGGAGAAGTACCGATAAAAAAAATGGTGTTAACGGACTGACGGACATGAGGCCATCTCCCACAAACCAACAATATTTTATATGTATTCACATCGCCAAAAATACAATACAATGTAAATTATATGTATATATATATATATATATATATATATATATATATATATATATATATATATATATATATATATATATATATATATATATATAAACATATTTATATATATATATATATATATATATATATATAAATATATATATATATATATATATATATATATATATATATATATAAAGGTATGAATTGTATTTGTTTGAGATAAAATATTTCAAATATTATACGTCAGCCATAAGGCGGAACGTATCATGTTATGACATTGTATGTTCGTCCGTCCGTCCGACTGTCCCCTATTTCGTGTCCGCACAATAATTCGAGTTCTCCACCAACTACCGTTACCAAACTTTGTAAATAGCTTACATTTGAGTAAGGAAGAAGCCTACATATTTCTAGGCCGAAAGGTCAAAGGTAAAGGTCACTGTGACTGAAAGAAGACAATTGTTGTACACAATAATATCAGTTCCACACCACAGACCTGGACTAAGCTGTATGGATGGTTTGCACTTGGGGAAGGGAAGAAGTTCTCTATTTGGGGTCAAAAGGTTAAACGTCAAGGTCATGGTGACTGAAAGAAACATATTGCTGATGCACAAAATTTTCAGTTCTCGAACATGTACTTTGAAGAAAGTTTCTTGACAGCTTGAACTTTGGATCAGAAAGAAGGCTGGTGATTTTAGAGTCAAAATGTTAAAGGTCATGGTCACTGTGACTGAAAGAAGAAAAATGGTTTGTGCATAATAACCTTAGTTTCAGGACTTGGACTTAAATATGCAAGAGGTCTATTATTTTTGGGGTCAAATGTCAAAGGTCAAAGTCATTGTCACTCAAAAAATTATGGGTTTTGCAAAATAACTTTTATTCAGGATTAACTTCCTTTACCAAATTGTGGGTATCGCTTGTATTAAGGGTAATAAAGAAGCCAATACATTGTGTGGTCTAAAAGTCAAAGGTCACGGTCATAGTAAGTCTAATAAGAAAATAATGGTTTCTGCACAGTAAGTTCAAGACAGCATACCTTGACCAAAGGTCCAGGTTATTGAGACCCGTTGGTCAATAATCTCAAGAGTCAACCATGCCCTTCTAGTGCCTACACAGAGGTGGGCAATTTAACATTGATCAAAGCCGTTAATAACATAGGACGTATGTAAGAAAAGTCTTGTTGATTACGTGATTCTTATGAACTTATTTTGGTTTGTTCATGTGACAGTAATTAGCATGGAATTATTTGGTCGATCCCTAATGGTAAAATTTCTCACAATAAGTTGCGTTTGTTAATCTCTCTCTCTCTTTATATATATATATATATATATATATATATATATATATATATATATATATATATATATATATATATATATATACCACCCTTGTAAATGCCTGTGATCTCGAATGAACGTTCCTTTTGATTTGTAATTTATGCATATTTGCAATATGTAGTGAGTTCTATTTTCACTTGTACTATTTTTTATTAATATTGCATCATATTATGTGACTTGAATCATGAGTAGCATAGGAATAAATTAATATTACCCTAAATTTATAATTACACCTTATTTTAGTTTATACTGTCATGACAGACTTTAAACTACTTTATATAATATCATGATTATTGGAGATTTTTAATTTACAGTATTTAATATCAGCTACCTTTTCACCTATTTGTGTGATAGCAAATCTTGTACACTTATAAGAAAGAATAAGCGTACATATATAAATGTGCATGGATGACCATAATATTTGTACTTATACGAGGGCTATTTACAAGTTCTGAATATTAATCACTGTACAACAAAGTTCTTTATAAGTAAACAAGTACACCAGTGCATGCTCTCAAAGTACTCCCCATGAACCTCCATTTTAAATGCCATTTTGTATTCACTTTTGTTGTTCATACACTAGAAAAGTGCACTTCCATCCACATGGCGGCTTTCAAATTATCTGCCCCTCAGCTGATATTTGATAACAGGATTCAGCCAAAACTCACTTGCAGCCCCTCAAAACTGTATGGAGGAAGTGGCAAAGTTTGGATCCTGTGTTCCTTCAGGAAGTCTGTCAAGACGGCGGATTTATGCGCCGGTGCGTTGTCACGGAGTAGATGGATACCTCGGGTACCGGTGTTCGGACGGGTGGTTCGGTTGTGTTCCACAGCTTTTGGCAACACTTTGGAGGCATACAAATGTCCCATGGCACTAGCAGAGGTCAGGCAGAGGTACCTGAACGACAGGGCCTTTTGCATTGAAAAATAATGCGTATAAAACTCTCTTGACAATACGACTACGTCGAGCGATTTGTGGTCTTTTATTCGATCCCGATTTTATTATTTTCTCTTGAGTCGGGCTCAAAAAAGTAAATCCATGTTTTATCACCTGTGACAATCTCATTCAAATGTCTCTGTTCAGCCTTTTCATATTTGGTTAGTAGCTGCTTGGCAATTTTTCAACCCGAGTCTGGTTTTTCTTTTATCAGCCGTCAACAAATGCGGGACCCATCTTACGCAAACCTTTCCGCGCTTCAATTGATTCTTCGATTTATTAAAAACAGCTGACGAATTAATGCCTGTGATAATAGAAATATTTTCCACTCTATATCAAGCAACGATCTTCCAGAACGCTGGTCATCTTCCATGGATTCGCGAACATCTTTAAAACGATAAAACCACCTTAAAATTGTAGGACATGACTGATAATTACATCCGTAAACTTTATCCAAGTCGGTCCTGATATCAGTCAAAGAGTAACATAAGAGCGACCGGATTTTACAGTATGCTCTTTGCTCAGTAGCAGAATTGTTTCTCCCTCTCCGGCATTTTTACGTCACTGTCATTTACCTAAGTTACGTCAAACGCATATATATGCAGGTGTCTGGTCCAGCGTGCTGTACGTGCATCTGCAGGTCATTTGATAGAACGTTATTTTGTCTATCGATCGGCATCAAACGTATTGACAGATTCGAAGAAACTAAAAAGTTATAACAAAATATTCATAACTTTTCAAATACCGCTCGTATACTTCCATATTTTGGACATACCATATTTTTGAACATGGTTCATCCATTGAATTAGAAATGTATATTTACATTTTGCCTGCTGCCAAAATCGATGCATTTTGTGTTAAAATATATGCGTCTATTTTCTTTTTTCTTTTTTCTTTTTCTTTCAACAAAGGACCCGGATAATTAGCTAACCTCAGTGACCAATAGAAACATACTAGACAAGCGTGAACTTGTGTCTCGGCTGTCAGGACGGCGTAACCGAGTACAGGTAGATAGGGCGAAAGATGCAACGAAGGTCTTTGTCTGCTGTGTGAAAGCTAGGTCTTTGTCTGCTGTGTGACAGCTAGCAACTGACCAATCAAATGTCACTTTATATAAATAAACAAGCTTCTCTGTTTTAAAGGTCAGTTGCTGTAGCGATTGTTAAAAGTTGGCTTAAATGTGTATTTATGAGTCTTTAGGTTACTCTGAATACGGTTCTAACTGTTTGTGAATGTAATCTCACTAATTTCTTATGCAAAGAAAGTATTCAAATTTATTCACTGCGTGACTGCACGACGCTAAAATATGGCTTCATCATCGAACTCTCAGAAGACCCGCGTGAAACAAACGCAGGCAACCACTACAAACCCTAATAGTAAATCGGGGGCTCACTGGGACTCCCGCAATAAATCAATAAGAAAAATCGGTTTTAACCCACATGCGACCGAATCTTATTTGTCACCTTCGGTCATCGCTAGAGGCAGCGGAGTAAGGGTAAAGACATTTGTTTGTAGAGACAATGGTGCAGATTCGAGTCATGCTATCTCTAAATTTTATTTCTCACGGACCCGCAGGTTTTTATTTGCTGCATGTAGTTGTCCAAAACATGTTTTAGGAAATATTTAACGCAGAGATAAGAAGAAAAAACTTGTGATAGTTATTATAAACCGTGCCGTTTATAGCAAACATGTTTCAATGTGAACGAACTATTTGAAACTGCACCGTGATGGTATGTTTCTTACTCGGTCAAAGAATGATCATTAGTTATTGGATTGATAAAACTGTATTGGTGTGCTCACAAGTGTGCAAGGTACCGGTCAAAGACAAATTTAGAAGAGTGATTTCCGTTGTGAAACTGGTCATCAAGAGATTACATAAATATCTGGACCGTTTCCGTCAAACTTCATAAGTTCCGGTGTTTTTAAAAACTTGTCACTTCTGTTTAGGCATCATGGGATTTCGGATTTTATGCAAGATTTACTGACGTCCGAAATTAAAGAGCTTGACAAAGTGCAAAACTTACGCACCTCCGAAGCTGACGATTTAACAACGGAAGTGCTCCATAGAGCATGGGCAATTTTACGTTTTGCAAAACCACAAGTTAACACATTTTACGAAGAATTTTACTTGGTACAAATTACAATCAAGACATATATTAGATTGAGTTTAGAAAGTCATCACAACCACACACGTAAAGGGACCAAGTGTTCGGAATTATTTTGTCAGACTCTTAACAACGTGTCAGCCATGCTGGTCGGCGTAGGGATAATATACAAATATGGATAGTAAATCGCCAGATAGCAGAGGCGCTTCCTTAACGGCGATGGTGCAGAGTGCGTTTCCGTAAGATAAAGAGTGCAGTCTCTATCGGACATTTTTTTTCTTTCACGATTCACACGAGTAATTTCCCTTGTATAGACTGATTACCAGCCAATAATACAAAAACATCTGTACCATTTATTGTAGGAAACACAGGCCAATCTATATTGGTCAGAGTTAATTTTCTTGATTCACCAGAGTGCTCTTTTCTTGAATAGACGGGCATGGAAAAGTACCAAACAATAAGCAGTTCATGCCCTATGAACACTGATAGATATAAAAGACTGAGCACTTAAATTTCATTCGGAAAGGTCATACATTAACTGACTTGTGGGTTACCCTCTGATTTTTATTGCACAGTTTAAAAAAAAAAAAAACAAAACAACAACAACATCGAAACGTGGAACAGGTACTTCTTTTGCTACTTAATTACGAATAAAAGCGAAAATATACAAGGGAAAAGAACTGATTAAGAAAATAATATTGTGAGGCACATATCGGAATTAGTTATTGTTAGAGATGTTTCGTATTTTTTCGCTAAAATTCATTTTCTTTCTTTTTTGTTTTTTTACCGCAGAACCCAGTACACGCAGTGCTAAATATATCTGAACAGAGTAAACATTTATGATAAAAGAGCCCTGCATCCCTCAGAACACTGGCTTCAAGATAACTTTACAGTTACAGCCATTTCAATCTGAACATACTTCTGTGCATTTTCCTCTCTAGAAAAACAAGGAAGATGACGTCATCTGTCCGTTCATGTGTACATCTGTTGTCTGATCCGTATAAACATTTGCCAAGACGGTAATATCTATTTTCTGCATTATGGGACTGTAATTGGACTTGGAACATAAATTCAATAGGGGCCTGCAAGTTTGCGAATAATTCGCATGCTCAGGTGTCAAACGTTAAGGTCATGGGGCGAAGGTCAAGGCAGAGTGGGGTGGTGACATTTACTGTAATGGGTATATACTTTTCTGGGTATATATTTTGCTGAAGAATACATGAATTTGGGACGCCGCTAATGAAAAGGGTACATGTGCATGAATGAGTTGACTCCTGATGATTAATTTAAGATCTGTGTCCAGATATATCTGAACACGGAGAAACGAACTACACCAGCATACATAAACGACGTTAAACCACGCAGAAGTCAGTCTATACATAAATATGTTTATGTCTCCCCAACAACCTGGGAAAAGGTATTAGTCATTATAAATCACCGTTTGAAATGCCTCACTCCACCAATATGAATGCGTCCGGGATCTCTGAACATTAAATCATAATAAAATATGTCACTGGAGGGGGTATTAACAATATATCATGATTTTTCTGAAGACTAAAATAGAACAGATGGCTAATATGCCGAAGGGGTGGATTAATTTATCTTCAACTCTATATGGCTTATTTGATGTTCTATCAAGTTCCATGGGACTTGGATGAAGAAAATTGGTTGGCTGATTAGTGTTAAACGGTACATCAGCGCATGAAAGGCTATTTCGTGCCAATGCAGTGGTAGTAAGTACCTCCCCCAGACTTCGAAGATTAGGATTGGGGCATTTTCGTGTGGGAAAACATATAATTATATGGTTTATATTACTTAGTACTAGTATAATACACACGGTACTACGTGGTTAATATAGCAAGGTTTATCAAAATTGCTTTAAACTCTGCTTTACCGTGTGTACGAGTTCAAAGCTAGGACAGAGGATATCGATGTCAACAATTCTTGAGGTAATTGAGTCATGCACTGAAGTATGTTAGGATATACATTTTGTCTCTAAAAAAATGCGAATAAGAACAAGAGATCCATACTATATATTTAGTACACTCAATATGAGCTTATCGAAAACCATATTTGCAGTTTGGAAGTGAATTGTACAAAGATTCAATTTTAGTATTTTCCAATATAATGGCCGTTATAAGAAACAGTATCCATATTTAGAATAATTAAAGTGCCGTTAAAAACCGACAAGCAAGCATTCTGCGAAATGTTTGGGGTATACGAAGATTTTTCTATCGATTCCTGCACAACAATGACCGCCAGTACAGAAAATAACTTCCGAGTACAGGGGTTGTCCAAGTAGGTGGAAAGACCAATAACATGTCGCTTATCGATTCGTCCAACATGGCTGCGATCCACCATCATGTTTTCCTTTTTTTTTTTTTGTTTTGTAGACTATAGAAAACAGTATAATCCTAATAAGGTTCAGCTTTTCCAAGTGGTTACTTTGCAAATAGAGTATATAGCTGATTTCATCCAGGTATTGTTATGTATATTGATTTTATAATATGTCTCCATGAGGTAAGTTGTACTTTAGTCATTTTGTAAACAACATATTTACATCATTTGAGTTCAAGGTCAGTCTTGTTTACATAGCATTTGACAATTAGATTGGAATTTGCCATATCTTGATGTGAGAAAAGTCAGGTACGCAGAGGGAATTTCCATTAGAGTTACTCATATTCTAGAATATTCTGTCAGGTTACCTATCCTTATATTTATACAGGTTTGGTAAACAAGATTTCATTCCTATACTAAATTTAATATTATTAAGATCAGTCTATTAGGGAATTTATTTTAGTAATCAGATGTTACAGTTGTGAAAATCAGAGCAAATTCAGAGAGAGGAATTATTGATTTGAAATATTCATTGGAATTACTAAAAGTGCTCATTCTCGTATTGGATTAAAACTCTACTTTGAGATTTATGTGAATTTATTCAAAGCTATTCTGAATTATATCATTCGGTCAATTCAGAACATTCAAGACTACTAACACATCAGGACATTCAAGGCTACTGGATTTCATTCGGAACATTCCATATTTAGGACTTGTGATTATGACACTTAGGATTATTGGATTATTTGGATTTTCATTCACGTTACTGTAAGTGTCTGTTGAATTTTCACTTTATTGCTTGTTGATTTTACTTACATTGTTGGTTTCACTTTCTTTCTGTTACATTATTTGAAGACCTAGAGTCGTAAAAGCACGTCATACTTGTTATTTGCAAAATAGCTGATGAACATAATTATCGCCGAAAAACGCCAGGATTAGCTTATTTACTATCAAATGCAGATACAAAACTTGAACTGTCTGATCTTCTGTACAGTCGTTCATTTTGTTTGTTGTTATACGGAATTTCCGATCAGAAGACCAACACATCATCGCAAGCCACGGGCGAATATCCGCTACACTATCTTTTCATCCGTGGCTGCCTGCAATAAGATTTTCTTGGTTTAAAAACAATAAATATGCAACAACAACAAAAAATACGTCATCAACCAGCCAATCAAATAAGCTCTTATACATCAATAGACATCGCCTCATATTGATCGATACGTGACTGTGTTTGGAAGAGAAAATCTGACTGGCTCGCTCAATCAGCATGAAATGTCATATTGGGTCAATCTTCCGAGAAACTTTTACTCAGGCTCGCAATGATTGGTTCTACATGTTTATGGATATTCATGAGAAACGTGGAGCTCTTATCGTAGGCAGCCACGCGTGAAAAGATAGCGTAGCGTATTTTCGCCTGTGACTTGCGCCGATGGAACCAAATACACGACTTGTTCTGTATCAATTTATCAGTTAGTATACTGGGTATTTTTCGCGGACGTAAAATTTGGAGGATTTTGTTCAAAAATGGCTTCTTAAATCTGCTAGTTATACTACAGCGACTGCAGACCTAGATATTTTATAAAATTGAACGTAGTATATTTGACTAGATTAATGTTCACGATCCAACTATGAGACCGCTAAAATTTCAACAAAATCCATGTCCTCCCAATCTACGTTATACTGTAAAAGGAGGGTGCAGGGTAACACATTTTTATGAATGGAATGGGTGCATTATGTGTATGCGTGCGTATATATATATATATATATATATATATATATATATATATATATATATATATATATATATATATATATATATATATATATATATATGTGTGTGTGTGTGTGTGTGTGTGTGTGTGTGTGTGAAACAAGTCGATTTTTCAGTTTCAGCTTGTAAACCCCTTATTTTAATACAGCTAACAGCTGCTTCCTATTAATAAAGTCGGCTACTGTCTGTTCTATTTTTGTTGTCGGAAATAAGTACAACTGTATTGTTATCTGCCACAGGAAGATATTTCATTAGAATTTAGTATTCTTTACCTTGTATCTCAAACAAGTTGAGATAGACAACTGAATGGAAAGGATGCAACCAAAATATGCAATTAGTACCATCTTTTCTCAAGCCTTCTGAGAGAAAAACGTGTTTCTGTGTATAATTGTCTGATGATTGACTTTTGCATGATATAAACAAAAAACGAATAATGCTGTAAAATGGTAGATATCTGCACGTGCTTTCGCGAGCTCAACCAACAACGGCGTAGATCTTAGTATTTAAGCGCCAATAGATCTCGTTCTCTGCACATCAGCTGAAAACTAAATTTATTTGAAAATACTTCTTGGATACTCTTTATGTTGCAAGCTTACTTTTTATACATTCCACACAAACATTGAGAACTATTAAGCATTAGAAGGGATTTTTAGTGTCGAAAATTCACTCAAACGATGGAAATGTGCTGGTTCAAAGATAGATTGTTTGATCAAAATCTGATAAAATATGCAGCCTCTAGTGTGGTAACAAGTTCAGCCAAACAGATCCCAGAACTTATCATTAATACGCTTAAGCTCTGGTTTATCAGAGATCTGGATCATATACACCTATATAGCAAGTTTAATCACAATTTGATCAGAAATGCAGGATACAGAATGGTAACAAGCAATTTTTGACGGATGGACCATGCAAGACGGACGACGGAAATCGCATGACTGACGCAGGACCAAGCCATGGGCTATCTTGGCTTAAAGGCCAGGTGACCTCAAATGAACTACATCTTCTGGGCTGATATACAGAACTTTTATATTGTGCACCTAATGATCACGAACTACAAGCTATACATCAAACCATTGTCTTTCATGGCGGGTTGATGTTGTTCTTACAGTAATTTTTACTCAGGTAAACTTAACATGCAACTAATTTTTACTGATTTTACGCACGTTTCTTACGTCAAATCCACTTGAACATAGTATAGTCGCATATTTCTACCCTCTACGCTGGGTCTGCTATACGAGTGGACCCAGCAATTACTTCAGAGATCGAAAACAAAGTAGCCTGTCAGCTGTTTCATAGTATGAGTAAGGGATTCATACAGTTTTCGTTTTATTTCACTGTTAAGATTCTTAATATTCCTACACTAAATTAACATGTCTAAAACTCTCGAAAATATAATCAGCATAAAATTATCGTAATAATACGAAGACAATTTACATCTGTGTTCATAAAGCATGTAAGATAGCATCACACAACTGAAGAATCAGGTTTATATGAGAAACTATAAGGAAAATATTTAGTTCCCTAGAAGCCATGACAAAATGTCTTTGAATGAAAAGTCGCGATGCAGTGTTTGAAAAATTAATCTCTGACTGACGCGGAACCAAACGTTTTGATTCGATTTATCGGTTCGAGATCGCAGATAACTGAAGACATAGTGCCAATTGGAGCGATCCGTTTGATTGATGTCAAATGTTTGAGTGATTAGGTGTTTCAGTTTTTGTAGGTTTTACTGTCATTGATACCTGGTAAATAATATATGCATTTATATATATCGTGAAAATAAGAGTGTGTATTCTTTATCCTTTACTGGCTTAAAAAAAAAATTGTATCGATATAGTTGCCATTAGTATTTTCTAGGAGTTTATTCTGTTCTCTATTCTGGACTCACCATTGGTATTTGGAGGGTGTTACTTTTGTACTATTTGCATCAATATCGTATTAAAGTAACTTGTATTAACACATCAACCATGGCCAGTTCTGTATAATACGCTGTAAACAACATGGAGGCCGAAATAAGGTCATAAAGTTTTATTTTCACACCCAACTAAACTTATATATATATATATATATATATATATATATATATATATATATATATATATATATATAGGACACGTATGCACAAACGAAACCCTTATAAAAGAAGCGAACATCGTGAATGCATCATGCTGAAAAGAGATGATTTTTTATTCGATCTCCTTTTAAAGACATTAAAAAGATTATTAGCAGGATGGATGACAGCTTCGATGAATACTTTTAGAGTGCGGACCAAAGAGCTAAATACGGGTGAGATAACCCCATATAATACGGTGATGTACCTGTTATTTACAAATAATCCCGTCCCGACACAGCTTAGATTCCTGCTGTGCTTTTTCAAGGTAATCTTACAAACATTATGATGTCCGGTTTACTAGTACGTGATCCTAAGCTGGGGTCTTTATATCGATTTTAAGGTGCCTTCTTAATAAAACCGAATATTTCAATACATAAACATATGGTAAACAAAGTACATGAATGGTACATGAATGGTTGGATGGATGTGCTTGTGTGTGAACGGCAAAAGCAATCGACCAAAAGTAAAGAATGATTTGATAAAGGTTAATTTTCTTTAAATGTGATGTAAAGTCACAGACTCAGCTAAATATTATTTGCTTTACATACTTGCATAATTATCATCACTGCCTAGAACTCGAGTTTGATTACATTTTCATGCTCAGATAGTACTGTGATTAAAGGAACAGAAGTTTCACAAACCTGGGTGGTCTAATTTTCAATTAGCGAGAGCGAGAGTCTGTTCTTTTTTTTTTTTCGCTACTATAACGGCGGCATGTTCCATGCAGTTGCTCCAATTGAATTACGGTGCACGTGCCCTATGTAATCAATTTAGCCCTGCAACGATTCAACCAGCAATGGAAATTGGGTAGTCTGAAAAATTCATTTCAGTGGGGTTAATACGTTAGAAGCTGAAAACAATAATAGTTTGAGATTTCGGGTTCTAATGGTCAAAAAGGATATGTTGACATTCCTGAGTCTACGATATAAGGTTGAAAAATAGGTTACAATTAATAAAATTAGGGCAATGTCTTATTCTTCATGTTTAAAGCTGATGTCGTCAATACACTTCAGGTTAGGGCAAAGTTAGAATGGTTTTCATGAGTTAGTAAAAGAATTTTAGTCTTTGGCTGTCATCCATTAAATATTCCAACCTTAAAATGCACTTCGACTACCGTATATACTTGTAACTAACCTAACAACCCGCACAATTATACCAATCAGCACCTTCTGAAATTCCGTTATTAAACTAAACAGTTATTTCTATGAAATGTGTCCAGGAAGATCGAGATGCCGATACCTTTTGAAAAAGTATTTCACACTTTGAAAAGATTATTGTATGAACAATATGCAGCATGGTTCATATTAAAACAAATTTCACTTTCGACCATCAAAAGCGTTGGATAGCAGTATTAGAAAATCCTGGGTCAGTACCAATCTTTTTGGAGTAGAGGGAGCTATAGTAAACACTCAGATATCGTTCTGTTCTAGAGGGAGTTACAGTAAACACTCAGATATCGTTATGTTATTATGTTAACTATAGTAAACACTCAGATATAATTATATTCTAATGTTAGCTATAGTAAACACTCAGATATCGTTATATTCTAGAGGGAGCTATAGTAAATATTCAGATATCGTTATATTCTAGAGGGAGCTGTAGTAAATATTCAGATATCGTTATATTCTAGAGGGAGCTGTAGTAAATATTCAGATATCGTTATGTTCTAGAGGGAGCTATAGTAAATATTCAGATATCGTTATATTCTAGAGGGAGCTATAGTAAATATTCAGATATCGTTATATTCTAGAGGGAGCTGTAGTAAATATTCAGATATCGTTATGTTCTAGAGGGAGCTATAGTAAACACTCAGATATCGTTATGTTCTAGAGGGAGCTATAGTAAACACTAGATATCGTTATGTTCTAGAGGGAGCTATAGTAAACACTCAGATATCATTATGTTCTAGAAGGAGCTATAGTAAACACTCAGATATCGTTATATTCTAGAGGGAGCTATATATATCGTTATATTCTAATCTTAATAAAACTTTTCAAATTCATTTGTTCAAAAATGTAGATTTAGTTCCTTACATCGTTATCCTCTTTGTCTTTATCCAGGAAATCCCATTATATGGCTGCATCATAAAGCTAGGTATTGGATATTGTTTTCTCAACCTTTAGATACTTCATTTTTTTAAGTACTGTTTTTTGTCAATAAAAAGATTCTGGTAGTATTCTTTCCTTCATTATCAACTGTTGTTGTGGGTTTAACGCCATTTTTCAGAACATGATAGGCTATACATTGCGGCCAGTTTTATCTGGTGGAGGAAGAACCCGGGCAAACCCCGGGAAGAACCACCGATCCACGGAAAACTGCTGGCAAGCTTTCTCACATATCGACATTGGCCGAGCCCGAGACTCGAACCGAACAGAGGTGAGATGGCAGTGATCAGTAAAGGCGAACGCCTTAGACCACTCGGCCACCCGGGGCCCCAGATGTTCTCTCTAAGGATATCAGCTAGTAGAGGTAAATTTCACGGGTCTTTTATCTCCATAAAGACAAATTTGTTTATGAAAGTAGCAGGAGAGACTACTTATTCAAGACAAAAATAAGAGAAAAAAAAAATCTGTATTGGACATGGTGTTTACTGAAAGGTCACATCTACAGGTTCTTCTCATGGTCTGATTACCGTATAACCTGCAATTTTAACTGCAGTCCTATTTTCTCTTTTTTTTTTTTTTGCTCTCTAAATGAAACAGTAAGCCCCCCGCCTCCCAACACCCCCCCCCCAAAAAAAAAGCACAATATGTAAGATGTAAATTTCAAGCATTCGTTTGCGTAGGGTCGTAGAACTGACTGACACCATTGCACCCAGGGATCTAATGAAATGCTAGTAGTTTTTTTTTTTCTTCCTCTATCTTTCTTTTTTTTTTTTGTTGGTTCGAAATAAATGTGGTCTCTCTAATTGTCAAGCGAAGAATAACATGTATGTATCCATGTATCCCCCACCCCCCACCCCCCAAAAAACAAAAAAAACTACCATGCTATGAACTCTTGCAAAGTTTAAAACTTATTGAGAGGCATCAGTTTTGAGGAAGATTATTCCTTAGATTTCTCCTCATCGGACAATAGTCTACTAAGGTAACTACCATATAATAAATGAACTATCAGTTCCAGTAAATAGAACATTAAAACCTTCCAGCGATGGAGCCTTCAAAATGAATTGCTCTGACAGGAACGATGGACCAAGTTTGCTTTGTTGTCATGTATGTCAACTAGATGTGTCCAGATCACTACCAAATAAGCATCACTACTATTAACATATACACCATATTGGACACTGACTCCTCCTTTCCGTCTTCCAAACATGCCTCTACGGTATTGGTTGAAGAAAAACACACTGATACTGGTTCAAATCGGTAAAAAAAATCAAAATACTCTGGATGAAAAATTAATTGGAAATCTCCAATTGCCTAATTCCCTGCATTATGCTCTTTTCTTGTACTAATCTACTAATCCCTGTCAGGCAATTATTGTAATATCTACTAATCCCTGCCTAGCAATTATTGTACTAATCTACTAATCCCTGTCTGGCAATTACTGTGCTAATCTACTAATCTCTGTCTGGCAATCGTTGTACGGACTGAAGTGTTTCTTTGTAGTGTTGACAGACATGCATTCTTTTCTAGGTCATGCAAACAGGTTGTTTTATCAGTATATTACAGGTTTACATGCATATTGGTTACATATAGCACTTTTAGGTTAGATTTAGGCCCTGCATCTTTTCTTACAAGTCGTTATTACAAGATTTTGTCATCAGCCGGTTGAGTGCGTGTATGGTACGTGCACTGCAATGTAAATGGTTTCACATTTTCTTTCCTTTTTTTTAATGAAAAGCGGCATCTCATCTGCAAAGTAATCAGAACACACAATCTAGAAATCGTTTTCTTTTCTCCTGTCTTACATTAAGCAGCGACAGAGCATTTCGTTTGTAGCTATATCATCAGTCAACGAATATGAGATGTCAAGTCAACAACATTGAAATGCATGAGCTGCTGCAATCTTAGCCTTTGAAAGGTCCAAGTAATCTGGACATCAGAAAAATCATCTTCAAATTGTATATCAAAAAATTTGCACGTGCATATGCGACTGAATAACGCTCATTAAACACCAACACTATCGGTACTGTCAGTTCTGATAAGACGCGCAACAAATCTGTTGACATGATTTATATTTCTGGATTGATTCTTCTTACTACAAATGTTCACACTTTAAACAACAGAGGGTTGGACTTAACCTTTCTGAGCTTAAGTTAAGACCATACGGAGAAACCTTAACTGAAAACTTAAACAAAACGTTTTTCAAATGACACTGACCTTGCCTCAGGTATGAAGGAAGGTAGGATGAGGGTGGAAGAAGATAATAAAAAAGCTGTGCCTATTGGTTATACAGTTAAAGAATCGCAGAAATCCCTCTAATGTTTTGGAACATAAGACCGTACATCAAGGCTCTAAACTGCAAACTTAAAAAAAACAAAACAAGATTTTCATACGACATGAAGCTTATTTCAAAGATAGAGGATGGGGTGCATGTACATGACAGGTCATTTCGTTGTTACTAATTCTACGAAGTGAATTTAACAACAATCCATCCAAAATTTTGGGGCTAATGACCATTTAGGAAAGAGGCTGCTTGAAACTTTAAGTAAGAATTTCAAATGACCTTGACCTTGCTTGATGGACAGGGGCTGGGGTGAAGGAGATTCTTCAACAGTCCTAGTATAATAAATATCCATCCAAAGGTTTGGAACATATGATCCCACTTCAAAACTGGTGCTGCTGGAATGAGTGACGCCCACGCCCCGCCCTTGGAAGTGCAGGCGAGATATAAAAAAATTTGCAACAATTCATGCATTTATTACATGATATATCATCTTCTTAAAGTTTTTGATACAAATTGTGTAAAAAAGCAGAGACGGAAGAGGAGGTAATGCATGAATCTTAACCTGGGTAAATACAGTACAATACATGGTGGATAAACTCACAAGAAGAACAAACGGTATTTCAGTGACCCTTAGAATTTACCCGGAGGGAGTAATATTTTCTAACATGAGTGCGGCTACCTCCACCCCGTACTTATTTAGAGGCTTCTTGTCTAATTAAGCCACCAAATTATTTTGTTTGAACGTAAAGCTAAAATCAAGTTCAAACATAAAGCTAATATCAAGTTAAAAGTTCAAAATACTGTATAACTTTACTAAGAATAAAGTTTGAATCATACAGTTGTTAGGATGTTCTCGACTACGGTTTCTCACTTTGCATATTTAATATCAATGGCATAAGAATACTACAGGTATGATAACTAATTCGGGGTTGTTTAGCTTCAATTATGCTGAATTTTCAAAATAATTAGGAAATAAGGTGCTAGCACTATTCAGCTCTATATACTTGGGAGCGCACGAATGCCAGTTATAAATACGTTACAAATAAATAAATAAATAAATAAATAAATATATATATATATATATATATATATATATATATATATATATATATATATATATATATATATATATATATATATATATATATACACACACACACACACACACACACACACGGGAACATTATCAATATGTACAGTTGTCACTTTATGAAATCGTGTCTTGTGAAAAGGTATTTTTCTCGAAGAGAGGTTGGAAGTTACTACTTACTATTATGAAACACTGTAAATACATGATTTTACAATAACAGACAGACACACACAGAAAGGACCAAAAGCAGAAGCAGCAGCTACAACAACAACACTAGCCACAACTATAGGAACCAACAGGGATTAAAGTATGCTTTCTATAGAGATTGAAAACTCCCTCAGTTGATGCACACATCATTCTGAATGTTAAGTGATTGCAAATAGAAGAAAAAACAACATGTAAACGGCAACCTTTCTAGAAATGAATAATTTCTTATCGTTGTGATATTTACTGATACAGTCATACTATGTTGGCAGTGATAAATTATTGGTTAAAAGATATCTCTAGAACGAAAGTCATGATGAAAAGAACAGACGTTTGTGTACTTAAGCATTACAGACGATGGCATCAAATGTTCTCTTTACCTTCCATACCATTTCTTTTCCTCCAAAATAAATCAGTACAAGAATAGAAAAAAGAAAGACTGTGTGTGTGTGTGTACACAGATATACACACACGCGCGCGCGATACGATGTGAAGGGTATATGATACCAAGCATTCAAAATATTGATTTAAGAGGATTGAGAATGAGTGTAAAGATCGGCAATTTATTTATCCTAGCTATTCTATTATGAAAATTAATGTAAAGATTGGCAATTTATTTATCCTAGCTATTCTATTATGAAAATTAATGTAAAGATGTGTTACGTAATTATGTATCATTTCTTTAAATAATGGTATAGTTTTATTAGTTTATGACATCTGTATAATAGTCTAATAGGTGTCGTTTTGCAGAGTGCACATATACGGTAATTTCAATGTGACCCAGTACATTGGTCCTGGGAAAATATTAATATTGTTGTTTGAAGCATTAGTCATGTCACGTGAACAGCGCGTGAAGTTTGTCCTTTTGACCTGGATTCTATGTTCAATAAGAAGTCAATACGTTGTTGACTGGTAATAACGTCAGTGCACAGTTACTTTAGAGGTGTCACGTGATTCAACTAGTGAGTTTTGCACTTCTGACCTGACCTGGATTTAGCAATATACAGAGAATGATTCATTTTGTTGACCAGAAGTTAGATTGCAAGATCGTAGTAACTAGATGCTGATTTGAGACTGAACAAGGAATGGGTTTTGTTTGTTTGTAAGACGCAGATTAAGAAAATTATAAATAAGATGTAATCGGAGCGTTCGTCATTCTTTCATAGTTCGTCAGCTTGAGAGGTCATAAACGAGATTGGTTCATTTTGTGTGCTATTCTGCTTCAGAGATATACAGTACATTTTGGATTTAGTACTGCTACTTAAACTTTAAGAATTATTCAGCTCCGTTGGAATTATCGGAAACATTTCTAGAACTTGTGTGATATTCCATATTCACAAGAATTACTTGGAATTAATATTTGGATATAACTGATTCTTGTTAGTACATCAACACTTTAGTGGTTTCATTCGGAATATTCTTCATTCGGAATATTTGGATTAACTTCCGGATCAGTGAACTTTAGAACAATTTAGGATTTTTAAGGATATTCTATACTATAAGTTATTTTTAATTCTTTCACTTTGATTGTTTGTTAAAATATTTTAATATTTTAGGAAATTAAATATTTGTGTTTTAAATCTTGAAAGCTTGTTTGAGTCTTTTCTTTTGTTACATTTACCCCTAGTCGTAACAGATGGGGAATTTATTTATCCTTGCCATTCTAGAATTATAATGAGTGTAAAGATTGGCAATTTATTTACCCTTGCCATTCTAGAATGAGAATGAATGTAAAGATTGGCAATTTGTTTATCCTAGCTATTCTAGAATGAGCACGAGTGTACAGATGGGCAATTTGTTTATCCTAGCCATTCTAGAATGAGAATGAGTGTACAGATGGGCAATTAGTTTATCCTAGCCATTCTAGAATGAGAATGAGTGTACAGATGGGCAATTTGTTTATCCTAGCCATTCTAGAATGAGAATGAGTGTACATATGGGCAATTTGTTTATCCTAGCCATTCTAGAATGAGAATTAATGTACAGATGGGCAATTTGTTTATCCTAGCTATTCTAGAATGAGAATGAGTGTAAAGATGGGCAATTTGTTTATCCTAGCTATTCTAGAATGAGAATGAGTGTAAAGATGGGCAATTTGTTTATCCTAACCATTCTAGAATGAGAATGAGTGTACAGATGGGCAATTTGTTTATCCTAGCTATTCTAGAATGAGAATGAGTGTACAGATGGGCAATTTGTTTATCCTAGCTATTCTAGAATGAGAATGAGTGTAAAGATGGGCAATTTGTTTATCCTATCTATTCTAGAATGAGAATGAGTGTAAAGATGGGCAATTTGTTTATCCTAGCCATTCTAGAATGAGAATGAGTGTACAGATTGGCAACTTGTTTATCCTAGCTATTCTAGAATGAGAATGAGTGTACAGATGGGCAATTTGTTTATCGTAGCCATTCTAGAATGAGAATGAGTGTACAGATGGGCAATTTGTTTATCGTAGCCAGTCTAGAATGAGAATGAGTGTAAAGATGGGCAATTTGTTTATCCTAGCTATTCTAGACCGTAATGCATGCATCAGTTATAATACTTGTTAGAGTTTGATGCGAAAAATGTGACAACTACCCTCCCGACGATCGCTGTGATAAAATACATCTTACTTTTTTGCTACTAAGTGCTTTAAATTATCTTCTGTCTCATGTCTTTTTTCTTTCTTTCTTTATTTCTCAAACAGAAAAAGTATTAAATCTCAGATGACGTATCCCCTTTGAAGCATATGTCAAAAACATAATGGAAAGAAGAAGAAGAAGGAGGAGAAGAAGAAAAGCGACTAGATAGAATGTATAGGAATGGTGGTTCATTGGAATTGAAGTTGAGTTTTCATGGTAGCAAGTTCAAAGTTAAATTTACTTGAAATATATAGAGAGTTAGCAGCAAATAAATTTTCAAAGCAATATTGTGGTACGGTAAGGTATATAAGCAATAAGATCAAGTAACAAGAACCAATTATTATACAGCATTCCTATATTATATTACTTTTTAAGATCTAAAATGTCTGACTGAAGCACGACTGTATCTCCCAGATATTTTTAAAAAATGGTTTCTGACTATATATGACCAGACAATTCACTTTCAAATGACGAAAAACTGTCTATGTTAACACCAAGCACAAACACAAACTTTAGGACGATGCATAAAACGGTTAAATATAAATATATTTTTAAAAACAAATAGCATAAGTTTTGTTGAAAGATCTGCTGATTTTCACTCTTAGAGGTAAGCGGGTCATGCCAGTTTTGAAATTTATATAACAACTTAAATTTGGAAAAGAAATTATTCACTGACAAATTTATGTAACTTGACCGTTACCTCTAATAAAATCGAAAGATAACCATATATTTAGATTTTATTACAGGTAAAGATCAAATTATATAAGTTTGCATTTACTGATTACTTATTTTATTATTGCTAGATTCATCTTTTCCTCTGATTTGTATGACACAAACCCACACGCAAAGAGTTACATATCTGGCAGGTTATATGTTTGAATGTTACATTACTATTGTGGTGTGTTGTTATAAACAGTTCCAGTTGACATGCACCTACAAATAATACAACTTAACACAAAGTAATTCGTTGCTATGGAGATATCAAAGCTAATACTACTGCTACAACAAATATTACCACCTTCACCACCAACAACAAAACAGCAACATCAAGTACTATTACTACTATTCCTACTATTCCTACTATTACAACCAGTTATATACTGACAGTTGTAGTAGCAACAGCAGCAGTACTGGCAACAGTAGCAGTAGCAAAGTTTGAGCAATGTTTCCATTTAGTTAGTAGTAGTAATAGTAGTCGTCATCGTCGTCATAGTAGTAGTGATCAATCTAATTAACATAACGGAGATCTGACAGAGACCGATACGAAGTCGTGTCATGCCGACATTTTGATTCACCAATTAAATTACAGCTTTCACATTTATGAAAGTGAAAAAGGTCATTTGGAACATACCGTTTCTAATGATAACTTTTCTTAACACGAAATGCAACACTTTATCTGATAGGTTACTAAAAATAAGTGACCGGGAATTCCAAAGGTCACTATAACATGAACCTTTATGGGTGTCTGTCAGATCTACTTATGATAAGTAGATCGTGATTTTAATCAGATTGTTAATAGTAGAAGTAGTAAACTGTTGCTTCTTAACCGGTCTGGGCTGTTATCATTCATCCGACCTACTTATGGGAACAAGGTCAAGAGACTGTTACACGTCGTAAATCCAGCTTATAGACAGTGAAGGTTCATAGTCGTATATAAAGAAAATTTGAGGGCAGAGGAAAAGGAATATGAGACTTAAAGACCACAATTAAAGCAGTCTTCCATCAAATGCTCCCACATACGAGTCAATGACCAACAATGCGGGGAGAAAGAAAGGAAATTAGTTGTTGCACTACGACACTAAATATAGTATAATATATGCCAGTGACTTTAGGTCAGCACAAAAAGTCATAGCAAATACTTAACTGATTAGCAAGTGGTTGATGCTAAAAAATAAGGTCAATAATACAGAAGAATCCCTTTGGTTGAAACCATGATTTTATCCAATCAAATTGTAAGCAAGCTTTTCAATATCAATTTCAATGCGAACTCTGATTAATCTAGTCTGTACACAACATGTCAATGTGAACATGTAATAAAATCTAGATCTGTCAAATAGTGTTCATGTATGATATACTTTAACATCGTACATCCGTGAAAATTTAAAAGATGTGCAATCGTTAGTAAGCCAGTGCACATTTCTTAGATTCTAAAATTTTAACAGCCTATTTCTGTCTGATATTTCCATTATAAATACTTCGCTTTTCCAAATCTTTGTACTCTCCCACCCATGCGCTCTGCTCCACCTTCTTTATTCCTCAACAGAAAAAAATCTCGAAAAATTAAATTGTCTATCTAGAGTGCATAAACTTTTGTGTAAGAGCCAAGAGTGTACTTACAGAAATCTCCATCTTTTTCGTCTTTCTCGGCCATGTTTGTGATGCTCAAACACTAATTCGGTCTTTGTAACCTTGGTAGCCGTAAAAAAGTGTGTGGTAGATAAAAACTGGAACAAATCCAAACGGTTGTCAGGGTGAAACCAGGGATGTTAATGGGTTTTTACCTGAATCACCGATTTGCCTGTAGATGCAAACTCGTCCGAAGTTAAAAATCTGACAAGATGTACACAAACAGCAAGAACTATTTGTTATTTGTTATCAGTAAACAGCACACTTCTTGCGATTCCCGAAGTATAAAATCCCCTAAAGTGAGAAAGGTTTGCTGACGAAATATACTCACATTAAGGTATATTTTGTTAAGCACACACTGATGAAACTGTATACCTTCACTGAAGTGGAAAGTAAGCCACGCTTACGTTTCAAAACTTTATTATTTCTTGCAGGCTCAAGGAAAAATACCGAAATCCAGCGTTGGTTGGTTTGTATGTTATGTAAAACAGAGGGACTGTTTACTCAATCGAGGAGTTAAGATTAGACAGTGCGAAGGTTATAGAGACGATATCTATACTCAAGGCGGTGATCGCTAAGAAAGCTGAAATTCATCATTTATGCCATATAAATAAATGTGCGCTTTCACTTTCATGCAAATCCAAAACTAATAGTCTATAGGTCCTCCAATAGAATTCAACATTCCATTGAGTTCGAAAAGTTGACTGATCTTAAACAGATTTGCAAATTGAGTTTCTATCGGCATGGAGTATACCATAACTGACGCGAATCGCCTTCCACACCAGTTAGCTCCAATACTGTATATTACCAAATACAATTAAACAAGTTTATAGTTTTGTTTTTTTCTTTATATAAATCTAACCGAAGCTAGGTAACTTTCTCAGGGTTTAGTACTGCAAATACTCCTTGTATACCCTGATCCTATTATGCGATTACAGATTAGAACAGACAAGGTATATTTATAGATTAGATTAAATTGCCTGTCAGCTTGTATTAGAGGGGTATTTAAATGTTTATGCACGGGCATGTACGGGTGTCCAAGTTTATGGTAGACATGATTGCAGATTAGCTCTCAATATGTCACTTTGAGAGACAGCAATCCACGCTAGATGTGCGAACCCGCTCGTTATTTATGCATAAAAGTCAATGCAAAAAAGAGCATAATATTTTGAAGAAAAAAAAAAGAAAAGAAAAATGTCTCGAAGAGGATGAATGTCAGCAAAACGTAGGATAAAGCTGTACATTTTTTTCACTGTGACTTAAACGATACTTAAAGAAGTTTTTACAATAAATAAAAAAACTTATACAAATCTCCAAAGCCTTTTTTGGAGTAACTCGTCTTGTGGCAGTATCATCAAATGTGTTGGCTAAATTCATTTACAATCTTTTGAAGGAAATGATGTTTATGTGTTTTCCCTGGTATCATATATATTCAATAAAAGATCAAACAAATAAACAGAAGTTAGAGTTTGCTCAAGTTCATAAGGTTGTATGTATGTATGTATGTATGTATGTATGTATGTATGTATGTATGTATGTATGTATGTATGTATGTATGTATGTATGTATGTATGTATGTATGTATGTATGTAGGCATCATGTATGTAGGCATGCATGTATGTATGTAGGCATGCATGAATTAGTAGGGTTTAAAGGCACGTCAGCACAGTACTGACTATATGGTACCAATTCTAAAAGAAAGTTCTAAAAACGGAAATATAAAGAATTTCCAAACAAATTCAGGAAGATACACTTCCAAATAAATGTAAACATGATGTACTACAAAATAAAATACAAAAGGTAAATATGTTAACATTCTTTACAAGGTATACAAACTAAAAGATAAAGGAAAAAGGTATCAAAGTCTTAAAATATGGGGTCGCAAGATATTAGAGTATCTCTGTTTCCAAGGCGAGAAGCGACGTAAATTATGTGTGTGTGTAATTATATATATATATATATATATATATATATATATATATATATATATATATATATATATATATATATATATATATATATATATATATAACCGGTTAACATACCCCTCCATCCCCCCACTCCAAGTATTACACCTTTTCTACGAGTGCTGCTCCTACTAGCACAACCGATATTGAAACCAATCCAGGTCCACGAACAAGGAAAATGTTATTATTCTTGGAGGCTGTAATGAATATTTTTTAGTTCCAAATCAAAACAGAAATATCAGAAACATCATGAATACCTTCAATATTGATAAAGTGATTATTCAACCCACAAGGAAAAAAATAATAAAATAAACAGATCTACATTGATTGGTTACAGACTTGTTCATAATAACATTAACCGTTTCGAAAAGGGGATCTTATAGCCTTTCTGCAATTACCCCGTTTATTGTATTAAAAATCTGATGTGTTGTCAACAACACAGTTTGAAACGAAAAGTGTGGGACTACAACACAGCAAATTATACATAATACCTAGATTTATTACAGAGAGCTGATTGGAACTTGACCAATCTTTTCATTGATGAACAGGCCTGTAAAATTTATAGTAATATTTTAAAAGCAGCCCATTCATGTATCCCGAATAAAACAGTAACGACGCCTCCAAGAGATTCCCCTTTGGTTGTACAGTGATATTAAAAACATTAATTCGGCAACGAAAACGAATACACATTTAGCCAAAAGAGCATATGGCATCCCTCATTATTCTCACTTCACATATTGAAGAAACAAGGTGCGAAGTGCTAACTTAACAAATACCCTTCAAGATGTATCTATCTTATCACAACATTTGTCAAAAGTTTTCAACAACTACATCCAAAATTAATACTTCTCTTATTCCCGGAAAAGTCAATTTCATTCCAGTTGATACAAAGGGAGACAACAGTCATGTCTCTAGCTACAGGCCCATATTGTTACCAAGCTGTCGATCAAGTATTTGAAAGACGTGTTTTGAAACATCTGTATATATTTATCTCACTTCTAATGACCTAATTAGCCATTTACAATTCGGAGGTTTTACAATTATGTGGAAGTTACAATATCTTTTGGCAAGCAATTGGTGAAATTCTGTGACTTAAGCAAAGCTTTTGATAAAGTCTGGCATCGAGAATTAAGACTTCGAAATATTGGAATTGGCGGTAAGTAGTCTTGCTCAGCTGCGACCTGGACCAAACCATGCATTTCAATTGTTTTTTTTTTTTTGTTTTTTTTTTTTGGGGGGGGGAGGGGGGAGACCAGCACAATACTATGAACATTGTTCTTCACCAAGAAGCAATCTGATTAAGATCGAGATCTCTGATATAACTTTTTATAAACAGATTATGATTTTAATCAGATTGCACCAAGACGACGAGTAGAGTAGCGAACAGAGACGAAATGTGATGTGCCAATCGCAGTCAGCAACCCCTGATGAAGGATGCATCACGTGTCCGAAACTGTAGAAAGTAAGTTAAAATTCTCGAGGTAAAGTAAGAAAATGTTTCCATGGATTTAGAGAGAATGTTTGTTTGTGTGTCTGTGTGCGTGTGTGTGCTCCACCCATACAGACATTCAGAGAGAGAGAGAGAGAGAGAGAGAGAGAGAGTCGTATATAATTCACACCTGTATTGATACTGATATGACTGAATGTACAAATTTAGTCTTGCCTCCATTTTAACTGCTGTCTACGTGTGGTCCATTTTTCAGTTTATAGCGATTGGAGGCACCAGCTAGTGTCAGGATGGTGTAATGAAGCTGTCGTTTCTAACAAGTCGAGACCGCAATTTAATTCTAAGACTGTTATTAAAATCGTCAGCTAATTATAGCGGCGAGTTAAAATAACTCTCTTTCTCTCTCTCTCTCTCTCTCTCTCTCTCTCTCTCTCTCTCTCTCTCTCTCTCACACACACACACACACACAGATATTCACACATGCACAATGCACAAACGAAACTAATTCATACTGACTCAACTGGATATCATAATAGTTAAAAACAGAAGAGGATTGAAGACAGAATTTGTAGCTTTTTGTTTAACCTCTGTTCTAGGTTTATAAGGGATGCTGAGCCCAGGGTGGCCGATTGGTCTAAGGCGCTAGCCTTTACAGATCACTCACACATCTCAAGTCTGTCCGCGTGAGTTCGAGTCTCAGCTCGACCAACGTGGGTATGTGAGAAAGCTAGCCGTGGGTCAATGATTCTTCTGGGGGTCTTGGAAGATTCTTCCTCCACCAAATATACTGTCAATCATTTATAGTATATATCATGTAACTCTGTGCACAATAATACTACAAACACTTAAGCTGTGTGTATGATTACGTCTTGTAAGGGACAGGGACTTTCATAAGGTAAACAAAGGCAATTAAACTGTTTCAAGAATGAGTCGCAAACTTCTCATTACTGACTTCTTTAAGGTATGCACGTGTACGTCAAAACGGGTAACTGTGGTAGTTATTTAGCGTAAATTAGACGTGTACGTCAAAACGGGTAACTGTGGTTGTTATTCAAGTAAAGTATATGTGTACGTCAAAATGGGTAACTGTGGTAGTTATTTCTAGTAAAGTAGATGTGTACGTCAAAACGGGTAACTGTGGTAGTTATTAAAGTAAAGTAGACGTGTACGTCAAAACGGGTAACTGTGGTAGTTATTTCAAGTAAACTACTATATATAGATACATTTATAAAGAAATAGATTCAAGTGCCTATCTTACAACAGGATTGAAGAGTTTGTATTGAAAGTATCAGGTACTCCACACTTTACAAAGTGGATCAAGTTGCCCAAGCGTTATCATAGACATGTACAGTGTAGACTAATTTCGCTCAGTTTGATTATGTGCTTTATAATATGGAAAGTTTGTGTCATTTGTGGCATAATTATGAAGCTATTGACATTAGCATAACTGTATCGCTGAAGCATAGCTTTTGTTGTGGTTGCGTATTTGAATATACTGTATCGTATAAGTCAAAGATTTATCTATTGGGAAGCATTTCGATTGATAAAGTACATTAAAGGTTCACATTACAAGAGGAAGAAATAGTTCAATGTATCATCCTGTATATGTTGTGCAAGGTGAGTTTATCTGCATTCAATATTTGTGTACCTACGTTTGTTTTTAAACGATCAAGTGATAAAATAGATGGATTACCCAAAAAATGGTTGAAACTATATACATAGCGCAGATATCTAAGACCGAAGGACTTAAATTTTATTGAGGTAGAAGCTCATTTTAGTTCTTACATGATTTCAGTACATTATTCTCTTCATCCGCAGTCCAAGTACGAAAAACAGTATTATACACGGCATTATTTTACGTATTAAAACATGAAATCCAATATTAATGTTGTATTTTGTATGCAATGCAGTGATAAATGATACAGTTGTGGTCATCTCAGTTCAGACAGATTCAATACAATGAAATTTTAGCACCTTTACCATCAAAATCATTACTGACATTTGAAAGCTCACATATTGTGTGTGTGTGTGTGGGGGGGGGGGGGGGGGAGCGGGGTAAATGAAGAAAGACAACTTCAATAAACAACCAATACAAAGAATTGCGAATTATCTCCCTATTCAATCAAGGGAGAAAACGCGAGCATGTAAGTACAGCATTTACGAATTAATCTCTTTTCAGAAAAGTAAACTAACTATAGGAATAAAATAGTTTGAAAGATAAGGAACAGTTATTACAGGATTTTTTTTTAAGACGGGCTGAAAATGGGCAGGTTTATTATATGATACAAACAAATGAAGTATTTAGAATTGTATAACCTGTGTACACGTGCCTATTTTTATTGTTTTATTAACAACATTAATTTTTTTCTTTATTATAACAAACGGTATCAAGAGCTCGATAATTAAAAATGGAAAGCAGTTTGAAAAAGTAAACACACTCTGCACTTCCATCTGCTTATACTCATGTGTCCTTCACCTTTTACTGCAACTTCCTTTTTCCCTGTATGCCAGTCTGTCTGATTGTCTGTTTGTATCAATGTCTCATTCTTTTACCAGTAGTGTAGAGAGAGAAATTGATGGATTGATGGCTGAATGGATGTTTATAGATAAATGGATGCGTGCATGCATGATGGATGGATGGATGGATATAGATGAATTACTGGCTGACTTGCTTGATGTGGATGGATGGATACATTTGGATGTTGATGATAAGTGGATGGATGGATTAAATGAATCGATGGATGGAGAATATGGGGAGAGGTGTAATAACAGGGACAAAGGACAATATTTAGAACTTAGCAAACAGTGATACTTAATTATTAATATGTCCATGTTTATTTCAGCCAATTTCCTCGTTGTGTAGGTTAAGTGCTTAACTGATGTACAAAGTGTGTTCACGTGGCAATGATGGATTGCTTAAATTACAGGAAAGGCCTCAGTCTTGCCTTTTATAGAACAACGGATAAATTTAGACACCACGCAGTATTTTATTAAAGGCGTTTGCGAGGTTACGTATGATGTAGAACTCTTCTATGATAAATTTAGACACCTCGCAGTATTTCATTAAAGGTGTTTGCGAGGTTACGTATTATGTGGAACTCTTCTATGATAAATTTAGACACCTCGCAGTATTTCATTAAAGGCGTTTGCGAGGTTACGTATGATGTAGAACTCTTCTATGATAAATTTAGACACCACACAGTATTTCATTAAAGGCGTTTGCGAGGTTACGTATGATGTAGAACTCTTCTATGATAAATTTAGACACCACGCAGTATTTCATTAAAGACGTTTGCGAGGTTACGTATGATGCAGACACCACGCAGTATTTTATTAAAGGCGTTTGCGAGGTTACGCATGATGTAGAACTCTTCTATGTAGCAGAGCGAGAGAGAGAGGTTTCACAATACGTCAGCACAGTTTTGGCTATTTCGTACCAATTTGTCTGATTAAAGAAAGAGAGGGGGTATTTAACGGTACTTCAGCACACATTTTGTCTATTTTGAGTCATATGAAACATCTCTATGTGCGCGTATGTGTGTGTGTGTTTGAGAGAGAGAGTATCAGGTAATAAAGGGGCATCTTCTTTCTTTGTTTCCCTTCGACTACCACATCATTTGTGGTCCTTGCTTAGTTCTAATTAGGTTAGATATTATTTTGACCCGAGTTCATCAACTTAACCGACTTTATTTCTGTTGTTCCATGACTTAAACTATTGTTCATAAAAGTAGAAGATTCAGTATTTCGACCTTGAGGGAATTTGTGACACTGGACAGAAGCACCTCTGTTGCTTGATGACGAGAGTTCGGGGACATTTTAGACTAAAACGTGACCATATATTTTGAGGTTAACCTAAACTGAGCGTGCGTGCCGATAAAATATCAAGTGGATACTATTTTGTTGCCTAACTTGATTTTGACACACTGAACGTCTAGTTTGGTCACCTCAAGCGACCTGCATCCCCCTATCCTTATTGACATTGAAAGTCAATTATGACCTGCATCCCCCTATCCTTATTGACATTGAAGGTCAATTATGACCTGCATCCCCCTATCCTTATTGACAACGAAGGTCAATTATGAGAAAAATCTTCAAAAATTAAATTTGTAATGCTTTTTGTAGAACATTATGTGTAGATTAAAAATCCTATCTCCGGTAAAATATACCCCAACCGAATTTCCAAATTTTACCGTTAAAATTAATGAAGAGTTATATTGTCCAAAATTAACGATTGAATTACCTCCCTTGACTAAGGTTTGGGGTCTTCTGTTATGTGCAACATAGAACGGGTCGACTGGTCACTAATGTAGAAGTGCATTGATTGCACTATCATTTGTTCAGTTTACGGTCCCAAATTCAAAAAAAAGGAAAATGGCTGTTGTTTTTCTTGCTTTAATTTCTAAATGAAGAAAAATAGAAAATAGACATCTACCGATTATACTTTGTTAAACAAAGAAGTTGTTGTGAAGAGCTTTCCGAGTAGGCCCTACTGCTCGTTCTTTTTTAATTTTTTTTTTTTTAAGCATAGAAGAAGCGATAAAATCTTCTAAACCGCTAAAATGTTAAGAAAGGATTTAGACATGCTATTTAGGCAACCATCAGGGAAAATGAGAAAGAGAGACAGACAGACAGAGAAGAAGAACAGTAAGAGCAGCAGATCCTAAGACAGTTAAAAGTGTTTACGTGGTACTGGTTGGAATATTCATCTTTTTCATAGGCACTGATTATGACAGCAATGATTACGACATTGACATTTGACGTAAACAAACACTGGGACCATTGCATTCCATGTCTAAATGGATGGTACCCTACAATTTTGTTATGAAATGTAGGATAAGTTATGTCATTTGTCATTGTTTTTGCTTTTTTTTTAATTGAAATGTCTATGAATGAAGTAATACTATTACATTACTTTAAATCCTGTTATTTCTTCTCATCCAAACTTTTTTGTGACTTTTGTCCTGTAACGTTTTCTGCCAGGTAAAAGTGTGACATTTTATCAGTTACTTTTTTCTGTGACTGTCTTTCCGTTTCCAGAAATTTGAACTGCAAACACATATCTTCATTAAACCTTTGTCTTATAGATTTAGGATGGAGAAATAAGAGCTGCAAACATCAAGTAGATTTAGGATGGAGAAATAAGAGCAGCAAACATCAAGTAGAACATGATGAATATTATATTAGGAAATAAGGGGTTACATTTAAAGGGGTTGGAGTCGCCTGTGTATACCATTTCAAAGAACTGCAGTTTGTTTTAGAAGAGTTTTTGTCGATAATTTTACTAAGAAGAGGCCTAAGTGTGCCGGATATCGATCACCTGGCAGTTGGCATATCTCAGCAAATTCACACACGTATTGAAACTGTAGAGGGGAAAGAAAATCGTTGAGCACAGAGTTGCTATATCATCAGTTAATGTTGGTATGATTTATCTTCTTTACTAGACCATATATAGTTATACACACGCACACCAAACACACACAACCACACACACACACACACGTATGTATGTATGTATGTATGTATGTATGTATGTATGTATGTATGTATGTATGTATGTATGTATATATATATATATATATATATATATATATATATATATATATATATATATATATATATATAATTTTTTTATCACTTTCTCGGCATAAAACGGACAAGTCATTTATACAACCAGCAACTGTTCATATCCCCACCCTTAAAGTATATACACTTACTTGGCATTACAAAGTGAGTTGATTTGTGCAGTCAGCATGGACTCCTAGGTATGTCCTTAAAATACACCCACACAACCCACCACCACTCCTCAGGGCCCTGCCTCTGGAGTCAGAACTTGGAAACTGTTGAGATCAGTACCCAAGGAAACTACAGTGGCTCAGTGATTAAGGCATTGGACACATGACCAGAAGATTGCAGGTTCGTGTCCCACCATCTGATCAGCCTGGATCGACTACCAAATTTTTCAGGACTTTGTTTAAGGTCATGGGTTACTTTGCTCTTAGTAATTAATCTGGAAGTGTGTCAGGTGGAAGGTATATTTCGTTATTATATATTTTTTTAAAATTAAAAGCTAAAATATACAAAATATACATTTAAAATAATTTGTGAGTAATGGCACTGATTATACGAATTGCCAGATTTGGTCAGATTCTGTTGAGCAGTTTTTGCGAAGAAGTAGTTTAAAGCTGTGTCTATGTTTAGTAATGGCAGCTACATTTGAGAGTGGATTGGCAAAAATTATGACAGCCCTTTTAAGCCAGAATGTTTCTGTAAAATCTGGTCAAATTTTGCCTAATCGGCTTTTAAAAAAAATTGTTTTAATATTTTTCTATTTGTAGTAACGGAGTCCATATTTGATGGCTGATTGTCATTATATGTACACAATTTTAAATCCATCAATGCCAGGATGTTTTTTGTAGAGTCTGCTAAATTTCTGTTGAGTAGTTTTTGAGAAGAAGTCATTTAAAACTGTTCGAGTTTTAGTAGCGGAGTCCATATTTGATGACGGATCGGCATCATTTGAAAAATACGTAAAGACCTTCATGCCAGGATGTTTTTTGTCAAAGTTTGGTCAAATTCTGTTCAGCAGTTTTTGAAAAAGAAGTTGATTTAATGTTTTATATTTGTATTAACGACGGCCATATTTGATGGTGGATCTGCATGCTTGGAAAAAAAACCATGTCAGGATACTTTCTGTCAAATTTGGTCAAATTCTGTTGAGCAGTTTTTGAGAGTCATTTAAATCTTTTTCTATTTTCAGTCACGGCGTCTACGTTTGATGGTGGATTGGCATCGTTTGAACAAATTATAAAAATCTTCAAGCCAGAATGCTTTCTTTTAAATTTGGTCAAATTCTACTGAGTGGTTTTTGAGAAAAAAATCATTTAAAAGGTTTTTATACTTTTAGTAACGGCGGCCATATTTGATGGTGGATCTGCATCATTTGAATACATTTGAAAGAACTTCATGCAAGGATTTATTATTTAAAATTTGGTCAAATTCTATGAGGAGTTTTTGAGAAGAAGTTGTAAACACCAATTGTGACGGATGATGCACGTCGGACGACTGACGACGGATGACTGACGACGCACGATGGACGAAGGACCATACCATAAGTCCATTTTGGACTTATGACCAGGCGAGATAATAATTGGGATCTGATGTATTTATTTTCTCAATGTGGTTCATATCATATAAAAGTTAAAACATACGCCGTGATCGCGCATCTGCGTTTTAATGCACATTATTTTCGTTCTCCTGCAGGCTCGGAGATGTAGATGCATCCTCTTGCATATCGTAAGAGGTGACAGAAACAGATGCAACCGGTTTGCCGCGGCTTGCGTCCCGTGTCGTTCGAGGAGAAGATCTTGTAACTTGAGTACAGGAGAGGCAGAGTACATGGCCATAAGAGGAAACCAGTCTGGACAGGAGGGTCACGATGGATCGTCCTGCTCAAAGAAAATCTCTTGTGCGAATTTCCAGGCAGAAAATGTCTCATGCACTAGAGATTGCCCTAAGTGGAAACTCAAAAAGGAGATTCAACGCGTGAAACTGTAGAAAGGCAAGAGCTTTCCATAGGCCAGGAGAGTTGTGGAAGCCACAGCTCCACTTAATATAGCTGGCAAATCCTACCCAGCGCAGCTAAAGTGGAGAGAAAACCCGCTAGAAATAATTTCTGTACGCAGATAGACACTGCATGGCCAGAGGGTCAAAACAACTTCACATTCTTGATGCCACCAAAACCCGTCTTTAAGTTGAACTCTCGCTCCTCTATTAAATCAGCATGTAATATGATACGAAAAATCATTGGCAAAATATATATGCAGCTGTATCAAACTCTTAAAGAAATCCGATCAAATGGTCAAGACCGTACCAGAAATCTCAAATACATTGTCCGAAACATTCTCAAAAAAGAAATCATCACAAGAGAATCATTCTGAAACTTCCGCTATGTCAAAAACCTGAAAGAAAAGGTTCCTCTAAATTTCAAACCCGCCAATGCTGAATATTACAATAAAACTTTCACTCTCAGTGATTTACAAGACTCTCTTGATCGAGCCCATGACACTTCAGCAGGACCAGATGATATCCACTATCAATTTTTGGAACATTTAATTGATATAGCTCTCAATGCACTTCTAAATAGTTTCAATATTATATTGTAAACTGGCGACAGTGATACCAGTACCAAACCTTACCGACCCTTCCAACTATCGTCCAAAATCATTAAAAAGCTGTATTTGCAAAACCATGGAACGGATGATAAATGACAGATTTCTCTAATATCTCAAATTCAGTAAACTACTATCAGACGTTCAATGTGGATTCAGACGTCACAAAAGGCTCACCAAACCATCTTGTCCGATTTTAAGCATTTATTAGTGAAGTTTTAATAAAGAAAGAACATCTAGCTGCTATCGTTCTCGACTCGGAGAAAGCTTATGGCACCACATGGAAGTAAGACATAATGAATGACCTATTCAACATGGGTCTAAGAGGCCACCTCTCTCTCTCTCTCTCTCTCTCTCTCTCTCTCTCTCTCTCTCTCTCTCTCTCTCTCTCTCTCTCTCTCTCCAACGTTTGTCAAAAGATAGATATTTCAGAGTCTGCACCCTTTCTGAAAGTTTTCGTCAGGAGCTGGGTGTACCCCAGGGCAGCATGTTGTCAGTCACCCTATTCAACATCAAAATTAACAGCATAGTGAAAATACCTAATTCAAGAACTGACTGCTCATTATATGCCGACGATTTTTTGATCTGCTATAGATCAAAGAATATGCATACTATCGAATATCCACGACGGTTAAACTTAAATAGAGTTCAGAAACGATCAGAATAAAACGGGTTAAAATTTTGGAAATCTAAAACTGTTTGCATCCACTTCTGCCAATCATAATGTATTCGTGAAGACCCAAAGCTCTATCTTGCCGGTTGTCTTATTCCTGCTGTGGAGAAGACCACATTTTTAGCGCTTTAAAAAATGTAAACTCTTTTTCCTTCTACATATTAGATAGGTTGGGCAAACATAGATTGGGGAGCAGATCGGAAGGTCTTGATCCCGTTATACAGGTCATTTGTAAGATCTAAGCTTGATTATAGCTCAATTGTATAGGGATCAGCCTGTAAATCTTACCTCCAGATGCTTTATCCGATACACAATCAGGGACTTAGACTTTGTCCGGAGCATTTAGAACTTCCCCTTCAGAAAGCTTCTATTTTGAGGCAAGCAAAGCATCACTTTATCTCTTACGAACGAAACTGGCTCTTTATTATACTGACAAACTATCTTCTAATCCATCTAATCCCGCATATGATGTAGTGTTTAGGCCCAAATACCAAACCTTCTACTCTCAAAAACCAAACTTCGTTACATCTTTTGGCATACGAATTCGTCCTCGCTTAGAAATAGGACAAAATCAACATTGGGCATACTGCAACAATTCTTTGCTCCAAAATCACCACCTTTGTTACCCTCCCCCCACCCCACCCCCATCCCCCACCCCCTCTAAGATAATATTTGATGATCTTTGCCAATTCAAACAATTCTCAACAACTCATCTCATATTTTTGGAGTAAGTTCAATGAAATCAGAGTCTCCTATCGTAGCCATACGTCCATGTATACAGAGTCAGACGGTTCGAAAGAAGTAACAATGTTGGATCTGCCATAGCAACACCCCATGACACCATTTCGAGCCGGTTACCAAATAAGGTGTTAGTATTTACCACATAAATTATAGCCATACTCAAATAAATCTTTGAACTACATTCAACATTCAAACCTCTAAAAAAACAATTTTCATCATCTTTTGAGATTCTCTTTCCATACTGAAAGCCTTGCAAAACCTTAAATGTTAATATCCCAGACATTACAGAAACATGATTTGCTCATACAATATGGAAACAGTATTCTGTACCGTTGTCTGCCTAGTCACATTCGTATTAAGGGTAATGAAAGAGTATATAAAGCAGCCAAAGCTGCTCTACAGTCACACGTTTCCGAATGGAGATTCCATATACTGACATCAAATATTATATAAATCAGGGTACTTCAAATTTGGCAAAATATGTGGAATGAAAACTCCACAAATAAACTTCAGAACATCAGACCCACTACTGAAGAGTGGCATCAGATAGAACAAACTGCAGAGATCGGACACACATATCTGACTCATGCATACCTTCTGAAGTGTGAACCTCGATCAGTGTGCATACCATGCCAGTATCCACTGACAGTGGAACAGATTCTTGTCGAATGCGTAGACTTCCACCCTGTGAGACGAAACTATTTTGAAGTGTACTGCTCGAAGAAACTGTATGATGATAAAACCACCGGACAAAATATTGGCCCTTGTGAGGGAATGTGGTTTATATAACAAATTGTGATCACATATTTTAAGGATTTTACATTTGTTACTTTTTACTTTATACACTTTTTACAGAATTTTAATATTTTTATTGTTATATTTTATCTTATACGTCGTGTTTACATTTATTTGGAAGGGTTGAAGTTTTTTTTTAGCAATTCTTCATTTTTTATTACATTTGTCAGATTTTACCTTCAGTTCGCATCATATAGCCTATTTGCGCACAAAAAAATCACATCAGAGGAGGATTTCGGCCACTAGGTGCCGTACTACATACATACATACATACATACATACATACATACATACATACATACATACATACATACATACATACATACATACATACATACATACATACATACATACATACATACATACATACATACATACAGTATGTTCGTAATTCTTTCCAATAATTCTTTTTTCTCTCAATCTATCGAAGGCCGTATTGACTGTAGTGTAGCATTAATCGTTTCAAACATTTCAACAGGATCGACCACTCATCATTTCATAATCTATCGTACATTCCACACACTATTATCTTTCTTATAGCGAATGTAAATGTAAATTTATAATAATAACAAATTTGGAGTTTTTGGGTATGGAAGATTAAAATATAAATTGAAACAGAAACCCTTATATTTGACCTTATCTGGTCTGTATTTGTAAACGTGGGCTAGAATAGCGTTGTCTATCAGCGGTGCAGCATGATAACATTTTCATGTTCACCCCAGTTTTGAGAATCTTGTTTATAACTTTCAAAAATTCTTCACAACCTTTTTTTTTTTTAAGAATTAGTGACGACAACATTCATATACTTCAACTGACCATATGCATTTTTTGTTTTCGTTTGTATCCATACTCCGCAATTCGAGCTACAATCTTTGTAACAACAATACAAAGATCTTTGTAGTCTTTGTAACAACAATACAAAGAATGGGGAAAGAAAAAAAGGTACATGTATTTCACGTGTACGCTTTTTTATGTATATAAAAAAAACAATATAAATTTGACAGCCATTGTTTAAACATTACTACCGCCTGCATATAATAATGCTCTAATTAACAATTAGAATATATTAAATTTTAATTTCATCCTAAATAGTACACTGTCAGATCCAAATAATAATAAAGTGTGTATAATTACAATAAAATAAAGTTAAATGCTGTTGAGAGAGTGCAATGCTACTCTAAGTTTGCGGTGTGCAGTCGTAACATGAGCATTTACAACTTGAGAAACTGACACCAGGTGTTACAGGATACTTGGTGCAGTTTAACAGTATACTATTTTGTCGAATTTTAATACTAATAAACCTTCAGTTCTTTTCCAGGTCTAAAGGACCAATTGCAACGTCTCGGGAACTTTTGTGACCAGAAATACACCTTGAATTTATGTTTGGATTACGCTAATAGCCGAATAATTACGTATGCCAAAGGGCGTTTATATTGCCCTGTTTTGAATGGAAGCTAATGAAAAATAAATATATGTTTATTGACGTCAGGCATCTAAAAATTATATTACTTTTGAAATTCCGATAGATACTAATTGATACATCTACTAAGTATCAATCATAAATTGCTATTGCTCAATATTTATAAGTTTTAAGCGGAAAGCATTTTGATATATATATATAATTGTGATCTGCCCATTTGAGTATGAATACGCATATACGTATTGTTTCAACAGTAAACTATTGATTCTATACTCTCGAACAGTGATGAATTTGCACTTATTACTCAATAATAAAGCAAGAAAATAACGAGAAAAATAGTAATAATCCCCATTTTCTAAATCAATTATATATGTTACACAATTTCATCGAAATGCCCTCGGCTTTGCCTTCTCTCTCTCTCTCTCTCTCTCTCTCTCTCTCTCTCTCTCTCTCTCTCTCTCACTCTCTCTCTCTCTCTCATATCATAAGGGACAAAACTACATGGAAATCTGCAGAGCTAAACTGAGCAGTGGGGAGGGAGCCGGCGTTGCTTCCGCTGTTGTTAGTGATGACACGTCATCTAGTGATTGTGACGTCAATTAATTTAGTATGGCGTAATAATAACCATGAGCTTGAGGAAGTTCAAAATGGTCATTATTTACGTACGAGTTTTGTTCTGGCATGCAACGAAAAAGGCCAAGGACGGTCTGATTGGAGTATGCGTCAGTTGGAACACCTCGAGGTTTTCTGCAGTGGCCGAAATCTTCCTCGGATGTGATTTTAAGGATATGTGAAAATTTTAAGGTTATGCGCACATTTCAGTCAAATGTGGCTACTTGAAAACCCTCTGCCGAAAATATAAAGCACCGAAATCTGGATAATAATGAAACAACACAGTAATAGTTTATCATAAAACTTAATATTATTCATCTTTAGTGTATGCAATGATATGAAGAAGGTAAAACCTGAAAAGGGAGCAATATCAGAAAGCCAAACAATGACCGCGTAATGACGCGATGTCACAAATGACATTGTGACGTATCTGCTGCGTCATCACAGAATGCAATCGTAACGTCCTTGGGTTTTTCCATTGCATGCTAGAAAAAAAAAAAAAAAAATCGGATGTAAATAATTGCTATTTTGAACTGCCCTCAACCGCATGGTTGTTATTATGGCATAATAACTTCCTTTACGTCACAATGACTAGAGAACGTGTAGTCGCTAACAGCAAAGTAAGCAACAGTTTCAGGCTATTTAAACAGAATAATTTCTTTCATGTCTTCATTTCGAAGTTGCGAATGATAGTATACACACGTGCTGAAAGCGCTAACACGGCAATAACAGAACTGCCGTTTACACGTCGCAAATGCAGCGCCCTCTACGAGAAAATGGCGATCCTCCTGTGTCGGAAAAAAATAGAAACTGAGGGTTGATTTCAACTAAACTGGTGAGCCAAACGTGCTCAGATTTTATAGATGTTAGTTTTAAAGTGAACTCTATTGATTTAGTACATAATATATTGTCCACCATCTTAACTTTTAAATCCTTGAATTGTGCGCCATGTTTCTCGCGACCTAACGCGCTTGTTTCGAGATAATGACGTCATCAACTGTGTCACCAGGTTTCTTCAAGAGTGACAGCAAGTATTTAACAAGTAAAATCAGTCAAAATGAGATTTAAACAGGTAATTTCATGTAATTTAAAAAAAAAATCAAAATGAAAATCTATACTTTGACTAATGCCTTATTTGTGTCAGACATTTTGGCCTTGATTTGTGTATTATATGCTACAGATAGGTCCGCTGATCACATGTTGGCTTTGTTTACATTTCTTGAAAAGGAAAACCCACTTTGGGAATTTATACAACGGCAAAGCCAATGTAAATGTTTGGTTTTAATCATGTGGGGTTCATATACAACGTAAGAAACATTTACACTGGAAATGTATATTCACTATTTTTCGTTTCATTATTATTTAATTGGATAGAGAAATATATGTTTTATTGTTACATCCTGGATTACACTTTAAGAAATGAACCATATGTTTATATTGTAATAATATTTTATTATTTATTCATGTTATATTGAATTGAATATGTCTTTAAAAGCAATAAAATATTATAAAGAACATGCAAGCAGTAATGTAAGTGCACACACTGCATATACAATTAACAGAAAATTTGTTTCATTTTTATTTATTAATTTTTTTCATTTCAAAATCACGGAGACGCTATATACTAATAATATGTATACCTTGGACTAATTGGCACATTCCGGTCATATGCCACGTGACTTTTTAGTCAATGGCACGAACCATGGAATCACTTTCGGAAATAAGTAAACTTATACACGCTCGGAAAAACGGAAATTCTGAACTAATCTACATGAATGCCAAAACTTTGTAACGATTGTAATTTTGACCCCTGACAAGTGACTTAGATCAGATTATGGAGCGGATGACACTAGGTGTTACATATTTAATGGTCACGGTCTTTGAAAACGAGAAGTACAAAACAGGGTGCTGGAATTGCTAGGCTTAGTTGTTTGCATTAAGTCTTGTGCTATATTGGGGCATATGAACTACTGCAAACAAACATCGGCGTATATGTAAAATTGTGTCGCCGACCAACATGTGACATACCTTAGGGTACAGAAAACTGTGCCTTGTCGTATACAAAACAACAGTTAATCATTGACATAAATGGCTATTAATCACTGACAAGTACAAAGCGTTATAACACAACAAATATTTGTCTTCTCATGTATACCGAATACTTGTCAGTACTTGAGTAGCGTGTATATTTTTATTGTAGTCATAGATCATGGGCAGCTGTCAACATATTTACTTTTTCATTAACGCAGTCGCTGAATATGATTGACAGAAATCGACAGAACGATGACACAACAGAACTGATTTAAAAAAATACAAAAAACAATAACAATAAAGTTTAAGCCATAACTATAATACATTTTTTTTAATTATATGTAAGGTACTCTAAAGACGACTTGGCAAACATTCATAGAAACTACAAGAAGAATTAACCGAACATCATTCATCTTATTGATCGAACATTATAAATTCAATTTAAATACTTACAGTCCTAAATGATTTTTTTTCTATGAGTACCTTAAAGATTGTATGATTGTGTGTTTGTGTGTATATATATATATATATATATATATATATATATATATATATATATATATATATATATATATATATATATATATATATATATATATATATATATATACGCATAGTGCAGAGAATATAAAGTGTAGTGTAGGGACAAACCTTGGATACAAAATTTTAAACTTCAGTCAATGTTGACTGAACAGGTACAATGCGACACAAAACGCTTTCAAGGTTTCATTTATTGTTAAAAACGAAACGCTTATAAATGTAAATTAAAAACAAAGAAAAGTTTGAGTGTGACTTTCATTATTATGTTTTTGTTTTCTTCATATTGTTCGTTCCTTAACACGATGCAAAAACAGTAGCTGATACCTCTGAAATTCAAAGACAGTTCAACCCTTAGTTGTTGACAATGCTTTTATTATTGATTTTATCATGACTAGCTCTTTTACAAGGTAAAAAATATTTGGTCTTTCAGGAGACTTGTTTTACGTTGAAATTTTTCTAGAGCAATATGAGATGAGATGAGTTTTTCAATGTTTTTCGTAGCTTCCTGGAAAAAAAAACATCGATGGCTGTTGTTTACAGGCACAAAACAGAATTATTGACATTTGAACTATCATTGTGTTACAAAGCCAGTATATACTTCTTTAGTCAGTAAACAACGAAAGCTTTTCTTGATATTATTAAACTATTTACAGTAAACAAGGAAAGCTTTTCTTGATATTATTAAACAATTTGTCAGTAAACAAGGAAAACTTTTCTTAATATTATTAAACTATTTGTCAGTAAACAAGGAAAACTTCTTTTAATATTATTAAACTATTTGTCAGTAAACAACGAAAGATTTTCTTGATATTATTAAACTATTTGTCAGTAAACAAGGAAAGCTTTTCTTTTTATTATTAAACAATTTGTCAGTAAACAGGGAAAACTTTTCTTAATATTATTAAACTATTTGTCAGTAAACAAGGAAAGCTTTTCTTGCTATTATTAAACTATTTGCAGATAGCTACTCTTTATTGATGGAAAACAATTTCCAGCTATCATGACCCGGAAATTGAGAGAAAAATAGGCAAACAATTTCCAGCTATTATGACCAGGAAAATGAGAGAAAAATAGGCAAACAATTTCCAGCTATTATGACCCTGAAAATGAGAGAAAAATAGGCAAACCCTTAATAATCTAAGTGGACTTTTGCGTTGATGTAAGAAGTAATAGATCACCACAGTCGTTACGTTATTTCAATTCAAAAGATAAAACAAAACAAAACAAAATAAACTCCAAAAAAAAGTACAACAAACATTGAGAATAAACTCTGTTTAGCATGACAAAAATGTTCCTTATCTCAATCGATGAAAGAGACCATTCATGTTTTTAGCGGCTATATTTGCAAAAGGAGAGTTGTCTTTACTGAGTTGTCTCGGTAACGCTTTTGCTGCTCTGTTCGACGACAGAATTTTGCCATTTCTAGAATAAAACAATTTACTATACAAGGCACAGGCGGGTTTTTGTAAAGGTTACTCCACAACTGATAATATTTTTCTATGAAATTCTTGACTAGAACTTTTAAATAGTTGAGACAAAGCACTGTTTTCTACATTTGTGGATTTTTCACAGGCTTTCGATAGGGTGTGGAGAGCTGGTCTATGGACAAAATTGATTAAGACTGGTATTAATGGGAAAGTACTTAAAGTAATAATGGACATGGATACAAAGCTGTGTATCTTTCTTAATGGAGAGAATTCATATTTATTCAGATGCAATCAAGGAGTCAGACAGGGTAAAAGTCTTTCTCCTGTATGATTCGCTCTTTCTTTAAATGACACTGAGAAGTACTTGTTGAGTTAGAATTGTAATGGCATTACATTTGATTTAATATAGTCAGATATTTAAAACTATTTGTCAGACCTTATACTTCAGTATTTTAAGACAATCCAAGAGATATGCAACATAATCTTGACATATTCCATTATTAATGCCTAATATATAAGCTTATTATTAACACAAGCAAAACCAAAGTTATGATTTGGGGTAAATTTAGAAATAAACAAAATGTGAAGTTTAAATTGGGAGACTGGGAACTTTAATTTGTCAGAAATTATAGATATTTAGGACTGACCTTGGGCAAGAATGTTAGATTTTTATTTTTAATAAAGAAACTAATGAGTCAACCCAGGAAAGCTATGTACCTTCTATTGAAAAGAATATTAAATCCAAATGTGCCTGAAGACTGTCAGCTTAAATGTTATGAATAGGACAATAGTTCCAAATTTTACATATGCAGCTGAGATCGGAGGTTTCGAAAAATTAGATGGTGGAAAGAGTTCCCTTAGACTTTCTGAGATATGTGTTAAAACATTTTACAAATAAACTCCAGTGCATACATTTTATATTGAGATTGGTAGGATTCCTTTCATTTAGAAATAAAAAAGATTACTTTGGCTATTGGATAAATGTCAGTTATGACCAACAAAAAAACACCCCATTCTTTATGCCATTTATTTTGAGGATATTACATGATTACAATACTGATATAGGCAGAAGTAATCTATTACTGGAAAATGGGTTTCAATTTATTTGGATTATTCCAAATACACGTATTCCCAATAAATGCTGGTTAGATACAATCTTTAAGGAAAGACTTCTCGATCAGTTTATACAGAGGTGGGAATCATCCATTTTAACTAAAATTGGGTGGGTGATGAATTTCATTATTTTATTGAATACAGTTATACCCGAAGGGAAAAAAAATTACTTCCCAAGTATTACTATATCAGACCAAATGTACTAAAGTTCAGCAAAATTACTGAGTTCCTAGAAAATCGACGTTTTAAGAAAATTGTCTAGAATGATCGATATTATTTTATCAAAAGTTTGTAAATTTCTAATAATCTTTATTTGCATCTATGTATTATTTTCTTTTTTTCTTGGAGAGCAATCTCTCAGAGTAATCTCTTCCTACAGGTGTCATGTCATTTTCTTTAGAATCTAAAGCTATTTTATTGAACTCTAAACCCTTATTTCTTCTTCACACTTTCCCATATAAATCTTGTTGTTTTGTTTTGTTGCATAAAGGAAACTCACAGTGGCGTAGCAAGAAATTCAGGCCCCCGTCGCCAAAACTTAATTCTGGGTGCCCTACAGATAAAAAAAAAGTTGTTTGATGGGAATGTGGGCCCCCACTTGGTCTGCCCCCCCCCCCACACACACACTCTCAGTAAAAAAAACTAACTCAGTAACAAGATTGTCACTGAAAACTATTATGATCAGCAGCTTTAGAGTCACACCAACTTTATTCCACACAACTTAAAAAAAATCCCGAAAACTTAATATTATCACACCGCAAAGAATCTCTGCTGAGTAAAATAGGGGACATTACATATAATAGGTGATTACAAATGAATTACAGATATTACTTTCATGTAGAGAGAAAAAATTAAATAGAATCATCAACGGTCCAATATCCCACACAACCTACTACCTATGACAATTTCCTCAAAACCAATAAAAACAGTGCTGGGAAGAAACTGGGCAGTCGCTCATGAAAATTGTCGCCAAAACATAATATCGAACCCGTCTAGCACGTATTTGTTTCTGCACTAGAATTTTCCATATATGCGTACAGCGTGAAGGCGTGCATTATTTACATCACCAAGTAACGAGTGAGACCCAATGGAGATGACGTATGCATAATTGCTACAGTCCAAACGGTGTCCCATGGCCAGTGATAGGAAATAGTTTAGTGCTAACCGAGTAAACTAGCTTCATTTCTATAAGAAAATGACCTAAAATTACTCACAAAATTCTGCTTGCTGCTTTGTAAATCCCTCACTCTCAGAATTCTTGCCGGCGTCGCCATGTTTACTGCTATGATGACTGTGTTTCTGACCGAAAATCTTGTGTATGATGTCCGCCATGTTTGTGTCGGCTTCGGCAGGATTCCAGAAATCTTCAAGCAGGCGGTCTAAAATCTCAACCTACAATCAGCGTGTCTCATCAACTGAAAGTCACAGAGATTATATAAATTATCACAAAAGATAACTGATTACCTAATTATGACCTATTTTGTTATTCCTTTGATTTTAACAGTTCCTGCAGCTTTTCGAAAAGTTGCCACAAAAGTCTAACAATTGCAAAAGAAACGCAGTTGACGCTCTAGACCTGAGTTTCTTGTGCGACTATTACATTTTGACATTACGGACCAGGTAGAATACATGTATCTCTCTGTAGTGCATTGTCAGGTCAAGATGAGGCCTTTTGATAAAAGTATATACAAATACAAATTCTTGCACATGCAAGAAATGATGTTAAAGATATAATTAATGGTAGAAGTGGACACAAATATAATGAATCCTAATGCGTCCTGCTGAATCTGTATTGATTTGTACTCGGTAATCTGATAGAGAGAAAACAAAATCATCACAAGGTATTATTTCTGTCTATTGACAAGCCTAGAAGTGCGAATTCATGTCTTTCATTTTGTGTCATAATAGTCATCAGTTTATTTGTTCATCAAAACACAAAATAAAACAAAACATAATGCGAAAGGTTCAAAGAAAAACACCTGTCTAGGTTGAAGGACATTTCATGTGCGTGTTTCAATCTTTACCCGTACTCTTATGTTGTACATATGACCTATGTTATTCCATGTTTTTTTATGATCATTACACATATGGTCAATAAATATCTCATTCAATTTCCACAACAAAGCCCTAAGTTTTTGCATCATATGCACAGATTTTTAAAAGATTATTATCAATGAACACATTTTTCTGAGAACAATAATAGCACATTCTTATTCATAATTATCGAAGATTGTAAATTATACTTTACACGTAAAAATAAAATTTAATGCGCATACATTTTTGGGGTTAAACTGCACAGAGGCAACCAAAAGCCTTGGCTGATGCACCGACTTCGTGAGTAAAATAAACAAAGCTCAAGAAAACACGCAGAAGAAAGATGGTTCAATGGCTTCTGAAGAAAAATAAATATTTTGATGAAGACATCAGTAGTAATTTAAATGTTTATTAAGAAATGATTACAAAAGCTCTCTGGTAATTACGCAAAATAACTACTCGAAAACCTGAACTAAACGACACGGAATTTCTACAGACAACGGACACAACACGAACAGATTTTCATATTATCATTATTATAAATTCTAAGTCTTGAATTACCGGACATATGTGCGTAATGGACTAGATGAAGTAGTCCCTTGGGTGGCTGTTAAAAGCAGGCTTTACTGTATATGGTGAACATAGAACGCGCGTAATGCCGCCACCCCCACCCCACCCCTTTTTTTTCTTCTTCAAATCTGACCACGGAGATTATCTCTTAGGAACCTTAACAAAATACGATCACCGGTCTGGATTATATAATTTCTAGCACATCACTTTTGCACCACTTAGCTCTACTTACAATGAAAACTATTGGAAGATGACGGGAATATGCAAATACTTACTCAAATCAGTTATTGAATGAAAATCGAAATAAAGCCGCTGCCGCAAGAGAGAAAGTAACTGTGAAAGAAAGCTTGAAATCTGTACAATGGTTCAAGAGAGTAAGATATATACATTTCGCTTCCATTCTAAAAATGTTTAATATACACACACCGGTAACATGTAGCTGTTCTTCTAAAATATCGGTGACGGTTACAAAGGGGTAGGTGGGTGGGTGGGCGATGAACAGGTACAAACACTATAAATACCTGGTTGCATAAATGTCTAAGTTGAAGTTAAAGTTTGAAAAGGTTTACGACATTCGGGACACCTCGAACTTTTCTGTCAACAATTCATCGAATCTGCCGGACAAGAACTGACGTTGAAACTAGTCCTGCAAACAGATGGCGCTTGATTTGCTTTTGTTACAAAAATCCGATTAGGTCAGTGCATAATTGCACGACACCGTCATTTTACATTCTGTTTGGTCGATGACCATCCTACCTTTTCCAGAATAAGTATAAGTTTATTAGAAATCTGTGATACCACACGGTATTTTATATACACAAACTTTGGCAATTGCAACATACCTGAGTATGTATGTATGTATGTATGTATGTATGTATGTATGTATGTATGTATGTATGTATGTATGTATGTATGTATGTTTGTATGTATGTATGTATGTATGTATGTATGTATGTTTGTATGTATGTATGTATGTATGTATGTATGTATGTATGTATGTATGTATGTATGTATGTATGTATGTATGTATGTTTGTATGTATGTATGTATGTATGTATGTATGTATGTATGTATGTAGGTAGGTAGGTAGGTAGGTAGGTGGGTGGGTGGGTGGGTGGGTGGGTAGGTAGGTAGGTAGGTAGATGGTTAAGTCGGTATGTGATTAGTTAGGTTTGTACGTAGGTAGGTAGGCAGTGACATTCCGCGCCTTGTTTAGGATCACGTGAATCAGGGCTGAACATTTGCTAAAGAAACTAAAATGCAAATAATCTTGATATATGCATGGTATGCAAGTAGAAAGTACGCTTGTCTTCCCATTAGCTTCGTCTAATGTGTCCAGTTGCCTCGTTTTTCATGTCACTTCGCGGTAAACCTTGTAAGTTTAAAAGGAAATTGTGACGTTTTTCAAGGTCACGTTAAGATTTTCAGCACACTTGCTACGTGGACTAAATTGTGTGAGAGTGGTCAAGATAAACCGACATTCTGAGCATTAGTATGTGATATGACTTGAGACTGTGCATCCTCTCATACCAAGAAGCGATCAATTATGTTTCTATATGTTCATCATCCCTAAGTACATTGGTCAGCAAAGCCTACATTTACATAAATATTCGTGATCTTTAGTGGCAAATTCGGCGCTGTTTTTTGAGTGAGATAAGAAATGTGGTTGGAGGGTGACCACACCTACGCATTTTTCCGCAAACAGTGGAAAATTTGCAGAGCTTGCGAAATTGCGGCGGAATATGAACATTTAGTGAGACTCTTTTTGTATTTCTGGAGTCTCTTTTACAGATTTTCTCCGGCATTTTCTGTTGAAAAATGCTAGCAATTATCAAGTTACAATGGCGGGGGGGGGGGGGTGGGGGGAGGGGGCTTAACGCGCGCTTATGGATTTAAAATATTGGAATTAGCTCCCTGAATTTAGGACTTTACATTTTTGGATTTATTTCAGTGGATTTTCCATCGAGATCTTGTAGTGACCGTATGGTTGCCTTTAATCACACATTTTGCCCCCCCCCCCCCCCCCCATAGGGGTCTTGACAGTTTAAAAGCTTCCAACAATGTTAGCGGCGTTACTGACCAAAATTATCACTGAAAGAACAACATCAATGGTTTTTAATCTGTTTCCCTGATAGCGCCATCATGCGGTCAAGAGAGGAATTAGACTTTTCTCAGCAGTATGTATCAGATCCAATTTAAACGTTCGAATTGCATCATACATTATTCATGAGCCCTACAGTTAACCTTTGAATATATCCAGGAGTGATAAATGCGAAGAGGCGGAGTTGATCTGCCATGGATATCCGGAGATGAAGACGGTGTAAGCTTGGCCAAAGTTTCACCTTTTCAGTGTGTAGTTATCTAAACAAAGGTTGCTTCTTCTGTACAATTAAACACAACAAATTACTGACATAGGTTAGCTAAACTGTTTCTTAAATAAGGCCATTATATTGAAGCAGGTTGAAAATTTGATGTTAAACAGAACTGGAAAAAAACAGAGTAAAATGTGATACTTTAAACAGTAGAGGTAATACGCTTAGAATATATAAACTTTTTAAGCATGTAAGAGACTATTATGAGCATAGGGCACCGGAGTATGTATGGTAAGTTAAGGTGTGGGGCTGCACCCTTAAAATTGAAACAGATCGTTTTAAGCACCTGTCATTTAATGAAAACTTTGCTTTTAATTGTATTTAAGCACCTACCCATTGATGAAAAATTTGTTTTAATTGTAATATTTGTAATCAAAACCAGCTGAATGCTATCACAGAATGTTTGGTCCATGACGATATAAGAAACAAACTTTTTAATATTGCAAGACAGTTCCGTATTGATTTTGATATGATGAATACTGTAGAGAAAATGTGTTTTATTCTATCAAACTAGACAATCGTGAAAGCTAGTCCCAAAGTTCTATTTTAAATCGGCGCAGAAATTTTAAATATAGATAACACGTTGTATTTTATTTGTTATCCTTAATACAATTTTATTTAATCCAACCAGATAGTTGTATTAATGACAGTTCCAAAACCTGTTTTGAAATTTAAAATGTCAATAAACATTTTATATAGAGATAATAATATGTATAATATTTTTATGGTCAATAGTCTCTCATAAATTTAAAGGGTGGCTCTTTTGCTTTTTAATTGTATAGTAATGTATATTTTATGTATGTAGAGAAGTGAGACTTTAATAAGCTATCCCATCTGCATTTGTATATTCGTATTCTGATCATTATTATTATTTCTATCTACATATGATATCGAAACAGGATTATCTCGTAAACTTCGATTCATGCAGAATCTGGGTCAATTCAATCAGAAATCTCTCAAAATTGTGCATACCTATATGATCTTATAGAGACTTAAATTATACTTGGTACTAGATTTATGAAATTATTTAGTTCTAGTTATGACTGCCATCACAAAACTCCAACCGTCCGGATTATTGATATGGCGATAATTCACTCACGAAAATCTGGGTTGATGATGATAATGGAGCTGAGTTTATCCTTGGATAAATCACATACTGTTCTCAGTAAATTATGCGCAGCAACCAAAATTGCAAGTTTTTCTTCGTTAGACAAGAATAGATTGCTACACAAAATCTACTTCATTACCTCAGTAGGTATTTTTATGGTTTAAAAGAAGCCGCCGTTCGCGACAACATTCTTAAGTTAAACTTTTTATCCGCGACACTGGCTCTACCACAGAGGTGTGATCAAATATATTTTTGAGGATTTTGGGGATGGCTTTGTAAACTGCAGTTTATCCAAAGTCAAACACGTAAAATATGGAGTTTCTTTACATCGCAATTGTAATGTGTAGGAACTTGTTTAAATGTTCTATTGAATGAGAGCACAGAGCCTATTTCATGACTTTCAATTGCGGTTCCAGTTTCGCATAATTGAGTAACGTAACAACAGCAACAACAACATTAGCTTCTCTTCCCTCCCCCCCTCTCTCTCTCTCTCTCTCTCTCTCTCTCTCTCTCTCTATATATATATATATATATATATATATATATATATATATATATATATATATATATATATATATATATATATAAAGTTCTGAATATTAGTGCGCTGTACAACAAGGTTCTTTATTAGTGAACAGTACGTCAGTGCATCCCCTCAAAGTACTCCCTATGTACCTCTACATCTTTTCTCAGTCTGATTATCCAGTTATTAAATGCCATGTTGTATTCACTTTCTGATATGTTGTTCATGCACTGGAAAACTGCACTTCCAATCGCATGGCGGCTTTCAAGTCGTCTGCCCCTCAGCGAATCTTTGATAATCTTTGTTCAGTAAAAAATCGATTGGAGCTAAATCAGGATTGTATGGAGGATGTAGCAAAGTTTGGATCCTGAACTTCTTCAGGAAGTCTGTCAAGATGGCGGATTTATGCACCGGTGCGTTGTCATGGAGTAGATGGATGCCTCGGGTACCGGTGTGAGGACGGGTGGTTCGGTAGTGTTCCAGAACTTTTGGCAACACTTTGGAGGCATACAAATCTCCAGTGATACTAGCAGAGTCAGACACAGGCATCTGGACGACCGGGCCTTTTGCATCGAAATAAATGCGTATTAAACTCTCTTGACAATCAGACTACATCGAGCGATTTGTGGTCTCTGCTGGTTTTCTCCGATCCAAACTTTATTATTTTCTTTTGAGTCGGGCTCAGAAAAGTAAATCCATGTTTCATCACTTGTGACAATCTCATTCAAACGTCTCTGGTCACTCTTTTCATATTTGGTGAGTAGCTGTTTGGCGATTTCAATCTTAGTCTGTTTTTGATCATCCGTCAACATGCGGGGACCCATCTTGCATAAACGTTTGTGAGCTTCAAATGATTCTTCAATATATTAAAAACAGCTGACGAATTAATGCCTGTGATAACAGAAACATCTTCCACTGTGTATCGAACATCTTCGTCATAGCAGCCACTTCCCTCTCGCCAAGCGCAGACAACGGTCTTCCAGAACCTGGGTCATCTTCCATGGATTCGCGACCATCTTTAAAACGACCACCTCAGAATTGTAGGAAATGACTGAGAATTACATCCGTAAACTTTATCTAAGTTGGTCTTGATAATTAGTCGGAGAGTACTCCAGTACGCTCTTTGCTCAGTAGCAAAATTATTCTCCTTCGACGACTTTGTTAGGTCACTGTCATATACCTATGTTACGTCATATATATGCAGGTGTCCGATGTGCTGGACGTGCAGCTGCAGATAATTTTGTAGAACGTAATTTTATCTATCGATCGGAGTTACATTTTTTTTTACATGTTCAAGGAAACAAAAAAGTTATAAGAAAATATTCAGAACTTTTCAAGTGCCCCTCGTATGTAAACAGATTTTGAAGGTTTCTAGTTGGGTTAATTAATTCACCAATCAAAAAAAATTAACGTAACTTAGACTAGAAAGTGACATATGAGCAAATATAATGAAAACTAAGACACTGAAGATCGCGATGATGACAAGAATGAGAGAAAAGCAGAATGTGCATAAATACATATATATTTAGTTTTTAGAGTTTCAAAAAAGTACTAGTAATTTGCCCTTGTTTTCCTATCGTTCTTGTAGATAAATTAAGTTGTGTATATATGTAGATCACACCCTTCCTCCTTTCCCAGTTTTATTCAGCACTGGCAACAGTATAAATATTTTAAGATACAAAAGTACGGATGGACGGAAGGGCAGGATCAGTAAGTTCTGGCATTTGCTTTTTAAAAAGTGCAGACATAAAATCTACTAAGCGTGAACCAACTGAATTTTTTTTTTTAGAAACTAAACAGGATAACACGAGAGACTGACTTATAACATTAGTTATACTAAATGCAACCGAGGTCATAAATTATAGCATTAACAATTTACTTTTACTCATTCTAGTGGAGAAAAATGAATGTTACATCCCTGGTTATATTTAATTATTCTAGAGGTGAATGTATTTCATAAATACACCAGCCAGTAATTATCATAATTATTCCATGTATTAATACAGCCAGGTCTGCGCCAAAGGAATGATTACTTTAATAAAATGCACTGAAGAATATGGAGTTATTTAAAAGAGAAATAATTACTGGGTGGATGTTGGAAACATGTTTCAAGATAGTAATAAATGTAAAAAGAAATGGGATAAGTAAGGCATCCATATGTTAAAATGAAGTGACAACTTTAAGCTTTACGTGAAAGTGGCAGATTGCCCAAGATAAATGTGTGGTAAAAGACAAGTTGTTTTAACAGAGGTCTGAACTAAAAGTGCGAAAGAAATTGAACAAGGAGGTTAGTGAGCAAGCAAGTTAAACGAGGGAAGATCGACGACGTTTAGTAAACATGTGACTGGATTGCAACGCACATGGCAATATCACTTAGATTATTCCCAATATCTATGATTTCTACAGGAGTGACCCCCTCACTCTTGATATATAGATATATTTGCTGTTATATTTTATTATTTATTGGCCATTTTCTGCATTTTGTTGATATAATAATGTCATATGGTTATATCTACTATCTATATATTTTGGAGGGATCGAAAATTATGATTCTCAACGCTATATTCCGAATTATTGACAATATTATAATTTGGCTCCGGTTTTCGTGAGAGCAGAATAAAAACATAATGTCACTGTTTTGATATAAAAACTAAATAACAGAGATAAGATAAAACCCATGAACTTCTTAACTTGATAAACTCAGACTTCTCTCTCTGCCCAAAAGTGACAAATTTGCATTGTGCAGCAGACACAAAAGTCGCGTGACACAGTCACTATGTGTTCACAATACGCTCACTAGGAAGTCAAACGTAAAAAAAAAAAGAACGCAAACAGAAAAAAGAAAAATTTTCATGATGCGGCTAACGCACATTCACATTATCGAACAGTCACTATGCTTCTGCAATACGCGGAGCACAAACTTCGATCACGGAGCGTTGATAAAGATCTGCCTGAAGAAAGTGACCTCGTACTCGGAATGGTAAGCAGTGCAATTCGGATATAACTACTCGCAGGGGAAGAATCTACAGAGAGCGCGGTGGGCATCTCGCACAAATATATTATAAAGGTCAAAGGTTAATTACAGTAGTTAATGCACATACAAAAAAGTTGAATATATATTGAAATATTTTAGCTGAATAAAATACAAAATGGTAGCTAAATAAAGTACAAAACAAATAAATGTATCTCAAACCATTCCCCTTAAATAAATCAAAATGAAGACTTCTATACTCGACGAACCAATACGAAAACAAGTGAGAAAAAATATCAACCACATTTAATACGTCTTCCAACTATAAACGAACTGAGATGTATGAACAATAAGTAGAATTTAAACATAATTATCAATAAAAGACTATATCAATCTCTAAGATTCATTCTGTGAAACTTTGAACGAGTATAGATTTTATGGCGGAAGCAATAAACATTTGTAGGAATTTTTCAATGAAATTGAACCATATTTGAAGACGATTATCAGTAGAAAAATAAGACAATATGGCTGCGTGTAAGCTAAATTTGATTTAATGATCATACTTAGGAAACGATATATTCAAGAAGATGAACAAGTTGGGTGTATAAACTTTTATTACAGAACAAGGTTTCTAAATATATTGTACAGATGTGAAATAAATAATGCTATTGAACGCTTATTTGACATTTTATATACCAAACTTCAGCCGGAAATAAGCGAAAGTACAAGATGGATGTTTTTCAGGATTTAATATTAAGAAATTGCACATATATAGATATTAACCGCTTAGAAATCGCTCATACATATATTGACTGAATGGTTTAAGAATAACAATGATTGTATAAAAGTGACAAATAAAGACTGAAGGTGTTCATTTTCTACCATCGAATCTGTGTTTAAAAAACCCCATCAAAATACAATTTAGATACATTAATTGGTTTAAATGATCTCCGGTAAAATAGGGGATATTAGGAGAGCTGAACATGAATTTCATATATTCCTAAATGTGTATGAATATTGTTAAAGGAAGACAGCAGAGGTGAAACGGAGACAAACTACATCAAACATGTTAGACTTAGTCAAACAGAACGAAGACAAAGACACGTTGACATGTTAACTATGTTCAATATGGTGGCCTTAATAACTACAGAGATGGAAGGTGTCACTAATAACACATATTAAAAGATTAGTATAATCACAAATAAACAAACATGTCGTGCAGAAATATATTTGTCAACAAATTGCTTTAATTTTTTCTAACCATCTGAAAAATTAACAAAACACAAAAACTAAGCTACAATGTAGGTAACTTTACAAATATAACTCCAGAAGCGGGTTATGTTGTAAAATTAAAAAACTATCAATACCAATTAATGGTTTCATATATTATCTCTTGTGATTCCGTGGTGTGCGGAAGCACAATCAACGCCAATTTAAAGTTTACGTATGTTGTTGTTATTTTTGTTGTTGTTGTTTGTTTGTTTTTATCGTGATTTTGAGGTGTGCGGAAGCACATGTGTCGATCTCTATTCGGGTGACATCGTTCCCTCAGGCGACAACGAAGGTACAGGAGCGTGCAAAGGCGAAACTGACACAACAGCAGAGCTGTGCCAGAGTCACACGTGGAAGTAACGTGTACCTCTGGTGCAATGCCAAGAGAATATCTCGCCGATGGCGGCGCAAAACTATATATATATATATATATATATATATATATATATATCTTGTCAGAGGGACTATGTACTTGAGGTACAAAAGTACGGACACAGAAATTAATATACTAGAGATCAAGACCAATAGTGTGCAGAGGAACATATTGTACAGAAGTATTTTATTATGCTCTGAGCAAACTTGGAAAACCAGTGTATAAGGAATTAAGATTTAAAGATGAAAAAATATGGTGTCCACAGAGGAAGATTAAAAACATTTATGTTAATAGATATATGTTACATCTGAGAGAATTTATTTTTAGCTTAAAACCAAGTAAGAGACGATGACCGTTTAGCAATCAAACATAGATGTCCAGCACATACGGAATGCAATATGTATTATAAATATTTCAAATGCATATCATGGTTCATTCATAACCTTTCCGGTTATTCATGAAGACACTGATAACAAAATTTCCAGACGAAGAGGTAAAATTCATACCGAACAACGACTGAAAACATATTTCATTCAGCAAGGATTTCATAGTTGATAGTTTCATGGAAGAGAGCAAAGAAAAACAAGCAAACAAACAAATAATAAAAACAAACAAACAAACAAACAAACAAGCAAAACAATAAATTAATGAAAAGACACGCTGAAAAAGTTTACAAATATGCAGTCTAAATAGACGAGAAAAGACATTTATTCGTATCAAATCTTGGAGAGCTTTGAAAGGTTTAATGATAAAGCTTTACAACCAATAAAAAGGTTTTACTCATCACATAACGATTCAACCATATCAATTGATGATTATATTGAAGATGTCATCGAACATTTTAACCTGAAAACACTTGGAGATCGACATGACTATTACTTAGAGAAATATATATCGAAGCTATGTGACATTTTTGAGGAGTATAGGAATGTGTGCCAAATTACCAACTAGTTCCTGCTTACTATTAAAGTGCCCTCGGATTAGCATATAATGCAAGTTTAAAGATATCAGATGTTGAATTAGAACTGTTGACAGACTATGACATGTTCCTGGTGACTGACTGTGGAATAAGAGGCGAATTAGAGTGATGCCACAAAAAAACGCTGAAGCAAATCAGGAATAATACCTATGAAAAGATGATGAAATAGAAAACGATGGTGAGTACGAAAAGTCAAGGTAATTTATTATGTCCCTAGGTGCCACAAATCTTTACGAATTGGGCGATGAAGGTAAAAGAACTTACAATTGGCAAAGAGACAAATTAGATGGATAGAAGAAACCTTGTTTAAAATAACATAATGGTGGTTGCATTTTAAAAGTGGAATTGGACATTTCATTACATTACATTTGAATGACTATTTCAAGGACTATCCGGAAGGTAAAAAAAATTTACAGATGAAATTTTTTATATCCAATATAAAGGAAGTTAATAAATTATAAGAAAAGTACAAAACCAACTGTACTAAAAGGATTATGTACATTATAAAACAAAGAGAAATATGTAATTCAATTTAAGCTTTACATACATTTAGGTTTAAAACTGAAAATAATACACAGAGCTGTGTTGCTTGAACAATAACCGTAGCTGAAGCCTTACACTGAACTGGATACGAATCTAAGACCAACATATGATTTTGAAAAGACATTTTGAAACAAATGAATAACAGAGTGTGTGGTAAACAGATGAAAAAACTCAGGAAAAGAACAATAATAAAAATATGTACAAATGAAAATAAATTTTGAAAATATCAGAAAGATCTATCATTGTCAAGGATGACAATTATTGATCACGACTTAGTGTTAGTCTGAAAAGAAGAAAGTCAAACTAACTAAATCAATTTAAGGTGGATTTACAGTCTTAGAGTTATCTAAATGGCTAATGTACGAAATTTTCTACAATAGGATAAAAAAAAACAAACAAATACGGTGATAGAATTAGACTCCTCATGACATATAGATTTTCATTGCGTATCCATCCATAGACAGAAAACAAAACCCATGATCTATCAGGATCACATGGCACAGGTGGATATCCCAAGGACAACATATCTGCTGTCCCATAGCTGAATGAGAAAGTTGCTGGATTTTCAAGGATGAACTGAATGGCACATACAAAGAATACAATTATCCAGAAAAGAATTTACTCAGATCATACAATTGTGAGATGTATAACAACAAACTGAAAGAGAAGCATTGTCTGTCTATGACGACAAGCGTTCTTTATTGACAACGTAAATACATTACCATAGGGACACGTAAGTACACCTGTATTTAAAAGAAAATTCAAGTCTCAGGAAAAGTTTGTTTCTTATGTTCCGTTTCAAAGTATCTATAATTTCCACTATTATTCCATCCGGAACAAAATGGTTCTGTTTAAATACAGTTTCCGTTGCTTTTTTGTTCTTCCTGCAAAATGTAATAAAAAACCTTGGATTTTTTCAGAAATCAATCCTTGGTTACAGAGTTGTACTTTTGTATGAGAATCCACACAGATTTTTCAAAATGATTAGAACTTAAAGCTAGTTTTGGTTTGTTTAGTTGCTTTCTTTTTTATTCGTCAAGATTGCTACAGACATCTATTATGTACCATTTAATGCAAGAGTTTTTAAAAATATTTATTTCAGTTTTAAAATGCCTATTTATCAGTTGTAAACTCTTGTTTCAAGTCAGTTAAATCTTTTTTAACACGTTTCATTTTTTGTCTATTGCGTCTATGTTGCCTTGTTCCATACTGATATTAATATAAATTTTTCCTCCAGCATATTCTTTTGCATCTGCTTTGATTGTTCAACTTCAGTATGAAATTTGTTGTAAAATTCAGTAAATGTAACATCTTGCATTTTATCGATTATATCCCTCAAATCAGTAATAGAAAAATCCTAAGTTGCTTTCATAGACCTTATAGTATTTCAATAATATTTTTTTTAAACAAAAATATTTTCCCTGGTAAAACGTTCTTCTTCTTGAGTTCTGGTTTTAGCTGACATGTTAAATCTCGTAAATATTTTGCAACCTGAAATTTTTGCGAAATGGTAACTTTGTAGTGGTAACCGGTTTTAATGACCCTGTTGATATTTTAGGTTGTATTGTTGAATTTTTTATTGTACCGGATACATCGGCGACAATTAAACATTCGTCTTTGGCTTGCTTTTTAAAACAGAGATGCGACTATCCTTTCGTCCTGAGAAATCTATTCACCTTACCTGAAAAGGCACAGTAAAGTTTGCACCGAAGATGCAAAGTAATGTTATTTACTGAGACAATTTTGTCTGCTACAAGTCCATTTGTTATTAGATAGTCACTTGTGAACCAACTAAACGGAACTGAAATGATTATCTTTACTAGTTCGTTAATATCCATGCCTGATGGTGGACAAATTGTAAACCTCTTATAGCTTTTGAAAAGAATGATGTATTCAACAGTAAGAGTAGGGCTAAATATTGCATGGTAAATTGTGTTGATGATGTTTCCCGTTTCAAGTGTTATTTTTCTGTATTTAAGTAATATGCTATTTACTAACTAACAACGTTAAATCATTTAGCAATGTAAATGTGTTTTACATTTGTGGTTATAGTGTTAAACATTTTCCCAGTAAAAATCCATGTGTTATCAGATTGTGGATTGAACTAAGTGAAAATGGAATAATTAATAGTGAACTTCTCCAATATCCATATTTGATGGTTGACCTATTGACATCTCTAGCAACATTTTCAAAAGCAATCTGTGACAGCCGACTTAAGTGCTGCATGATAAACAAAGTTAATAATGTTTCTGTTGCACTCGACATTTGAATTCAGACAAAATCGATGCTATTTATCATGCACAAAAATTATTGGGTTGGACAAAAGCCAGGCATCCCCGTTGTCGCAGAGCAACAAGTTGTGTCTCATAAGGACAGCGCTGTTATAGTTAGAAAAAGGTCTGTCATGTACTTCTTTAGTTGTGCTGATTTTCTTAGTCTATAACATTAGATTTTGTACAGACTTTCCGTTTTCACAGCTTTAAAACAGAAACAACTTTGGTTTTAGAACAAATGAATAAGATACCTAAAACAGATACACCACCGCTTATCAGACAATAGATCGTGCTGTTTAAGCTATGTGAATTTGCATCTTTTTTCACATTGAAACCTCTTGTTCTTTGTTAAAAAAAGGTTAGATTCTTTTGGATTCTTTTAAACGTTTTCCAAGTTGTCCGCCAAATTCATCTCCATCTTTTGTCTTTTGTGAAGTTACGTTTTTAGGTTCATAACTCAACTGTTCTTTGTTTTCATTTTTGTTCATTTTTTATTTATTTTACAAAGATATTCTTAAGTTAGATCAATATAAATTTTAATTGGAACAAAGATTACTTGTAAGCTGACATACGAGTTTACTTTGGGTATTGATAAATAATTTGAAATTTAACTGTGTAAATAAAAACAATGGATACAATGTCCAAAATGTGAAATAAATAAATAAAAAATAAAAAACACAAAAAACTTTTAGGAAACACCGTTATTGTAAATCTTGTCATAAAAAAGCAGCAAAGAGTGGCATGATAATAATAAAAAGCACAAGAGAAATTTGAGAAATATGAGAGAACACAGAAATTACATAAATTCATACAATATACAAAGATACCACATTGATGAAAATGTCAGATGAATTCAAAATACAAGCAGTAGAATTTTACAAGCACTAAAATAAAACATGCAATCAGACACGACATTGAACATTCTCGGTTTTCGATCAGTTCACTTTTACTGAAGGTGACTAAATTTGACAAAACATGAAGATGATTTATACATAGATTATTTTAGTGTATGTGCATCTTTTAACCTATCCGATTCTGGACAGCAGAGAAAATGTTTCCACTGGCGAAACGCAGAAAAAAAGCCAGTGAAATTATCTCTAAAATACGAAAATATCATCAAGGAAAGTGATAAAGGAGCACATGAAATAGTTTAATAATTCAAGACGGCTAACTTCGTCACCGAGGAGATTTTGAATAATATTAATTTGTCTCTTTTGGTTTATTCTCTTTTCTCATTAATGACTTTATTACTTAATAGACAGAGACTCTTATTGTGACAGCTGTGAAAACAATTGTGGTTAAAGGCACACATATGTTAACATCACATCAACCAGAAAACATTTATTGAGTATATTTTCCAGTGTTTGATTTTGCAAAGTCTCCAAAGTTTTTTGATTTTGTTATTTTGTGTTGGCCTTTAGAAATTAATATGTCTTAATGTTATTAAACCAGCAGTCAGTACATACATAATTCATCACAACTTGAATGTGAAAAATCCAGTCAAGCATCCAATACCATTTGAAGTTTGATCTTTTCAATCTCTGTAGAAATGGAGTTATCGCTATTTGTATTCTAGATAATTCCTATTTTTCCAACTAACATTTGTCTATTCTTCGTTATTTAAATAACCTAAAAATGGCGTGCACCTACGGTATAGCATTGTTCCGGAGGAACAACGGCGTATGCTTAAGCGTAGACTTTATCGATAGATATATGGCTGATGGTGAACGTGATCATTTTTACTATTGAATTGAAAATCCTTTAGATGAATATGATGGTGTAGTAGCTTCACGACAAATACAAGTAAATCTTGCAAGTGGTTTAGAAGAACAAAGTATCAAACGTTTTGATGATGTGATACCAATTAGAGATTCTAGACTTTCATGCCAAGTTCTCGACTAATATAAGGAGGACATAAAGGAAGGTCTTGGCTTGAATGAGATACATTACAACTTGGAGAAAAAACAACAACTTTAAAATGCAAAATAAAACAATCTATAATATAAAACATAACGGTAACACAGTGCATATCGCTGTCTATGAAATGCGACATCACAACAATGTTAGAATACAGCACTCTATCAGGTCAGACTGGAGAGGAGCTCTTGGTTACAATAGACTGCATAAAACAAAGCAAGGAATGGGTGTATCATATTGACGAGACTAGACATAAATATCCTCTGGAACCCACTATTGTACAAAGATAACCAACAAAAGTAACCGCGGAAAGAGAAACAATATACACAAACGAGTCATTTGATCAACATGTAAGAGAAGTGGAGACCATAATTGACAAATATCACGGAAGAATTCAAAGCGGAGATCTTCCACCTATAGTTAAAAGATTAGTTACTACACGAGAGGATAGAGAATTAAAGAGTTATGTAAATACTGTACAAGTTGTCAATTGGAAAATTGAATCTATGCCACATAATGTTGAAATGTCCAATTCCTTCTACTGCATCTCCACCTAATCCAAGCGAATATTTTTTTATTTTTTTTTGGACAAAATAAAATGGCTTCAAAACTTTAGGAATAATTTTTTTTGGAATTAACAAACAAAAACATAGCAGTAGCAATACTTTGTTTTAGTGATAGTGTGATAAGTTGGTTATTTAAAAGTAAGATTGTCTTTTTCAGTTGATCGGGTCTTATTATTACTCTTTTTGCCATTAATGGGGTTGTTGATTAAATGTGTCAGCAAAGCAACGATCAAGATAAACAATTAGTGTAAGCAAAGCAACGAATAAATAAACAATTAACCAAGCTCGTCACTGTAAGTGAAATTATAACCTATTTAAAAAAGTAAACTTTATCTCTTTTAAGTTCGTCCGTAATATCATTTATTGCTCTGCAAGAATTAATTTGGTTTTTTTTTCATGATATATGTTTTTTGACGTTTCTGCTGTTGTCATTTGATTTAAACGCTTCATCAGCAGATAAGAGTATTTTCTATTCAGACAACAGTTTCCACATCTAGAAATTAATATGGAATTTATGTACTGATTTGATTAATTCAGGTACATTTTTGTCTATTAAATACCTGTAGGAAATTATAAAACACAGCTGATTCTATAAACACTGTTCAGTTTAGTCGATTCTGCACAAGATTCATGCCACACTGTGCGCTCTATCTTTTCACAGAGTCATCATTGTCAAGTTTTAAAGTGTAGTGACCAAATATGTTTAATGCTTGTATGTGAAAATCGAGTTTCAAAATACAACATTTTATCTCGCTAAATGCATTTGGTTAAGGTGAGTTAAACAATTGACTGCGTTGAATTCAATAGAAGGACAAGGGGAAGGTGCTACACTAGTCTGTTTTTTAATCTGGATACCATTATTTAGATTTTTTTAAAAACTTTATATGAAATTAGATTTGTTGTCCAAATATATTGAACCTCTATTTACTGTTTTTCCACCTTCACATGTAACTTTTTGTTGATTTCTCTTTCTAATCTGTTTATTCCAAAATATAATACCATTTTATGCTCGCCGAATCTACGCAATCTTTGCATCTCTGATATTTTGTATTTCATTTTCCTATTTACTCTACCAGTTTCACTCTGTTGCATTTTTAACATTTTACAAGTTAGTGTGTCTCAAATATTGATTGTACCATTTATTTATGTAGTTTATTTTCAATTACTACTAGATGTCAAATGAAAGTTCCGAAAAAATTAATCATTAAATTTGATATATTTACACAGTGCGAAAGGTGTACTGGATTTTATTTCATCTGTGTGGTTTAGAAACTCATCCCATATCAAATGATTTTTGTTAATGTTATGATAATTCTTTTCAACAGAAGGTTTTATGGATGCGTTAATGTTGTGCATGGCAAATATTGATGGTGTAATTGGCATGACTATTATAACTCATTTGAATAAAATTCAAAAGAAGTTTAAAAGTCCTCATGACTGCATCAAAATTTATGTGATTTTCGTTACCCTTATTTTTTCTCAGAATCTTTTTAACCTGTAGTCTTTTACATTGTATCTGTTTTTCAGCTTTTTGAGATGTAGTTTGAATGAACTTGACATTTGTAATGTTATTTCTTTCCAGTTCTTCCGTAATATCATTTATTACCCTACTAGGTCATTGTGCACATTATAGTCGCTTTATCGTGTTTTTCATGTGCACCATTTTGTTGTTTCACTGGTAATGTTTTTCTATATACTTTATATTTTCACTCTGATATTGCGCATATCAGGCATACTTTTATTCCTCCATTTTCTAATGCACTTTTTTTTGTTTTGTTTTGTTGTTTTTCTTGTTTTTTTTTTTTTTTTTCTTTTTCTTCGCATTCTAGAAACGCATTGTCTTTCTGATACTGATATTTGATGCAATCTGCTTCGTCTGTATTCCATGGTGGTATCGTCTCCGCAGGAGACGTGTACTTTTGGTACATCGTCACTGAAGGTGAAGTCTGCCAGACGCAGAGCATCTCCTGAGGAGAGGTGTGTTTTGACACATCAATTATTTTAATGGCACAAGATTTTCCCAACTGTTAAACGATCCGTCATATCATTTCCGATTCACCAGCACATACTTTTGACCGTTCATTCTCTTGGTCTTAAAAATCTTTTAAACTTTGTATATGTCATCTGGTTTGTTGTTTAGGTACTCTTGTGTATACAATATGCCCTCTATATCCTCTCCTTTCAGGTCTTCCAGTCTCCTGACGACTGGATCACCTAGAATTACTTGCCTCATTTTAAATATATACTCGGTAAAGTTAGGAAGACAGCCCTTTTAGATCATTAAATTTACTGTTATAAAACTCTTTTCCCTCATCAAACTGTATCTTTTTAGGTTTTTGCTCTTTGAAGATTTCTCCAAAACATCGCGTATAACTTTTTTTTTTGTTTTCACTTTTTCACTCTAATGGTATTTCGAGAGGACATCTATCACTGTACAAACATGTTTTTCATATGCCTGCATGTAGCAATGACAGCTTGCCACTGGTGATCCATGTGACTTACATAAACTCTTTGTATGGAAATATCTTGTCGCTTACTTGTGCAATGTGTAAGTAGATTGTTCAGTTAATTATTCCTTCAATTCAGCGTATTTTTCTTATTTTCGTCATGTTTAATTTGTTCCCACATGTGATCAATATTTGTGTAAGCAACTGGACGTTCAGGATCGTAGTAAAGATATCTTAAACACTGTAGTGTTTTTTTTTTTATTATTTTTTTTAATTTTTGGTCGGTCATTTTAAACGGTTTACAAAAACAGCCACAAAATGAGTTTTGCTTGATTGAGATGTTTTTGGGTGTTATCAGCAAGCCAGCAGGACGACCGTATAAAAACACCAGCTTTAATTTTACAGCGTCTTAAATCGTTTCAAACGTATGAATGATTTTAGATTTAAAAAAAAAAATAAAAAAATGAGTTGCAGCACTTTCAATTTCTCAACTACTGACACAGTTCAATTCACGAACGCACGCACAGACCGATATGAGATCTGTGATATATCGGAAAAAGATAAAATTAAGATAATTAAATGTTACATTTTTTCTTTACTGTTTTGCTTTTCTCGTCGACGTAAATAAATACACTTTACATTAATTAGCGTTTCCGAGCTCATTTCAATCACTCATTTGGATTATATATTATACTGTGGATCGGTTGTATGTTCAGATGGATCACGAGGTAAAAACAGAAGATAGAACCAGATGAATATATTCACTTCATATATTCAATGGCCGACTGAAAGGGAATCAGTGAGCATTTTCGTTTTGGTTTGACACACACGCGTGTCATAAATCAATTTCATTATTGTAAAATAGGCTCAGGTTATATTTTTTCAAGTCAAATAATCCATTGTTAATTAAATCAAATGAAAAGTAGGGACTATTTTAAGCTTGAAAAGTCAGCACACCGACACTTGACAAGAAATTGGGTTGACCTAACATAAAAAGAAACGTTCAGAAAACCATTGTTCATTGCACACAACTTTCCCGTGGATACTCAACTGTATAAAATTCATCTGTAAATGAACTTATTAACAAATCAACTTCTTAACTTATTTACAAATTTTAAAAAATAAACAAATTTTAAAAATAAACTCTCAAAGACAAGAATCTAACTAACTTATTAACAAAGTAACTTAACAAAGTAACTTACTAACAAAATAACTTATTAACAAAGTAACTTACTAGCATAATAATCGATTAACGAAAAAAGCAAACAGGCAAATTAACAACAAACAAAAAAAAATAAAAAATACAAACAGACAAACAAGCAAACGTAAATAAATAAATGAAGAATAAAAAGAAAGCCAAATCTTGCGGTATAGTATTTCAATAAAAAGAAAGCCAAATCTTGCGGTATAGTATTTCAATAAAAAGAAAGCCAAATCTTGCGGTATAGTATTTCAATAAAAAGAAAGCCAAATCTTGCGGTATAGTATTTCAATAAAAATAAAGCCAAATCTTGCGGTATAGTATTTCAATAAAAAGAAAGCCAAATCTTGCGGTATAGTATGTTGTAAACAATCTCAAGATCTTCTTTCGAAAACTCAGACTCAGAGTAAATGTTAAACTCGAGATAAACTACTAAAAGTTAATATAAAATACTTCTGTCTTACCATCATACCAAAACACTTGAATAAAACAGTCCAAATCGTCACCTATAGGTATTAACATTTTTTAAATCAGGAAATTGATACACCTTAATTTGAAAAATTGCATACTATATTTGAGTCACTTTCTTTCATCATACCTAGGTATATACGGAAGAGGCTGTCTCATTTAACTCATGCATGACAAGGTACATCCTGTTGAAGAATCTTGTCGTCGTATCGGAAGAAGAAAAGACGAAGTAACATGGTGGAAACATAAAACAAGAGGCCTAAGTGTGCCTGATATTGCTCAGCTGATGTTTGACATATGTCAGCTTGTGAATGCAAATTCACACACGTATTGAAACTGTAGAGGAGAAAGAAAAGCTTGGAGTACATAGTTGCTTCATTATCTATCAATGATGGTGTCATTCATATTCTTCCTAGACAATATATTCTCGGCATATAAAAGATAATTTATTTATAAAACCAGCATTCTAACCTGGATCTCTCCCGCTCCCTGGGGACTAGACCCTGATTCATAACTTAGAAACTGTTCATAGCCCCACCCTCAAAGTACATACACTTACTTGCCATTATAAGGAGAGTTCATCTGTGCATGGTAGCCTCATTAAAAGGCATATATATTGCTCATAATAGAACTGTTCCGAAGACTTGATGATACAAGCTTACATACCAGATCTGATCAGAACTATGGCCTCTAGAGCAGCGATTTCCAACCTCAGGTGGCGAACCAAATCAGGGTCGCGGGGGATCCTCAGTAGGGTCGGGAAGAGTCATCAGAGGAAATCATATCATAAGCCTGATGGTCGAGAGGTCCTGTTGGTAGCCAATTTAGGGTCGCAGCAACAAAAGGTTGGGAACCACTGTTCTAGAGTGTTCACAAGCTCAGTCAATCAGATGAAAGATCACCGCATTAATATGGATGGATGTCGTTCATAATCGAATTCACCCGGGATGTTGATGACAAAAGTTTACATACCAAATGGACAAAAGACCATACCATAAGCTCACTTGACTTTTAGCTAGATGAGCTAAAAATCAAGATGTAACCATGGCCTTTTTTGACCGTCGGTCACTTTAACCATTGTGGGAAAATAAGAAAACCAAGCAGCAACCTTGATCTTTGACCGACTGTCACTTTAACCATGAGCATTCGTCCTCTATAATAGATCATCCACAAGCATTACAATTGAAACAAAATGTCCGTATTCCATCACTCACTCTTGTCTACCATCTATCCATCCACCCTTTGTCATTCATCCATCAATCTGTTTCCATCTATCGCTCCGAAAATATCGTTAAATATTATATTTCTCGCAAGATTTTTCTTCCCGCTAACTCGCGTAAACTTTCAAAAAGCGAATTTAAATTTCTCCAGGAAATCCTCTATATTAAAGGAATTCTCCAGCTTATGATCCCGAATTCATGTAGGATTTCGCGTCAAAGCTGCATGAAGGAAGTATGCGAAAATGAGTGATCGTGGAGAATGTATGTGATCTACGGAACCTACACACCTAGGTAACAAAAGTACGTCTCATGTACAAACAGTATTAGGATGTATATATGCAAAAACATCTTCATAATACATACATGCATACATACATACATACATGCACACATGCATGCATGCCTACCTAGGTACCGACGTATGTACGTAGCGACCCTCGTACCTACATAAATAACATACTTATATAGTAATGGTGCTTACGAAATCTATCATACATGTATGTAGTGCTTGAACACAGTTTGTGACAGAACATTTGCTCCCAAAGCTTAAACACATTTAAAAATTGTCTTTAAAAATCTTTCCTGTCATCCTATAGTGTCCATTTTCTCTTTATTATACACTGATATGGCTCTTTTTGAGTAAATTCCTATTGGAAATATTTCTTTCTTTTATTTCATTAGATTTTATTCTCAAGGAAGAGAGTAGTTATATTCTCAATACTGTTACACTTATATTCTCAATACTGTTACACTTATATTCTCAATACTGTTACACTTTAGTCTACAAAAGTGTTCTATTTTCATTATTATGACTTATGTTTTACAATTTAACATGATCGCAAATTTTATTTAGTTATAACTCTTTCTAGATGTTATGGTGTAAATATTATCTCCTTTCACTTTTTGGATGCACGCAACGCGGAGATATATTTGTCTGACAATATGTATTTCACCTTCAGTGCAACTTACATATTCTCTATTGAATTCATGTTCTTTATTTAATGATATATTTCACTGTAGTGAATATCTTAAAAGGAGGAAATAAAGATAGTAATACATACCTACATACATACATGCATACATACATACATGCATACCTACCTACCTACATACATACATACATGCATACCTACCTACCTACCTAACTACCTACCTACCTACATACATACATACATACATACTCGCTTATAAGTCGAGTCCAACTATAAACTGCACAGACCCAGATCTGCCGGCGCATTATGCGACGGAAGATTAGGGTCAAGGTTGTTTCTAGTTGGACTCAACTTATAAACGAGTAAATTTGGTACTTACATCACTTTCAGTTATTACCCCATATTTATTATTTTATATGTTATATTGATTATTATCTTATTTTATTTGCCAGATCTCAAAATGTAACACACATTTTTAGCATATTTATACTTTAATTTTTTAAGTTCCTGTGTAAATAGGGGATCAATTTTCTTTGGTTTTTTTCAACATCTATTTTGAATTGTATCTTTCTTTAGACATTACTCTGAATAAGGAGGAAAAGAAAAAGGAAACGTGCATTATCTAATCTTAAATTAAATGGTATATACATTTGCATGCATTCAATGTCTTTTCTTGTAAATGTATTTTATTCTCGTCTTTGCATTGAGTAAGGACTTATTTTTGTATGTGTGTTCTGAGCTCTTATGAGTGAGAATCTGTGCTTGAAGGACCTTCAGTTTCCAGTCCTGCACACCCAGTTTCTAGTCCTGCACACCCAGATTCCAGTCCTGCACACCCAATTTTAACTTTTCTCTTCAGTATTCTATATATTAGAGTCTCTGTGTATGGAGAAAAAATAACACAGATTTCCATTTTGAAAAGCCAATAGATAGTTATGGTGTTATTACAGCATCTAGGTATTTTGTTGTACTAATTGTGTATGTTATAGAACCTCTAGTAATGGTTCCCACTGTCTAACAATGTTATGACAAATTTCTCAATAAAGTAATACTGACAATATGTATATTATCAGTAGCGTACTAAGAAAGTCTCGGCCCCTTCCCAGTAAAAAAAAGTTTGATGGGAATTTTTGAGCCCACGTTGGGCCTGCCCCCACTCCCCGCAGTTTGCAGGGGTTGCTTGGACGGTTGCTACGCCACTGTATATTACATGTTCACGTTTTCACAGCATTATAATGCTTGTATACACACTTGACTGAAGAGAAGTACAAAAAGTCATACATACAGGCAAACAACCATATGAAAGGGCGGATGTACATAAATATATACATACTACAGATAGATGGACAGAAAACATTGCTTACTATTTCTACCATATATTATTATTCTAGACCAGGTACCCAATGTTTAATGTTTCATATGTATTTCATGGAAACTGTATATACTTTTTTTTATTTAGATAGATTTAGATAGCACTCTCAAGAAGCCGGAAATAAAAAAAAACATGGTACATTATACGTTTGAATTCATGGTCTTTTCTAGTCAATGTGTTCCCTTTTTGTATAAATTTGCATTGTTTCGTGACCTATATTTGTGAATGTTTTATCACTCCATCCAGGCATGTTGTACTGATGATAGGTATAAGAAAACTACTGTGTTGTTTTATGTATAAATTTGACTTTTTATGGTATATGTGTTACTACTGCATCTAGGTATGTTGCCTTCTTGATCTCTAATGTAGTAAACCAGGCATATATTTTGTACAATTTATAAGCACGTAACAATCTGAGAACAAATACATTACTAACAATGTTTCATTTTAATAACAACGTTTCTGTATGTAGTTTTGTTGTCCTGTCCTGTTTCAAAGTGCTCAAATTCGTTCAGTTCCACATTTATCCATCCATCAATACGTACATACACAAATACACATCCATCTATCCATCCATCAATACATACAACACAAGTACACATCCATCCAACAATACATACATACACTAGTACACATCCATCCATCTATGAAAACATACATACACAAGTACACATTCATTCATTCATCAATCAATACATACATACACAAGTATACATCCATCCATCCATCAATATATACATACATAAGTATGCATCCGTCCATTCATCAATACACACATACACGAGTATACATCCGTCCATCCATCAATACATACATACACAAGTACCCATCCATCCATCCATCAATACACAAGTACACATAAACACAGACAAACTATCAGACAAATAAACTAAATAGTAGCATAGATAAATTTAATATCATGATCATGCCAAAAGGACGAAGCAATAATTACTTACTAAATAATTACATAGGTTCAACAATACATATAACTTGTATGTCTGATCAACCTACTCAAACTCTGATCAACCTACTCAATGTCTTATAAACCTACTCAATGTCTGATCAACCTACTCAATGTCTGATCAACCTACTCAATGTCTGATAAACCTACTCAATGTCTGATCAACCTACTCAAAAGGCAATTTTCAGGCCACACACGAGTAAGTATGCAAGAAAAGTTTTGAAAGAACTATTAAAAGGACACAAATCGTTTTCAGGTATCCACTTCCCCACATTAGTATAATAAAATGTTTGATTCTTTGGTAAAGCCAATACGTACAACTGTAAAGACTGCGGAATGGAACAGGTAAAGCTATGAGATACGATGAAAATAAATTATACGATATTGTCAAATTTTAACCTGTTGAAAAAAGTTTATACTAAATTTTGTACACTCAATTTACAGGTCAGTAAGAACTCAACTAATATATTGCATGTAAGGGTGAGTAATTTTAATGACATAAATATTGCAATAGTAAAATATTGGTTTATCTGGAAAACCTACCACCCAACAGAATATTCTTACACCATACAGTTGCATGTAGCAGATTTTTAAATGATAAAGGAATCCACATTTGGTACAAAATATCCTTCTCTAATATTTGCCATATATAATATTTCACAAGATGCACTATTGAGATACATTAAACCTAAAATGGACAAGCAAGCCTGTGCAAAAATCAGAAATTTTTAAAAATTAAATATTTAAAACGCTATAATAAGAAATAATACATGTTAAGAAAAATTAAAATTTTAGGTCAGCTCTAACAAAAAATAAGATTTCTGCTCATAAACTTGAAATTGAAGCTGGTAAGTACGAAAAAAAAAAAAAAAAACAAAAACAAAAAAAAAAAACAGAAATGAGCGTTTTATGTACACTATGCAACAATTATGTAGAATTTTTTTGTTGTTGAGGGTATTGTTCTGAAACGACAGCGGGATATCCTATACAAGAAAACTGTTTGTATTTATCCAGAATTTTCACTACTCAAACCATCTGAACAATTTTAGAATATAATAGATTATCGCCTATTTCTGAATCTACTCATTAGTCAGTCTTGTTATGAAATGAGCAATTGGATTGTATTCATTGTTCTGTTTATTCTTGTACGATGTCTATAATGTTCATTTGTTATGAAATAAGTAATTGGATTGTATTCATTGTTATGAAATAAGCAATTGGATTGTATTCATTGTTCTGTTTATTCTTGTACGAGGTCAATAATGTTCATTTGTAAACAAAAAATGAATTCAATTATAAAAGACGTCCGTTCAATATATTTTGTTTTACAGGCTTTAAAATACTAAAGCATAGAATTGAATACACACAAAAGTGTCTATGGGTAAGAAATGAAAGTTTCACATACGTAGAAAAAAATTAAACAAAAAATAATAATAATAACAACAACAACAACAACAACAACAGATATTTAGACTTACACTGAATAATCAAGATTGGAGATCTTTCGACAAAACGAAGACCTTCTAGAAACAAGAAACAAATTTCAACAGTGATGATCGTGATGTATCATTTTCCTTGTATGCTGTTGACAAAAAGAAAGGTATTCCGATATCACGACATTCGTGTAGCTCAAGAATGTACGATAAAAAACAATTCTGTACATAGATTGTTGTCCCATCTGTCCTATATACAAGTGGTTAAACTCTTTGAGTTTCACGTTTGCGTCTGCTTACTGCCTTGTGAACTGGAGTTATGGTGCTCCTCCGCGGTTATTCTGATTGTTACGCCAGAGGGTATGTCTCAACATTCTGCATTAATTATCCTTGAACTCATATATACAGAAATATGCAAGTAGTCTGACACACACACACACAGACGAGAGGACATACCCTAATTCTTTTTAATTTCTAAGAGTTATCATGAAATCTATCTTGTATCCCCCGTAATTGGGTTATAAGGGTGATTTGGGCATCCAAAAGGCCAAAAGGTTGATATATATATATATATATATATATATATATATATATATATATATATATATATATATATATATATATATATAGAGAGAGAGAGAGAGAGAGAGAGAGAGAGAGAGAGAGAGAGAGAGAGAGAGAGAGAGAGAGAGGGAGGGAGATGATATGATAATTTCTCGTTGTAAATTCTCTTTTGATACGTGGATGATGACGGCGACAATGATGATGACAACGACAACGATGATTAAGAAGATGATGACGACTGCGCTGATGATGAGAAGAAAATTGATAAAAATGTCGTTTCTTATAGAGTTACAAGTGAAACTATTACTTTAAAGTGCACATGGGTATTTTTCACGCGTACATTTTGAACTTCACCTTTAAAAGCGACACGTGAAAAATGTTTCTTACGTGTCTGTATTGCATTTTATACGGACAGGTGAATCTCCTCGTGTGTTTTTGTTACATTTCATTCGAAAATGGTTTCCTACTGGTTAGAGTTTAGATGAAGTGTATTTTGGTAGCTAATTCAGTGGGTATCTTCGTCATAGTCACCACGTACCTGAGTAAACCCTCATCTAAATTTACATTTACCTCCCTCACCCCCCCACCCCCCACCCCCCCCCAAAAAAAAAAAAAAAATATTAATAAAACCCAGCAACAACAGCAAACAAACAGCACGTAGAATATATACAAGTATCATACGTGGTTTTCAATGATCAAACATTCAAACGTTTGCTGAAGCACGAGAGAAGAGTTTGAGATTGAGGATACAATGTTTTTCCCAAGTGTTGGGAGAAATGTTTGAATACAGCAAAGCGTGTATGATCGTTATTTGTACATGATTAATCTATCTCTACATACATAAATTTTACACAAAATGTCCACAAAAATAGTTGTTGACACGCACACACACACGTACACACACACACACACACACACACACACACACAAATGTATTCAATCAGCATGCACAATTGTATGTTAGAGTATAATTGACGTCGCATACTGGCATTGTCCAACCAGCTTCAACCAGCCTGTTAATGTACGGGTAACGATTTGCATAGACTCTGATAGTCAGTTAAACGCACTCCATTTTAAATTCTAGGTTAAACGTTGACATACATTCTAAAAATAAAATGTGCTGAAACCGGTGCTTGGCTAAATAATTAAGTTTCAAGTCCACTATCCAGATCATAGGGATGTTTTCGATGCTGTCTTTTTATACATCGGTATTGTTTACAAAAGGAATAATATTACGGAATGAAGGCAATAATATGGCACCTTGTACTTGAAAACAGAGTGTAACTGGCTAAAATAAAATGGTTCTTTTTGAGCAGTACCACTTCTTACAAATGTTTTTTCCACCTGTAAATTGAAACACCCTGCTCTCATTGATAGCCGGAGTGGGCAGGCGCAAATAATTCAAAATCGCAGTGCTTCTATATGAGTGGGTCGCAAGTTAGTAGAATCCGTTACGGGTGAGTATCAATCCAATTGCCTTGGCACAATGTAGCCTACTTGTGCTGCTGTGCCATAAAACATCAAACCAAACCTGAACAAACGTACATGTTGTCTCAAATTGCAAATAAAATGTTAACGCCAAAAACGTGAGAAAAAAAATCTGGACAGAGTCTAATATAACCAGTCTGTGGGTTTTATTCAGAGCAATGTACGTTAATCATCTTTTCTGATTTTCGAGCAGATCGTTCACATTCTTTCGTGAAATTTAAGATTTTAATTGGACACTTTTGCAAATTATTTACGGGGATATTTCATATAGTAAGTTATAGAATTGTGTTGTGCCATATTCAGAATACATCACAAACATGAGGAAATGCATTTTTGTCTGTTTAAATTAAGGTAATAATTATATGACCGGTAACCATGATGTAAAATATGAATAATTAAAAACAATAACTTAGTGACCATGTGTTTTTTGCTAGTTAATATCAGTTTCTTTACACTAAAAGTTGGTATCTTCATCAAATTTTCGTTCATATTTTACTCCTAACAAGAATGTTTATACAGAACTGTGTTCATTTGCCGGAGCAGTGAACACTATATATCATTATTCTATAGTTTCACGTGTTGATTGTTTTAAATAACTGCGTGAATAAACATTCTGATGAAAAGTGTTCTGAGACAAAATCTTTTTTTTTTTTTCCTTTTTCTAACTTCGACCATTAAATCGTAGCATCTTATCTTATAAGTATACATCAATAACCTCAATCTTCTTGGTGACAGTTTCCTTTTAAAGAGAATATCAAAATATGTAAAAAGAAATATAAGAAGGTAATTTTTTTAAAAAGTGAACCATCTTTTAATGAACAATAAGAAGAAAAAAACAAGAATCACAGGGCCTGCATGTCGAACCCAATATCGATGCATTGGTGTACAATTTGTGCACCTTGGACCCAAATTTAACAAGCATATCGCAGAATAATTTGTCTTTGATTCATTCAAAGAAGGAACAAAATTCATAAAGGTTTAGGAAATAGAAGCAAATAAAAAAAATGTTATCTAAAAACTTAACGGAAATTTCCTGTGACTGTGATCTTGGTCATAAAGTGAAAGGGGTGAGCGAGCGTCTCTCAGAATGAATTGTCTTAGGTCCATAATGATTCATGTCCATATATGAAGAAAATCCATCGAGAGTTTTGGGAAATATAAGCATATGAAAAAACTTGAACCAAAACCTTAATGCAATTTTTCCGTGACTGGCCTTGATCCCAAGGTCAAAGGGGTAAGAGCGCGTGTCACAGAATGCAATTTTATTATCACATAATGATTTATGGCAAGAATGATGAGAATCTGCCAAGGGGTTTCGGAAATATAAGCAGACAAAAACAAAATGAAACAAAAAACCTTAACGCAAATATTTTATGACTCTGACATTGCCTCAAAGGTTAATGGGGCGAGCGAACATAGAACGAATTGTTTTATCTTCATAATGATTATGCCAAGTATGATGAGAATCCATCGAGGTGTTTAGTAAATATATGCAAACGAAAAACCTTAACCCAAACCATAACATACTATTTACAACTCCTCCTCCTCCGCCTTTCTTACAAAATGACTGATATGTCTTGGTTCCCACTAACGGCGGGTTCGACAAAAACCAGGTACCGGTGTTATGGGCGTTTTGATTGCTGTTTTTTTTTTTTTTTTTTTTTTTTAACGTCAAGGATCATTGGGCAAGTGCAATCCATGGTGAATATCAGCCCACAAAGATGACCAATCCAATATCTCTAGTTGAACCCAAATAATATATGGAAGTAAAATCTGCTTGAGGGGGTAAACAAATACCAGACTATTGGGTTTAATGTTTGTGTAATGTCAAAATCCGCTCTGACACTGGATTATGTAGAATACAAGAAATACTCATCCATTCTGAACCCACGTATACACCGCGTGCGCAAACAGAATGATGAAGCCTCGAAGATACCGAGTTTATGCCTATTGTATTTTTTACATTTAACTTTTATTTTATATACCTTTTACAGAGTTTTTACATCTTTACCTTTTATCTTGTTGTACTAGATGTTTACGTTTATTGGGGGAAAGGTTTATCTTCCTAAAGGTTTTTTTGCAATTCTTTATCTTTACATTTTAGGAATTTACCTTTTAATCAGCACCGTATAGTCATTATGGTGATGAAGTGCCGTTAAACCCTATACAAAAATACATACATACATACATACATACATACATACATACATACATACATACATACATACATACATACAGTAAACCCTATACATAAATTCATACATGCATACATACATACGTACATACATACATACATACATACATACATACATACATACATACATACATACATACATACATACATACATACATACCCTATACATAAATTCATACATGCATGCATACATACATGCATACATACATACATACATACATACATACATACATACATACATACATACATACATACATACATAGAGTAAACCCTATACATACATACATACATACATACATACATACATACATACATACATACATACATACATACATACATACATACATACATACATACATACATACATACATACAGTAAACCCTATACATAAATACATACATACATGCATACAGTAAACCCTATACATACATAGATATATACTGTAAACCCTATATATAAATACATACATACATGTATACATGCCAATGCATAACCAGATATTCATTAATACAAGCCAAAATTCCAAAGTTAAATAAGATCTACCAAGGATAATATGGGAGTTTTGATCACACCAGGTCATGGATGTCAATCGGAGAAAATGAACTTAACATAGCTTAAACAGTGCGCTCTCCGTGTATGCAAATGTATAGAGTAGTTGTTTTATCTTACTTTTACTTTCAATAGCTACAGCTGAGGAAGTCTATGGAAGAGCATTAGGTACCACAGCAATTGACGTTAACATGTCCAACACCCTGCCAGCGTAGATGTGTATTAATAAATTGTGAAGAAAATAGTTTCAAATTCGCAAAAGGCTCAGGCGATGTCTATTAATAGTTACAAATATATGTCAACTGGAGTCAAGAGAATCACCTTGACGTTGACCTTGGTGAGGGCTGAAATTGTCATCTCTATTTTATGACTAGTCACCAGGATGACTGGCAGGAAGCTACGAGACTTGTACAATTACAGTATCATCTGGAATGTGCATCCATCCATTCATCCATAAATCAATACAAATTTACTTGTACATAAAGGACACCGACTCATAAAGACCGCATCCACATCGTTTCTCCGATTTGTAAAATTTCAATAAACTATTACAGAAAGAGGCAGCACAACAGCGTACAAGCCAGAATTGTTCATCTTTTTTTTCACCCTGGTTGTCACCTGACGCAATCACTGTCAAATTAAATGATAGCTTGTAGACCTAAATGCTTTACCTCATAATTTAAAATAATTTAAAACAAAAATCAATTTGAGATTTCATGCCTAAAAAAAAGAAACAAAGTTCTTTCAGTTCCGGAGAGGAAAAAAACAAAGAAAAAACAAAACAAAAAAAACAAAACAACAACAACAACAGACTTTCAAGGTTTGATCCTGAGATCTGTAGTGACTTCGTACAATTCCGGAAAAAAACAATGCAAATCGCGAAATATGATCGCTTTGAGTAAAACTGCATCAGAATTAAGATTTTTAGACTTAAATAATGTAAACTTAAATAATCTAAAAAATTTCAAAGGGATATTGTGCATGCTAATAAAAGTCCATGCAGTGTAATAAGAGATGCACTGATGACCAGCTTTACAGTTAAAAAAAATTTATCATCAAAATTGAAATTTTATATTATCTTTGTAAGGATTCGTATGACAATATTTAGACAGTAAAAAAGATTCAAAATTATCCTATAGTTTAAAATTACAACCAGGAAAGCTTCCTATTCTTACAAAAAATGGTAGAGGAAGTAATGACATTTGAGGAAATCCTTCCAATTTTCTCAAAGTATGAAAAAATATATTTTGAAAAATTTCAAGTTATTATGTCTGTAATGTAATCATACTACATGTTCAGTGCCAATTCATTGTTTCCTAAGTAAGCAACAATAAAGATATTACACAATCTTAAATGGAGGAAAAGAAATTAAGATGTTTTGTAAATTGGGATTTTAAGAAGAAGAACATTAAAACCTATATGAATTATAAGGAATTATCCATCAAATTTTATTTATTATTTTACTTATCGTAAGACTGAAAAGTAAAAATCTGATTCTTTTTTGCGAGTTAAGATTTTATTATACAAAGGAAAAAAAGTTACCTATTACATATACTAGACAGAGTTATGATTTTATTATACAAAGGAGAAAAGGTTACCTATTACATATACTAGATACCTATTACATATACTAGATACCTATTACATATTCTAGACAGATTTGAGTAAACTGAACAGACATAACATTTATATTTTAGCTAAATTAAATAAAAGTAAGCATTTAAAACGTGCCAAAATGTCATTTGCAGTTATAAATGGAAAGCCCTCTAACTTGGTGTATTGCTCAACAAACAAAGAAAACAACCATCTAAGAATGAAAAAGAAAAAAAAAGTTTAATGTATTTCACATGTAAACCCATATCTACAGTGTAGCTTTGTGGAAGGCACATTGTTAATTTGATCAACATCCCATGACATCCCCTTTTGATATATGCAAATAAAAATAATATCCAGTCAACTTTTTTAAAAATTTGTTTTTGAATATCGAAATCTGGTATTTATGAATTCTCACCAATATGAACAAGAAAAATAATAAACGTGTAGATTTAATCTCATTCACAATTTACCTTTCAGTGGATACATTTTGGGGCAGATACAGGATATTTCCATGGATGGTGCAATGCTAAGAAAAGGGTGGTTCGGTTAGCTTGAAATGGCCAACTTTCAATCTTTATTTTACTGAAAGAACATTACTTTAACTGGAAAAGGGAATTCGTCCGAACCCAAACAAACCCCTCTGGATTCACTACTGACGTTTGCATTCTATCTGGGGAATCTTAAAGCCAAGACTAACATATCAGAGTTTGTGGATTTATGAAATTCATCTAAAAAAAGCACCCGTTTACAAACGTTTTGTAAATGATGGTAACATTTTACTATCCTTACAAGAGAGGCAAATTTTAATTAAAATACATAGGCCCTGCTAACTGTTGATATAAATTAAGTCATTATGAAAGCATATGGTGATGCATTAGAGCCTGACTAAACCAGCGGATATTCCTCTGCAAACTACGGAAATTTCATTGCGGCATAATTTACATTTTGCGAGTTTAAAAAAATTAAATGTGGGGTCACGTGACTAAAATAATATTCAGATATCCTTCCCTGTGCGGAACCATGTTTCATTCGGTTGCTACATATACTTAAATTGACATTAAAAAATTACAAATATATCAGTCGATGGTACATTTTACAATTCGCTTCAAAAGGAAACGAATCTGAGAATGCCCAATAAATCTTCCTCATGCCCTGTGAATAACAGTCGCCTGCCCCTTAAAATTCTGAAATTGTAGTAGTAGTAGTACAATAACAGCTTCTGAAATACAGCGTTGCCTATGACATCTTTCATATATTATATGACCTGGTCACCTGGACAGCTAATTCGGAAACGTACCAGATTGGTAGTACAAACAAACGTAATATTTCCCCCCAAAACATCGAAAACCAACTAAGTTTACCAATCCTCTTTTAGATGAAAGTAATGCTTCAATCTTCTAATTTAAGATTATGATAAAACATATGTGGCACCACTATTTTTTTTACACTTGATAGTATTATTCATCATTACTCTTATGATATAAATTTTATGTCATGAAATGCATAATAAATTATAACAATATAGCCAATTAGAAACATAAACACAACTTGTGGCGCATATTTACACACACACACGGACACAGACACACACACAGACACAGACAGACAGACAGACAGACACACACACACAGAGAAACACTAAAAAATAGATAAGACTGGTCTGCAAACCAGAAATCCACTGGAGATTAAAGTTGTTCTACCGGTTTTATTACCAGACCTTAGACAACCACGTCTACTGATTATTCTAGCACATTATATAAAATCAAAGTATTTTATAATAATAATAACCTCCAAGTAAATTTGTGTTAATTTTTAGTAAATAATTTCATGAAAAATGGTCGAGAAATGCTTTATGAATTTTTGTACGATATACAGTGGTGGCGGAACTTTAAATGTTCCACACGCTTTCAGTGTTTTGGTCATTACGTAATGCCTCACACTTATGCATCAATAGCACTGGTCGGCGGTTCGTGGGTACAACAAATTTGACATATGGGGCGGGTTAATTGTCGAATAACCAGAACAACATGACCTATTCGTTTGACCTCTCATGATAAATGATATTATGGCTTAGTCGACACGACAAAAAGGTATGGTAGTATGTATGCACTAAGCACGTTGGATCCGCACTAGATAACTCATTTAGATCATGCAATCAAGATGCATGTAAACAATACCTATTTATCGAGTAAACTTGGCCCGCATGAATGTTCCTGTGAAAAGTCAATGACCATGTAATGTTGGTCGATCAATAATTCTTCTTTATGGTCTTTATATGAGCGGGTCGCTTACATTTAATGGGACACGTCAACGATTTTATAAGGATGAAAGAGAGCATATACAAATTAATTTAAAAAAAATAATATAGATTAACAGAACATATATATATATATATATATATATATATATATATATATATATATATATATATATATATATATATATATATATATATATATATATAACGATAAAATAAACTTAATGACCAAATCGATCAATGTATGTATGTGTATATAGGGTTTACCTTAAAACACATTAGCACAATCCTGGCTATACAGTGACAAGAAAAAGCAAGGTAACAAAAAATGGTAGGTCCTCACTAGTGATATGTCGATAGTATCGATGCATCGGTGGATCGTGATATTTTCTGTCACGATTGTGTATAGGCGGCGCTCTACAGATATTACGTACCTCTAAGAGAGTTACAGTTTTAAGATGAAGTTGTTTGTATTTGTAACATGCACAATGGAGAGAATGTTGGAATACGTCTATGCTACCTTCATGTACTGTGGCTGAAATTTCATTACATTTTTGTATTTGTGGAAATTGTACATGATCTAAACACACAGCTGACCAAAATGGCTGCTCCCACGTGCTCGAAAAATCAGCCTGAATTAGTCCAAAGTATACTAACTTTAGCAGTTATTAAAATAGGGAAAACGAATTTTGCCAGAGTAGGCAATACCAGCTTCTGAATGTGCAATGAATGAATTACAAAATATATAAAAAGTAAATTCCTAAGATATATAAGGTCATTTTTAAATAGCCAGGATAACCAGTGAGGAAAGCCTGGGAAATTCTTTTTCTTTAAAAATCTAACCCTATGCAAAATACGAAACTGTAGAGAAAAAAATAAATAAATAAGAAACAACGCTAAAATCCTTTAATTCAAGTGTTGATCAATACGGAAACACAGACTAGCGACGACAACGATGTTTTTCAGCTGTATTCTGTATTAGACATAATATTTGTTGTTGTAAGGGGCCCAACACGATGACGTCAAGTGTCAAAATGAAAATCACGCCGGGATTTTGGTTTCTTGAAAGAAGACCGGGCGAAAGTAGTGTGCAGAAAGTATGATGCCATATTGACATACTGTAGCAACACAACAAATATGACATTTCACCTTAAACGGCATCATCCGGTAGACACTATCTCAGTCGTTCGTACCCACTCCCAGTTGACCTCTTGTTCAAGTACTGATGTCAGTGATGTGAAACCTAAACAGCTAACTCTTCACGATTTTAGCCCGAAGATGCTTCAGAGTTCATCCCCCCGAGCTGGTATTATCGCAGATAGTGTTACGAATTTCATTATCAAAACAATGTCGCCTTTCAGTATAGTTGAAAATGAAGGTTTTCGAGATCTTATGGCTTCAAAGCAAGTAAGAATGCATAATAAGGTATTTTACCCATAAAACAGCTTAAAATCTGACTTATAAATTACATGATAATATCGTGATATATATTGTGATACTAGGTGACTATCGTGATATGTATCGCGATACTTTTTTGCTGGCGATACCCAACACTAGTCCCCACCACCAACCAAAAGTAAAAATGCACCATGCGGCAAAAGATAAAAAAGTAACGATGAATTATAAACTGGTTTGCATTGTTAAAAATGATGTATATAAATTGTTACGTATCATAAGAATGAAAGTATTAACAAATATCGAAGGTCTAAATATGCTGGTAATGTCCAAATACGGCGTTTTCTTTTAATGAAATCATCAGGTTTCACAGAAGCAGGTAGGATACATTTTAAGATATATATGTATGTATGTTTTGGGTTGAACATGACTCAGTACATTCATGGTTATCTAGACCCGGAAAGGTTCAGGTATTCCATAAAAGGTATAGGCAAAGAAAGGGTGAAATCCTAAAAATACCAAATCATTTTTTATATATAAATCTCACATTTCTTTTTAAAAGTCCCGGACCATCAAAGCTTGAAAATCACCACGGGACGTATCTCAGGTAAAAAGGTTTCCTCCATAAATCGCCCCTTATGATAAGCGTACATGAAAACAGTATCAACGGAGCATAACGTAAATTAATTTGAGGAAAGATATGAATCATAAAGAATCGAGACATGAAAGAGGATACATATCCTGATAAAGCAGTGGCGTAGCAATCGCCCAAGCAAACCCCGCCCAACTTTTTTTTTATTGGGAGAGGGGCACATACTCATATTTAAGTTTTTTTGGGGGGGAGCAGAATTTCTTGCTACGCTACTGTGATATAGATATTTTCCCATATATATTTTCCAATCTTATATTTGTAATTTAGCCAGTAATATGAAGAAGGTTAAAATCGACCTTTTCAATAAAAATAAATATCGGGTTACAGCTCAAAACGGAGGTATGCTGTCAGTGAGATGTTCCAGAATCAACTCAGTAGCCAAAGACCAATGTATTACTACTACTTACGTAGCAAGGTCAAACGCACACCAAACCTTATGCTGATTTTTAAATATTAATGGAGCGTACTGGAACAAAGGACGAAATATATATTTTCTGTTGAAAAAATAGCATGCACATAATATTCGATAGTGTTAATCTGAATTAGTATTACGTACCTGTTCGATTTCTTAAGCTTGACAAAAATTCGTATAATCCCAGGTAGATGACAGGCCTAGATACTGTAGATTCCGCGGCTTACTGTTATAGATATATATTTATATATGCCAGCTATGTCTCGTGTGTTTACTACCTATGCCATGTACATGGCCCCCAGGGAAGGATCAAACTGTCACTGGGTTTGACTAACAACTAAAAAATAGCTTTACGCTGTGCTTAAGGAGATAACACAGTAGCTTGGCAGTAGTTTTAAACTGGTAGTCAGAACTACAGACAACAGACTGATTCGCCCTTGTAACTTCCTGAGCTTTTACAATACAGTCACAAATAGGCTATAAAACATTTTGAGTGTTATGTGAAAATTAATAGCATTTTCAGGAATCAAGGATAAACACATGCATCAGTTGCTTAAAACACAGACAGACATACTAAATAAACTACCCGACCAGGTCATTGCTATTGACTAGTGAGGTACACCTCTTCACATATCGTTCGAATCAAATAATTTTTCTTTAATGAAGGTCAACATAGTATTTACTTTCCTTTTGATTTTTTTTCATGCTCTTCAGACCAGGAAAGAAAATAAAGGTCCAGCGTTTGTACGACTTAAATAAACTACAATGCAACCTCGAATATCGATTACGGGTGTACCAGGTACGTTCGCTGTGTGCCCGACAATATTGGACTGTCTTTCGCACCTTGAAGCAAAACAAAATTATGTTATAATAAAAACATAGTGTACCCGTATCAAACGATGTAAGCCCCCCCCCCCCCAAAAAAAAAAAACACACAAAAAAAACAACAATCAGAACGTCCTCGCCTATTTCTGCTAGAGAAAAATATGCCTCCGATGTATGTCTGCGCAGTAATTTACAGAACAATCATACATTTTGTTCGCCAGAAATTTATCCGCAATAAAAGAAACCGACATATATTCGGACTACTTCTGCTATTACTACGATTGGATTAATTTTAAGATTGACCGAGAAGTTGCGAATGAAAAAATAATTCCATGCATTCGCAACTTCTCGATCATTCCTTGTTTCGTAAATAGCCGAGGTGGTCCAAATGCAGCTATTGGCATACATTCGAGATATGATCTGTAGGATTGACCTCAAAGTTGCAAATGGTACAAAAAAAAATAAAAAATCACGATCGGAACATTGCTCGGCCATTTCTGTCAGATCGTTAAATAACTTTGGAAGTAGTTATAGCAATACACATCAATTTTATGTGTTGGGTGATTCGCCTCGAAGTGCACCACATATGTTACGACAGCCAAGACCGACAATGTTCCGACTGTGATTTTGTCTCCTTCTGCCGCCATATTGTTTCAGGTGAATGAAAGTTGTTCAGAATATAGTTCTAAATGGCGACGAATTACATTCCATGTTTCTTTCTCGACTTGACGAAAAATTCAGAGGATGTTCCGACTGAGAAAAAAAAATCAGTGTACACAACACGAATCTATTTTTATCGACATCATGTTCCCTTTCTGTTTCCGGTGCATGCGTGTGTGAGAGTGGGGTGGGGTGGGGTTGAGTGGAAACGTAGAAAGCAGTAGTTTTAAATCAAAATGCATGCTATAAAAGGAATGCATCAATAATTTCCTTCAAACGGATTGATCTTATTTTCTCAATGGACATCCTTTTTCAGTCAGACATGGATTTTATAGTGTCTGCGCAAATACACCGAACACTTTAAAGGGTCGGCTCAATTGATTTATTAAAATTTCCATTATTAATGTTAGCAACATAATTTAGGGGCGACACTTCAAGCAGCACTGTTTTAAACATTTTCATACATTTTACTTTGAATTTTTTTTTCTGCATGACTCAAAATGTCGAAAAATCTTGAAGTTAAGATTGTGTTCAGTGTAAAATGTAAAAAGGCCAAAAACTACGTCTAAAGAAGGTCAAGCTTAGAGCTACGTATGATTCACCGTCTATAAATAGAACATGACTAGAGTAGTATGGTCACATGACGCCGCAATTTGTAGTCTGAGACGCAAATAGCAGGTAGACCTCGAGATGGTTTCACCTTAATTTCTGTGGTAATACAAGTTTATTTACTGCTGTCGCCGGTAGTATGAAAGCGTTCTAATGCACAGTAATGTATTCTTCAAAGAGTAAAGCAGTTTTGATCCGCTATTGTTAGCATATTAGATAAAGCAAGTCATTTGTTGTGTAATGGGATCGTAGGGGCAATTAAATATGTTACCGAGTGCAAATTTACACACACACACACATATTAAAGTTAGAGATGGATCTACGAAACTTGGTATCGGTCTATTTCCTATGAATATGAACCATATAAAATTGACCTTTGACCTTCAAATAAGCGGTCTTTTTATTTCTCAGTTAAACTTGTATGCTAATCCTGATCACTCTCAGCGCATGTGCATGAATGGGTCACACACACACACACACACACACACACACACACACACACACACACATTGACGCCGTGTGGATGAGTGGCGACGTATACATAGTTTTTAAGTCAAATATTATTCACTAGTAGACGAGACGTTTTTTCATAGTCAACACACAAACCTAAACCACGTCAAACATGTTTGGCATTGACTTAAAGAAAAGAACTCAATATACATTGAAACACTATCATCCTACTTAAGTAAATGTACTTTTATTATAGGTACTAATAAACAATATGGCGTCTTTCACACCTTGTGGACCTACCTTTAGTATCCTCTATTAGACCGGCCCTCACAGCAAACAATAAACGGTTTATTACAGAGAAATCGAGTGTAACTTGGGATGATTATATTAGAAACCTTCCAACTCGAAAATTCGAGAGCAAACAGCTGTTCCACCGAGAACTTGAGAGATACTTTTGAGACCCTGTGTAGTTCAATTGACCTGTATACAAATGCGGGAAAAGCTACGCCGACTGATTAATTAAATTAAATATTGTATTATCATGAGCATGTACATGCTTATAGATTACATATTACAAATATTGCGTGGTTATCAAATGCAATATATACAACGTCAAACATGAACTCAAAAATGTAATCGTAAAGAGCTAGAAAGGAGAGAATGGACAAATATATACACAATCTATATAATAAATTACTGTAAAAATAATAATCTATCTCTTATTTTAAACGCTTCATAAACAAATTTATTACTAGAAGTTATTAGTTCAATGTACTTGTGCATGGATGGTTTCTTCCAGAAGTAGTTTTGAATTAAGTTTACACGCAAATGAGTATACACTGGACATAAAAGAAAATGATATTCGTCTTCAATATCATGGTTGTCACATAGCATACAATATCTTTCACTTCTATCGATTCTATTGCTTCCATATCTCCCAGTTTCAATTCTCAGATTATGGGAAACACTCGGAGTTTTGTCAAAGCTGATTGATGCTTATGGTCACACAAGGATTTGAAATAAACTTTGAGGCCGAGGTCAGTTTTGATATGTTTATATAAAGACAGTTTGTCAGAATTTTGTGATTTATTATTGCAATCTGATAGAAAAGCATATGTAACTCTTTGTTTAAAACTTGGAATAAACTTGGAGCAATTTACAGAATCAGGAAACATCCACACTTCACCAAAACCAAATCTGCTTTAAAGTATCTTTTAGGAGTGTAACACAATTGATACTGTTATATCATTCATTTTCAATATATAACTGCCTATATGCAGCACTCAGTATAATATTTGCAGAATTTTTAATTTTAAACTAACTTAACCAGCCTTAAATATTTAAGTGGGAATCTTCGAAATTCACCGTATACACCGACGTCAGAAGTAGATATTTATTTTACATTTAACACGTATTTTAAAAACCTTCGGTGTATACATTCAATTACGTCAGCCTCGTGAAAACCCCATATCTCTGATGCGTAATTCGGAACTGGAACAACATAAATATAAAAAAAGTTTCAAACATTCATTATAATTTAATTAACATTTTTTCAAATTACAAATAAGCATATTCATTGCATTTAGTGCTTTATCAGCCAATGTTTGTTAAGATTTAGAAAAGTTTCCATTGTTTGAGAAAACAAGACCAAGGTAATTAAAAGTTTCAACAACCTCAATATTACTCCCGGCTATATTCCATACTTTGTCTTGTCTTAATGGATCACCTTTTCTAAACACCATAACTTTAGTTTTATCAAGATTAATATACAGATTCCATTTATTAATGTAACTATCTCTTAAAAAATCGGTATGTTTCTTTTTGAAAAACAAATGTGGTAGTTAACAAACCAATTATAAGTATTTGATAAACATTTCGTACAAATTGGACAATGAAGTTGAAGTAATAAAGATTTGAAATTTTTATATGTATACGTAGAAGTAATTGAGATTTGACATTTTTATGGCTCTGGTCACACACGAAAGTACACTAATTCACACTTATCTGAGTGATTAGACTGGTCAGCAGTCTATTGCAGTTTCTGCTGTAGGATAGCTAATTGGCAGCTGCAGCGTGCGGCCAATAGGTTTTTCATATTGCAATGAATGGGGACAAAATGTGTGAGCTATGAACAGTAGTGATAAATAAAACTAAAAAAAATGTTAAAACTGAGTAAAATGTAATATTTATGATTTAAAAAAGTAAAAGAAGAACATTTAAACATTATTTCCATTAATTAAAGAATTGGCAAACCTGATTAGTTATAGTAAATTGTGGCGAAGATTAATGTATGCGCAAGATGAGTTATTACTGGCGTTTTTCTATTATATATATTTTTATCGAAATCCGTAATTCCAGTTTAGAAATAAACTGTACAAACCTTACAGTTGGGTATTTTCCAATATAAATACTGCTATAAGAGCTCGTATTCATAACTACAATAAGTCCATTCTGCCAAATGATTGGAGTCGATGAAGATTTTCCGTTCATTCCGGCACAAAATGGCGTCCAGTTCAGAGAGCACTTTCCGATTGCAAGGGTTGTTGTGAGACCAAAAACACGTCATAGCCGTGCGGTGCAACCAGACACCCCGTCGTAGACCATAATGGCTGTGATCTGTCATCATTGTTTTTTTTTTTTTTTCTTTCTTGTAGACTAAAAAAAAAAACCGTGATGTAGTCCTACCAAGCCTAGATTTTCGAAGTCATATTTGCGAATAGGGTGTATGGCTGATGTTATTCAGGTATGTTGTGTTTATTATTTTTAACAAAATGGCTCATATGCATATTTATCGCAAATAAACGCCGCATTAGATTGTTTAACTAGAACTATACTTATGATAAATGATGGCGAATATCAATCTTGCCAGAACTGTGTCTATAGACCATCTTCAACCATCTAGGAACTTTTGGATTGACCGGTAGCATGACCATAGTTACTTTCGTAGTGCGTCTATAGACCATCTTCAACCATCTAGGAACTTTGGATTGACCGGTAACATGACTATAGTTACTTTCATAGTGCGTGAAAGAGCTAATTCAATGTGGATATTTGTAATATATTCTTAAAAGTTTTTTTTTTTTTTGGTTATTGACAAGACTAAGGCGACAGATAAAAAAGCTGCGACTGAATTTCAAAGAAAAAGGAATCATAAATTGGATCATTTATGTAACATTTTCTTAGAAATCAGTATGAATAACTTTTCTGTCACATGTCTTCAAGAGGAAGTAACATTCAGCATTTTGTGAAGAAACAAATGTGTAAGTGCCGTTAGTCTGCTCGTAATAATGGGATCTAACACATGTACACATACATTGACAAACAATTGTGCAAAGGCTGAATTTTGACAGAAAAGTTTCAGAACTTTTCACGTCTATTTTTCAAATGGACATTGATTTCATTTTTCGTTTGGGAGTTACTGGCAGGTGAATCCATGACTTCTAACGACTAGAGATCTATAATTTTTATATATTTTATTTCAAATAATAAGTATATAGTAGGTTCTATTCAGGAAAACGTATGTAAGTGGGACCAGACATATGCTGATCCTGTGTAGAACAAAAAGGAGAGGAAAGGAAAATGTATTTGTAATTGTCTCTCAGATAACAATGAAGATACTGAAAGTATTGACTCTGTAGTTTCAAATTGTACTGCTATAATATTAAATGAAATATTGAATGAAATAGGGGTTTAATTATTTCACTAAACAACAGTTGGAGGTGTTAGCAGTACTTAATTTACTGAGTATGTACAAAATATAAATAAACCATGGTTTTTACAAGACTGCTCTGTTAATGAAATCAAAATATCTTGACCAGTTAAAATTTATCAGAAATCTATGAGAGAGACAGATATGAAAATTGATTTGAAACGTCAGCATATATTGTTACGACTCTATGGTCTAAGAAAAATGTAACAGAAAGATAATGAAACCAACAAATCAAGTAAAAATCAACAAGCAATTTATTTTAGATAGTTAAAATGAAAATCAAAAGACACTTACTTACAGTAATGTGAATTAAAATCCAAATAATCCAATAATCCTAAGTGTGCTAATTACAAGTCCTAAATATAGAATGTTCCGAATGAATTACTGTACCCTTGAATGTGCTGATGTACCAATAATCTTTACTGTCCTGATGTGCCGGTAGTCTTTAATATGCTGATGTGCCAGTAGTCTTTAATGTGCTGATGTGCCAAAATGAAGTACTCCAGAATATTATCTTTGAATAAGTTCACATAAATCCGAAAATCATCAATTCAAAATCCAAAATCCAAAGTCTATGAGCACTTTTATAATCCAATGAATATTTTAAATAATTCCTCTCTCTGAATTTGGAATAATTTTTCACAACTGTAATGACTCTTTACATACTGATGGTAAGGACGAAACAGAAAACTGTCCACTGAACATGGTATATATCAAGATAGGTCACATGACAGAATGTTTTAGAAAATTATATGGTGTATATGACTTTTAACACATAATTCTAAAGTAAATTCTAGTTTTATCTGTAAATAAAATCAACCCTGACCTCAAATTTAATCAACAACTTGTTTACCAAAACCGTCCTTGAACTCAAATACTAAGTAAACAACCTAATTCAAGGACAATAACTAAACATGTAAACCTGATATATAACATTAAGGTATGAGCAAATATCAAAGTCAAGAAACAATTCAGAATTTCCTGAAATATTTATAATATTATATAAACATCATACATAACAATATCCAGTACAAAGAAAGCCAAATTTGAATAATAATAAATAAACAAACACCAATATCCACAAGTTTGTTGTAAATGAAAAAATAGGCTCCCACACAAGTTTGGTCATTGAGTGAAATGGACCATTGTCATGATGTAAATGTTGTGGCTACATTCAGTGAATTGGAGCATTCATGACGATGCAAATGTTGTGGTTACATCCAGTGAATTGGACCATTGTCGTGATGCAAATGTTGTGGCTACATTCAGTGAATTGGACCATTGCCATAATGTAAATGTTGAGGCTATATTCAGTGAACTGGACCATTGTCATGATGTAAATGTTGAGACTATATTCGGTGAATTGGACCAATATCAAATTGTAATTGTTGAGACTATATTCAGTGAATTGGACCATTGGACCATTGTAATGATGTGAATGTGAAGAGTATATTCAGTGAACTGGACCATTGTCCTGATGTAAATGTTAAGACTATATTCAGTGAACTGGACCAATGTCATGATGTGAATCTTAAGACTATATTCAGTGAACTGGACCATTTTCATGATGTAAATGTTAAGACTATATTCAGTGAACTGGACCATTGTCATGATGTAAATGTTAAGACTGTATTCAGTGAACTGGACCATTGTAATGATGTAAATGTTAAGACTATATTCAGTGAACTGGACCAATGCCATGATGTGAATGTTAAGACTATATTCAGTGAACTGGACCATTGTCATGATGTAAATGTTAAGACTATATTCAGTGAACTGGACCATTGTCATGATGTGAACGTTAAGACGATATTAAGTGAATTAGGTGAATTGGACTCACATATCACGGAAAATGGGGTACTCACGGCATAAATGGTTAAAACGAAACAACAACTGCTCAATGATTTATTCGTAAATGATTACTTTATATATAGGAAAAAAATACTTAACACTTTTTATAACAAAATTGTGCAATGTCATTTTTAATAGCGAGCGTTTTCTAAGAAGTTGGAGAGAGGGAGTCATGAAACCAATTTTTAAATCAGGAAATATTGATTCAGCAAAAAATTACAGGTGAATTACACTGGTGATTTGTTGTCTAAATTATTTACCAGTGTTCCTAGTCATAGATTATGTATTTGGGATGCGAAAAAAATTCTGACCCTCAGTTTGGTTTCAAAAAGAGTGTAGGAACTGTTGATACGATTTTGTTAATATTTTATATAGCCTTGTAAATAAGTACTTAAGTGAGGGTAAACGTTTTTATGCCATATCCGTGGATTTCCCTAACGTATTGTGTAGTATGTACAGAAATGAACTCTGATTTAATATTTTCAAATTACTGCATCAATGGCAAAATGTTCACTATTACACGTTATATGTATAATGTAACTCTGTCTTGTATTATAGGTATTGGTTGTTATTTTGATTGGGTTTTTGGGTGTTTCTTTGTTTGTTTTTTTTATATGTGTACTTGGGTGTTAGGCAAAGCGAAGTACTATCACCTAAACTTTTTTTTCTTTATTCTTTCAGAAGATATTGAGATGTCATTACAGGGTAGTGGAGATGTCAATTACAGGATAGTGGAGATGTCATTACAGGGTAGTGGAGATGTCGAAGTGGCTCCTAACAGATATATCTTTTTCTTGTTCTTTTCACTGATGATATAGTTTTATTATCAGAAACTGTCCGAGGATTGCAATGGCTAATGGAATCACTTGAACAGTACTGCTACTGCTACTGTGTATGGGGAATTTGATCAAAAGACTTGTAAATGTAACTGACTTATCCGATGACTTTGACATTTTTCAATAGGAACTTGTTTTCAAAATGCAGTTGGATCTCAAAGAGCACTATTTGTGTAGTATGATGGTTGCTTCTAAAGCAAATGGACGCATTATTCAATCATTTTATTTCTGATAGTGCTTCTAAGAATTTCGTACGAGGATTAAATCAGAGGACACTTACTGCTATGCAATATGTTTGAAGTGTGCAGTTGTCGACCCATACAAGGACTGACATTTTTCAGCATACCATATCGGAGTAAATAATCTAGGAAAAGAATTCCATTATAAGAATGTGCATTGAAACTGGAATGATACACAATTTTACCAATTACTCGATAACAGGTCATGTTCCAAAAGCTTGTTTCCATGTACGTATGTTAAATTCTTTGTTTAATCGTTGATCATTCATTCATTTATTCACTGACCTGAGTTTCTGAAAGAGGCATGATGCACCTGCATATATTAAAGTTCTGTAAGTTATTGAATCATGTTAATCACAAATTCAATACTGCGTTACTAATATGAAACAATTGCTGTCAAATGTTTAATTATTTTTTTCATTGACATTCAAGTAAGCTTAACATTGGATTTCTTGTAATTTTATTATGGAGTTCATTAAATTCAGCATCTATAAGTCCATCAATTTTATTTGAAAATAATATGTCAAAAAGCTTATTTATATGGAAATAGGCTAATTTTATTTTGGTTACTCTTGGGATTTGAGCAACAGATACTTTTGGATAGACCAGTGATAGGAGTAGTGTCTGTCGGTCACATACATCTGGATAGACCAGTGATATTAGTAATGTCTGTCGGTCACATACATCTGGATAGACCAGTGATAGTAGTGTCTGTCGGTCACATACATCTGGATAGACCAGTGATATTAGTAATGTCTGTCGGTCACATACGTTTGGATAGACCAGTGATAGGAGTAGTGTCTGTCGGTCACATACATCTGGATAGACCAGTGATATTAGTAATGTATGTCGGTCAAATACGTTTGGATAGACCAGTGATAGGAGTAGTGTCTGTCGGTCACATACATCTGGATAGACCAGTGATATTAGTAATGTCTGTCGGTCACATACATCTGGATAGACCAGTGATAGGAGTAGTGTCTGTCGGTCACATACATCTGGATAGACCAGTGATATTAGTAATGTCTGTCGGTCACATACATCTGGATAGACCAGTGATAGGAGTAGTGTCTGTCGGTCACATACATCTGGATAGACCAGTGATATTAGTAATGTCTGTCGGTCACATACATCTGGATAGACCAGTGATAGGAGTAGTGTCTGTCGGTCACATACATCTGGATAGACCAGTGATATTAGTAATGTATGTCGGTCACACGTTTGGATAGACCAGTGATAGGAGTAGTGTCCGTCGGTCACATACATCTGGATAGACCAGTGATATTAGTAATGTCTGTCGGTCACATACGTTTGGATAGACCAGTGATAGGAGTAGTGTCTGTCGGTCACATACATCTGGATAGACCAGTGATAGGAGTAGTGTCTGTCGGTCACATACATCTGGATAGACCAGTGATATTAGTAATGTCTGTCGGTCACATACATCTGGATAGACCAGTGATATTAGTAATGTCTGTCGGTCACATACGTTTGGATAGACCAGTGATAGGAGTAGTGTCTGTCGGTCACATACATCTGGATAGACCAGTGATATTAGTAATGTATGTCGGTCAAATACGTTTGGATAGACCAGTGATAGGAGTAGTGTCTGTCGGTCACATACATCTGGATAGACCAGTGATATTAGTAATGTCTGTCGGTCACATACATCTGGATAGACCAGTGATATTAGTAATGTCTGTCGGTCACATACATCTTGATAGACCAGTGATATTAGTAATGTCTGTCGGTCACATACATCTGGATAGAACAGTGATAGGAGTAGTGTCTGTCGGTCACATACATCTGGATAGACCAGTGATATTAGTAATGTATGTCGGTCACATACATCTGGATAGACCAGTGATAGGAGTAGTGTCTGTCGGTCACATACATCTGGATAGACCAGTGATATTAGTAATGTCTGTCGGTTACATACGTTTGGATAGACCAGTGATAGGAGTAGTGTCTGTCGGTCACATACATCTGGATAGACCAGTGATAGGAGTAGTGTCTGTCGGTCACATACATCTGGATAGACCAGTGATATTAGTAATGTCTGTCGGTCACATACATCTTGATTGACCAGTGATATTAGTAATGTCTGTCGGTCACATACGTTTGGATAGACCAGTGATAGGAGTAGTGTCTGTCGGTCACATACATCTGGATAGACCAGTGATATTAGTAATGTCTGTCGGTCACATACTCTTGGATAGACCAGTGATAGGAGTAGTGTCTGTCGGTCACATACGTTTGGATAGACCAGTGATAGGAGTAGTGTCTGTCGGTCACATACATCTGGATAGACCAGTGATATAAGTAATGTATGTCGGTCACATACATCTGGATAGACCAGTGATATTAGTAATGTCTGTCGGTCACATACGTTTGGATAGACCAGTGATAGGAGTAGTGTCTGTCGGTCACATACATCTGGATAGACCAGTGATATTAGTAATGTCTGTCGGTCACATACGTTTGGATAGACCAGTGATAGGAGTAATGTCTGTCGGGCACATACTTTTGGAAAGATTATTAATGGGATTAGTGTCTGTCGGGCACATACTTTTGGATAGACCAATGATGGGAGTAGTGTATGTCGGGCACATACGTTTGGATAGACCGGTGATGGGGGGGGGGGGGGGTAGTGTCTGTCGGGCACATTATTTTGGATAGACCAGTGATAGGAGTCTGTCGGGCACATACTTTTGGATAGACCAGTGATTGGAATAGTGTCTGTCGGACCCAGATTTGGCCTGAAACTTTAGAGGGCAAATATAATTGATAAGTTCAAAGTTGCCAAAGGAAAACGCTGATAACGGACAGCGAATGCTCCACTAAAATATCCTAGATCGTCAAATTAACATCACTTTTGTCAGATAGAAACATGCTTGCAGGGCTTGATATCTTTTCTCTAGCTTTATCTTTGTATTAATTATTAAATAATTTTGAGAAGAAAATTTTATGTAATTTAGCAAAATATGTGTATTTAGCATTTGAAATGAAATAGCAAGTTATGTCATCTGATCGCATCCTCAACTAGAAGTTTCAATAGTAATTTATGTGAAATTATGTTTCATTACTGATAATTATTTATATATTTCTTTCATTCCATATTCACGATAAATTTTGTGTTGTACTCAATAAGCACGTAATGCCTAAGAGGAATTTCACTAGAATCCTATATCCGTAAAAGCAAAAAATATTCGGTTTATTCTAGTCTTGTCGTTCATTCTGTTATCAAATTCTCAAATTTTATTATCAAAGAATGGAATTTAAACGAATAACCATACATTCGAATGGGAATACTTTTTTGTGAATATTCGAATATTCGTTTGCTTACCTGGTGAGTTTGTCAGCATTTTGTAAAAGAAACACTACGAAATGTTGAATTAGTTTACAAGGGAACAACTTAAAACCTACTAAATCACCTGATATTCAAACACCCACTCACAAAGTAATTATAATGTCAAAATTCTAAATAGTCACATTGCTCACAACATCGCCATTTACTGTCATTGTCATTCAGACACTCTTGAAAAGATAACGTGTAATATGGTAACTTAATGAAGAACATGGTATAATACAGGGGTCATATCAAAGTCAATAAAGCCTTTACGTATCAATCAACCAGAGCTCGGAAATATTTGTGAACTCTTGAAGGACATTCGTTCCGTTAGGATCATTTGTAGTGAATTCCGCATAACATTACTACTCCCACTCCCAAATCATCCTACATCGGAAAGTTAACTCCAGTTTATTTCCACATTTGGTCTTTTATTCAAGTTCTGAAGTCGTTACACAGCTATGGAATTACTAATATTCTTAAAATCTGACACTATCCTTTTCTTTATTTTCTTATAAGTCAGTAATGCAGATGTCAGCTTCATAACATGGGCCATTTGACATGACTTTGGAACAGAACAATTTAAGTTGTAGGGGTCAGGAGTTTACTGTTACAATAAAGCTTGCTATTCTGTTTTTGATGTGCATTGGTACAAAGCCATTATTATCAGCATCTATATTACTTTGTGCAGAGATTATTTAACTTTTTCTTCCCAATGTCTTTTTGTAAACTACTTAACTGTCGTTAGAAATCCCTCTTCACCCACGAAACCAAATGGTCTACGCCCAACTAGGTTGAAGCAGGGAGCTAACCCTGGTACCTGGGGCTGCTAGAATGTACATTATACTGTTACAAAAGCCACAATGCCGTTTGAAACCTATTGCAATGTACATCTTAGGTATAAGATGCGGTCAATACCAATGTATGGATTTAAATTCAAAAAATTACATGTATTTATCTAGTCTGAATATGAACAAATCACTTCCTTGAGAATTGTTTAGACAGCCCCTGCATTTAGCTGAACACGTGATCGAGTTTATGTCCTTTTTAACCATCTGTCTTCAGCACTAAAGGAACGTTTATGGTCGTGCTGAGTTTGAAGATAGATAGGGAAAAAAAACCTACATTAATTTGATTTTTAGTATAAATCCTCAAAAAATGACTCACGACCCCTGAAAATGTCATTTTATTAGATTTAGAAGACTATGTTAGCAGTGTTTTCAATACAACTTCGCGGGAAGTTTGAGTTGGGGGGGGGGGGGGTCAATAAATACCAAATTAGACCAAGAAAAGAGGAAGGATTTTATACCTTGATTAACATCGACGAATATTCGAATCCTATTTGTTATTCGTTTCAGCTCTATCAAAGAATTTCTTAAGATTAGGACAAATTAATCCCATAAGAATAACAACTTGGATATAAAATGTTCACACGTTATTTAGATAAAAATTACTGAAGGATAATATGCTTCACCTTTAAATGCAAAATTAATTAGAAAATTTTAAATATTCAAGAAGTCTATACTTGATCATTATCTATAAATAAATAATGGTTTTATTCTCGAGATTTGCCGGTCGTTTTTATTATACATACAACATCGTGTAAGTGCTTGTAAAATCTATGCAAAGATATTTAACCAGCGTTTTCATAACACTGTGATAAATATATATGAAGTTTTGGAAATTATCTATCATGTATTGGAAAAGGACCTGCACTTAAACTGTACGGACAAAGACATGAGGATTGATTTTGCTTGTGCCGACGATGGGTATCTAAGAATGAAAGCTCATTTATTTTGCATCTTTCTATGAAAAGAATTGTTATTTAACTGTAAACAATATCGATCCACTATAAATCTAAATTGAATCGCTAGCACGTTATGTCGCTTAGTTCCTTAAACCCGTCCCCAGTGAATGGGGTAAGGTGATTAAGATCAGTAGTTTACATAGTATCTTAGTATTTACATTAACTTGTATCAACATATATCATGTATGTTTATCAGCGTATGAATGGTTTAAACAGATATCGTGTATGTTTATCAGTGTATGAATGATTTAAACAGATATCGTGTATGTTTATCAGTGTATGAATGGTTTAAACAGATATCTTCTATGTCTATCGGTGTATGAATGGTTTAAACCAGAAACATAGCTATGAGACAACACCGGAGACAGAATAATAAACTTGTTGAATATAACAAAATTTCCTCCCGAACGCAGCTGACCAATCAACTACCTATCATTCGACCAATTAACCATCCAAGCAAGAAATAATGATTTAAAGAATCAAATCATGATAGAAGAGGTTGTACTTCGAACACTTCCATGTAAACCAATAAACATCCCGTGAAAACTAACGGAATGGTGATCAATTTGCTCACGTAAATATAGCCTCTCATGCATCCAACTCCTACTCTAGGATCGAGATGAATCAATAGGGGAAAACAAAGCACACTACTCCTCTGACAATAGTGAGTACAATGATTTGTCAACATGCATATCTTATGGTGACGATCGTAATATGTACTCAGTTTCACATGAATCCACTAAAAACGGCAAGAGTAGTTGCATTCAAAAAATTCTGTCATGCATTGCATCGAGCTGTAAGTCATAAAGGGCAATAACTCTTACCAAAATTATCGGAGCACACAGATTTGTCAGTAATTAGATGGAAATATGTCCCGGCTCACTTTTTTTTAGTCCAATAAATCAACACCCCCCTCCCCCCCCCCCCCCAACCTGTGTTGATACTGATGGACGATTTGAGGGTTTGATGTCACCTATTCAGTAAAATGTGCAATTTTGCTGCATACAAATCTGTCCTAAACACACCAGCGAACAGTTTGGATATTTACCGGTAATTGGTACCAGCCGTATGTAGCCACCAAATTCAAAATGGCCACAGGACATAGGGTTGTGTTATTCCACGTGGATTTACATGTCGTCAAACATAGGATTTGATCAGGAAATATTCTGTACATATCGCCAAAAGGACCCTTCAACCGACGGTATCTCAAGAGAAGATAGAAATAGCGGTAAGTGTCTAAAATGTACACCAATGTGTTGCGAGCAGATCTGTCTGCAAACATTCCTCGATTTGATGAATAGCTGACATCACACCCTCAAATCGTCCATCAGTATCAACACAGGTTTGGGGGGAGGGGAGGAGGGGTTGATTTATTGGATTAATAAAAGTGAGCCGGGACATATATCCATGTAACTACTGACAAATCTTGCGCTCCGATAATGTTTTAAGAGTTATTGCCCGTAATTACTTACAGCTGGATGCAATGCATGACAGAATTTTGTGAATGCATCTACTCTTGCAGTTTTTATCGGACTAACTTTTTTTAAAACTACTGGGAAACTTTATAAACGATAAATGTAAAAGTATGTCAGCAATATCCAATTATATACTCGGCTATTGCTTGTTTATAGATCGAAAAACACCAACTCTCTTCTTTCAGTTATTTAGGCTATTCTAAAAATTGTATTCAGTAAATAAATGAAAACTTGCAGTAAATTCAGTAAATAAATGAAAACTTGCAGTAAATTCAGTAAATAAATGAATCCTTGCAGTAAATTCAGTAAGCAAATGGAAATAAAATGCAATAGTTGCGAGAGTTAGATGGAGAGATAGTAGAAAACAGAAGATATGGTAAAACGCAACACTGCTTACAGCAGGTGTTTACAATGCGTACAAAACTGATAGTGGATATTCGATGGTTTACTATTTTATATCGTAAGCTATTGGTGATGAAACGTTTAGAAGCAAAGTGTGCCAGGACGATTAAATGTATGTCCTTAGACAAGCATCGAAAAAACCAAAGTACATCTAACATACGAAAAAGAGAACTATAAGAACATAAAAAAAGAAACTGAGAATCATAATAATAAATATATAAAACGGAGAGATAAAGACGCTAAGGAGGAATTACGCAAACGAATGGTAAATAAACAAACACACAAGAGTAAATGTGCAATTGTTAGTTGAAATTATGAGAACGTAAAGAAAAAGTTTTACACTAACCGCTGTGCAAGCGCAGCGAGATCAGCGGAACCACGCCTCTCACTTTTTAGTTTATAATTTTGTAATTTCATAGAGATAAAGTATTTAAAATAACCAATAATATTGAAAAAATATGGAAGAAAAATTATTACTAATGCTATAGGATGAAGTACTGGAGCTAGATGGTAGTTACAATGAGATACAACAATACTTTGTCATAGAGCATTCACATGATAAGAAACAGACAGAAGACTAAAATATATAGTAATCTAAATCTCCGGGAGGGTAACACTAAGTAAAACTACGGTATCACAGGTAATTATGAAGTGCATATCTACTTCCAATATCGTGACTAAAAGAATATTGTTTATATTTACTTGTATGCATAATAAATATTAAACAGTGGCTTCTTTATCGTTTTAAGCGAAGAGTAAATACATTCTATTCATTGCATTTTTGTATGACTATATACAATATCGATTAAAGCAAGTTATGCTTGACTGGGTTATAATTGAGCACTTGACGCAAAGGGCTAGTGCATTGAATTCAGACACGCAGTGTAATAATTTTTTTACTTATTTTATTACAGTTTTGTAAGTGAGATACTCAAATTATATAAATGTATGGAGATAGTATTGTGTAAAAAAATTACTGTATTTAACTTTTGTTATAAATTTTTAAAAAAGCCCATTTGGTTACTCTTGTCTGAAAAACCCCGAGGGCAATCTACTCTATGGATTTTGGTGCACCTGACCGTAAGGTACTTCCCGTGATGTTTCCCATGATGTATATGAATCATATATATATATGTATCGATGATGGAATAATTGGCGGTCTGGTGGGTTGGCCACTTATCAGATTGCTGGGTTCAGATTTGCGAGAATCTGCAAGCAGTTAGGGGGGCATCGGCCTAAATTCTATAGAGGACATGGCTTCAGTCGTCATAACGATTAGAAAAGGTTTAGGGTGAACTCGCCTTAGAAGCCGTTCCCACTTGCGACTGCTCGCGAAACTGGTGGTAGCGATTCCGTTATGTTAACAGGACCATGCACACAGACCTAGGTCGGGCTTTTACAAAAATACTTTTTATAAACCGCTATAAAATTAATTAAATGGGATAAATACATAAAATTAATATTTTAATTGATCTTGAGGTGATAATAGCACACAAACAAAAGATTTGATTATTACAGCAACATTTGCAATTTTACATCGTTTGTTTCTTCAGTCCACGTGGCCAAGTAAAATATTTAATGAATATGCTAAAAAAAAAATTTCTATCATTTAATTTAATAAAGCAGTTTCCAAAATTTAATTTTTGTTCAAAATTCTAAATGTATTTTTTGACAATTAAATTTCTGATCTTGCCGAGTAATTTATAGATAGATCTGGCAAAAGTTAAAATGTCTAGATTTTTTACAATCAAGTAAACAATTTTAGGTGACTATGTTGTACTTAAATTGGAAGACTTACAGGAAGAGAATATTAGGGGATATTGTACGAGGAGGAGTTTATCTCTATACGACAAACAAGATGACGTGTTTAACGTTGAGAACATTTTGAAAGCGATTACAAATGAACTGTACAATGTATGTGCTGGTACAATGGAAAGGATATAATGACACAACATTTAGTCAGGAAGTATGTCACGATAGACATTTTGCTTTTGTCAGAATAAATTATCTAACGCTCCATATAGATAGATATCGTTTAGTAAGAGGAGATTCATACATAAAGTTACCTGAATGGACAAAAGATAAAAAAGCCTGTCTTAATGTTCAAAACAAGGACAATAAATCTTGTATTTTTTTTTGTATCCCACAGAATTAATTATAAACCTACCAAGAGATAATCTGTATGAATCACACAAAATATAACAGTGACAATTATAACCATTGGTTAAATAAATATCCAATAAATATACAAGACATACAAAAAATGTGAAAAAGAATTTAATATATTTGTTAATGTCTATGAAACCGTCGACAAACCTATAAAGATAGTTAAAATAACAGGAAGATAAAGAGACAGTCAGCTAGTTATGCTAATTGTATTTGCTAAAGAAAATTATCATTATTGTGAAATAAAGGATTTGTCAAAATATATGTAATCCCAAGTAAGCAAAAGCACAAACAGAAACATACTTTTGCAAGAAGTGTCTGCATTATCTTTTATTCTGAACGAAAATTACAAAAACACAAAAGATTATGCACTAAAATAGATAATAATATAGATATAATGCCTGCAAAGGGTTCTGTCGTTAAATTAAAACTACCTTCAACAATTATATGTTCCTGTTGTTATTTCTTGTGATTTTGAAAATATTATGAATTTGCAGACAAAACTAAAAAAACAAAAAAATTTTTGTACATAAATGTTTGACAAATAATGACAATAAAATTAAAATAGTTTTTATATTCCGTTTCAATAAAATCTAGAGCAAAAGTTGTTTATCCATAATTTCTAACACCACATATAATCCTATAATCCTATAATCCTATTATGAGGTTCTTCTTTTAAGTACATTAACTAAATGTCAGATACAGGATCTATGTAAGCATCAAAGACTGTTGCTTTTTCTCGCTGGGGTAAAGGAGGTATCAGGCTTGTTGTCATTTTCTTTGAAATGAATAAATTCCTCCCTTATTAATTGGTTGTAGTTTAATTTCTGATGGTTTTTTGTGTTGGATGGTTTTATAGATGTACTTAAATCATACAGTGAAACTATATTGTACCGAAATAATGGATAGCAAATGGTTTGTTCACATATCTGATTTGCACACAAATAACAAACATCTTGAATACCAGACTAAGTTTTTGAAACATTATTTCATGTTCGTTTAACTTGTTCATTATCTCATTTATGTTATAGTTATCTTTTAAAATTTTATAAATGTAGTCGAAGTTGCCTTCTGTTATATTATCCCATTTCATTACATCTGTAATATCCGTAATTATTTGAACCGGACACTGTTTTGGTTTATAGTCGTCTCAGTACATTTTTCAGGTGAATAATTTGTAGTTTATTTGTGTTGTTGTTTTTTTCTGTTGATTTTTGATTTCTTCCTCTTATAGTTATTTTAAAGTCACATATAACACACGTTTTTATACCTTCTTGCTCAACTGCACCTTCGATGCTTCTGTAAACTGTTGCTTCATTTTTTACCCCTGTTAATAAAACATCGTTGGTAATCCTGGCACAATTTTGGTGAATTCAGTATGACATTCATTATTGGTGAATTAAGTATGACATTCATTATTGGTGAATTAAGTATGACATTCATTATTGGTGAATTAAGTATGACATTCATTATTGGTGATTTGACATTTGTCAAAGTCGTGTCAGCTGCTATATCAAATATTATTTCGCTTGTTACATAACAATGAAAGAAAACAATCCAATTTCTATACTTTTCATTCACAGAATTAGCCATTATATCAGAAGTAAATGTAGCGTACTGTAGACTAATATCCTCTAATTCGTAATCCTGGTTTGTACTTTCTATCACTTCTAATGTTTTTGCCAGTGTAATGGTAAATCTGAAATCCTGACGAAAAACAAAAGAAAACAATGGACAATGATCTATCAGAATATGGAAATGAAGTGGTATCAGGAGTGTACTGGGTAAGCAACTCGGCCCTGGACTTATCTGCCCGGACAGGCCCGGGGTTTTGCTCACACCAGTAAAACACCGGTAAAAAAGGATTTTTTTGCGGCGGTCCACCGGGATTTGTCCCAGTATGCCCAATGGCCAGTACACCACTGAGTGGTATTCTAATTTTCTTTCCGTGTACAATAAAATGAACAGCTTTATTCTGTATTTTGTGCATTAGCCGCTCCTGATCTTAACTTCCTCAAGTTTTCATTAGTGATACCTTGCTCTATTTTTTTTTCTCACAGACGCTGGTAACCACAAATCATTAAAAATCATGGAAAAGTTGTAATCATTTAACTTAAAAATGCCATCACTACAGTAAGAAATGGCCATGCTTTTAATTAGCATTTTTCCCAAATTGTCTACAACTGAATTACGAGCATCTCCTTTAACCTTGACATGGAAGGAAATAAAAAATATTTTAAAAAAGCCCCTTTCGTTTGATATACTACACAGTAATGCATGCTTGTATTTTCGTTCATGATTCTATATTTGCATTTAAGTTGTGGGGTTTTACCAAGTTGAATTAATGGTTTCGTAAGGTCCGAAATACAAGTATATAATTGCAGATATAATAGAGTGACCAAAGAAACTAGATATTTTCTTTTCTTCAAAAAAAGGAGTTCCATGGAAGATTAAGTTTGATGACTTTTCACACACACACAGACACATACACACACACACACTGTATATATATATATATATATATATATATAGAGAGAGAGAGAGAGAGAGAGAGAGAGAGAGAGAGCACGTGCGACCGTATATACTCGCTTATAAGTCGAGTCCAACTGCAAATAACGTAGACCCTAAGCTCAGGGTCTATGCTGTTTGTTTTACTAATTAGTCCCAGCAAACTGCATAGACCCTGATATGCCGGCTCATTATGCGACGACAGATCTGGGTCTGTGCAATTTGCAGCTGGTCTCAACTTATAAGTGAGTATATACGTTAATCGTTGGGGGTATATTAATCAAACATCAATTTTCCTCAATACTCGTCATATCTATGCTTCTCCGATGATTTAAAAAGCTGTCGGTATGTACGGCATCTTGATGACATGCACCAAGATTTATCAGCGATCACACTGTAGTCTGTCAAATTACACCCATGGTAAAGTGTAGATTCATACTTCTTGTTCAAACTCGACATAGATCTATTGTCTTTGTTTAGATACGTATTACCTTAGTTGACGTTAAACAAATACAAATTTAGCCTAATAGGCCTATATTTGCTACATACCCTTTCAGATGAATATCACTGGGGACCATATTTAAGGAATCGGATAGATTTTACTATTAATTATATAAAATATTTGACAAGTGAATTAAGTTCATTGAATCTAAAGGAAATATATATACTAGTAACATACATTAATAGAAAGAGCAGAAACTAGGTTTTTGTCAATATATATCAGCATCTTTTGTGCTGGGCTTGTCTCATTGTTACTTCTTGAAAATGACCAGTGTTCTTTTACTTATATAAGAGCAGTGCCCAGCTTGCCCTCCACACAGGTAATTTATTGAGCACGGAGGCTTAAAATCGTTGACTCTTGACCTTTTAAAAAAGTGTATGAACTTGTAATAAATTTGCATACCTCTTGTATGCTATATTCCAGATGTAATTAACTACCAACCTTTTGCATACATTCATACAGTAAGGTATGCGTGAACCAAAGCCAGTGTTATTTTAAAGAAAAGTATATGAATTGTGCCTGTTTGAAACTAGGTATTCAGTCATGAAAAATTGTCTCTCTTTGCCTGAACACCAAGTAGCGCGCGCGTAAAGTAAGGCTAGGATCTACAGTTTATATTGATATATTATCTCTTGACTCTTGTACTTCTCATCGGAATTCAAAGAGAGCAATACTACAAAAATGGTTAAAATAATAATAAATGATAGTTACTAATATTTATTCTATCTATTTATTCATCATCAAAACAACATTCGTATCATGTAACACATATATAGTAATACTATAATGACATTAACTATCTTTTTCTGTGACTTTTAGTGTAATAAAATCAATCTGCAATAAACAGTTTAAGGTTATTCATGAACTTAATCACTAAATTATTTCTCTTGATTAGTGGTTTCTTAAAAAGTAAATCAGTGCTGTGTACACTTAGGTTTGGCCCATACGTCCTCTGTCCTCCAGTGTAAATGAGATGTATACTGTTTTCCAAAATGAAAGAGTAGCTCCCTACAAAGAGCCATATTAAGACACCTTTTTCTCTTCTTATGATCTGTGAGAGCCAATACATTGACCATGAACTATAACTAGATGGGATATCGTGTCAGTTACACAGACCTATGTGAACTGTGTATTGATTGAATGTCAACCAGATCAAAATAATATTCAGACACAGTTAGTTTCATGAATGACTAAATATCTGCTTATTCAGTCTGATAGAAAATTACTCAGATTAAAGCCAATACATACGTTTATTTAGATAACACCAGCTTTTTTATGTATGAATTGTAAACAATATATAGTACAAACTTTCTTTGGCATCATCGAAATATATCGCATCCTGTGATAATAATAAAAAAAACACAATCGATGAACATTTTAGGAGAATTTGTAATTGTATTGCTTTTCCATAAACATGGATGTGATTTAGAAGAATTGCTTTCGTTATGAAGCTTCTACGGGTAAAATATTATGAGGTCAACAAAGAATGCGAGCTTTGGTAAGGTATATAGTGTAAATTAACATTTATGTATACCTTGTATAACACAACGTGGCAAGGGACGCAACTCGTACTTAAAATCTTCGGAAAATCTGTCAATTGTACGACACAAATAAGAAAACTTTGAAGATACACTTTTAAAACTCGTTTATCAAATACATAATCAATTAGTTTTGTCAGAAACTGAGGAAAAATTTCGTTTTTTTAAAAATCTTCAATCGCAGTGCTTTAGAAGAAATACATATCTTAGTTTCTGAAAGGAATCACTCTTTTTGACAAATTACCATCGATGGGATGTTGTGAATAGTTTGACCAAAAATATATTTTCCTTTGATCATTGTCCAGCCGCTTTGGCCACGTTGGTTATGGTAGAATTTTCCCCACTAAACTTAACTTTAACTTCGGTTATTGCAGACACCCCCCCCCAAAAAAAAAAAAACAAAAAAAAAACAAAAAAAACCCCGGCACGGTGGCGGACAGGAATGCATTTTTTTAGACAAACTTCAGTTATCTCGCTCAAAAGAAACTGCACCATTACAAAAATGAACAAAGTTGTTCAACATTTTAATGGTATGGATGAAGTAAATATAAAGCTTTTTAAAAAAAAGAATGCAATAATAAATGAGTTATGAAAACAAAATTAATATTTCATTATAGGGAGACCTCTTTTTGCTCATAAACGAGATCAAGTTTAGGGTAAAGAAATCTAGGTCAGAACAAACTTGTCTGGCTTCATATAGTTATTCTTTTAAATACTGGGCTATCATTGTCTCCTAGTAAGAGTTTCGAATTCCGAACTTTTTAAAGAACCCTGTAAAACCAGGTCTACGGTGAGGTATCCCAACATGTAATTTCTAATAATTCAAAGAACACAAAGAACACAAAAATGACTACGGATATGTGTGATCTCAGAGGCTCTTCCTGTATCGCATTATCTTTTTGTCTCTGTAGTTTCGTCTGTCTTTCGCCTCTTTGTCCTCTCCATTTCTTTCTCTGTCTGCCTGTTTGTCTCTCTCTCAGTTTATATGTTCCTCATATTATATTCCAGTTGTCTCTCAAACTTAACCATTTCACATTATTAACCAAGGGACTAATTGCCGAGCTTCATCTGTCATCAGCTATCAGGCAATCGTTTGTATCGTCTGATGGAAGACGATGTTTGAATCATTATGTGATTTTAAGAAGACAATTGAATGTGTCTAATATAGGACGAGCATAATTAGACACCTAGATGGTTTTTACTATACAGATTGTAGCAAGTATCATATTTTCACTATCTTTCAACCCACGTTTGTGAAATGTTTTACTATATCCCAAAATTTCTGTTAAATACGCGGTAAGATCTTCAGAAACAAAAAGAACAAAAAGAATTTTAAAAAAACTTCAAATTGCTATGGTAAAAAGTAGGTCGTGGTTTCAAATCCACTCCACGTATAGTTTAAATTGTCTAAAACAATTATCAGTGGATCCAGGTTTTTGTGCCTATCAATGCTCTTGATGCACGTCAAGCAGGAAAAGGCTTTTATTTTAATTAGACAGTCAGTCATAAATAGTCCATTCGGATACGCTTATATTTCTTTGCACTTTTCAGACATGTTAAATAAAATACTTTTATTGACCGGTCAGCAGAATACGTGTATTGCAAACGTGCTCAGAACATGATGCTTTCTTGTGAATATATACGTAATAATATCATTTTGCATCGGTCAGGATGTATTCGCCCTTAAAACAAAGTTTAAACTTATGCAGATCGTAAACATTTTTACACTTTAGATGGCTCAGATGTTGGTTTGAGGTAATAGATGACAGCGAAGATCCCAGATGAAATCACAGGCTGTGGATGGGTGACCGGTTGCCCTTGCATATGATGAAACCGAGGATTCAACCCAAGACCTCTGAGGTGCAAAGGGAGATCGTTACCAGCGATATCTGCGGATATTCATACCACCCCAGACCTTATGCAATTACCTCCTTTCCTCTATCCCCGTCGTCTGCGATTTGATGCGCACATTTCAACTATCCTTTAAAATCATAAGTTTTGAAGTCGGAGGAGTGCGTGGTATGACTTATGCACGCTAGCACTAAAACATCATAAACATGCACATACGAGCGGACGGCTAGGATCACGTAATCCCCTCATTTTCCTAAAAGGACTTGTGGACACAAAGAGATACGGTTTTAGATAGAGAAGTAGGCGGGCTAGATTAGAACCACAAACGAACTACCACGATGTTTGAATTGCTTTTTTTCAAAGAAAAGTTGTCAAATGGTTTTAGTCTTTGTTGTTTGGAACAAAGATTGTGTTGACGCCAGTAATTACTTGTATGGATACGGTACAAAAGATCTTTAAAACATTTAATTGGGTAAAATTCCGTGCCAGATTTTCATTATTTGTGCACAAATCAAATCACTGGCACTACCAAAAGTGCAAGCTTTCGTATAGAACGTTGTAATTGGTATTTATTCAAATACAAGCAATCGATGTGACAAGATAACAGACAGAAACTCCTTGAATCGATATAGAAAATCTACTTGTGTTCCCTAATTCGAGTTTCTGCTATCCTTAAACTTGTTTTGTATGATATGGTTATGTCTGTTTGAAATTCAGTTCTTGCACTGCTTGAATTTCGCAAAGAAATAGCAAAATAGTAAAAAGCGCATTTCGAGCTTGATGAAATTCAGTCTATTTGTTGCTGAGATATTTATTTTAATAGCATTGACCTGCGTATTACACGGAAAACTTAATCTCCGTTCGATTCTGAAAGATGTAATTTTCTGAAAAACTCAAGTGATGACAAAATAAAATGCCACAAACATGAGGAAAAATAATTACAGTTGTAACCGAAAAAAGATGAAGTTTCAACAACGCGGTGTATATTAGGATACTGTCACTAATATATGTTATCTACACTAATATATATATATATATATATATATATATATATATATATATATAACAGCGTGCGAAATTGCCGCCAGCCTGCCTATCCTTATAGTAGTAATAAGAAGTATGGATGCTGGCTAATTTATCTATTTCACATTTGAAATATTATAAATTTACTCTTAGCTTAAGTCTTCGCTTATTGCTCGCTCTCGCTCGCAACCGCTCAGACATAGCTCCGATTCGTTTTATAAAATTTCAAATGTGAAATAGATAAAAGAGCCAGCATCACGTACTTCTTATTACTACTGCAAGTATCAAAACATCAAATCACAAATAATACACATTGTTTTACAAAATTCATATGATAGTACTATAATCATTAGTATTAAATTGCATATTATAGTATATTGTTAGACAAAATTTAAGCATGGCCAGAATCTTTATCATGAAAATTTATGTTATGATAATTATAAATAACTATCTTGTCATTTGGCGATGACTTTGTTAATAAAGTATTCTCCATCTTCGTAATAAATTTATCAATTTTCTCAACCTCTTCATCTAAATTTTTTGTTTCGTTTCTTTGATTTTATTTATGATAATCTCAATATCATCAGGTTATTTTATTATCGTATTCATTATACATACATGCCACACAAAATTTACAACAAACCAAGTTCTTTCATAATTTCATCGTAATCAGGCTGAAGTTCTTTATTAACATCATATCCATATGCAAATGTATTTACACCATCAATACAGTACCGTTTATCATCGAAATTGCACAGGCCAACTTTGTTAACGAGATTTGTTTCTAAATTATGTCCATGCGATCATAGTGTAGTCATTTCAATACGATTCTTAGCGCCACCAAGTGCTGCAATATAATCCTCAAATGACAATAACTTATGCACAACATTTTTCTTTATTCCTTTTCGCCCGGTTCTTGGCGCAGCCATCGTCTAGTTTAATGCTATACATTTTAGACCTTAATCCTATAAACTCAGCTATTGGTACAAAGTTTTTTTCAGCTTTAAACTTACCAATAACCTTCTTGTTATCGTTACATTTGAAACCTGATTCTTCAGGAAGATCTGATAAATCCATAAGCTCTTTGTTATCGTACAATTTTTGATAAATATCGTTCTCTCCAGAAAAACTGTAGCATAAACTGTCTGTATCAGTAAACAGCAACTCAGATTGCGGAAAATACTTTTTGATAAAATAATAATGAAAATTGTACATTAACGTCTTAGATATATCAAGAATTGCCGCACCAACATAAACAGGCTTATTTAATTTTAAATTTGTCTTTCTTTTTTGTACTGCAACTATGTTTTCATCAAAGATCCTCATGTTGACAAACTTATCGTCAGAAACCACATTGCTGCGTCGCTCAACATTATTTATTATTTCAATATCTACACGTTTCCTGATATTCTCCATTGTCTTAGCAAACATTAACTTAAAGAAATCTTTTTCAAAATCTGTTGTTGCAGCAGCTCGTTTGCTAGTATTAAAGTCAATGTAATCTTTTAACGATGGTTTTTGTTTAAACTTTAGTACGCGATATGCATTTGTCAAAATGAGGCCATGATTAATTGCCTACTTTAATGCTGCAACATGTATAACATATTTCTTTTTGTCGCGTAAATTTGGCACCAACTTTTCAACTGTATTTCGGCTAATGTTGTATAATCTTTTTTATTTTTTGTTGTTCAAGCGACAACATATCATCTGTGATCAACATAGTCTCCGCACAAAACGGATACTCATTATGCAGCTCATGCAAACTGCCTGGATATTCTAAATCTACTTCAGCAAAGTACCCTACATTTTCCGGTATTTTTTTTATCAATTTCGTTCAGAAACTGGTCTGTATTGATCCAATGAAACCCTGCATAAGGTAAAGACTGAGACATTGCCCAACCATATAAATTATTTGGAACAAAGTACAGGATTGAACCATCCCCTTTTGTATTATCGTAATTTGACATGTACTTATTGTTTGCAATAGCATGTTTCTTCGTTATTACGGAAATTCCACCGCATATACCTTTCTCAATAAAGCAGAACATATCAGGATCAGTCAATAACTCTAGTTTTTCTTGCTGACCTTTAACGCAGCTTCCCAGCTTAATTCTGGCGATGAAAAATACCAACATGGATCCAGACCATAATACTTTAAGCATATTGTTCTGAACTGTTCAAAAACATCAGATAATAACAAAACATCTGTCATCAGATACAGATCGTGATAGTCGCCTAACGTTTTTGCAACCAAATTCGTTCCATATTTTTTTTAGCATAATCGTACTCTTCATCACTTATCCCTGACAACAACAAACTCGAATAAAACTTTTTCTTATCAGGTAATTGTGTTTCATCAAACTTGTCCCAACTTGTCATGTACTCATACGGATAAACACCTTTTTGCTTTAACAAATACGATTTTTCATCAAATTGCTTTTCTAAGTTACTAAACATTGTACAACCTTTTACCAAATTTTCTAAGGACGCTGCCACAAACTGTACGCTGTCAATAAACCTAAGATTACCAAAAGATATTGACATGTATTTCTCAAAATTATTTGGTATATATTTGATCTTGTTGTTTCCTTGAAATTTGCCAAAAACTTTTGTAATAATATGACCATCATACCCACGTAGATTGTGAAAAACTACAGGAATAAAATCAGGAAACTTAAAGTTTAAATTGTACTTGTCATGTGCTGCTCCTAGATATTTACCTGTAATATGACAATGATCCCTTACACGATCACATCCTAACACATCTCCAAAAATATGACAATTAAGTATATTTTTAAAATTATCATCTTCTTTTGTCAAAATTATTGGTTTAACATTTCTCATTATGCTCATGGCCTTTTCAGCCTCCGTTAAAATTTTCTTTATTAACCAGCTTGCAGGATCTTCTCCACGATATACCTTTATCGGTTTAGAATATTGTTCATCAGCTGAACATACAACCTTATACGAGACGCCACATGGAACATGCTCTTGTCTCTTTATCGTAGAAGATTTATTAGGATCGCACTCTATGTCGGTAACTACCGTCTTTAACAGCGCTTCAAAATCACCATAGATTACAAATGGCACTTGCAGCTGATGTTTTAAATTTGTAAACTTAAGTTCAGAATTTTCCTTATTTGGCATAGTGATCCCTTGTACATCTTTACAATATTCCAAATGCCTTTGAAGGACATCTTATGTAGTACAACCATAAAGACATCTGTAACAAAAATATTTCCTAGCTTTTGTCTTATTGTATTGGCCACCAACAAGTTCTTTATCCAACAATAATGTCCATTGTACAACAACAAGTTTATTGTCTTTTGTGATGCCAATTTGCTGATTAGCCTAGGATATACGTTATTCTTTTCGTCTAAACCGAATACGTTAAAACTCAAATTATTTAGTTTTTCAAATTTTGGTATCTGTCTTTCCTCAAAAGGAAACTTTATATTGTCAAATTTTAAATGCGATGAAAATGCACGGTAACTTGTTGTTCTACCAGCATTTTTGTCAACAGGAAATATGGCAGACAGCACAGCATACGCGAAGCACCTCTTATCATTGTTCTTAACGTTTATTACACATTTTGTATTTTTAATTCTGTCAGGTAAATCAACATAACAATTACCGCGTAATGGAACATACTTCATCGTATACAATTATACTGATTTTATAACTTCAAGTTTCCAACCTGAACCTGATGTTGTAAACTCCTCTATCTTTCCAAGATTTCCTGAAAAATGCTGTTGGCAGCCTTTTTGATGTCAGTTCCTCTTAAAATTTTACGTGTTTTTGAATTTATGTAAGACTCAGCGATCTCTTCACGAGGATCGCAGTCTTCGTATATGTACAATTTACTAAATATAACATGGAATTGTACAATAATCTTAATCGAATTATGGACATTAAGTTCATTCCTTACAACAGGATTCAAAATATGAAATAAATCTTCTGGCATAAGATTCTTAGTGCAAGTTCGTGTTGAACCTTAAACGTCTTGTCAATCTTTAAAACACTGTTTGCATATTGTTTGGCTTGCAGAAGAACATTTCTCGAGAGATTAGCTAGCGATTGCATTGTCTATATTATTATAGCAGATATTTCTTTAATACGAAAAAAAATTGTCATCACAAAATCAAAATGCCAAAAAACAAACAATTGAACAAACGGTATAATATAGTATGGCCAATAAAATGAACATGTGTAATGACATGATGATATCATTTGCAGATGATGAATTTATCACAAACACAGTTTACACAAACAACGCCGCCAATAAGCTCGGTCTGGTGGTTAACTTAACATCGCAAACGGTTATACCTGGCAAGAAATCTCAATTTGGTAAGATTATTTCTGTTGGCGTAAAAGATGGACATGCAATTACAAAAATATTTGTAAAAAATTTTGTATATGAAACATTGGTTGGACCGATACCTTCTGGTAAACGTGTTGCACACAAGAACGGCTGTGTTGACGACAACAACATCAACAATCTTTTTCTCGAAGACGAGTTTAAACGCCATCCAATTTTTGACATGTATACAGCTTCTGAGAAAGGAACGATAAGAAATGCAAAAACTAAAAAGGAAGTATGGTCTGTTGACAAAAGAACTGGTTATCTTCAAGTTGGTGTTTGTAATATTCAAAAAATATTAGGGCAACTTATCGTGCCCATTGTTTCATATTTGAAACTTTTGGTGGAGTCATTCCTCTTGGTCTTGTTATAGACCATCTTGACGGCAATAAAATTAATAATAATTTACTAAATTTGGAACTAGTCACTCCACAAGAAAATGCGTTGCGCGGCAATACCGGTAATCATAAAAAAACACCAAGACAAATACTGTCCTTCAACGTTGAGAATGATGAGGAAAGAGAATTTACTTCAATATCAGCAGCGGGAAAATACTTTAACATTGTTCCAATGTCAATAAAATTAGTTGCTAACAATATCAGAAGATCAGCGTATTCTAAAAAATACAAACAGGACATCAATTTCATTTACCTTTAACCATCTTCTAACATCTTTATTTCCTGTTCAAGCGCTTCAACTGCGTTAACCAAAACATCATGATAATTATCATCTTTGTCAACAACGTGATAATTAACCTCAAACAGTTTATAACATAAGAATCCAACTAGATTTTATTTGTTATTTTTTTGCAACAAAACTAAAATATCTTTATATTTGTCAACATACATGTCGCCTCTACCATCATGAAACACAATAAAATCACAATTTAATACAAACTTTTTATTATCAACATGTTGCAAAAATAAACTAAAATCATCTTCATCAACATTACCATAATCTACAATATCTTTGCATTTCTTTATTACCGTTATGCGCCAATAACACCAATAGCAACTGGAACTTTATTATCGTAATATTTTGTATCAAAATGTAATGTCTTATTGTAGTCGCTTGTAAAATCAAAATCTATTTTCAAGCATCTTCTGAAACAAGCGTCTACAGACAAACCTTGTTCAGCAACTGGCGACAATTCCAAACCGCATAAAACTTGCGGTAAATAATGTTCAGGTACATCATCTTTTGGTCTGCCCAACATTGGACATTTAAACTCGACCAACATTATCTTGTATTTGTCATTTTCATTTTCCTTATCTTTTGTATTAAAAAGTTCATCATCATTAAACCTGACAACAACATAACCATCTGGCGAATACCTGATACCAAAATCTGTTGTTACACAAATATTGTTACCTAGTACGCGTTCACCAAGATCACGTTCAACAAAATTATCGGTTCGAACATCTTGCCCCCAAAACACGCCAAAGATCCTTCAAGCTTAACAAATGTCCTTTGTCTCATCATTAACTTTTCATTTGCAAGTTTGGCTAAAGTTTTGTACGGATTGACGCCTAATATGGTAGCAACCTCTGATCCACAAACAGTTGACGCCATAATTTTGTACCAATCTTCCGTGCGCTGTTTGATCTTATTTGTTAAAATTTGATCAATAAATTTTTTTATATTATCATAACATAATTCTTTTTTCATCATTATACTTATTGTTCATACAGAATTACCGATAATCTTAGATAACACATCACGTCTAAGGCAACTATGTGCAAAGTTCATTAACGTATCTTTGTCGTACGAAACAGCAATTTCACCATTTTTAAGAAACAATTGTCTTTGTTGTGCTTTAACATGTTATCTTAAAATCAAATGCTATTTTGCTATCTTCATCATCTAACATTTTCTCAATTTCGTCGTATAAGTCAACTCGGTCTACGATCTTGCAATTTACAACATATCTTGTAATCGTCATTTTTATAAATATTTATTAGACTAAATTATTGTCATTTTAGACAAACATAATTGTATAATGTTATTGATTTTACAAAGAATCTACGCACAACCAGCACCATATGTTGTTCCTGTTAATGTTGTACCACAACAATTACCATCTTTTGTTTCTGCTAATGTTGCACAACAAATACCAGATAATTATCACAATTATACCTAACAGAACACATTGTACCACAACAATTATACGAACCAGAACATTACGAACCAGAAGATGGCGAAATTGTTTCAGAAGAATATGAAAATATTGTTGTTGATAAAACACACTACGCGCCACCAACTACAGGACGATATAACGTCAAATACCACTTAACAAAAAAAAATAAAAAAGTTTGATCTAACAGAATCTGAAACAAAAACTTTTTATGCTCGTCCAATACATTTCATGAACATAAAAATCCCTGGTAGACAAAAAAATATCAAATTTTATTTTATCTTTGCAAAGATATTTTCGTTGATGTCAGAGTTATCTGATGATCGGAAAAGTTATTTGATCTCTTTATCCAAACCTGTCAAATGTAAAAGTGTCCTTGTTAACTACGAATTTATTTATAATACAATAATCGACAAAATACGTTAAAATAACCGTACCCTTAACATAAGGTTGAATACTTGATGTTGGAATCCAACTGTTAAATACGTTACTATATCCGCGCCATTTAACGAAACTTTTGTTACCTTTTGTTTGTATTATTTCCTCAATAACAAATACGTCCTGATCCGTCTTTTGTAGTTCTTGTTCATAAAAACTGCCTGTAATATCTTCATCATTAAGATCGCGTAGTTTGTAAGTTACAGGTATAGTTCTCAGAATTTTATGAACAACAAACACCTCTTCATTCCAATTTGGTGTTGCAGATTTTTCAAATATTTTTTTACGAAAGAAATCCTAACTTTATCACCAACAACAAATTTGTGTTTACGATACAAGTTTTCGTTGGCTAATGCAGGAAATCTTATAGCATCTTTTGGTGACATTTTTAGTGTCCTATGTTTGGTGCTATTGTACTCATCTACAATTTCAGGTAATTTGTCAACATAATTATTTGTATTATTTGCGGTAATATGCTTATAAATTTTGTCTTTTATTGTACGATTATAATGTTCAACAATAACGCTTTTACCTTCGTTACCTGTTGTGTATTTGGTGATGTAATGGTCCTGCAACCATTGCTCAAACTGTCTATTGTAAAACTCTACACCATGATCAGTCCAGATCTTGTTAGGCTTGCGTTTAGTATCAGCAATTATTTGTTGAAATGCTGTTGTTATCGTATTGCCCATCTTATTCTTTATTGGTATACTAAATGCAAACCTGCTCTGCGCGTCAACAATGTTCAACAGATATTTATTACCGTAATTGTGTTTAGCAAGTGATGACATATCAGCCAGATCTACAGACCATATGTCGCAACAACACGCCTCCTTGGATTTGTTTATCTTTTTTTTTTTGGTTTGTGCAACTCTGCTACAAATGGTGGAGGCACACCAACACCAAGTTTGTACTTTGTGCCAATAATTCCTTGTAAAAATCTTCTGTCTATGCGTTCTCGTACATTTTGTGGTTTCATATTGCTCAATTAATTTAACATTATCTTATCGCAACCATGTTTGTCAGTTTCATTATCACGATAACAAATGTCATGTCTCGTCGCAATAGCGTCAACTTGGTTGCATGGTTCTTGTCCTGGTAATGGATTATCATTTTCGTCAAGTTGTTCATGAAGAGGATTCCATGGACCAGTATATTTGTGTCCTAGTAGTGTCCAACCACCTTTAGGTCTTGGTAATTTGACAATGATTTTGTGTAAGTCAACAGCTCCGCCTATGATTCTACGGTGATTACATTTTTTACAGTACGATACAACTTTATTGTTTTCTATACAAAGGTCATGATCGGTATCACAATTACAATTGTGCAACATTTATTATTTTTGTTTTATAATAATCAAAGTTATTGTGCTAAAACAATACTTTCTGGCAGGCATAGTTCAGGCGAATCAGGCCTGACAACAAGGTTAATACCTTCACCAACAAGAGTTTCTGGCATGACACCAACAACAGGAACATCTTGTTTTCTGATAAATACACTTTTTCGTTTACCACAAACATCGCAGATACTCTTCATCATCAAACGGTTATTCTTTGTCGTAACTATTTCCTCATCAATGTTACCTGTTCGTGTTTTGCACTTTAAGCAATATGTAGTGGTCATGTTTATACATACATGTCACATAAAATTTACATGTTTTCTTATGATAAACGTATAGCAATTTCATCATTTGTTTTACTTGCTGGCGTATTAAATTTGGTTATAAAATCTATAAATTTATAACCTTTTGCCATATGTTTAATAAACATAATACAATAATAACCGCATGCTGCTGTTCCTGTTGGCTGAATCTGAGATGAACTGAAGTATATTTGTTTGTTTACGAATTTCTTAACAGCATCCAGTGTGTGCCATTGCCGTCTCTAAAGTTCTGTATGCTTATTATACATGATGTACTTGGTTGCATCTTGCCTGGCAATTGGTCTTTAGAAAAGACACCAATAAAACCTTTTATATTTTTTAGTTTATCTTGTATGTCAAAGTTTGATAAAGGCGCTGATAGCAGATTCATGGCAACATCAACCCTTGTCCTAAAAGCCTTGGTATAAGAAAACTCCCTGCCAGGCCTACTAACAGTGGTGCGATGAATCCGCCTTGTACACGTTTCCTCCTTGTTGTTGTCGTTCTTTTTTTTCGTGCTGGCATTGTTTATCAAAATGTTTAGATAAAATTTAGGCCACGTCTACGTTTGTATACCAAAAAGTCTTAATGCATCAGATATCAATGGTATGTACAGACCACCTACTCTTCGTCTTGCTGGTGCTCTTCGCCTTAATGTAGTACGTCTACGTTTAGGCGGCATGTTTATTTTTATTGTCATACAAAAATCTACCTTAATTGTTGCAATAATCTTATAACACAAAGAGCTTATGCAGGAGTTTCTTGTCTATAAATCCTTATACCAAACTGCGGCCCAATAAAGCCACCTGTTTTTGTTGTGCTAACACGAGCATCGTATAATCTTGCGATCAACGGTAAAATAAAACCGCCTGTTCTTTGTCTTGCTGTTGTGCGTCTACGTTTTGGTGGCATGTTTATTTTTTATCGGTAGACAAAATTTACAAAAAAATATGTTAATGTATTGGTGGCCTTATTTCGTGACTTTTATACCGCGTCCTTGCACAGCTCTATTTGTTGCGCCAGATATAGCACCAGATGCAGCTGCAATACCAAGTGTACCAAGTACAGGCACAATTTTTGGTAATATAGTTGATGCAATAGTTGCAAGTGCAGGCCCTATAAATCCGCCATGTCTAGCCATTGCGGTAATTTGTGCCTTAGAAAAATTTATAACAAATGGTCTGCCCTTACCAAGCTTAGTTAGCTGTGTATTTGTTAACATAAGTTTTACCTGTTCCGCACCTTTGTAGTCAATTTTTATGGACACTGCTCTACGATTTTTTTTACAGCATCTGACAATTTTTTTTATTTGTCCTTTAGACAAGTTTACATCTTGTTGCGTGTACATATTTATAAATATTTGTTAGACAAAATTACACCTGAATATACATCCTACCTTTCATCGCATCAAGTTTAATAACCCTGTCTGATGTTATAAAAGCATAGGCAAAATATTGTGCTGCAGGTGGATTATCTAATGTCCATGTAACTTCAATATCAGCTTGCGAATGCTTAAGCCGCTCTGCATGTTTACTAGCGTCAAAATGGAATATAGGATAAAGATTTCTTAATTCTTCAACAGACAATTGGCTACCAGTGTCTGTGTCTTGGTACTTTTCTATGACTTCCATTAAGGCAAGATACGGTCTGGACACATTTTGATTAGCACCATCAGCAAAACTACAAATAAATTCTCGTTCGGGATATTGTTTAGAATTTATTCTTGCATGAATACGATTAACGTTCATGTTATCAAATATTCGCTTATTTACAGTTTGATTACCATCAGCTCGTGCGGCTGTTTGAAATACAATAAAAAGATGACGTGGTAATTCTAAAGATGATGTTGATGTTACACTCCATGTGTAACTTGCAGCTGCTGGTACTGTTTGTCTGTAGACCTTATTTTGCTCAAAATATACCTGTCGTGTGTATGCTTCAAGCGCGTTTTCTAAGATAAGTTAAGCAGATATTGATGGTACAATTTTTGGAATCCATAGTGCCAGATGGCATATGATAAATTGACCGTCAGGAACTGCTGCTGCCTTTAAAATTGTATTGTTGTTGTCAGACCTTTTTTAAGATTATTGTATGTTTGATGCCTCTAAAAGCTTATTGACGTCCTTGCAAAAACCAAATACTGAACTTAATGGTAAAAGCATTGTTATTTGTCCGCCATTGTTGGAAATGGCTCTGCGCTTTGCATAACCTTCGTTGTATAACGGTGATTTTTTGTACGTAAGGTTAATTTCGTTAGCTTTTGTAAGAGATGTAGCTGTGTTTGCAGCAGCTAGTGGTGCTGTAACATCAATTGCATTGCAGATATTTATCATGACACCAACCGTATCTGCCAGATTAGCACCTGCTGCTGGTGGGGTTATGCCTAGCAAATTAGCTGTTGATATAATAAAATTTCTAATGAAGACCAATGTTGCAGCATCATCAGCACCAGCAGCAAGTGTCGCTACCTGTTGTACTTGTTCTCTTGATACAACACCACTAGACGTGTTATTAAACCACATCATGTTTGTTGCTGTTGATCTTGAGTAATCTTCTGAAAAAGATACCAAGTTCATTATCGTACTAGCAACAGGTTGATGTTCTTGTATGTCCTCCACTGTTTGGTTACCAATTTGGTAAGTTGCACTTCTGAACAATCCCTATCCATTGTTTTGCAGAGCTATTTGTGTGTTGACATCATATGCAGCATGTGCAACACCAGTTGCTGTTACCGTCATTATTTGTCCTCGTACTTCAACAAAAGCTTTATGCGGTAACAGGTAAATATCTTCATCTTTTGTGTTTATCGTTTGTCGGCTGTCGTTCATGTTTGTCTTATCTGGCAGGTACTCTACGTATTCGAACTCTGTTGCAGACTCGCTAATGTCCAGATAAATCTTTACTGATGTCATGTTTATTATCATTGTTTAGATCAAATTTTACGATTATTTGTGTGTCTTAAAACTTTGACAAACTTATTTTTGGTTCATGTTCGTGTTTATACGCGAGCAGCTAACCTTCTGACAATATCCTCACCTCTTGGCGATAAAAATTTTGTTGTGGTTTTTATCATTGCATTTGTTGTTGCTTTTGTTGGTGCTATTTCGTTTATGGCCTCCTTTACTTGTTCATTTGTTGGCGCAACCACTTGTGATTGGTCTCTAATCTTATCAGCAATCTTCTGTCCTACTGCAGTACCAGCAGCAGATTATGCACCTGTCGCAAAGGCCTTTGTTGCGTCAATAGCTACTGGTGCTAGTTTAGTTGCAAGTCCAGGACCATGTTGAACAATCTTTGAGAAAATGTTACCAAATATGCTTCCACCTATAACTTTTTTGCGGTATATCTTTTGATGGATCATTATTGTTGATGATTAGACAGAATTTGTTGGCGCCACAAACCTGCCACAATAACTGTGCCAGATATTATCGTACTTGTCTCAGATGAAGATAGTACGTAACAATTTCATTATTAAAGTCGAGTTGATTTCCTGACTGATCCATAAGATTCATTCAGATTGTCGATATTTGTTCTTCAACATTTAACGGATAATAAATCCTTTCTCTTGGGATAATCTGCAATATAGACCCTGGTGGAACATCTGGTGGAAAAGTATAGATTACAGAGCCTTTGTAACCTGACGAATAAGATCCATCAGCTATTGAACAATTGATCAAGATGACATCAGCATAGCTTATGTTTACAGGACTTTCGCCTTCGTAATTTATGGTTGGCAAACTTGTTGAACCGTATTGTTGTTTATTAAAACCTAACAGTGATCCTATACTTGTTGGTGTACTTAGATCAATAATCATGTTGTTCTTTAACGTAATTCTTGAACGCAATGTGTTGTAGTTAGGTTCTAACAAAAAATCGTCCGCGTTTTCTCCGTTTTATGTTATTAAGGATTTTATCGCGGTGTTAATTTCTGGAACGTTATAAGCGCCAGGTGGTATCTTAACACTTTTCCAAACAAGACCAGTTTGAAATGTAAAATCATCATTAACATTAAGTTTAATGTTTTTTATACTATTCCACATTGTTGCTGATATAAGTCCAATTTCGTATTTCTCTTTTGGATCTAGTGTTATTGGTGGATTATATGTTACTCTAAAGTTAGCGCTATCATTTTTCGTTTCTGATGAATCTAGAAACAATGTTGTTTGCATCTTTTTTATACAAATGTTTTACACAAAAGTTAGGACTTTGTCACAATTGTGTTAGACAAGATCTGTATGCAAGATCGTGTACTCATCTGCAGTTATCATACCGGTTTTGTGCACTTTATCAAGAATATGAACAATTTCGTTGTCTATTTCAGCACCAGTGTTGCCAGCTTCTTTTCCTGGTATTAGCAGCAGAAGGTGGTCTATCTTTTGTTGAAGTAAAGTTCTTGATGCCAGTACCATATTTGCTTCTGCTAACCAATGCACTAGCGTCAGGTGTAAGCTTTTTTCCTAATTTCAACATATTTTTATGATCATCCTTGATGATCATATCTTTTGCTTTACTTCTTTTAGGGTCTTTGTTCATCATGCTAACTGCATTCTTAAAAATTTTCAGTTTAGTTAAATCCATCATGTCAATGTCCTCAGTTGGCATGTCAAAAAAAACTGGTTTAGTTTCTGACTTTTCAGCAATTTGTTTAAGCATTTGTTCAAAACCTTTATATTCCTTTTGTCTTTTTTTAATTTCCTCTACAGTTTCACCACCAGTTGCATCACCAAGTTCTTCTTCAAACTGTTGTATCAAGAAACTCTTCCTCTGGTTCGTCAACCGTTCCTGGCATTATAGCCCGGAATTGTTGTTGTTGCATGTTGTTTTGTATAGTATTGTGTATTCGCTGTTAGTCTAAAATCTCTTTTTGTGTACCCTTTAACGCTTTTATGGCCTCATCTTGTGTCTTGTATATTGTTTCTTTAACGGTGGAAATAGATTCGGTTATTGGCAAAAAGGCCTCAGCTAAGTTACGTACAACTGAAGACAGTAGACGATAAAAAATTAAACTTGTCTGGCGGGACAATGCCAGGTAACTTAAATATACAAGGTAGAAAGATAATAAACTTGGAAACCGGCTATCCGCCAGTTAATTTCGATAATACACAAGCTGTAAGTTTTGGCCAATTGCAAACTGTTGAAGTGTCTAAACTATCAATTATTGGTGGAGTTATGTCAGGAAATATTGACATGCAAAATAACCGGGTTATACATTTAGAAACCATATACCCGCCAATTAATCCAGTTGATTCGCAGGCTGTAAGTTATCTACAATTAAAAAACGTAGACGATTAAGAACTAAATTTGTCTGGCGGGACAATGACAGGTAACATAAATATGGCAAGCAAAAAGATAATAAACTTGGAAACAACATATCCATTCGCTGCTGGCAATCCTACGCAAGTTGTATGTTTAACACAACTAAATGTCGTAAATAATACAAAGGTGTCAAAAACTGAAGATACAATGACAGGTGTATTAAACTTTACAAGTACAGGAAAAATTACAGGATTACCAACAACATATCCTCCTGCTAGCACTGACGCTTTATGTTTTGCACAACTCATTTCAAAGCTAGCAGAATATGTTCCGCGTGGTGGTAGTACAATCACAGGTTCATTAAGTACGGGCGGTTTTATGCTTAGTGGTCTACAAACAGCTAGTCCTCTAGGCGCAGATGATTATGCGGTAAGTTATAAGGTTTTAAAGGACTATTTCGTTAAAAAATCAGGTGACATTATGTCAGGAAACTTGGACAAGAACAATGGTTTCAAAATTGTAAATCTGCAGACGCCAACTAATCCTGGTGACGCTGTTCCTTTGGCAAGTTTGACAAATCTGCAAAGTGCTGTTGTTAAAAAGATTGGTAATACAATGACAGGAGACTTAATTATGGGCACCAATAAAGTTACGTCAAGTGCTGTACCAACATCAGGCGATGATTTGACAAACAAAACTTATGTTGATAGTGTTGCTGGTGGCGCCACAAAACGCGTCAAAAATAACATTGGATTTATTCCAACATTAACAAGCGATAGCGCCAATCGTAGTGGTTTTATTGGAAGCGCTTCGTCATTTTATAATGGATACAATGCGTTTAACGCTTTTGCTTATCATTTGGCAACAACTGTAAATGCTAATGAATGGGCGACTAATGGACAGTCAACGGGATTTTGGATCAAAATTGAGTGTCCGAGCAGTGTGGCAATATGAAAATATCAATTGCGTGGTAGAGCATCAGGTGGAGAACGGATATACAATTGACGGCTAGAAGGATCAAATGATAATTTTGCCACAGCTGGTACAACATTACACAGCAACCTTGCAGTGGCGGACTATATTGGTACTACAATGAAAGAGTATGTTTTGGCAACAGATGATACAAATGTAAAATATAAATATTTTATAATTTTTTGTGCTACGGCAGAACCTGTAAATCCTGGACTATCGTTTTTTTCAGATATTTACGTTAGATGAAATTGTGTAAATTTTGTGTAACATAATTTAATAAACATGCCTGAAATAGTTGATCTCTGTAGAGATTTTTACAATAAGATTTTTAATCCAGATTTTATATTGGTAAAAAATAAATTATTACAAGATACTCCAGCAAGAAAGGAGGCGTTTGATAAACTAAATAGGTTAAAAACTAAAATCGTTATAGAAAGGAATGTTGATGATAATAATTTACAAGAAATTAATTATAATTCTGTTATGGGAATGCGGTCTGCACAATTACATAATGAACTTTATAAATATGACGCTCTTGTAAAGTTTAATTCAGACAGAGCTGTAGAAGAATAAAAAAATAAAAATATTGGAAGATCTTGTTCATAAAATAATTTTAGAGCTTGATCATGATACCGTAGTTTTAATTTTTCGTTCGAGAATGATTAACGTTAGAAAATTTGCTGATAATACAGAAAGAACTAGAATTAATAAAAATGCAAAGCGACTTGATGAACATAATACAAGAACAAAAATTGCGCTTAATAAAGTCCCAAAATTAAAAAATGATTTTAATAAAAGGATGTTTTTTGGTAACGTTTTATTTGATTATAATGATGTTGAAACTGTGCATGAAGTACATGTACTAGCAACATCGTATTTTATATTTGGGTCTAGAATACTTGATGTAGAAGCATATCCATACACTGAACAAGAAGTTTATACAGCGCTTGAAGCTGAAGAAAAGATCGAGGAAATTTTAAAAAATATGCCAGAAAAAGATAAAATAAACTTTGAAAAGGAAATAGGAGGTCTAAAAGATATCGAAACAACAATTACTCGGCCGCTTGAGGATCCATTTAATAATCAAAGATTACTAGGAAAGGTACGAGCAGAAAATTATACAGAGGGTTTCAAGAAATTAGATCCTTCTGTAGAACCAAAAAACGAAGAGTATATTAAGTTGGGCTATGCAATCGCGCAAAAGTTAGGTAATACAGATTTTATGACCATGCCTGAATACAAAGAGATCGTGCCAGAACTAGATCCAAAGATTCAAAAACTGGTTGATGATTTTAATAATGCATATGCAATTATGAATAGAAGTGAATATTACGAAAAGGAAACAATGTCTGTTGCACGATTTTTAAATCAGAAAAGGATAGAACATGTTTGGTTACTAAAGGATGATTTAAAAAAATCCAGTAAATGCAAGAGTGACAAATGGAATTGTTGAACGAGCTGCTGATTTTATTAACAAATATAAAGACGTAGCTAAAAATATATAAAAGATAGAACTTATTTTAGAAAATCACTTGAACTATTACCAAAAACATTTGATCATGCAATAAAAGAATTTACGTTTCCAATAGTTGCAGATCTTAATGTAGAAGATCTGGTTTATATTGAAGAAGCGTATGTCGATTTTGTAGGAATGGTAATTGGTATAAAAACCAATTTTTTTGACGCAATACATGAACGTGTAGCTGCTGCATATAAGTTAATTTCTCAACACTACAACAAAAATATTTCTTTTTCAGTGGCCAAAGCTGCAACAGAATATATTGACATGTACGAAAATGATTTTAAAACTAGCGAAGTAAACAATATTCCAAAAGTTTTCGATTATGTTGCACAACTTGAATATACACCGTACGAAGAAATTATTCTGGAGAAAGGAAAAAATGACAGATTTTCTAAATATTATGAATTTTTAAATAAAGTAGAAAACATTGATTTTAAAAGGATGATGGATGAAGCAGATGATATTATAACTGATGACGTATTACCTTAACATGGTACTATTTGCATAAAATAAAATTTTTATAAAAAATAAAATAACAATAATAAATGACCAAAAAAAATGTGATCGACTTTAATCATATTTCATATAATATACCAGAAGGAGAGACGTGAGTTAATTGTGTACTATAATTATTATCATAAAAAATCGTATTGTGCAAAGAAAGCTTATCGGTATTATGGACGAATATTAAAGTTAATTGCATATTTGCCTATGGCGTTAACAGCAGCAGGAGTCGTGACTGCAGGTGGTACAGCTAATCCTTTTATGCTAATAATATCCGGTGTTGGTATTGCGTTAAATGCTAGAAGCAAGAAAATTGAGCCTAAATTTGAAAATAAAAAGTCAGCGTGTAAGTTTGCGATGATAACGTATAACAAGATTTTGAATCAATTAAGGACTTACTTACGTGGTGAACGATATATTATGTTAGATTTAATACAAGAATTTCGTGTAAAAGATGACATGTTAAGTGATCTATTACCTGTAAGAATGACTCGTTACGAAAAAAAATATGTAAGGGAGTACAACGAGTACAAGGACATACCAGATTAATTTTGTGTAACATGTATGTATAAGATGAACAATGATAATAATACTGTTGAAGAGACAAATAAAAAAATGAAAAAAATGTTGTACAATGATGATCAATTAAATGAGGAATTGGTTAATGAAAAATCGGGCTCATGTTTTAACAGCGGAGATAAACTTAAATTATCTTTGGTTAAAGATGAAGAATCAGCTTATTTTAATTTTATCGAGGAATTGTCTGGCATAATAGATAACGAAATTGATAATTTATATGATCCGATATCAAAGGGTAAATATACGAAAATAACAATAGACAATGAGACAAGTTGTTACGTAAATAAAAAGCGCGTTAAGTTATCAGAGTTTTGTAAATTTATAAAACCTGGACAATTGATATCAGGATTAGTTAAGTTTTATCTTTTCGAATATGATGACAAAAATTATCTTATCGCTAAAGCTGTTGTCATAAATGCTGATGATAATGATGTTTAAATTTTGTGTAACAATATACTATATGATATGCGATTTGATACTAATGATTATAGTACTATCATATGAATTTTGTAAAACAATGTGTATTATTTGTGATTTGATTGTTTGATACTTTCAGTAGTAATAAGAAGTACGTGATGCTGGCTCTTTTATCTATTTCACATTTGAAATTTTATAAAACGAATCGGAGCGGTGTCTGAGCGGTTGCTAGCGAGAGCGAGCAATAAGCGAAGACTAAAGCGAAGAGTAGTTTTATAAAATTTCATATGTGAAATAGATAAATGAGCCAGCATCCGTACTTCTTATTACTACTCCTATGCCAGCAAATTTCACGGCGGACTGAAGCAAAAAATGAGTAGCCAGTCCGTCTGGCTAATTGGCTGTTTAGGTATGTCAAGTAAATTTAATCTACAAATTGGATATTTTATGATATTATAAGAAATAATAGAAAACCAAGGGAAAAATAAATAACGGAGAATTGTTCTGCTGACCAATCGCGAATCTGGGTGAGATGAAAAGATAAATAACTGTGTAGTCTGCGTTCAATAGACGCTTGTAACACCAGTTAAAAATTCTTCAGCGTCAATACGATGTTTGTAGACAAATAGACGCTACTTCCGATCCCAGCGTCAATTTGTGGAGGTATCTGGATGCCTTGAAGCGAAAAAAAAAAACGCAGCGAAGGAAAAAGAACTATTCAAAAGGAATACAACGACACTATCAAACGAAAACGACGTTTTAACAATAGTTGGGTTACAGAATTCGTATGGAATATATAAACTGAATGCATGCTAAGACCATGGCAATCTGCTGATATGGATGCTTTTGATCCAGTTCCAGCAATCCAATGCTGAAACTCATCTTTCCGTAGATCTAATTTCATGGACAGATGTACTTTGGAGAAGTCTGGGTCTAGTTCTTATACTGTCATTGATGATGAGTCAGCGGATGATGATCCTGATTCTAATTTTGTCTATGATTCGGACTCGTCATCCATGGCAGCAACATATTCTGATGCCCAGCCTCTAGATGAAGTATGTATGGATCTGGATCAGCTGGGCAGTAAACATTATTGTCCTGGTCAGTAAACAGTGGCCATGTTATGCTGGATATAATAAAATTTCATAAATTTGACATATAACATAAATATCTTATTTTGTGTTTTTCTTTATTTTCCGTGTTTCATTATACAAATAACCTTACTAAGGGCTGATATTCATGTCTACCTGTATTTGCCTTTGAGTTATTTATTACATTTTGACTTCTTGTATGATGAAATGTAGCACCAGTTGGTTATGGACAGGACCAGTAGGATTTTCAGGTTACTGGTCCTGTTTGGCTTGCATGATTTTTTGGCGAGTTTCAGACACACACACACACACACTATATATATATATATATATATATATATATATATATATATATATATATATATATATATATATATATATATATATATATATATATATATATATATAGTTGTCTACCCACAGATGTATCTGAAACTACTTAGATCAACCACCCACCCACCCACCACAAAATTTTCTTTCATACACCTTCACTGCTAATTATTTTTCCTGGAGAAGTTTTACTATCGTGGAATATAACAACAGCAATAATAATAATAATAATAATAATAATAATAATAATAATAACAATAATAATAATAATAAAATCAGAGAGAGAGAGAGAGAGAGAGTAGCAGTTTAAAATCAATAGTAACGAGGAACTCATCCGAAACAAGCAAATTATAACAGTAGTTACAGACGTCTGTATCATCTAGAAATGGTAACGGTATACTCGTCTGTATCATCTAGAAATGGTAACGGTACACTCGTCTGTATCATCTAGAAATGGTAACGGGATACTCGTCTGTATCATCTAGAAATGGTAACGGGATACTCGTCTGTATCATCTAGAAATGGTGACGGGATACTCGTCTGTATCATCTAGAAATGGTAACGGTACACTCGTCTGTATCATCTAGAAATGGTAAAAGGATACTCGTCTGTATCATCTAGAAATGGTAACGGTATACTCGTCTGCTCTGTTTGCTGCTTTATTTGATTGCCTTTTAAATCACAGTTAATAACAAATTTTGTTGTATAAAATTCAATTTATCAGCTTTACCAAGGCTAAAATGGAATTTCGCGGGATTAGAAAGGACCGAGAAAGACTTTTTATTTTCAGGCTCTTACCATGGCACAAGGAGCCAGCTTTTGAGTGCCGTAATTACTAGAACTTAAACGAATACCAAATTTTCCTGTACGAATATTCGTTGAATGTATTCAGATAAAATTCGAATATTCGCCAATGTTAATAAAGGTATAAATCCGTCCTCTTTTCTTTGTATACTTTGGTTTTTATTGATATGCCCCACTCCCTGTCAAACCGTATTGAAAACACTATGAGGCTAATCGTCTAAATCTAATTAAGTGAGAAATATCAGGGGTCTTGAGTAATCCTTTAGAGTGAGAAATATCAGGGGTCTTGAGTAATCCTTTAGAGTGTGAAATATCACGGGTCTTGAGTAATCCTTTAGAGTGAGAAATATCAGGGTTCTTAAATAATCCTTTAGAGTGAGAAATATCAGGGGTCTTGAGTAATCCTTTATAGTGAGAAATATCAGGGGTCTTGAGTAATCCTTTAGAGTGAGAAATATCAGGGGTCTTGAGTAATCCTTTAGAGAGAGAAATATCAGGGGTCTTGAGTAATCCTTTAGAGTGAGAAATATCAGGGGTCTTGAGTAATCATTTAGAGTGAGAAATATCAGGGGTCTTGAGTAATCCTTTAGAGGATTTAGACTAAAAGTTAATGTAGGTGTTATTTCCCTGTCTATTTTTTAACTCAGCACGGACATAAACATGCCTTTAGTGCTGAAGACAGATGGTTGAAAAAGACAGACACTCGATTACCTATTTGGCTCAATGCAGAGACTGTCTAAACAATTCTAAAGGAAGTGATTTGTTCACAATCAAAATCGCACGGACATGTGGTCAATGTAATTTAATTAAATTTGAATACGTTGAGTGCAGGTCTCCGGAAAGTTGGGATATATGCCTGTCATGTCCGACGAGACTGACTTTTTGACCTTTTATAAAATGCCAGAATCGGATTGTGAGAGTTTCTGCTAAGCTATAAGAAACTCATATTGAGACTAGATAAATACATGTAATTGTTTTAATTGAAATCTATACATTGGTATTGACCGCATCTTATACCTAAGATGTACATTGCAATAGGTTTCAAACGGCATTGTGGCTTTTGTAAACAGTATAATGTAAATTCTAGCAGCCCCAGGTACCAGGGTTAGCTCTCTGCTTCAACCTAGTTGGGCGTAGGCCATTTCGTTTCGTAGGTAAAGAGGGATGTCCAGCAAATAGTTAAGTAGTTTACAAAAAGGCAAAGGAGATGAAAAGTGAATAAATCTCTGCACAAATTAATATAGATGCTGATAAATATGGCTTTGTACTAATGCACATCAAAAACAGAATAGCAAGCTTTATTGTAACAGCAAACTCCTGAACCCTACATCTTACATTGTTCTGTTCCAAAGTCATGTCAAGTGGCCCATACCATCTTAATGATATGAATTGACAGCTGCATTACTGACTTTTAAGAAAATAAAGAAAAGGATAGTTAGTAATTCCACAGCTGTGTAATGACTTCAGAACTTGAATAAAAGACTAAATGTGGAAATAAACTGGAGTTAACTTTCATAGGTAAGATTATCCGGGAGTGGGAGTAGTAATGGCATGTGGGATTCACTACAAATGATCCTAACGGAACGAATGTCCATCAAGAGTTCACAAATATTTCCGAGCTCTGGTTGATTGATACGTAAAGGTATTGATGACTTTGATATTACCTCTATATTATACCATGTTCTTCATTAACTTACCGTATTACACGTTATTTTTTCAAGCGTGTCTGAATTACAGTGAATAGAAATGGCAATGTTGTAAGCAATGTGACTATTCAGAATGTTGACATTATGACTACCTTGTGAATAGTAGTTTTGATATCAGGTGATTTAGCAGGCATTGAAGCTCTTCTCTTGTAAAATAATTCAACATTGCATAGTGAACATTTCTCCTTATTTGTTTTTTTTTTACAAAATGCTGTCAAACTAGCGAGGTAAAAAAACGAATATTCGAATACCAATTTTCTATTCGAATACCAATATTCTGTTCGAATATTCTCAAACAAGTATTCTGATTCGAATGTTCGATTATTCGTTTCAGTTTTAATAAATATATGTATGTCAATGGCTGGAAGATTCGAATTTCCAATTTTTAATTTAAATAGGATGACATAAGTGTACCCAGGCAAAAAATTAGCGGTACTTATAAGAAGGTACAATCAAAATAACCAAATATATATATATAGTATACAACATGCGCACAACTATGAAAATAGTGTACATCTTGACCTGCTGTCTAATTATGCTAAGGCTGATTAGAGTCTTTACAGTTATTTCTGTTTGTGATTTCAGACTAACATCATAGACCGTGATCTGCCAGCTCATTATACTACGAAAGGTATAGATCTACACTGTTAGCATTAAGATGTATCTAATACAGAGATAAATACAGTTATTCAGCAACATACGGATGAATACACAAAATTAGCCATGCACCATAAGCGAGCAACATAAATACACAAAATTAGCCATACACCATAAGCCAGCAACATAAATACACAAAATTATCCATACACCATAAGTCAGGAAAAGTCAGTTAAACATAGACATAGACAAATTTTATACAGATCTGGTTTGCGTTAACATAAGACACATTAGATCAGGGCAGTTATTTTACCGACTTTAAACAATAAAAAATAGCAATCAACTTAAACATGCATACCTATATGCATACATGCATACATACATACATACATACATACATACATACATACATACATACATACTTACATACATACATACTAATTTAATTATATTACTATTTATTTAAATCTTATTTCTATGCTAAAAAGATATAACAATTCAATTTCTAATCCCAATATTCCAAGCAGAGAAATAAATTTACACGAATAGATTCTAATCTAAAATTATTTCCAGATTTAAATATACATGCAGTCGAATATACATGTGTTAGGGATGGCAAATACACAATGAGGATACAGATAGATCTATACATGCAGAAAAAAATTAAATATACAAGGAAAAAGAACTGGACAAGGCTATGCAGAAAGCAGAAAGCATATACAAGATTAATGTAAAATGCACTGGAAGCATATATATCACAAGACAGACCAATTAAGAGCAACTAACAGCATATACAGGAAACATATATGAGAACGACTAAGGACGACATGGAATCCATGAATCTGTCATTCTTGTAATAATGCAACGCTAAATCTCAGTGAAATATACAATCTATACCCGTATATAAAACGCACCCAACTAAAGTCAGGATAATGCACCGACAGATTATAGGGTCTACACTGTTCGCTTCAAATCATAAAATTAACAAGCAGCTTAGATATCTACCCTTGAATAATGCGCCTGCAGAGTAGGTCTAGGCTTTGGGGTTGTTTTATACACGGGGCTACTACGGTAAAATCATCTCAAGGTGATGGAGGTACCTTTTTTTATTGAAAGATGAGTCCCTTTTTTCAAATTTTCAATCAAGTTCCGATTTCTTCAGAATATCTCAACATCTGAGTTAATACTGAAGAAGGTTTTTAATTTATTAGGTTTAATATAGACTTTGATTTCGTTAAATCATATATCTGAAGTATAGACTTTAATTTAATTATTGACTTAAGTTCTATTATTGAAATTAAGGCCTGGATTCGTTTGGTCAAAAGGTCACATGATTGTTATATTTGCTCATGTAGAAAGAGCGCCAAATGCGAACAACGTAAAACCATATCGACCCTCGCTAAATTAGCCGGCACATACGGGTCTACGATGCGCACTTTATACACGGGTCGGTAAGGTAGTTATTACTTCTGTCTGGTGTCCCTTTCTTTTAACCTTTTCAAGGCAATCCAAATTACTGCAGTCTAAATTACAAAAGAGATTGGTACTAGTTGTCATGGGAAGTTGAAATTTTATTTAATTACAAGGAATAATGTATGCTTTCATGTGGACAATAATCCCGCTTAGAAAAAAAGATAAATAAAAAAATAAACATTGATATTTGTTTGCAATGCATTGTGTAATCTGAGAAGACATTTTTATCAATTGAATATTAGATAAATCAGACTTTTAATTCACAGAAAACCTGTTTCAGCCATGTTAACCATTGTAGTCTTTCTCTTCAATGTGAGGTCCTGCGAATTTGTAAATCATTTATGAAAAAATACAAACGCGAAATAGACTTTTATTTTATATTTGTTTTACATTATCTTAAATAAAAAGACGCTTAGATGTGAATGATCTTTTAATAGTTTGTACCAGAAAGCCTAGCACGGGACCGGTTCATTAGGCAGATATTTATAGACTGCAGAAACATGTGCTTTCTAAACACATAGTTGCAAATCGAAAAGCTAACACTCTCGCGCGACGTTGGCGATCTACACCTGACGAATGAAGTACAAGTTGTTAATCTGAATGGTATTCATTTAGAGCCGAGATAAGTCTTTCTCTAAGTTTTTCTACAGTTAATGAAATAGGTATCCTCATGGTTATATACACAAACATGTATCCCATGCTTGGTTCTTTTGTTTTAGGTATTTATAGACATCCTGTTTCCCATTTATGAGTGAAAAACTGGTAGGCCTATGAAGTGCCCCCCCTCCCTCCGGTCCAATAGATTTTTAAAAACTTCTAGTCCCCCAGCCCCCACCCCACTCCCCTTTTCTGGTCTATACAGGTAGTATGTCTATTGTTAATAAAAAAAATTAACAGAATTTGGGAAACAATATCTTTGAATGAAGTTGAGTTGATCTTTTATTTTTAAAGGTACCTACTGGGTTAGATTCCCGTTGCCAGGTTTTCATTTTTTTCGTCCCTAAGGCCTGAAGTAGATTTATAAACCAGTCTTGTTCTACCCTGTAATCGGACATTAAATCATTGGGCTGGTTTCTAGGCTAGAGACATTCCAAACCAGATTGGAAGGTGTCAATGTACATGGGTCAATGCGATAGGGGTCACCCTGGTTGTTATTTACCAAGATGGCAACGTTTACCTGTATTTTATCAAGGGTCTGTATCACAATAAAAGGGCCTTTAACATTTTCCATCGATTTGAAAGAGAATTGCGGAATCGTTTTCCCATGAGATGCATAAGGTGTCCCTTTCGATTACGAATATATTCACTAAACATTATTAGACACTCGAATTAAAAGACGACTTTTATATAAGCTAAGAACTTTACCGTATTATATGTGTATAACGCTCAACAAATTGAAAACAACATAGACCAATATCTGCCCTTTCAAAATGCGATTGCAGATCAAAGTCTATCCTGTTCATTTGACACTGCAATCAGAACGAATGGCATAGACCCTGATCTACAGGCGCATAAAAGACGATAAAATTATTGATTTCCTTGTTATATCAGAAAGCAAACTTGATTCTTCTTTCAGCGACAGTCTCTTCCATGTTGATGGGTACAAACTTGAGAGGCGGGATCGCACTGCCAATGGTGGTGGAATTATGTCATTTATTCGTTCAGATATCCCAGCACGCAGTATGAAAGAACTAGAGTCTGATTACCTGGAGCAGATTACTTACGAACTTTATCTAAATAAGACTAAATGGTTAATCCATAGCGTGTATAGGCCCCCATTAATGAATGAAAAGCTCTTTAAATGCGCTTGACAAAGGTCTGGTAAAATGTGAAAACCTTATTATCATTGGCGACCTAAACTTTGATATGTAAGACCTATCAAAATCTCGTTGCCTGTGTGATATATGTGATATTTTTGATCTTGCATGTTTAATTAGAGAACCAACATGGTTTAAGAAAAAGTGTAATCCATCGTATGTCGATCTCATACTTACAAATAAACAAAGCCAATGTATGAATACCTGTACTGTTTTCTACTGGAATTAGCGATTTTCATAATATGGTGTTTACTCAGCTAAGAGACACTGTGCCTTCTGCAACCAGAATAAAAACATCTTATAGAAGTTTCAAAGAATTTGATGTAACTGACTTTGTAAATGATTTACAAAATGCTCCATTTACTAACTTGTCTTCCAGTATTGACTCAGAATCTGTCAACTCTGACTATGTTAAATTTGAATCAGTTCTGTTAAATGTTATTGACAAACATTCTCCAATAAACACACATTTCCACGTAGAAAACCATTACCATATATGAACAGAGAACTAAGGAAAGCTATATATGCTAAACATATGTTGTTCACAAAATATACTAGGTACAGAACATGCAAAGCCTGGGAAAACTATAGAAAGTAGAGAAATTTGGTAAACAAATTAAAGAATAAATCTCTAAGAACGTACTTTTTAGAAAGATGAGCTGTTGGCACTAAATCTAGGAATTTCTGGTGAACTATTAAGTCATATTTTTATAATAAAAGTTATGATGGTCAAGATAAGCTAATTCTTTTTGAAGGAACAAAAATTGTAAACAATACCAGGGAAACTTGTGAAATCTTCAATAACTTTTATGTAAATGTGGCATTAGACATTGGAAAGGATGTTCCTTTTGACCCCTTAACTCATCAAAGTATCAAGGCTATTAAGGATAATAGTAGCATATATAAAAAATTTGAATTTAAGCAAGTAAACCACAAAGAAGTGCATAAAATGATAAGAAGTTTAAATTCGAAAAAAGCTACTGGGGTGGATCAAATTCCTGTTAAACTGTTAAAAGCTGGGGCACCAATCCTTGTTAGCCATATTACAGATCTTATTGACAAAACTTTACAGTCAAATATTTTTCCTGATCGTCTAAAGGCAGCACAAGTAGTTCCAATTTTCAAAAAGGACAATCCTCTTGACAAAAGTAATTACAGACCTATCAGCATTCTGCCTATCATATCCAAACTATTTGAAAAATCGATTGAGACCCAGTTAGCATCTTTTTTTGAGAACATTTTTCACAACTATTTGGGTGCTTTTCGTAAAGGTCATGGATGCCAGACCACTCTTTTACGTTTACTTGAAGACTGGAAGAAAGCACTTGACGAAAACAAATATGTAGCTGTAATTCTGATGGATTTGTCCAAGGCTTTTGACTGTCTCCCTCATGATATTCTCTTATGCAAACTTAGGGCTTATGGGTTGTCAGATGGCTCCGTTGGAGTCTTACTGAGCTATCTGTCAAATCGTAAGCAGCAAATTAAGATGCAGGGTGTCTTGAGTAGCTGGACTGAAATTCAAAAAGAGGTTCCTCAAGGGTCAATATTTGGACCTTTACTCTTTAATGTTTCTATCAATGATATTTTTTATTTTATTAAAAATGGCTCTTATATAACTATGCCGATGATAACACTTTGTCCTATTCCTCACCGGACTTTGACACTCTGATTGACACACTTGAAACAGAATCCAACATTCTGATTGACTGGTTCACTGCGAGCAAAATGCAAGCCAACCCTGAAAAGTTTCAAGCACTAGCTGTGGGTAAATGACAGTCAGTATGAAGCCTGTACTAAACATAAGCAGTGCTTCTCATAAATTGTGAAGAAATTGTTAAACTGCTAGGAATTGACATCGACTACCAACTGAAATTCGATCTACATGTAAAAAATCTCTGTAGGAAAGCTTCAAGGCAACAATCTGTCTTGAAATGTATTGGTCAGAAGTTAACTAGACTCAACAAACTGACAATCCTTCACACTTTTATCCTCTCTAATTTTAACTTCTGTCTCTTGGCCTGGCACTTCTGCAGTGACATGAACACTACTAAACTTGAAAAAATAAAAGAGTGTGCTCTGAGATTTGTGTATGATGATTACACATACAGCTATCATAAGCCATTACTAAAGGCAATAATGCCAGCCCTGAAGGTACGCAGACTTAGGGCTATGGCTCTAGAAACTTTTAAAATTCTAAACAAATTAGCCCCAAAATGTTTGGATAATTTTATATGTCTTAAACAAAATAAATATAATTTTAGATACTCAAATATTTTAGATGTCCCAAGAATGAAAACCTCAACATATGGCAAAAAATCTTTTAGATATGCAGCTGCTGTTTTATGGAATGAACTACCTAATCACTTTAGAGAACAGTCAAATTTTAATTCCTTTAGATCATTAATATTATCCTGGAATGGTAAAGACTGCAAATGTAATATCTGCAAATAAAGCCCCCCCCCCCTCCCGCAATGATGACAACAACTAATACTTGTATTACCATTTTGTTTTATGTGTCCTTGTCCTATGTACTATCAGGTGCCAACTGTGAGCTCCTTTCTTTTAAGTAATGTATAATCTGCATTGTAGCCTGCTTTTAGTCCAAAATTGGTGCTTTTGTCTCTTGCATAATATAAATTTCGATTGTTAGCCTGTCATTCTGTTGTACCTTTTTTACCTAAATACTGAATTCAATACTTTTAATTACTACGATGTTAAAATACTCCACTTGTATATATTCTAAGTTATGCACTATGTGTTTTTGTCCAGTTGTATATATGTATTATGTTTGTATGTCTTGCAAATCTTTGTTTTAATGTCATTATTATTTTATTATGTCACGTCGGTAAAAAGCTCATTAGAGCTTATGTTAAACAGTTGTTTTAAATCACGCCGACTTTAAATAAATCTTATCTTATCTTATCTTATTATGGGACTGCATATTATGACATATATCAGTTAACTCTACCGGTATGAATATGTGGTTAGCTTCTTTCGTAATTCAAATGCATCTGTATGTGTATTAGGAGGATAATGAAATCGTATGGAACGCCAGAGCTATTTTAATTCGTCCGTGTTTAATATATGCATTGAAACTACATTACATGATGTCATTTCTCATTATATGATGTGCATTTATTATAATATACTGCATATGTATTACTATAGCACGTGGATATCTTATTATATGATGTGTATATTTTATTATATGATTTGCACTTTACATGTATGATGTGCTGTGGTTATTGTACGTTGTACATTTTTTGTTATATGAAGTGCATTTTTTATTATATGTTGTGTATATTTAATCATATGCTGTACATTCATTACTATTTAATGTGCATATGTTACTGTATGATGTGGTAATATTAAACTGAATCCGCTCTGCAAAATTCATTTTGTGATGTGGATGTTTAATTACATATTGTGCATTATTTTTTATATGATGAGCAAACTTCTTTATGATGAGGATCAAACTGAAAGCGCTGTCAAGAGTGAGAATTTACTGATGTACAAAGGAAAATGCATTGCGAACATGATAGCACTGTATTAACTGAGATTACCTAAGCTCTACAAATCCCTCGTTATTTTACTTATAGATCCGTTAGATTACGTCAGCGGCAGCCACATTGGAAGACAGATTATAAATTTTACTAAGAATTATATAGGGAGTATGACAATTCAATCAGATTCTTTTTATTTCAATAAAACAATTAGAAAATATACATCAATTAAGATTTTTTTCTTAGTGGCTTAGTAATCTGCATATTAATTTGGTCTGTTTCACTGTCGAAGTGTAAAATCTTGGTTGACTTAAATATGACCCGTTGCCAGCTTGCCATCACTACAGGTAAATTTCTGACCACTGAGGTTTGAAATCATCTGTAAATTTCCTCTATTGTTTATACTCTCTGGCTATCTGTCCGTCAGTCTGTTACAACACAACCCCCTAAACTGCCGAGTTGAAATTTACCATACTTTGTACATTGGTCATTTTTGGCTTATTCATCTTGGGCCCGGGGGATGGAGTGTGTGTCACGCAATTGTGTGCACAAAGTTGCAGTTGTATTGTATTTTAATGTAAACATGGTATGAACCCTGTTGCCGTGTACAGCATTACCCATGGTGTATGTTTTCATTCTGTCGGACGATTGCAACATGTGTAGGTTTACTCATTTGGTCGATCGACTTACTGTGGCATGTGCAAAGTACTTGCAATAGGAGCTCACTTACCTCATGTTTTCCGTTTGTGGGTTCCGCCATGTACCAGTATATAGAGTTCTAACTTTTCAGTATTGTCACATTGCATTGATGCTTTGTCAGGACGATGTTTTCGTTACGACAGTAATCTTTCAGTTCGAGAGGTATGTACTAATTGTATACATTCTTCTTTACTTTCTGTCATTTGTGTTTGATAGATAGAATAGTTGTTTACATTATCTTAAATTTCCATTAGGTCAGACCAATTTCACATAACGCCATGCTATCAGATTTAATAGTATCTGTTTCAGATCGTATTTTTATCTGAATTGAAACGTTGTGCTAAATTATATATGTTGAATATAGTAAACGATGAGAAGGGTTTAAGCTTTTTTTAAATCCAGTGTGATTATTTTTGTTGTAGATATATTCATGTATGCTGTAGGGTACTAAAGGGGGAGGGGACGGGCAGACGGGGCGGTTGAACCGAAGCCAGAGGTCTTGGGGCGCCAAAACAGCTGATAAAAATTCGGGCCTCGTATTATGGCCCTTTGGGCCATCATCGTCGGCCCCTGCGCCATTTACCCTTAGTACGCCACTGCATGTATGAACATAGTTATCATGTAATTCTATATAGTCATTCTTAACGTAGACCGGTTTTTATGTATGACCAGATCTTTTCTTGTGAACTCATATATAACATATACAGTGGTATTTGTACCCAAACAGGCTAGAACTTTCTGGCTTATGTTTTATATGGCTTATTTGTGTATATTTCCGGCTGATTTCAGTAATATTGATTGCAAACGTGCTGGCCCGGCTCAGCGTCTGAGGGTAAACGAACCATGCTCTGGATTTGTCTGTGCGAAAGTGAGGTTCCTGCGGGTTTGTATGCAGACAGGAAGCATTACTCATCATTCCTTGTTAGGCAGTATTACAGTGCATGTTTTTTTGTATGAACGATGCGGTATCATAACTTCATGTTCGTTAAATGAAAGACGTATATCATAACTTCATGTCCAATATTGAACGGTGTAAGATCAAAAGACCAATTGTAGAGAGTATTCGTTTTATCTAAATTAATTGTGTACCAGATTAAATTTGTGAAACTAGGTAGTGTCCGAATTGCGCATGTCAGAGCAGGTCCGTATTCATGTTTGCACACACACAAACACACACCTATACACACCATATATATAGTTCAATACATCAATAGGTAGTCCTGATATGAAAATGTCTACACATTTGATCGTGATTTCTCTTTCGATGTTTGGTACTTGTCCAACTTTGGCATTTTTTCCTCCGATTTCTAGAGTGCTTCTATCCCATACTGGTGTTTCTCCCTTTGGGTGTAGAATAAAAGTCCCTTTTCCATTCCATGTAAAGGCTTGTATGTCTTCTAGATCTACTCCTAATAATGATAGTACTGTGAGTACTTCTGAACATGTAGGTCTCTCCTCTTGTTTATATTGTGGTAAGTCAAATCCTTGAACTCCCGGTCTCCGGCTCGCCACGAGCTTCCTGCCTTGCTCCATGTTTGCGGTTGTTGTTGCGAAACACTTCTGAAGCACGGGCATTTCCTTGAGTTTCTAGCTGATGTAGAGTGTTGATAAATAATCTCACAATAGTCTATGTAATTGTTCAATAAGTCCATAATAGTCACAATCCAGGAGTTCATTATATCAATATTCACAGTATTTGTTTTGCATTTGCAAAATAACAAGTTCAAAATCAATAATAATACAGTAATAAAAGTTCGTAATTCACAGTCAGTTTTCTATTTGATTAATACCTTGATAATTATTTCGGTGACAGGTTCCAAACCGCAGTCCGTCCTCCTTCCTAGAATCCGGGGGAAGATTCCTGTCCGGTAGACTTCCTTGCCGTCTGCTTTGTTAGTGCCATTCTCCATAATCCGCTATCCTGCAGTTAGTTATTTTTCCGGCGGATCGTATCATACCAGTCAAGAACTTAAGAAGTGGTCGCGAGACGGCATTTCCTTTAATGATTAATTGATATGTTTATTGTATCAAGTGAGTACCTACCAACAACATCCTGCAAATTGACCAGGTACAATAAATGTTAGGGCGCAAATGGACAGGTTTTAAACCCCTCGTGCACTAATTATGTAAATTAGTGTGATTATTGTCAAAACAGTCTTCGCGCACGTGGAACTAGCCTGGTGTTCTGCACCCAAGCACTAATCTCGTTACCGATGATAACAAAATGTATAAGGTCTCAGGCTAGTATTGACCAATCGGAAAAGGTCGCATTTGCCATCAAAGTGAATAATCCAGAATTTTACCGAATAGTGTGTTTTAATAAACATTCAATACATTGTGCGGTGACAATTGTAAACATGTGGAAGTATTTTCAAGGTGCGCAACCGCCACCGAAACGGCAGAAATTAAATGATGACAAGAGAAAGCGCGATCGCAAATATGATCAAGAGAATAGACTAAGAAAGTACCAGAAATGCTGGGCAAATGAATACAAATGGCTTAAGAGCAATCCAGAAAAGGCTGTGATGTTATGCACTTTTTGCACTGAGTATTCGGAGAAATACGAAAGTGCACTGGGTATTTCATTCGTTGATGGCCGTAAAAACTGTCATAAAAATTTTCCCTGGCAGCACACCATGCAAGCTCCCTACACATAATGGCAGAAGGATACGTGAAATCAAAACAGAAAGTTGGTTTCTCAGAAACGGAGAAAATTGCGGCATCTATGAAGAGCGTCTTGAAGAAGCTTGAACATGAACTTTTTGTGAAATACAGTTGCTATTGTTTTGAGTTGATGCTAATAAATAATAAATGTTGAATTAGAAACTGAACTTGCTTCTGTTTGATTTTAGCAGGATCAGTGATATTTAGGCAGGATTAGTAAACAATTTAATATGGCGATCCTACGGCTTAGTGAAATAAAATCCTAATTTCAAACCCTGGTTTAAGTCTCTTCACTGATCAAAACCCACTGTCTATCCTTGTGACAGGGTGGTTGCTCAAATATACCCCCCCCCCAAAAAAAAAAATGCAGTTACCGTGAGATCATTTTAATACTTTGTGACCTAACAACATATGCTGTCATAACAGGAAAACCCATTATATATGTAGGACATTGTCTCTTGTGACCTCTGGGTCACTGTCTGGGGGTGCAGGTGAGCAGAGGGGTGGGGGGGTGGGGGGGGGGGGGAAAGGGAGTATGAAGTATTCACTTAAAAGCATGGGGATCTGCAATAGTGAGCCATCAGACTTGTTCTAGCTTTAGTCGAGCAGACGTCAGTGAATGCGAGGCAGAGCAGTCACGTTTCCGACAGCGGCAACATGGGAGTCAAAACTGTTTTGAACGTTTTTGGTTATAGTTTTTCATTTGCTTAAACTTCCTTAACCTCTTGATGGATTCTGTTCATAGTTAAAATGATTCATTATAAATCAATGATCTTTCATTTCATGATACATCTGCTCCCTTATTTGACCTTGGAGACAAGGTAACGAACTTATACAATTTGCTGTTAGGTTTTGGTTACAGTTTTTCATTTGCTTATATTTCTTAAACCCAATGATGGATTATTTGGACGAGTAATTATAAACCAGATACAACTGGTTCTACAAGTCACGTCTTTTACCTTAGGTCTAAATAACAGTAGTATAATATAAAAGATGAACGTGGGTTTGACATGTAAGTGGGTTTGACATGTAAGTGGCGGCTTTCTTGTTAAACAGTTTTGTCGACCATAGACACATGATTCATCAGACAGGGTTTAGGATTTGATCTTTGCAAGGGATTCATCCTACTTAATGGGAATGAATGGACATGGCTGTCATCATTATCAAGGGTTTTCCACTTCTAGTATCTTGGTATTCTATTTAAAGCACAAGTTGCAAGTGTAGAGATTTTGTTCTTTCCAAAGTTTAACTTCAAGACCCTTTCAGATAATCCTTAATAATAATTAGTATATACATTGCTGCCTAAGGTTAGCATAGCTCTACAAGTCTTTTGGTGTGGATTTCAGAGTTCCGATTAGGGTTTGTCACTTGAGTCTGGTTGTAATGTACTTCTGCATCGATTTTAACAAAAGAAAATTGCTATAGTATTATACAACCATTTTTTCTGCTAGTTCCAAGTGCTTTAACATGCAAATTGATCAGGAACCTATTGTTTCTAGTATAGGAATTTCAAAGGTTGAAATGGCTGTGATTGGTAAACAAATCAATAGTAATTGAAACTAAAACGCTGCAAGCAGTAGGTCTCTAGCTATTTTGCACATAAAAGCGCAAGGAACTAGTAGAAAACTTGTTGTCTAATGCATAAACAATTGATATGTTATTAAAATCAATGTAGAAATACCCTACAGCTAGCCTCAAATGCCCGATTGCCAAGATCAAGTAAATTCGCTGAAAAAGTTAATGCATTTGATTTTAGCTCTAAAATCCCCACAACAGAGAATTTTCAGTAGAGTCACTATCAGCCCCAGTGGTTAGAAATGTATCTGCGCTAAAGGCAAGCTGGCAACGGATCCTATATAAGTCAACCGAGATTTGCCATTTTTAATTCCTGAAACTGAGACAAATCAGTACACAAAATAATGAGACACTGACAGAAAGTCCATTTTCTGCCCGTTCTATTGATGTATGTTTTCTAATGTTTTCTTGAGATGAGAAAATTTATTCGATTTGTCAAACTCCTTAGTAAAATCGATAATTTTTCTTCCATTATGGCTGCCGATGACGTCATCTAAAAGTGTTTACACGTAAAACAGCATGGTACTTGTAGAGCTTAGTTCACCTCGGTTAGTACAATGGTACCATGTTATATGTGATTCTACCAGTGGGACAAATGATTTTTGGCCGGATTACAAAGCATTTTCCTTTGTAACCGGTACATCTTGAATTTGATCGTCATCACAAAGAAGTTTGCACATCATATAACGGAAAGGTGCACAACATATAATCAAAGGTCCACACCAAATAATGACGTTTGCACAGCATACAGAGTTGTTTTTATTTTATTTTACCACATTATCAAGTAACAAATGCACATACAATATTAACGAAAGTAGTTATATGTGGGAACTGGGGGCAGTATGTGACCATTGGGGGCATATACGGAAAATTAACATGCATGGGACTCTTGGGGGCAGAATTGTTTATGGGGCATATACGGGAAATTAACATGGATGGGACTTTTGGGGGCATATACGGGAAATTTACATGGTGAGGGCAGTTGGGGGACAGAAGTGTTTATGGGACAGACATCCAAGACTATACTATCAAACACACTGAGTGTAGTGACCAATACCCCGTCATCTATACTATCCAACACCCCACTCTATACCATCAACACGCCGTGTGTAGTGACCAACACCTCACGCTATACCATCAACACGCCGTGTGTAGTGATCAATACCCCGTCATCTACTATCCAACACCCCACACTATACCATCAATACGCCATGCGTAGTGACCAATACCCCGTCATCTACTATCCAACACCCCACTCTATCCCATCAACACGCCGTGTGTAGTGACAATACTCCACTCTATACCATCAACACGCCGTGTGTCGTGACCAATACCCCTTCATCTACTATCCAACACCCTACACTATATCATCAACACTCCGTGTGTAGTGACCAATACCCCGTCATCTATACTATCCAACACCCCACACTATATCATCAACACGCAGTGTGTAGTGACCAATACCCTGTCATCTATACTATCCAGCACCCACACTATACCATCAACATGCCGTGTGTAGTGACCAATACCCCGTAATCTACTATCCAACACCCCACTCTATACTATCAACACGCCGTGTGCAGTGACCAGCACCCCACACTATATCATCAACACGCCGTGTGTCGTGACCAATACCCCGTCATCTACTATCCAACACCCCACACTATACCATCAACACGTCGTGTGTCGTGACCAATACCCCGTCATCTACTATCCAACACCCCACACTATACCATCAACACGCCGTGTGTAGTGACCAATACCCCGTCATCTATGCTATCCAACACCCCACATATGCTCTTCAACACGCCGTGTGTAAGTGACCTTCTGCCTAGTGGCTATATCTATATAGCTTAGATTTATATATAAACCATGACCTATACCTCAGATCATGTTGGAAGTGTCAGTAAATTTGCATATAATGTACCTATGGTATAAATAGCTTGAATCAAGGTAAGCAACTCATAATTACACTAAAAACGACAAATACTATCCTAAAGAAGCCTTTATGATGATGATGAGTTCAGAAGAAAAAATGGAAGAGTATTTGGATGAGGCATGGTCTCTGATCTCAGAAGAGAAGGTGTTGAGAAAGTGGTATGAAGACTTGCAGGATCTTTCCTTACCTCTGTTGACTTCTCTGGAGACCCAACGCATCGAAGCTCTCTTGCAACAGAGTACAGAGACTACCCGTTCATCGACTCACTTGACAGACATATTCAAGGAAGCAGTCAGGTGTGAATTGATGACTTATCATTACCTGTGAACAAAGAAAAAATGGATACCTGGGAACTTCATTACCTGTTGACTCGCAGTTCATACACCGCTTCTTGGAATTCTGTGGTGTGTGCTAAAGATGAACTTCCTCATTGCAAACCTAAAGTCTTTGTCATCAACACCGACGACAGTGATCGACCAGGAACCCATTGGGTGGCAGTGTACTTTCCCAACGATCACAGTGTCGAGTATTTTGATTCTTATGGGTTACATCCTTTGGAAGACGACATCATTGACTTTATGAGAGCAAATGCTGTCTCCACTCGATTCAATAATGCGAGATTACAAGGATCAGATTCCATGGTGTGTGGACGATATTGTGTGTATTTTCTTCATCAACGCAGTCTTGGATTTCACTTAGAACATTTAGTGACTTGTTTTGATAGGGAGTACTCTAGAAACGATACTAAAGTTGAAAGATGGTTTTGTGAACATTTTGGTTATCTCTTGTCTTTAGCTAGCTCAGAAACGTAGTGTGCATCGATGGCAAAATGACTTAGAAGATTGGAAGTGCAGTTTGACTTCACAACATTGTCAACGAATAAAATACGTTCATGTTTAATAATGTTTGTTTGTTTTTTGTGTTAGAGAAGCTTCTTGTTTATTAAAAAATGTTGATGTTTGAAAAAATGGTGTTGTGTTGTTTATTGATTGAAAAAAAAATGGAATTTATATGGTCTTTAACCTCTTTCTATCGATCTGAGGTACCTATTCTTTCACATTTCTCTCTATCGATCTGGGTCATGTTTTCCGCGCCGTACTCCTGTTTTTTGTTGTTGTTGATGCTGCTTTGGTAGTAGTAGTCAAAGGTGGTGGCATCTCAGGGATAGTGAGAGTGGATGATGAAATGGGTTTAGAAATCTTAGCCCGTGGTGGTTTCTTTCTCTTGGGTTGTGTTAAAGAAGTCTGATACATTTGTTTCAGATACGTTAACTCCACCAGAATGTTTTGTAGTAGACTCACCGTTTGGTTTTCGCTACTCCCTTCGTTCTGTCTATGAGTTTAGGAATTTGAGTACTACTTTTAGTCTTAGCTAATTTTTGGTTAAACATATTTTCTGGATTATTTTCAGTCTCCGCTAACGTCCTATACAATTTCAGAATTTTAGTGCTACTTTTGGTCTTAGCCAATTTTTTTAAAAAAAATTCCGAATTATTTTCAGTCTCCGCTATCGTCCGGTACAATTTTGGAATTTTAGTTGCTACTCTTGGTCTTGGCCAATTTTTTTAAAAAATTCCAAAGTATTTTCAGTCTCCGCTAACGTCCGTGACAGTTCGGAAGTTTAGTACTACGTTTAGTCTAGGTCATTATAATTTTATGTTCCGGATTTTTTCTAGTCTACGCTAAAGTCCGTGACAGTTCCCGAAGTTTAGTACAACTTTTAGTCACGTCCAGTTTAGTGTTATTATGAGTTGGTTACCTTGATTCAAGCTATTTATAACATAGGTACATTATATGCAAATTTATTGACACTTTCAACATGATCTGAGGTATAAGTAATGCTTTATATATAAATCTAAACTATATAGATATATTCACTAGGCAGAAGGTCACTACACACGGCATGTTGATGGTATAGTGGTGGGTGCTGGATAGTATAGATGACGGGGTATTGATCACTACACACGACGTGTTGATGGTATAGTGTGGGGGTGTTGGATAGTATAGATGACGGGGTATTGGTCACTACGCACGGCGTGTAGATGGTATAGAGTTGGGTTTTGGATAGTAGATGACGGGGTATTGGTCACTAAACATGGCGTATTGATGGTATAGAGTGGGGTGTTGGATAGTAGATGATAGGATATTGGTCGTTACGCACGGCGTGTTGATGGTATAGAGTGGGGTGTTGAATAGTATAGATGACGGGGTATTAGTCACTACACTCAGCGTGTTAGATAATATAGTCTGGGGTGTCTGCCCCATACAAAATTATGTCCCCATAAACACTTCTGTCCCCCAACTGCCCTCTACATGTTAATTTCCCGTATATGCCCCCAAGAGTCCCATCCATGTTAATTTCCCGTATATGCCCCCAAGGGTCACATATTGCCCCCAGTTCCCACATATAACTACTAATGAATGTACAACCCATAATTAAAAATACACATCATATAATTAGAAATGCACATCATTTAATAACAACAGCACATGCCATAATGAGAAATGCACAACATAGTGACAGCTGCACATCACATATTTGAAAATGCACAGCATATAATAAAACGTACACATATAATAATAAATACACATCATATAATTAAACGTATACATATAATAAGAAATACACATCATATAGTAAAACGTATACAGCATATAATACTACGTACGCATCATATAATGAGCAATGTACAGCATATAAATGCTCAGCATATTATAAGGCATACATATCATATAATGTAGCTTTCAACCGCATGTATTAATAAAGGACCACTTAAGACAGCTCTGGTGTTCTAGAATATATGTTTATTAAGAAAACATGATGGTAATTGACAAACCGTCCTTAAAAGGATTCTGTAATTCAATATATAAACACTCGAGTTGAATTGCACGTCATCTTGCAAACAAGGTTTGGGCAGTAACCTATAGGAGGCACCTCGTACACAAATTGAGATCAAGTGATATATTGACTATTATTTTTGGTTATATAAATAGATCTACAACGGCAATGTTTATTTGCCTCAAACTCTAAACCAATTGTTGGCAATAAAGGTATTCACAAAGCGACTGGTATGGGAATCACTGATTTGTTTAAACCAGAAATAATATCACATAAGGCAAAATAAAAATTGATATAAAATCATGTAGCGGTATCATTTCATCTGAAATATTTTATGTAAATAACTACTAGTATATCATATTTACTCGAGAATAAGGAGCAACTAGCTGCGAACACCGTTGACACTCATCTGCTGTCCCATAATGAAGTGGTAAATTACAAATATAATAATCCGCTTACTCCCCGATCTGTTGGCGCATCACATCACACCAGATATGGGTGTACGTTTTTGTAGTACATGGTTGTCAGCGTTTTAATAACAAATAAATAAAGGTATTAAATTCTCTATTTCCAAGGATCAGTCTATGTTTCTTTTTATTGTTATATTACCAAAATATAAATCAAGCTAAAAATGCCAAAGGTGGTTTTTTTTTCGCTTTATACAGCAAACCCCAAGGCAGTTTCCAATGATTTTAAGGAAAGTTTCGGTGTCATTCTCCCAGGAGAAGAATTTATATCTAATTGGGCAGTAAACAATTCTTTACTCGACATGATTCAGCCATATTACAACTTAGAATGTAATTTGTTAATCTAATGATTTTCATCACGAAATCTAGCCACTTTTCTACAAGTCTGAGAATTTTAGGCAAAATATGCATATTCATTGCTGTAACAATCGATGAAAGTCTTCTATGTTATTCACTGTTTTCTTTACATGTGTGTAATATGCCCTAAGACCAGTTTCCTCACTATTGTCGCGAGAACTTGTACATCGATTTTTTTCTCTCGAATGTTGTTAAAAGCTATGACAGAGAGACTCTTTAAATGCAGAATTAAAGAAGAAACGTTGAACGAATTATACATTAAGTGTACACTAGGTGACTAAATGTCATGCCCGACAGTCACTATTTCCTCATTTATATCAATAACCAGTGAAACCTGCAGTCTTAACATACATTTTCCGTACAAAGGACACATGCTCATAAAAGACAGCAATTTAAAATCTGTTTCTTCATTTACTATCAGCTGACATCTATTATACAAAGAACACCTGTCCAAAATGGATAAAGTTGTGTGATCCCTAGAGTGTCATTTATAGACACGATTCACTGTTCTTATTTTTACCAATATAACCAGCTTCAGCATTAAAAGTAGTTTTTCGAATGTACAAAAAATCTGGAAATGTATCAGTCCAGACCAATAATGTATCAGTCCAGACCAGAACGTATCAGTCCAGACCAATAATGTAAAGAGGTAAACCTTTATCATGGAAAAGAAATCACTTAAAAACATTACAAGTTCTGAATTATGGATAAAATAATTAGCATAATGAAGAAATTTATAATGACACCTGACAACTGTGCTGGTAATCTTTAACAGGGTTACGCTAGAAATATGCCAACGTCCGTCAATGGAGAAGCTGTTTCTTCTATGTTTAAAGATCCAGCAGGTTTTAACTAAGCTTTGAGAACTAGATCACAAATGTAACTGACGAGAACTCGCAGTCAGATGACTTAAATACAATTCATTTAAGAAATTACGACTTTCTTGATCTGGGTAATTGTACTGGCTTCATGTACAGTTTGCCTTTCTTCTAAAATCTCCACCAACGTAAATATAATACAATAATATATTATCTGCATCAGGCTCACTAGCTGTTGATACTGCAGCACCCTCTCTGAAAGAATGTGTGCAGTTGCGCGCTGTGCATATAAGTAATAGAAGAAAAAGTTAAAGCAAAATAGTGAGAGCAAATGTACTATGATTTCCAGTGGCGTAGCGAGGCAAAGTGCCACCCAGGGCCAACTACCAAAATTACGCCCCCACTCTATTCGTATTATTTATGATATATACGGTACTCTTACCAAATTGCCGCCCCCTAGAAAGTGCAGCCCGGGGCCACCGCCTCCTTCGCCTCCACCCCCCTCGTTACGCCACTGATGATTTAAAATGCTATTTTAAGAGATAAAAAGATAAAAAGCTAAAGAACAAAAGCGTGTATATGTATGGCGTACAAGTATAAACTGGTCAAACTGCTGGTATAAAAGAAGTTAGATCAGACAAAACAACACTATTTTGAAGAAGTGTGTTCAAATGTACAAGTGTAAAAAGGAATATTTATATTAGCTGGCTGTAGTTTGAATATGTATGAATAAAAGAGGTTGGATGTGTGTTGTCATTCTGGTTGCTTGTCTTATATAATGGTAGTAGGGAAATATCCACGAGTTTCTGTATGATTTTATAGAACACGACCAATCTAGCAACAGAGCGTATGTCTTGAAGGGATCACGAGCCTAATATGTTTTGAATGTCTGGTCCACTTATTGTTTGTGAGTAGTTATCTTTTATCCAACAAGGCGCTCTTCTTTGAATCTTTATATAAATGTTTTTTGATGTTCGAATTTGTGTACGGGCTCCAGACAGACGAGGCGTATTCAAGTTGTGGCCTAACGAAGACATCATATGCAGTTTCACCGTTTATCATATGCACTCATGTATATGTTTGATGTTGCTTCAGAGAAAACCAAGAGTTATATTGGCATTAGTTGTTATTCTCTAGATACGGTATTTCCATTTCGTAAGGCCCCTACAACTTATTAATATATAGCATGGCTGTACTTTAAAATCAATGCCAAATCCAATGTTTATTTAAAAAAAAAAAAATTTATATCGAATCTATGAATATGCATTTACTGCACAGTTGACGGCGGATATCAATAATGAAATTTACTAGTATTGCAAAGTGAGCTATAGCACATATTTTGCATCATGCTATTAACTGACTTCGATTTAAATGGATTAGCAAAACAGGAAATTATCGAAAATATTTATTGGAATCGTTTCTAGAATTGAAACTGATGTTAACAATATGACGAGTGACATACACTTGGGCCCAAAAGGTTTCTAACTTGAATGTATTCGTATAGTCTCATCAGATTTTGCACAGTTATACTCCAAGAGGCAACAAAAAACACGAGTTAAAGGATCGAAAGGTCAAATGCAAACGTAAAAAGGCTGAGAGAAATCGTGATACATTTGTTTGTTTTTCTTTCCATAAAATATGAGAATGCTAACGCAGCTTGTTTTTCTTTCCATAAAATATGAGAATGCTAACGCAGCTTGTTTTTTTTTTTTGAAAGTTTTATTATACCATAATTTTAAACACTGACTCCTGAACAGACAAGAAAAAAATAATAATACCATCGGGGAATAGATGTTGTTTGCTATCAATCATTATGTTATGTTCGCGATAAAATGACATAATATATATATATATATATATATATATATATATATATATATATATATATATATATATATATATATATATATATATGTATATTTGCTGTGATTTATTCTAGCTCAGCCACAGCTGTATTAAAATTTTCGAAAATCATCACCATACCCAAACTCCGACAGGACAATACTACTTTTTAAAAACAAATGCCCTACCACCCACGATTTTTAAATAGACAGTATGATTCCTGGGACAGCCACAAAATACCTTATGCTGATTTTTCAAAATAAACCATCACCCCACCCCACCCAATCCCCGCGCGCTAACGAATTACTTTATTATATTTCACATAACCAAATATCAGCAGTTAATCATTATCATCATTGTGATAGCTACAATTATCAGCATTATACACTTAATCGTTGTCACCCAATTATTATCATCTGAGGCTACGTTACACCCAGAGTCCAATACTTATGTAGACACAACCCATAAGCACACTGAAAGATGATTGAATTTTTTTTCAAATTTAAAAATAAAATGTAAAAACATTACACCAATAAATAATGGATTTCCAGTACACCATATCCTTGTCCAGCAACTCACTTTAATGCTCCAGTTAATAAAGGAATTGCAAGCATATCTAAAGAGATACAAATATACTACACAGAAAACAATTAGTTTATGTAAAAGCACTGAACATGTAAGACAATTACACTTAAATATTTGACAATGATGATTCAATGAAACAGATACTGTACATCAGGGTTTTGGAGAACCTACGCCATCTAATCTGTTAAATGCTTACAAACGTAAATATAATTACGTCGCTGGAACAGTTGAATACTGGAATGAAATGACTTCTGAAAACATAAATTTTTAATGTTTGCAAGTGACGAAGAAACAGGATGGGCTTACCTTTTATTTTACAAGATGGCAACGGATTAACAGAAGAAGGAATATCTAGAGTCAATAAAAGTACAAGGTCTTACGTGATATGTATTTTAGGTGACGAAGTACAAAATAGAACATCTATCACACAGTTTGTTTCAACTGTACAAGACACTGTGAAAAAAGTTGACTGAAAATTTAATTTTGGGTGAACTAGGATATGACTCCTTGAAAACATTTCAATAAGATTTCAGCAATATGGGTTAGATTCGAAAGTTAGGATAAACTATGCTATTTGTAGTGATGTTATATTTTTGTTACCAAATGATATGGTGATGAAAATAGGTAGCATGGAAGGTTATAATAACAATTTACAAAAGTCACCACATACATCACGTCAAGGAATAAATACTGCTATAATTATTAACGTGGTAAAAATCGGAATTCCAGCAGTTAATAAACAGTCTGTAACAATTCATCAAAGGACAGATTACGAAGTAATTGATAGAAGAGAATATAACGTGAGTAAAAATTATGTAGACAAAAATGACACAAATTATGAAAGTCTTTTAATCCATACAACCGAACTTGCGGATGATTTAAAAAAATGGTGAAATAAATAAACAAGTTTTTATAATTATATCAATGGTTGCATGAGCTGGTGTACTTCACCTTTTAAAGTAAAATAATAATTAGCTAGTTAAGTTAATGTTTTTTTCTAGAAGCCATTTTTCCTTTTTTTTTCTTTCTGTTGCCGTGTCTACGCCTTTGATAAAAACTGCTAAATAACAAACCTACACATGCTACAATAAGCAAATTAATTTGGCGAGTTAATACAGAAACAATTTGCCCAGCTGATTTAAAAAGTCAGCTTATTACACTGCGAATGATGCTAGGCAGAGATGTTGCTTAATTTTTATAGCTGACTCAAATAAATAGTTGGCAATATTTTTTATTCCTTGTTTAACTTCGTCAACGAATGTATCGGTACTACGTTTGTCACCACCACCACTTGTTCCTCCCCCTACTTTTCTCTAACGCTTTATATAATTTGCTATGGTTATATCAAGATTTGCTGCTATCACACCAAATAGTTGCAATTTTTAAAAAATATTTTTGCCTTTAAACAGTTGTTTTAACCTTTCATCTAATGGTAACTTTTCTCTAAATTTGAGACTTACTTCGCTGATATTTCTCTAAAGTTTCTCAATCTGTCAAATGTCCAGCTATCTGAGCTTCTTTGCTTTCAGTACAACAACAGTTCTTGCAATTTATCTTTTTAGTTGCATATGCTATTTTGATGATATCCCTTGGTAACTCTTCTATCTATTTGTCATACATTTTAACGTCTGATTTTATTGATATCATTTTTGATTCAGCTACTTTCACTGCATCTGCATAACGTCTAAAGTCCCTTTCTTCTTCCAGCGATATAATCTAGAAGGTGTTCCACTACCAATTCTTTGGTGGAGTTAATCTATTATAGTCTCTTCTATTCTTACTTTTTGTTCACATGGTTCATTTTTGTTAATTACCTACATTTCTATTTACTCGGGAATTTTTATTGGCTGCATTTCTTGAACAGTAGGCTCCGAAGTTGTTTTAAAGGTATGCTTGCAAGCTTATCATTTAGTATTTTGCATATTCTTTCGTCTTCTTTTGTCCAACCTACAATTCTGAGAAAGTCATTTCCACAGTTTTGCGTAGATACATAATTGGCTGCTAGAATCTTATTTTGGTTTATTCCTTTTAAAAATATATATAGGATCTTTGCCTTAGTGTTAGTAATACATTGTTGCATTTTCAGTTTTTAATGGACGCCTAATTAATTCATATTGCATTATCATCTAAGGTAAAATCGTGTTTTATAAATTCCTTGTATTGATAATCAACACTCACAGAAGCAGGAGTTTGTTGAGGAGCTTCAAATCCTTATTTAGATAAATTTTCTGTGGCAGGATTTTCGTCTATTATATTACGATCGTAAAAGTCATCAAACTCATCGTAAGGAGAATTATCAAATTTCACTTCGCCATGTGCTGCCATTGTACACTATTTAAATAAAAAAAATTTAAAAAATTGAAAAGTAATTGGGCTCATAACTAACAGTGATAGAAGCAAAGCTATCAATAACAGTAGATATACAATACAAACTCTATGAAGCAGGAATTAAAATTAGTATAGCAAATGAACCATGCAAGGAAATAACTGGAAAAACTTTAGCCGACATGGAGTTAAAAAAATGGATATAAAACGAATAAAGAAAACATACCAAATCTGAGTAAATGCTAGAGCAGCTAAAGCATCAAAGTCATTGCCAGATATATTATTACTAGGATTAAGGAGTGACATATCTGACGAGTAAAGTTCTTCAAATTGATAATTTAAGCAAATTATGGACATAATTCAAATAATATTACATGACAATAAATGGAATAAGATATTGTACCGTGATTCTCTCTTTTAGGTTATGATTACCTATTTCTGCATTCAGTGCAAGTTTAATAACTTTTAAACACATACATTATAATAATAAAACAAACAGACGAAAGCGAGAGTGGTGAAGCAAATCAAATACAGCTACTACTACTAAGTTCATGGAGAAAAAAAAACACAACAGAGAAAATAAATTAAAAAATATTAAAGACACAGAAAAATAAAGATAAGTAAATGTGTACTGGATGTTATGTAATCCATGCATTTATTCCTTGAACAGTTGACATAACAACTGTCGTTATAACTATTGTATCTGTATGCCACATGTTAAACATTTAAAATAGGATATAAAAATATTTAAAAGAGGAGAAGTGAGAGAAGCGATAGCAAGTTCGTAACATACTAAATAATGAATTATACAGATAGCAACTTTTAAAGCTTCTAATTTTCTTTTGTGGTCTTCTATTTCTTTTTGTGATGACATTTTATTATTTTCAGACCTGGTTTTAATAGCACTCGAGTATCTTGTGTGTGACAAGTAAAAACATATTTTCTGCTGTTCTGGATCAGAAAAATCAAAAGATGCACAAGGAATAACGTGATCTATGTCTATATCTTGTATCAACACCTTCAGGCTTTGTAAGATTTAGCCAGTTTTGGTAAAATTCAATTGATGGAGCATCAAGCATTTTTAATGTTGTATCATATATATGTTGGGTTTTTTTTCTCTCAATGCATTTAAAATTCACTCGTGGCAAGTGACATATTTTGCATTTTTCATTGTTGTGATACCATTGATTCGTGTATTTAATTACATGTTTTCTATTCTTTGGCATCCAATCAGTCAAATAATTCTTATTATTTGGTCTCCAATTGTTTATAGATGTGTCCTATAGTAAGACTTACGATAGCTGTTTTTGGTGAACTGTGTAATGACCTTTTCATGTTGCACTTTTGAACATGTCTTGAACTCCGTTTAATTTAGACTACTTTTTCAATTAAAATTATACTACTGCAATTCTACTACTTTCATCTCAACCTGTTCTTTAAACGAGCTCAAGCTGAAAAAAGACGAGTTAAAAGATAATGTTAAATAATTTGCAACTAGCTTTAAAATAATGATTATGTTAACTAGAACTTTGTTTGCTTTACTCGTTTGATTTTGTTGCAATATAAATGGAAGGTAGTGAGAATAAAACTGGAGAAAGTCTTAAAATTATAGAGCAACCAGAGAAGGCAACTTTACAAAAGAACAAAGATCCACATAGAGCTGAACGTGATAAGCAACTTGGAAAACGTTCACAATAATTTGGAAACACCAAATCAGAAAGGTTAAGCAAGATCAAGAAGCAAAGCAAGGACGGAAAACTAAGATCACTCAAAATGAAACTCAAACATACTTTGTTACTTGATAGGTAGTGTATTTGTTGCCTTAAGTTTGGGATTCATCTATTCAGAGAGATTTGTTTTAAAAACTTCTATTTATGATAAACAGCCTGAGAGCAGTGAGCGTGGCGAATACGTTCTAGAGAGAAAGCGAACAAATTCTTTTTAAAAAACCCTTCAAACAAACAAACAAGCTAAAATAAAAATAAAAATGACAAGTGAGAAAAACACGAAAATTGACACTATTTACCACGCAGCATTAAATTTAACTCTTATAGTTGGTTTTACAGCATGCTTTTAAAAATGTTTAAAGGGTCCATAAATTCACCATCACACATGGATATTGAAGAAGTCATCCAGTTAATTTTTGTGGAATTTTTCATCTTTACCTATTTAGAACTTTACTTTAGAATGACACCCTATAGTCATTATTGTGCTGAGGTGCCGTCAAAAAAGAATACATACATACTAGCTCTGCTTCTATTTTTACAAACACTATTCTTATTTCTAAGCTATCTATTTCTTACATATGAATAGGAGAGAAAATAGAAAGCGCACCACCATTGTATCCAATATTATCACACAGAGACAATGGAAATAACTATAGGTTTCAAAAGATCAACTGAATAAAAAATAATTAGATAAAAGAATTCAAACATTACAGAGGTATTTGAAGAAAGTACAAAAATGCAGTCAATATGTTTTAATTGGGTATAGGTTAACAAGGCAATAGCTTCATATGGGATGGGTATAGCATCTGTTAGTAGCTTATAGTTTAAAAAGCGCAGGAATAGAAACAGGATTTATTATCCCTCTAGCTTTTAGCGGGTTTGGTGCAACTTTACAGGCATTTGTTGCTAAAGGTTTCAAAGAACAGCTAGTATGCTGTAATGTTTAAGAACACGATGATATTGTAACCTCTCCTATAAGTTAGTTAAACATTATTGATGAAATGGTGAGTAAGGCAATAAGAAATAACAAGTAATTTAATTTTATCAGTTACCGAGTATAAAAGATAAAGGAAATAAAAAATGCAATCAGGAACAAAGTTAGCAATGCATTAAGCCAAAACATAGAAGTGTTACAAAAAAACAAAATTAGAAGAGAGAGAGAGAGAGAGAGAGAGAGAGAGAGAGAGAGAGAGAGAGAGAGAGAGAGAGAGAAACGAAATAAAAGAGCAAAGATATTTTGAAGAAGCTTGCACCAAACAGGAAATCTAATATAATAGCAGTCGTAAGAAAGGGTTCCACATAAATGAAAAATATGTGCCTATTGGGTGTTTGAATGTTAACTGTTTTAATGTACGTTATTAAATGGAAAATGTAATCACCACAGAAGGACAACCTGAGAGAGAAATATATATTTCAAATTCAACTGATAACAGAGATGGTATGTTATCCATTTCATTACAGAGAATACATTCTGTAGTCGGTTATTACAATATTTCAAACAAACTAAAAACAATATATTCTATTGCATCAACCGTAAGAATGAAACACAAACTGTTTCACTTCCAGATGGATTCTACAACCTTGAAGTGTACATAAACAAAGTCAAAGAGGGAATGACTGCTAATAATGACAATAAAGAAATTATTTATATTGAGTGTTTCAGACACAGCTCCAAAGTTTTAGTAACTCCTAGCAATTTAATTATATAACTAATTATTAGTCTAAATTGCTAGGATTTAGTAACCAGATATCCATACAGACAACTACTGTATCAAATGCAGTTTGTTGTTTTTTGAAACCTGCAAATTTATATATTTCCTAGACCAGACCAATAACACCAAAAATTACTTCAACGGTGAAAACTCGTTTGTTACACTCTCTTAAGGATATTTACTACAGCCATTGCCTGTTAAAATGTTTCCAGGGTGATTTCATTTCATATGCTGTAAATAGACCATACAAGCAATTGCAAAGGGGAACTATAAACATAGGTATAGTATTAGCATTACAGCTGAAGCAGAGAAAGTTTTATAAATTTTCTTCGGTATGCTTATCATTTGTGTATTTCATATTGAGCAAATAACGCAATGGGAGAAATATCTTAAAGAGGTCTTAGTGATTTTAGTTTCAAATCTCTGGAGAAAATAGCTGAAAAAGATGATGCATAAACAATGACTTAAATCTAATTATCCACCTTATTACAAATTTAGGAGATCCGGTACAAAAATCTGAATATTTTGCACAAAAACAAATTTACACACAAACACGTAAGACTTTGGAGGATAAGAATTTGATAGATACAAAAACGGTGACAGAACAAGTTGATAAGCAATTGACAATTATTGAACAAAGCTTTAATGAAAAACAGACAAAAGCTGAAAACTGCAGAAACAAATAGACTACAAGAAAAAGACTCCAGGTGCCCAAGATTTATTTACCAAGAGAGTAATTACTGTATCAAGCGCTGTAAAGGCTTTACAAACTGTTAGAGAGAGACCTGGAGAAATACCAAACATGCAACAAGACTTACATTCCACGGAACCAAGGATAAATAGTGAGATATCTGCTTTAGAGACTCACATGGAGGAAATTAAAGTCTCTGGTAAATTACAAATACTTTGCAATCTCAACCTCAATAATTGCAGAAAAATTAAATGACAAGAACAAACGAAAGAAATTAAAACGTTAGTTGATGACTTTACAGCTGGTGTGACAAAGTTGGAAGATAAGCTCACCGCTACTGCTAATACTTTGTCGTAGTTACAAAACACCCCCCCCCCCAAAAAAAAAAAAACAAAAAAAAAAACAAAAAACAAAACAAAACAAAAACAACAAACAAACAAACAAACAAATGAGTTAACAGAAAATAACGAAAAGGATAGATGAAAACAAAATTCAGAGTATTTTATCTTCTTAGCACCTTTAATTTGTTCCTACAATTTACTGTTATTTATGTAAGAAATCGCGCTTTCAGGATTGTGGTATAGATGTCAAAAATTCTGTTCTTCAGTCATTTATTTTAAACTATTTTTGAATTTTAAATGAGTTCCAATGTAATCAAGACTTAGATATTTCAAGAACTAGTATGCATATTTTCCGACATTTGCAGTAAAGCGACGATGAGTATATTTGACAGAAATGCTTCTTATTTTTCAGGTTTAGATGGTGTAAAATATGGTAGTTTTCCCAGAAACTGATATGAATTAGATCGGACATATTAATCTTCCCATTTCTTACATCAAGAAAAATATTCTTCCATGCTTTAATAGGGCAGGATAATTGCAGGATAAATGCTTTAATAAGGGATAATTGCATTTAAATATTCTTCCATGCTTTAATAAGAGATAATTGCATTTAAATATTCTTCCATTCTTTAATAAGGGATAATTGCATTTAAATATTCTTCCATGCTTTAATAAGGGATAATTGCATTTAAATATTCTTCCATGCTTTAATAAGGCAGGATAATTGCATTTAAATATTCTTCCATGCTTTAATAAGGCAGGATAATTGCATTTAAATATTCTTCCATGCTTTAATAAGGCAGGATAATTGCATTTGAATATTCTTCCATGCTTTAAAAAGGCAGGATAATTGCATTTACATTTTAAGGAGCATGACGTTGAAACTTCTAGGTCTACTGGTGGGCAAAATATATAAAAAATTATGAAATATGGTTCAGGAAGTTACTGTATATTTGATTAAAAAATATTTTCACATTCTTTTTCAGCTCTATTCAAGACAGTTAACGTTGCCACATCCATCTGTAATGACTCGACAAAAACATAAATCCAATTTTCAACAAATACTGTTAAAATGTTCAATCAAAAAATGAATCAGATGATATAAATAAATCAAATGAATATGCAATATTTGACAATTCTCTTGAGATTATATTATCATACCACAAATAGAATTAATTATTACTGAGACAGGCAGATGGAACAATTTACTTTCTCTAGCATTGATTTTAGTACACTAAATCCAATCAATAGTTTCTCGTTACACTGTATTTTGTATTCGATTTATCGTGGAGTGGTTATAAGATATTATTAGTTTAGTACGTAGACCCGTATTTACTTAACTCAGAAAATTCATATTCGTTTTCTTCAATCAAACGAATGAAAGCCAATCAGCTCGAAACCAAGTCAGCGGTACTGCGATACTGATAAGATATTACTATTAGAATACACAGTCATCTGAGAACACTTTATTTTTTACAAAGTTTTTAGATGATGCTAAATGTTTTAAAGGTGCCAGTAGCAGGCAGTCTGAGGAATCGTATAGAATTTCATGATGATCATCAGTTTATACTAACCTATCAATGATCAGTTAATAAAAGATTACTTTGTCCAAAAGATGTCTTGCCAAAACCGGCATATTTTCTAAAACTAGTCTAAAGTCCGAAACAGCGGGAATAGCGCAGAACTGAATTTCGACCAAAATCGATCACATAAATTTTAATCGATTAATTGGGCATGTCACTGAAAGTGACCTATGCTCGACGAGGCTGATTAACCGGAACAGCACTAGTAGAAGGACTGTCACGTTACTCATACTTTCCCTTTAATTGACCTTGTGATAAGGCGGGGTTTTACCCAAAGTCAAAGGTCTTACGAATATTTCATTAATGCCTATGTCCTCTACGTGCAGGAATTAATGAGCAATTACCAAGAATATGGACAGTGAGTACATTGCTATTCTTTGCATTATTCACAAAAAGGGAAGAAAAAAGTAAGGACATAATAAGAAAATAATCGTCGTTCTCCTAACTTTTATGATTTAGGTTTTGTCATATATAAGGATTACACGTGTTAACTTTATCTTTTGTTATATAGACATTTTACAGAATTATAAAATCTTTATCTTTTAACTTTTATCGTTTAGTATTTTATATTATATTTTTCTGGAAGGCTTTATCTTCCTAGAGTTTTAGGCAATTCTTCCCATTTATTTTTTGGGGAACATTATTAATAATCGGCACCATATAGCCAATGTTGTGCTGATGTGCCGCTAAACCCTACACCTACTGCTACGTATGAGAGGGACGTAGTCTGTACACGTACGTTTCTGAGCATGACCATTTGCCGGACAATATTCGTGAGTAGAGATGATCATTCTTGACCAAACTAATTCGTAGATGACCATGGTAACTTATCTGATGTAGCAATTAAATACTACAATTATGCAGGAAGGGTCAGGTAGAAAATTTGTCTCACCTTGAGTATTTGTATGATACTTCCTAGAGTTACTCAAAGATTTATACATCTAGATATAGTCGACCTACTCAGCAATTTTAGTAAAACTAAAAAAAACATTTTGTCCACTTTGCAGTGGACAACACCAGCATGCTCTACACAAATTTGTTCCACTTGATAGAACATGGTAGGTGTCATTGATATTCTAGATCATGATACTTCTCTCATAAATCGGCAGTGTTATATGATGGTGTTCATTTTATATGCAATATCTTTTTGACCGTGGTAGTCACACTTTATAATCCGCAGTGCTATATGATCGTGTTCTTTTTATATGCAATATCTTTTTGACCGTAGTAACCATACTTTATAAAATGTTTGGGTTAAGAGAAAAAAATGTATGAAGTAAAAATGTTTACTGTCAGCATTTGAACACTGCTATGAACGGAAACTATTGTATAACTGATGAAAAAGAGTACAGGATTGTGATGTGGTGATGAGTATGGTTAATACTGTTGAGTCTTTGAAGTTATTTTCAAAATGGATTTAGATTACATTACTATCAAAAACTAAACTGATTTCGAAAAGAGCAAGATTTGTAAACATATAGGAAATTAAGACTGGGAATCTTTGGTAACATGTCCATTAAAAACTGACCTACGAGAGGTTAAGGCGGTGCTTTTGTGTATCCTATTTCTTACGTTGACCATCGAAATATAATTCAAAGCAATAAGTTTGTGCTCAAAGCTGCTAATGTACGTTTGTGGACACAAAATAATGATTAATTGTAGTTATCTGTATACATGTATAACTCAACTGAGAACACAATAGATCCTTATCAGCTGTCGCAGCAGGTAAATCAGGGTATATAATGTTTATTTGATATTGTACGTAGGGTGAACAGCACAGGTCTTGATCTGACGGCGCACGGCAGATCCGGCTCTATGCTGCTTACAGTTGGTCGCGCGCAAGAATTAATTGTCTTCACTTCCAACAAAAGCAAAATCGCCATTCCTCGAGCAATTTGAGAAGCAGAGTCAGAAGAAAAACCACAAAAAACCAACAAACAAAAACGTTTATTAGATTTCGTCGACAAACGAATAACAAAATAACATCTGATTAAAAAACAAACAAACGATGTTTAGTGTCTATTGTCGATTTCATCTAATCTATGAAATATCATACACAAGTAGTACAGATGTGACAGTATAGGCAAACCTTTCGCAAATTTGTATAACCATCTGGTGTAGGGAAAGAAGGAAGTTGCTAAGCAATAACTCTTGTGTCAATGAAGCAGCGAGAACACAACAAGCACACTTGTAATAGTCTAAAAAAAACAACTAGAATGTTCCAAAATAGCAACTCTTATTTTAAAGAACCACGAGCACACCTGTAAATGTATACAATACAATGAACACATCCTAATCTCTTGACATAACGTTTAGTATAGCGCACACTAATTTAAAATTGTTTATGTTGATAACAAATGGTCAAAGGAACATAAATCATAGAACATGTTGGTTGTGCTATTATTAGTTACTTCAAATTTTTGCGCAAATAACCATACGTTATTTTTTTTAGACTTTTGTTTAAAAAAATTTAAATAACGAATGAGAATTACAAAAATAAAGAAACAAACATAAATATTAACTGTGTCTCTTTTCTTTAAAAGAACATAAAAACAAAACAAGTATTATTTAAATGAACCAAACGCTATTTTGAAGATAAACAATAATAATCTATGCCAAAATAAATGGTGAGACTAGATAAGTATAACAGCATTTTTTTTTTTACATGTTTGAAATTAGTAGTGAAATATACATTGGACATTTCTAATTTAAAAACAAAAATAGTGAAATATACATTTACATTTCTGACTTAAATAAAGAAAAATAGTGGAGTATACAATGTAATTTTATATTTTAAAACAAAAATAGTGAAATATATATTGAAAGTTTATAACTTAAATAAATCAAATACGTGAAAGTATATACTGAAATATCTCTTCCTATGTAGACAAATAGTATTTTCATATATATTGAAATAAATCAATGGCAAAGACTTCAATACTTGATTTACCGATTCCAAAGAAAGCCATACAAAAATGAAAGGCTCCCTTGATACATCAAAACGAGAAGAACTGTGTTCAATGAATAACCAACATTTTATGAGAATTATCACAAAAAGACTTAGAGATTATTTAAAGAAAAATGTAAATGAGTACGGATTTATCACAAAAAGACTTAGAGATTAATTCAAGAAAAATGTAAATGAGTAACCGATTTAACGGTGGTAACAATCAAGAGTTGTATAAATTTTTCATTGAACCACACTTAAATAAATCATTCCCAAAATTTAGAAGACTTGGTTCTGTGAAAGTTCTGCAAAAAAACAACGAGCAGAATTATGAAGAGACCCATCAAGGAGAGGAGAAGGTTGAGTTCAGAGAAATTGTATCACAGAACAAGACCCATTAACATAATAAACAGAAGTAAAATAGATAATGTCATAGAACGTTTCTTTAACATTTTACATACCAAATATGGACAACAAATAAACGAAGCACAAATGGATGTTCGACAGGATTGATTATTTAACGTTGCACATAGATAGGTATCAACCAGTCAGTGAATACTGATATATGGATTTGTCTGAACGGGTTTGGAACGAACAAGCATGTATAAATATAAAAATAAAGACAATAGGTGCTTTTTCTTTACATTGGAATAAATTTAAATACTCCCCAAATAATCACCAGAAACCATAAACAATTTGGACAGATAGAGTCACTGGTTTAATAAATATCCGATATAAATATAAGAAATCTAAAATATTTTACTTGAATTCGATATCTCTGCAATTGTATATGAAATACTAGAAGGAGAGCACCTTGATAGAAACTACTTTAAACCTGTTTGAGTAACTGAGATTGAGAAAGTAAGAGACGTTGACATGTTGATCATATCTGCTTCAAGCGATAGTATTAACAGCTACAAAGATGGAAGGTACCATGAAGTTGGAATAAAAGAGATGTCCAGATTGGTATCACCACAAATAAACAAACGTAATCGGAAGAAATATATCTGCAAAAAGTGCTTGAATTTTTCAATACACCTAAAAGTCATCAGGATACAAAAGACTATGTTACAGTGTAAACAACTCAATAGATCTAATGCCTGAAAATGCAAAAAAATGATCATCATTAATTAAAAGTTCCGCGTGTTATTTATTGCGATGTTAAAAGTGTAATCGTCCCATAAAGTTGTAATAGTGCTATGCAGCAATCATGCATATCCTGGACGTCGGCGACTCGTTGCTAAGTGTGACGTGTTCCGAAGGAACAGTAGCAAAACTGGAGAATGCAAACATCTAAACACATTCCATCAGGGTTTTGCTTATCCCTTAAGCCAAGTAATAAATGTTACGAACCAGTTGTTTACATAGGTACTGATTTCGTTAAGGTTTTTTGCAACTGGTTGGCTAAGATTATGAAAATAGTGTACGACAAATTAAGGCGAAAAAATGCAAAACCTATGGTATTCACAGACGATGAAAAACATTTTACCTCAACAAATCCAAGTCACATTTGTCACGAAAAATAGATATTAAAGTGCGTGACCATGATAACTTGACTGGAAAGTATAGAGGTACAGCTTATTACAACTGTTAAAAAAGTAAAATACAAATAAAACAGATTAATTTCTTTGTTCATTCGCAACTTGTCTGTGTATGAAAGTCATCTAAAAATATTTTTTCAAGACGCTTGTTTAAAATGATCCTGATGAAGAGATAAAAATAATACCGAATAGCGAAAAATAATATTTGTCTTTTAGCAAGGCTTTCCTTGTTAATAGTTTCTCCAAAGATTGTAAGGAAATAACCGTGGAAACAACGATTAGATTTGTAGGTAGCATTCAGTTCATGGATCAATCTCGAGAACAGTTGGCTAAGAATTTAAACGATGACAAGTTCACTGAGAAAATGAAACATGGTTGAATGAAACCTACATCATTTAAGAAAGGATATCTATACACAATAGTACTTCAATAGTTTCAATAGATTCGATGAAACATTTGTACCACAAAAAGAAAAACTTTACTCATCACTTAACAATTCAATCATATCTGAAGACGATTAGGTCAAAACGATATTGAATACCTGTATGAAACACTACAAACTTGACCCCGCTCACTATTTCAGTGAACCAGGACTAGCTGATTACACAAGCTTGAAGACATCTGGTGTAAAACTTCAATAACTAACTGACCGTGATATGAACCTGATAATTGAATGTGGAGTTCGAGGTGGCATTAGCAAGATGTCACATAGATACGCAAAAGCAAATAACGAATTCTGTGCAAACAAAGATAGCAATTTCCCGTCAGAAGACCTTGTTGGCCCTGCCAACAACGAAGCAAGGAGAATGTTTGATGGCAAGATAAAAATGATTGCAAGTACGAAAGGTCAAGCTCAAGGTCATTTATTATCTACCTAGACGCCAATAATTTATATCATAAGTCCATGAGCTAATTAATGCCTGTACATACTATGAATTAATTTATTGTCGTTGGTAAACATTTTTGTGGCTTGGAAAAAAAGACATTTTTGATGGTACCTAAATTCGTGGCTCAGGTAAGGAGTCTTGCTGTTTGAAGAGAAGGATTGTTTGTTGGGTCTTTAAATTCGTGGTTGATAGCAACCGCGAACTCCGTGAAAATTGGTACTCCACCAAGAACGGTTATAACACAGTAACTTTAGATGGGCAAATGATAAACAAATTAGATGGGTTGTAGAAAATATGTTTGAAACATATGACAATAGTGATACAGGCTGCATATTAGAAGTAGACATAGAGAGTTGTCTTGTTTGAACAACAACCTTGGCTGGAATCATACATAGAACTAAATATAAATTTTAGACAAAAAGCTAGCAATGAATTTGAAAATGGCTTCTTCAAACTAATGAATAATTCAGCGTTTGGAAAGCAAATAGAAAAAATCAAAAAGAGGCTACCATGTACAGACGAAAAGATATATATATATATATATATATATATATATATATATATATATATATATATATATATATATATATATGAGCAAGTAAGAATCGTTAGATCGACTGTGTTCAGAAAACCGTTTAATCACAAATCTCGCCCAGTTGTGACGAAACTGAGGACAAAAATTGAACTTACAGTAAGATTATGATAAATATAGTCATGTTAAGCTTTGTTCGGAGTAAGGCTAAAATTATGAGAATGTCAAGGTTATCTTATTGTTTGCATTTCTACCATTTGAAGTCAAGTTTAAATGTAATATTTGTAAATACGGCACATGCCCACACAATTTACATTTTACCACAGTTAATGTCTCTTTGTACGTGAAGACCCTTGTCATCCAACATGATTTAAGTATCAAATTAGAAGCTGCCACTGATTAAGCGCAACTTTTAGTGGTTTTGGTCATGAAATATCGACTCTTTATTTTGTCCTCTGAATGCTCATTCATAAATGTCACAGTCTCACGGTCCGTATGAGGAATCTTCCACTCAATATTGATTTACAAACATCTGTTCACACGCTAAAAAGGGGCACTGAGGTCATTTTAGGGAGCGAAAGTCAATGGATGACATTCTTTCTGGAGCTAAGCATTTCTTGCGGCCAGTAGACCTGAAACGGTTGGAAACAATCTGATACTGTTTGAAAGTATGTAATATATCGCCTGACTCGTAGCATATCTACCATAATTAACGTGTCTTTAATGGCGTATTCACTCTGCACATGCAAGCTAATTTACCCTTCACGTACAAGCTTTGCTATCTTTAAATAACCATTTCGTTTACATAAATCATTCAAATGACTTTTGTCCAGAATTTGGTAGTAAAAACCTAAATCCTTCAATTAAAATACGCTTTTTCGAAAATAGTTTTGAAAGTACCACATCGTTAACATCAAGTTTGAATTTTAGAAATACAGCCCATGCCAAAGTAATTTACATGGACACTAAAATTAATCACAACGTTTCTCTCCAAGTAGCCACATTTGATCTCGCAGTTCATCAAGATTTATGCATCATCTTATTCTTTTTCACTGATAACGCACAACTTCAAACGTCGGTCTTAGAAATATTTTGATTTTAATCATGCAATACAGCTTCTATATTCCATCCTGAGAATCTAGTGTCAAGATCTGAAGGTACTCGGCTGTTCACACCATTATTTTGTTTTCTTTTTCTATTTACAATTGAAGTCAGTTGACCGTATAAATTAGATGGTAAATTTTTGCTTTACTTACAGTAAACGGCTGTGGTGATGAATAAAAAGGCCCCGACACATCATCTTGTACATTAGTTTGGTTTGGTTTTGTCTTTTACGGCACAGAAACAAAAGCAGATTATTTAGTGCTTAGGCAATTGGAGAAAAATGTCTTGCCAAATAACACACCAACCATAGCCATGGTAGGATTCGCACCCGCACCTTTCAGTTGAGAGTCCGGCACATTAACCACTATACCGCCGCAGTTCCCGCCTCCACTAGTTGCACCTTACAACATACAAGAGGGAGCATTTGGCCTATTCTACATCGCAGAGTCCGCAGTGGGTTAGAAAAGGTTTTACATTTTGTACACACATTAATGAAGTCTTTGTTCTAGAATATACTCTCTGATTTTCTCTCAGAGATATATATTCCAGATAAAGTATTGTGCAACTGTGGTGAGAACATTGAAAATACAGCACTGTTTCATAATGAAACACAACCAGGCAGGAAGAGAAAACCAATATTAACATAAACTAGATATTACAGTAATAGCAACTGACTGAGTTAGCTCAGTGGTATCGTCACTGGATTTCTAACTCAAAGGTTGATGGATCGAGACTCAGTTTTCGCCCATAATATTTTACACATATAACTGAGTACCACCTTTTGTACATAAAGCTGGTCAAATAAAAACAGATCAAAACACCTCAGCCTTCTCAACGTGTGGTCGATCACTGTTGCATACTTCCAGGTATCCAACAAAGGTAAAAAGAATAGATATACTGCTTAATCGCTTTTAACATCATTTTCATGATTGTAAATATAATCCAATTATAGAAAGAAAGAAAGGAAGAAAAAGAAAAATTAGAGAAGATATAGTACATTTTTAAACTCCCTTTATTTAAGTTACAATTGGCAATTAGTTCTCAGTAATTTTCAACTATCGAAAATCTTTTAATTGGTAATAGTAGAAAATATTTTCATTCATTTTCTCAAATTTTATATTGTTTCGTTTATTTTTGGTTAATTTTTATTTATTTCATTTATGTTTGGTCATTTTATTTATTTTCGGATTTTAGGCACCGTGTCCAAAGTATGGCAGCTATCGTCACTAGTCATTATTATTACTATTATTATTATTATTATTATTATTATTATTATTATTATTATTATTATTATTATATTAGTATTATTATCAGAGGCGTAAAAATTATACAGTAAAACGTCAATTATCCGAACCTGTCGGGGACATAGATTTCGTCCAGATACTTGCTCGTCCGGATGATCGAATTTTGGTCAAAAAGGAGAACTGTGAATGGAAGTATCTGAATTAAATGCGTCCGATAATCATTCGTTTGACTGTATATGCATCAGTAATTATGTACATGATAACGTTTTGTATACATTTGACATGTTTAAGAGCATAAAAGGTAAAAACAAAAATATTATTAAGTCATGTGAATTAAATTCTTCACACCTATTTGAGATCTACTCAGACAATCCATGGTGGAAAAATAGCATGCTGTAATGGAGTGCAATTTTATGTGTGGTTTTAGGAATACAGGAGTCAAAGGGCTTTGATCAAGGTACACTCGGCTGACATGGGTTCTACTCACACCTGTGCAGGTAGGTGATTAACTGTTATCACTCGTTGTTGCATTGTAGTAACTGATTTGTTTTTGGTATCATTTGCTACTTTCTCCAAATTGTAAAAAAAAAATGAATAATTCAATAGAGAAAGTCACTGACTGGATTCTTGCGGTGAAATATGCATTATATTTCTATCTTGTCACATAGTCTTAAGTCATTTTATGAATATAGCACTAGACAGTTTAATTTATTGAGAATAGTTTCATCAAGTATATGGTATAATTCAATATTAGTCGTGGAATCTGCAATGTGGCAGAAAAATGCCATTAAACGACTTGTACATAGGGGTCCCTATCATAAAGAAAAGAGAGTGTTTATATAAAATAAAGAATGAACTGCAAACATAGAGTTACCTATAGTTTTATAAGCTACACAGCAATCGCAAACAGTAAGACAAGCCGACGCCCTTCCATATAAAAAAAAAATAAAAAAATCGGAAATACGTGAGAGAGATGGGAAACGAAGACCCCATAAGAAACGTACCGCCTGGAAACGGTTTACATATGATAGAATCTTCAGGATAGTACAAGTGTCACTAGGGCTTGATTTGCTCTACTCATCTCTGGATTCAAATGCCTGGGAATGGGGGGGGGGGGCTTGATCACGCAGTGCTAATGCGCTTGCTCATCAACTCTGCTATCACGGGTTTGATCCATAGTGTTGACCATGCAAGGTGTGTGCCTATCCGTGGTCGTTGATTGCCTCTGGGTTTTCCATTTCCATCATCACAAATACTACATCATACCAACATCCGGGCCATCGAAAGCGCATCATACAAGTTTTCAAATTTTGTTGTGCAACAGACATAGAATAAATAAAGTGTAAAATTTTAGACTGATCATGTCTTAATGTACATCTTTAATCATTTCGTGTACTGTCTACACAATTTCATTAAAAGTCTTCAGTAAAGGAGTAGTGTTCATTTATCCCTACAACCAGTATGCATACATGTGTAAATGTGTCCCATCACTCAAGCTCGGTCTCCAAAAGGAAGAGAAGATGAATAGAAATTCTAAGATCATGTTGTACATATACAGACCACCCCCAATAATGTTCCAAGGTTTGATATTTCTATTTTAAACGGTGTATGAGTCGTGCGACATTAATCATGCACGCACACGCGTCTTGACGAACAGAATAACATAGTTACCACTTGTTCTTAAAATGCGTGGAACAATAACATGGAGCTACACAACAGGTGAGAATTACTAGAACATAAATGCGCAATTTGTTCAAGTTCCCTGAGAAAAGAATAGATCTGAATACGTGTTAGTCATCTTTGAAATCTACAAACCATTTGCGAGCAAATCGACAGCCTGGCTTGCATTTATCGGATTATCTAGAGTCTCGCTCTTTAATATCAAGATATTGGTTTCACTCTACGAAGATAAATTTAATGTAAATTGTATAGTCTTTTATCGGAAATGAAGATCGTAATTTCATAAAAGGTACAGGAATTGCACTTAGTGTGGTGGACAAAATTTTGACAGGAAACGGAGAGAGACACTCCTGTAGACACCTTTGAAGTCATTAAAGATTATTGGTCTGTTTGGTTAGTATATATAGATATATATATATATATATATATATATATATATATATATATATATATATATATATATATATATATATATCTTAGTTAAACCTCTTCATTATTCTGGATAGTTTTGCTTTTGTGCCAAAATATAAATTTGTATTGTTCTACGTACGTCACTCTTTGTGTGTGTCTCTCAGACTCTTAGTGTATATTACTTATTGTCCCCTGACGAAAATCTTGCTTTAGGTCGAAACGTAGGGAACTTACTTATTTTCCCAGCGTCATTTTCCAACGTTTGTGTCATTACATACTATTTGTGTCATTACATACTATTTGTATCGTTACATAATATTTATGTCATTACATAATATGTGTGATCTTGGTTTGCAATCCCGCTGTGTTTCTTTTGAACTTTTGGGAATCAGGCGTATCAAATCCTAGGTTGTTGGATATATCGGTATCTTTTTATTATTATTATTATTATTATTATTATTATTATTATTATTATTATTATTATTACATCGTCGCTTTGATGGAACATTGGTAATAGTGTTTTCCTGAGCATTAAATCTAATACGTTGCTAAATCAAAGCATTTCTATTATGAAGTAAATGAAATTTATAGAACTCTGGAAAGTATGTTACCGTATTAGAACAGAGGTCATGAATCATACGATTATAGACCATTATATAGTAATATCACGTTTTTAAGCTTTTACTTTTATCTACGAATTGAGTGATGCGCTTGGACAAATTTAAATTTAAAATCACATGTAGCTGAAATAAGACGCAAATTAAATATGTACTGTATTTTCATCGATTTGAAAGTGAATTGCAGTGTTGCTTTCCAAGTCTTTTTGGCGAACTATAGGTCTGCACTGTATAACGCTATCTCGCTTTTCGGTTTTTACGCTTACATGCATGATCTTTATAACAAAAATAAAAATGCCAACCATCGCCACCAGGGTGTCAGTGAAGAAAAAGCAAGTGTTTTCAGTCTACACGTGATACATGTTAATGGGCACATGAAAACAAATTCAATCTTCTCTTTCGTTCATGATTAAATTTGGAGACTCTTCCAAAATTGTTTAATCTCACTGTTGGAAATAATCTGAGTGCATAAAACGATTTGATTTCTCGGAAGGCCTAAGAAAATAAAGTCAACTGTCAACTTGTCTCCTGTCAGCATATACAGACTTCAAACTGTGGGCACTAAGTCTATGCAGTAATAAATATGGAAATTATCAAAATCATTTGGCTATTACAATGAACAAGTGACAAATTATAATCATTTGGCTATTACAATGAACAAGTGACAAATTATAATCATTTGGCTATTAAAATGAACAAGTGACAAATTATAATCATTTAGCTATTACAATGAACAATTGAGAAATTCAGGACATATCACAGACTTACTGCAGAATACTTGAAAACAAATCAATAAACAAACATAAAAACAAATAAACAAACATATAAACAAATAAACAAACATACACACAAAATAGAACCGGATCTATTTCAATGTGTTTATATTGTTGGCATTAAAATCATCTTCATAACATCATTCCGAATATTCAAAATGACGTAAGTAGAATAAATTATCAGTTTGATAAAGACAATTTTAGCATCGTGGAGGAATACTCAAGACATGAAATATTATATATCTCAGCAGGATCTTTGGAGAACATTTCTACAGAAGAATTGCATGTACTTGTTCTAATATTGACCATGCCGGGAACATCAACATATTGGATTAACGCTTTGACCAATACGACTTCCTATTTCAAAGGATGAAAATGCTGAGTATTGCTTGCTCAGTGTGCTTAAGCAGTGCGGAAGAATGATATAATATTTATTTTTCAGCGCATTAATTAAAAGGTAATGTTTGATGAAAAGTCAACAGTTCAAAAGCTGGTGATCAGTTTAAATCTAGATATGAGACAATACATTTTTACTTGCGGCAACTCGAGTGTCTCAGAAACAATGGTTGTTGTTGTTGTTATTATTATAGATCTTGGATCTAAATTTTATTTTAATAAAGCACGGAGGAAAAATAATACAAAACCAAACCAAAAACTAGAGCCCAAGACCGCCTTGTCATAGTTACTCATTCTAGACCATCCCTCTAACCATTTCAGCCATTGGCACTTACATCTCACAGAACAAAAAAATGATGTATTATTATTGTGATTGCATGTTCTGCACAGAATCTGTCTGTTTTAGGCTTGTTATTGTGTATCTCTTATATTGCTGTCCATTTTTAATGTTATTGAAGCTCATGTGATTACCATAGCCATTATTGTCTTTTTTATATTGATGTCTAGTTTAGTTCGAGGCTAATTAATATGTGCTCTGAGGGAAGACACATTTCAACATCTATCATATTTTAGCTCTTTGCATGCAAATTAAATTTTAAGCCGATTCTTACTGCGTGATGCTCATGGTATGTGCCCACACAGTACACAAAAGCTACTTTTCATTTATATTTATATATCCAAGAAGGGAGATAACCCCAAGGAAGCAGTAAAATCTACACGAAAGGTGACACAATATATATGCCATCAAGTATAGGGAATATTCTAAAACACATTCGAGGCTACGACTGCAACGCATTTTCTGGTTGGTCGAACGTCAAAATTTGCTAGTATGTATACGGACAACTGGGCAGACTGAGTACGTCCGTCCTGTGCCTATGTATAAGTAGTCTGCTACCCTACCTTTTCAACTACTATAAGAAACAGTGAAAAAGCAAGGCTACCAGACTGCAAATTTATAAATCACTGCATACAATATGGCGGATGGGTTGTAATAATCTCGTTCAGTCTGAGAGAACGAGATATGGATAGTCTAAAAATTTGCAAAAGTAAATTCCACAATATACTGTCCAAACTTTTGTAGCCATTCTGACGTCAGAAATCCCCCTATCACGAAGTGTAATAGAGAATTACATTTTCAGAGTAATTACATGATTTATGTGAGAGATAGTTTTTCATTGGGTGACACAACGTTATGTTATTAGCTCTATTTCGTAAGTATTTTTAAATAATTTTACTTTCAAGCTTTTCCCATAAATCGTGTATTAAACCAATTATTGACTTTTTCTTCGATGGGTATGAAGTTTTATGAACCAATAAACATATCATATTGACCGCATATACTTGTATAATATTCCCACAAAATTTTACGAGTGTGTTATAATTGGGATAGCAGTTTTGTGTTTCACTATTTTAGGCTGTTAATAGTAGTTTTACCGTCGCAAATATCCATTTTACCGATTTCGCTGATGCGTCGCCGGTAAAACTCTATTTCTAACAGCAAAACCACCATTAACGACCTCACATTCTCATATACAAGACTGGCGCCATGTGAAGAGGCTAAGGAAAGAAAACTAGGTCCTGCCTAAAATCAAATTTTTTGTTGTTAATGGAATCCGCTGATATGGTAATAGAAGGGAGGACAATTGGAAGGACTTTGCGTTAACTTTGTGAGTGATAATGTAAAACTTACAGTATGATAAATACTCAGCCATGATCAGTGGCATGCTAAGGGTAAATGGCGGCCTGGGCGACGATGATGGCCCAAAGGGCCAGAATACGAGGCCCGAATTTGTATCAGCTGTTTTGGCGCCCCAAGACCTCTGGCGCCCGGGGCAACCGCCCCGTCCGCCCCCGTTAGTACGCTACAGGCCATGATCATTTAATCCCGTAATGAAAAAATCTTCACTAGGCTTCGTCCATATTCTTAAGCGTCGCACTTCAGTGCACCTCCTCCAACACAAATATGGCATGCATCGTTTTGTGCAGAGCCAAGTCACAGTGTAGAAACTCTACTGTGTGTGGGCCCCCCCCCCCCCCCCCATCGCGGAAAACAGTAATTCTTAAGCGAAGGTGTCTTGTTGCTGTGATGGGTCTCTAGCGAATCACAAGTCCAATACAATAAATTACTCGCCAAGAAATTTAGATTCTGTAACATATCCATAGGTATCCAATATAAAATATAGCATATTTTACTCTGTAGAAAGAATCGTATGTGCCATAGTCATACTTCAAAATCCCAACTTTGGGGAAACATACAACCGTTACTATACTGTGAAAGTAGACCTAATTTATTTAGGGAATTTGCTCATTCGACAGCGGTCATAATAAGTGTGACAGACATACCGCCAGTCGTAATTTTTATCATCAGTAAAGGAGATCATCATATGTAGATTCTCAAATATATAGTATCTCTGTCGGCGACTTATTGGCTGAATTATACATAACTTGTCATTTCCAATGTTCAGATTTGATGTATTCTTTGCCAGGTTGGTGATCATCAAAAGTATTCTGTGTTGTTAGATCTGTACCTTGCAATTATCAAGTAATTCTTGTCTATCTCAGCTCGTGAATTTCACATATGACTGAAAATACGCTATGTAATAATATTCTTACTTTTTACAAGACGTATTTTGGCTTTGATACAAATAGAATTGCATACGAGATTTCTTTTTGCTCTTCCGACGATTATAAGAGATATAACGGCAGGTGGTTTTCATTCGTATTAGGTATCTAACAGCAAACCGTTGTAGAGACGTAGGTACGTGTAAAATCCATATCTTTGCAAACCGCTAACAATGACAAACGTACACCCAAAACTTGTCTCCTGTAGGCGCGTGCATTCCAGCTAATCAACCACAAACTTTACAGACCTGATTTTAAAAAATGAAAGAAAGAAAAAGGAAGATATAAATTTATATCCGTCCAATCGTCTGTGTTGACAATAATTATAAATGAAAATTTCAACGGAGAAATTTACTTAAGATACAAAGTTCTACACTTAGTTCAGCAAAATCTTATGTAACTGTTGAAGGGGTGTTAAGTTCACCCGCTATTGCCCTCTGTTCTTCTGTCATATGAAAAACGTATGTACTGTCTACTATAAAATCAGTTTAGAATATATCCTCATATTACAGCAAACTAGTTTAAGCTTTGAGACAGAAAATTATACGTTTTTAAGATGTGTAAGTCATTGTGTCCTTAACTACCCATATGAATCCTGAAATATGTAAAACGAGATTGTCAATTTATATGTGTCGATATCTTTGATCCTGTTGTAGACCGTCAACCATTGTCACTTTATATTTCGAAAAATTAAAATCCGGGCGCTCTTAGGATGTTCTCAGATTGATATCGAGGTCGACTTGGATAAAGTTTGCGGATGTAATTTTCTGTCATATCCTACAATTCTGAGGTGATTTCATCGTTTTAAAGATGGTCGTGAATACATGGAAGATGACACAGTCGTCCAGGTACCTGTGCCTGACTCTGCTAGTGTCACTAAACATTTTTATGCCTCCAAAGTATTACCAAAAGTTGTGGAACACTACCGAACCACCCGTTCGCACCGGTACCCGAGGTATCCATCGACTTCATGACAACACACCGGCGGACAAATCCGCCGTTGTGACAGATTTCTTGAAGAAGCACAGCATCCAAATTTTTCCGCATCCAACATTACAACACTGATTTACCTCCAAGTGATTTTTGGCTGAATCGCGTTATCAAAGATTCGCTGATGGGCAGACTATTTGAAAGCCGCCATGCGGTTGGAAGTGCAGTTTTCCAGTGCATGAACAATATACCAAAAAGTGAATACAAAATGGCATTTGATAATGGGATAATCAGATTGAGAAAGTGTGCAGAGGTGTGGTGTACTTTTTGCACTAATAAAGAGATTTGTTGTACAGCGCACAAATATTCAGAACTTTTTCAACACCCTTCGTATTTTATTGATGGCTAAAACGTCGTCGAATGATGTTTTCTAAGTCTAACTTTCATGATGAGGATATATTCTTGGGATATCTGGCCGAATACTCAGCCGCCAAATTTCCACAAAATTCGAAAATATCTACCAGTATCTCCGAGGCTCTTCCTGAGAGTCAAGCACAAGTAATCACTGAAATCCAATATACAGAATAAATGGCTGTGAATACTGTTGATGTTTCTGTGGTGTATTTATGTGAAAGCGAATAAAATCCTGATGTAACGAGTCAGTGGAAATGAATACCGTCGGGAAACGGTTGACTTCTTTTGTCATTCTGCGCACAAGCAATTACTAGGAGAGAATATTACAGAAGAATTTACTATTTATAATATCATTCTTGTTGTGAAGTATGCCTATGAATGAGTCCCACTTGAAAATTTAGTAACGAGCATATCGATGCTTATATATACACATAAGTCTAGACAGAGAATTTATTCACACGTGTGGCTTGAACTAGGAATGCTCAATAAACCTTATCTTCGGACCACAAATTATTACAATTAATTGACAGCACATAATGCTCACATTACCCTACAGTTACGGGTCAAACGTGTTCAGACTCACAAAAATAGTAGTAATGCTTTAATTTTAGTGACGAAAGTTTAGTTTTTGCTTTTATAGTTATAATCAGAACAGAAAAACATTCAACTGTAAAATAGACAAAATGCTCGGTCTTGAAATAGAAAGGTAAAGTTAGCATTACATAATCACAAAAAATGTGCTTAAATAAGCAATCAACTATAATCTTACGCTACGAAGTTTTGTGACACTGTGGAGACAGCGCTACATTTGTCCAAAATTTCAAGGATGGTAGGAAAAACAAACAAACAAACGGCACCAACTAAATAAAAAAGACTTTAAGCCTTCTGGTGAACATTGAATAAATTTGCTCCTTTTCCATCCATCTTGATTTTTATAATAATATGAAATTTTAATTTAAATAACGCAAAATAATATGACAATAAATGTTCTAACACTATACACCTACCCATTCTTTGCGATACAGACATATTGTTTATCACAATGTTACTGATAACTTTCCTTGATGAATGTTTATCATGTTAAGCCACAATATGAAAGTAATTGACATTACAACAAATATACAGTCAGCAAAGTTTTGCAGTGTCCATACTGACGCCACTCATGTGTTACGACTCTATGGTCTAAGAAAAATGTAACAGAAAGAAAGTGAAACCAACAAATCAAGTAAAAATCAACAAGCAATTTATTACTAGATAATTAAAATGAAAAATCAAAAAGTCACTTACAGTAATGTGTTTTGAAATCCTAATAATCCAATAAGAATGATTGTTCTAATCACAAGTCCTAAATATAGAATGTTCCGAATTCACGGCTGTGTCCTTGAATGTTATGATGTACTAATGGTCTCCAAAGTCCTGATGTACTAGAAATCTTGATGTGCTGATGTCAAAATGAAGTATTCCAAAATCTCTGAATAAGTTCACATAAATTCCAAAATCATCAATTAAAAATCCAAAATCCAAAAGTTTATGAGCACTGTTATAATCCAATGAATATTTAAAATAATTCCTCTCTTAGAATTTGGAATGAATTTTCACAACTGTAATAGCTCTTTACAAGACTGATGGTAATGTCAAAACTGAATAAATGTCCACCAAACATGGTATATATAAAGATTGGTCACATGACAGAATGTTCTAGAATATGAGTCATCTTAATGGAATTTTACTTGTAAACAAAAATTCAACCTTGACCTTCAAATTGAGAAAACATATTGATCAAAACAACCTAATTCAAGGACACTAGTTAAACATGTTTTTCCTGATAAACATAAAGATTTAAGCAAATATTAAAGTGAAGAAACATTTATAATTTCATAAAATATAAATATTATTATATAAACATCATACATAACACCTCCCCTCATAAAGAAAAAGAAAGATTTATATAATAAAGCTTTCTTTTGAATATACATCTAATACTACAATAACCAAAATTACATAAGAACATGTTTTATGATACTGGATTTAATTACATCAAGCAATATTACATTTCTAGGCACGTGAGAGTGCATCTGCAATCACATTGTCTTTTCCCCTGATGTGTCTAATGTCAATGTTATATTCTTGCAATATCAAACTCCATCTCAACAATCTCCGATTTTTATCTTTCATTTTGTTGATGAAAGTAAGGGGATTGTGATCATTGTACACAATAATTGGAGAAAGAGCTGAGGTAACATACACTTCAAAATGCTGTAAAGCCAATATCAAAGCCAAACATTCCTTCTCAATTGTGGAATAATTTTTCTGGTGCTTGTTTAGTTTTTTAGAAAAATAACACACAGGGTGATCCACACCACTTTTGTCTTCCTGAATCAATACTCCACCAACCCCTACATCACTTGCATCAACAGATAATTTAAATGATTTGTTAAAATTTGGTGCAGAAAGAACTGGTGCATTCTTAAGCATGGCCTTTAACTTGTCAAAAGATTCCTGACACTTGTCAGACCAATGAAATTTGGTTTTCTTACTCAATAAACTTGTCAAAGGTTCAGCAATTTTGGAAAAATTGGAACAAAATTTCCGATAATATCCAGCCATACCTAGAAATCTCATCAGTTGCTTTTTACAAATTGGAACTTGAAATTCAGAGATAGCTTTGACCTTAGCTTCTATAGGTTTAACTTGACCTTGTCCCACAATATGTCCTAAAAATGTGACACAAGCATGGCAAAACTCACTTTTGCTCAAATTAATTGTCAGATTCGCATCACTGAGTCGATCGAAGAATTTTCGAATGGTTTCCAAATGATCTTCCCAGGTGTTGTTGTAGATAATGACGTCATCGATATAAGCGTCACAATTATCAAGACCAAATGTTATCATGTTCATCAGACGTTGAAACGTTGCAGGCGAATTTTTCATTCCAAACGGCATGACTTTATATTGATAAAGTCCATCTGGAGTTGCAAATGCTGAAATTTCTTTTGCCCTTTCCGTCAATGGAATTTGCCAGTATCCTTTTAAAAGGTCAAACTTGGTGACATATTCCGCATTTCCAATTTTATCAATGCAATCGTCCATTCTTGGGATTGGAAATGAATCAGTTTTGGTGACACTGTTGACTTTTCTATAGTCAGTACACATACGGAATGTATTATCTGGCTTGGGAACAAGAATACATGGTGAACTCCAGTTACTTTTACTTGGTTCTATGAAATCATTCTCCAGTAAATACTGAATTTCTTTCTTCAGATAGTTCTGTTTGAGAGGATTCATCCTATAAGGATGCTGTTTCACAGGCGCAGAATCTACAATGTCAACGTCATGATAAATTTTACTTGTTCGTGTTGGAACATCAGGAAACAAGTGCTCATATTCATGTAATAGCTGTTTTAGTTCATTTCTTTCCTGTTGTTGTAGATGTGAAAGTTTCTGGTCTAGGTTGTTCAATATTTCTGAATTCCGAAGATTGGTTATACCAGAGTCACTATAGTCTGATCGTATTCCATCGTTGATATCTTCACTGTGTGGGACAGGTACAACTAAATTAACTGAATAATTAGCTGGGCTATCTCTGTCAAAATATTCCTTTAACATATTTATATGACAAAGTTGTTTCTGTTTCCGTCTCCCAGGAGTGTTAATGATATAATTGAAGTCATTTACTTTCTTTGCAACGGTATAAGGACCATAAAATTTAGCCTGAAGAGGATTCTGAGGTATGGGAAAGAGAGCCAGAACTTTGTCACCAGGTTTAAAACTCCTTTCCTGTGAATTTCTGTCATACCTTAATTTCAATTTTGACTGGGTAGTGTGAAGATTAGTTCTTGCTACTTCACAGGCCTTTGACAACTTGTATTTGAAATCAGAGTCATAATCAAGAAGATTAATCTTTGAATCTTCATTTGAAAGTAGTTTCTCTTTCAATAATTTCAATGGTCCACGGACAGTATGACCAAAACTAGTTCAAAGGGACTAAAACCCAACGACTCTTGAACTGATTCCCTAACAGCAAACAACAACAAATGAACACCCTCATCCCAATCCTTTTCTGTATCAAAGCAATATGATCGAATCATATTCTTCAAAGTTTGATGAAATCTTTCCAAAGCACCTTGACTTTCAGGGTGATAGGCAGAAGATTTAAACTGTTGGATGCCTAATTCATGCATAACTTGTTGGAAAATTCCAGACATAAAATTTGACCCTTGATCCGACTGGACAGATTTGGGAAGGCCAACAAGTGTAAAAAACTTCACCAAAGCTTTCACAATAGTTTTAGTTTTTATATTTCTCAGAGGAATTGCCTCTGGAAATCTTGTAGATGCACACATGATGGTCAACAAGTATTGGTTGCCTGACTTGGTTTTGGGTAAAGGACCAACACAGTCTACTATTATTCTACTAAATGGTTCATCAAATGCAGGAATAGGTTGCAGATGAGCCTTAGGTATCTTCTGATTGGGTTTTCGTACCATTTGACAAGTGTGACAAGATCTGCAGTATTTAGAAACATCACTTTTGAGTTTCGGCCAATAAAAATGATTCAAGATCTTGTGATAAGTCTTACGGACTCCTAAATGACCAGCTAAAGGAGTTTCATGGGCTAAATTAAGAATTTCCTGTCGATATGACTTAGGAACAACAATTTGATAGCTCACTGACCACTCGTCACCAGCGGGTACATCAGGTGGTCTCCATTTCCTCATAAGGACCCCATTTTTCACAAAGTAACACACTGGAACTTGTGTGGCTTCAGTTTCACGAATTACCTTCTGAAACATACAAGATATCTCGGGATCTTGCTCCTGTTCAACGACAAGGGATTGTCGTTTGTCATCCTGATTAGAACAAAGAGAATGAGTTGCCAAAAGAGGATCACTGTGATCAATACCATTTGATTGATCAATACCTGAGGAAAAAGTGACCTCATCAAAAAACTGACCAATACATGTGTCAGCTAAAGGAATAATATCCTGATCAACATCACTCTCAAGAGCTGTTTTTGCCATAGCTCTAGTAACTGCACAAGCAGGGCACAAATCAGGGATTTCAGTTTCGACAGGATCAACTTTCTGATCCAAACAAGGCTTGTCAGTTACAAGTGGATTAACCACAACCTTATCTCCAGCTAGGTCATTGCCTAGTAATAAATGAACACCCTCTATGGGTAAAGAAGTCACTGTCCCAACAGTCACAGGTCCAGAAACTAAATCTGATGCCAAATTTACACAATGAAGAGGAACATTTACAAAGCCGCACTCTACTCCCCGAACAAGAACACTTTCACTTGAAGAAGACTCCTCAGACAAAGGCAAAGTACCTGATAATAAAAGACTCTGAGAAGCTCCAGTGTCCCTTAATATTTTAATTGGGATAGGTTTGGGAGAATCACCAATAAGTGATATAGAACCTTCTGACATGAATGGTTCATAAGCCTCTAAAATAGAATCAGACTGGGGTTTGTTTGACCCAACAAATGTATTGCTTTCAATACAAGACCGTGACCTTGACCTCGTAGAAATAAGAGCATTTGGAAAAGCTCTGTCTTTACTCTGTTGCTTATTTTTCAACTTGAAGCAATCAGAAATAACGTGCCCTTTCGTTTTACAATAAGTGCACGTAGGAAGAGATAAGGATTTCTGATCAGTCTTATCAGATGTTTGATTCCTAACAGTTGTGCTGTTGTGAAATTTGGAAGTACTCGAATGAGATTGAAATGGGTTTTTACCAGAAAACTGCTGAGAGGACGACTTATTGCCAAATGAAATTTTGTGAGTCAAGGAATAATCATCAGCCATACGAGCAGCATTTTCCACAGTTTCCACATTCTGCTCATCAAGATAGGTTTTAACATCACTATGGATGCACCTCTTGAACTCTTCAATTAATACGAGCTGTCTGAGGTTATCATAAGCTTGATCAACTTTCTTGGCTGAGTACCACCTATCAAATAGTTGTTCTTTATCCCTTGCAAATTCGACATGAGTTTGTAAAGTTTCTTTTCTACAATTCCTAAACCTTTGTCGATATGCCTCTGGTACCAACTCATAAGCTTTCAAGATGTACTCCTTAACCACATCATAATCAGTGCTTTGTTGTACTGACAGTGAAATGTAGACTTCACGAGCTTTGTCAATAAGTACACTTTGTAATAACAAAGTCCAATGCTCTCTGGGCCATTTCAAGTTTTCAGCTATTTTCTCGAAATGAAGAAAGTATTTATCTACTTCTTTTTCCTGAAAAGGGGGTACTAACCTAATATATCTAGTAACATCAAAACCTGGACTTGTGTTTAAAGGAGTGGAGTTTGCTCTGTTTGCCAGTTCTAATTCTCTTAATTTAAATTGCATTTCCCTTTCTTCTCTTTGCATCTGCATTTTTATTTGCCTCTCTTCCTTCTGCATTTGTAACTGCCTCTCTTCTTTTTCTCTCTCCATCTGCCTCTCTTCTTTCTCTCTCTCCATCTGTATCCGCCTATCTTCTTTCTCTCTCTCCATCTGTATCTGCCTCTCTTCTTTCTCTCTCTCTCTGAATCTGAAGCTTTGCCAACTCTAAATCCATCTGGTTCTTTAACTCTAATTCCCTTAATTTCCTGTCAGAACCAGATACAGGCTTTCTCTTCAAACTTAAAGCACTATTTTCAAAAATTCCCTTTCCTACTAAATACTGAATTAAAATAATCTTTATTTCCTGTTTTGTCAATGATACTTTTGCCTCAGATAGACTGTATTTTCTGGCAAGCTCGAGCAACTCATCCTTTCTCATACACTCTAACCCCTCCTGGGTAGGTTTTGAAATGAAATTCTGAACATTAGATGCCATTGTAAATGCTTGTTGGTTTCACACACAAAAAAATTTCTCTATTAAAAATCTTTGCCAAAGACAAAAAAAAAATTCTCCGAGACAAAATCAATATGAATTTCAAAAATAACTTTAATATCTCTAAAATGCTTTAAAGAAATTCAGATCCCAGAAGACGAGCCCCCAATTTCTGTTACGACTCTATGGTCTAAGAAAAATGTAACAGAAAGAAAGTGAAACCAACAAATCAAGTAAAAATCAACAAGCAATTTATTACTAGATAATTAAAATGAAAAATCAAAAAGTCACTTACAGTAATGTGTTTTGAAATCCTAATAATCCAATAAGAATGATTGTTCTAATCACAAGTCCTAAATATAGAATGTTCCGAATTCACGGCTGTGTCCTTGAATGTTATGATGTACTAATGGTCTCCAAAGTCCTGATGTACTAGAAATCTTGATGTGCTGATGTCAAAATGAAGTATTCCAAAATCTCTGAATAAGTTCACATAAATTCCAAAATCATCAATTAAAAATCCAAAATCCAAAAGTTTATGAGCACTGTTATAATCCAATGAATATTTAAAATAATTCCTCTCTTAGAATTTGGAATGAATTTTCACAACTGTAATAGCTCTTTACAAGACTGATGGTAATGTCAAAACTGAATAAATGTCCACCAAACATGGTATATATAAAGACTGGTCACATGACAGAATGTTCTAGAATATGAGTCATCTTAATGGAATTTTACTTGTAAACAAAAATTCAACCTTGACCTTCAAATTGAGAAAACATATTGATCAAAGCAACCTAATTCAAGGACACTAGTTAAACATGTTTTTCCTGATAACATTGAGATTTAAGCAAATATTAAAGTGAAGAAACATTTATAATTTCATAAAATATAAATAATATTATATAAACATCATACATAACACATGAAGGAGGATTTTATCTTGCTGTGCATGTAATCAATCTGGATAGAGTAGTCTGAACCAGTCCAAGAGATCATGCCTTTTTATCCTTTTATTTGTTGATTTTTTTTTTGTCAATTACAAAGATAGCCAAATGGAGGTTGAGAAATATTTGGTATGTTGTTTTTTTGTTTTTATTGCGAAATGTTTCAATAATCAACCCTAATTTGTCATTTTTTTCTAATTTGCCAGCATAATTGATTATGTTTCAGGCCAGTAATCCATGTATTTGAAATGCCAGTGAGAGGATTAATATATACTTTGATTTAAAAAAAATGAATATTTTAATATTGACGAATGGGGATGTAACTAAGTTTGTATTATGACATGTGCATTTACTTATAAATAGCTGTTGTTATTGCCTTTATATGCATCTGGATCTGGATCACACTGTGTACATTCAGGAATTGTTTCACAATAAACAGACTCAATTAGAATGGATCATGTCGAATTAAGCCATTGACGACGAAAAACAACGGAGTTAAGAGTCCTTTCATCGAGATTTCAGAAGAAACAAAGCCGAAGAGCATGTTGAAATCTTGCTATCATGGATGTAGTGCCAGTCATGTATTACTTTTTAATTTACTAGCAAATCTGGTAGCTAAATATCTGATATCAGCAGATATCGGTCTGACTTACGTTGAAAATTTCCTGTGAGTCAATCAGATATAGATTTCAACTAACAACCAACTTTGGCTTTAAATTCATTGATCAGAATATTCTTAAATCTAGTATGGTGGTGGTGGGGTATTAATAGACTTTTCAGTAAGTCGCACTTTGCATATGAAGGAGTGATTTCCCTTACTAACCGTGACGTCAAAGAGGACTCTATTTAACGTCGATGAATCCACATATGCATTATTTATTTTATGAAAGGGCTTTCTTTGATACATCAATTATTGAAATCTGTGATAATTCTGAGTTAATCTGTACTTTTACTATTGATTTGTTTCTCTACCTAACAAAGCTAGCTAAGCGTATCTTTATGCTTATTAAAGCACACGCATTTTCCTTAATTTATCCATTCTTAAATTTAAGGATATTTTATTTTATATATATATATATATTTTTTACTGAACTTAGATTTATTACATCGATTTTTTATTTTTATTTAAAAGAAGCGGAAAAAGACGGATTAGTAATAGCCACATGTATGTACTTTATTTAATTTATCCTTTATTTATCCTTTATCCAAATTTATCCTTATATGGGATGTAACAACTTGTATGACCTCGATATTTTTAACAGTTACACTCACTATTTTATCAAAGCACTTTCTCTTGCAATCTAAATATATTCATGTTTTGTTTCTAGTTGTTAAAATTATATTCGGGATGTAAAGACTGGAATGAACTCAAAGCTAAATAGATATGATTAGCAAAGGGTCTCAGCTTTTTTTATTTTCTTTCTAAGAGAGACATGAACTACAACTCTTGCATAATAAGCCAATCACAATTAGCTTTACCATTTTTATTTCAGAATCCAATACTCCCTGTACATTTAGCTCCATGCATTGACAAACATAATCAGTACCGTTATCAAATTTGTATGAAATATTGCTAATCTTCCAGAAAGCAAATTCTCATGATTTACTATTAATATAAATTGCCCGGTGTAAATCTACTATAAGACATGAAGCAGAGGAATTAACCACAATAATCCCCAGCATATGTAATTCTAACTAATTATGGGTTTACTATTATTTATGCTCTTTCCACATTTCTCATTCTTCTTCTTGATTCATATAGCCACCCTATAGATCATTCATTCTCTTCCAACATGCCTCCACAAAAATTACCATTGCATCAACAAAACGATATTTAGATCCCGCTGCAACGGTACCGGTTGTTTTTACTATTTTCGTACACCATACGTTTTAAATTGCTTTTGCACTCCTATTGGAAGATGGTTTTGCTATGTTGTGGAGTTTTGGAGGCATCTTGGAAGAGAATGAATGATCTGAGGGTGGCATGTTGGAAGAGGCATGTTGTTTAGTGCCGATGCAATTGGGTCAAAGTGCCATGCCCAAGGACACGCCACAATAGCAGACCCAGGCTGATACGATGGTAGAATTCGAACCTGCAGAATTTAGTTGCCTCCTACGACATGCGGGAAGGTGCATCGGGCCTGTTCTACATCTCTGAGCCCGCGAGGGCAGGCTAACACGTGGTAATGCATAGTTAAATGCTCTCTCAGCCTCCACATATAAGTGTGTTTCTATACCATACATTTATGTTAGACAGTGAATTTGGAACAATGTGGACTCAGCTTTAAAGGTGGCGAGTCTTAGTACTATCGTCGTCAATCCCGTTTTGCCTTCAAACAAGGCATGTAAATATCAGGAATCAAACGTAAAATAGTATCAACTTCATATTGGGGAAGGGTTAAATTGTAATAGATAGCGTCTCAGTAAGGGATAGTCGTACATTCTCAGTCGCTTCACAGAAACGGTTAGGTTATGCTTTAGCCTTATAAACCATTAGATTACAGTGACTCGGAGGTGGAACTCTTCCGAGTAAGGGAAAATGACCTCGATTTCTGAATCATTGAATTCAATTATAAGAATAAAAGCTAACCAAGTTTTCACCTTTCGTGATAGCTAAAGCACTTCTGGGCTTGGCTAGAGAGCCAAAGAGTGTGGACAAAACTTAGGTCGGGCCAATTACTTGTTGAGTGTAGCTGTAAAGCTCACTCGAACAATCTGCTTCACTCTAAGCGATTTGTGGAGATACACATTAAAGTATTTCCGCACACATCTCTCAACTCCTATAATCAAGAGCTTTAGATGGCTGCAGTGAGACTGAAATGCTCGAAAATCTCAGATCTCAGAATGTATTATAGGTGAAACGAATCAACATTCGCGGCAACGACAAATCGATTACCACAAGCACTTATGTTATAACGTTTGACTGCGTCACTTTACCTTCATCGATAAAAGCCGCTGACGCTTTCATACCTAATCCTTTGCCCTGCTTTAACTGCCAGAAATATGGCCACCACAAAGAGTGTTGTGAGAGGAAACCAGTCTCCCCTAAATGCGGGCAGGAAGGTCACGATGGATCATCCTGTACTGAGAAAATCTATTGTCTAAATTCCCAGGCAGACCGTTCCTCGTACTGTAGATACCGCTCTAAGTGGAAACAAGAGAAGGAGATCTAGCGAGGGAAACAAGAGAAATGTGTGAGTTCCCCTGCGGCCAGGACATTTGTGGTTGCAACAGCTCTACTTAACACAGCCAGCGAGTCCTATGCAAGAATAGCTAAAGTGGAGAAGTAACCTTCCACAAATATTGTCTGTACCCAGGCAGACATTACATGGACATAAAGCGAGACGAAGGTCAAAGTCTTGACGTCTCAGAAACCCGTGCTAGCAGCCACCCAAACAGATAGTGAAGCAAATAAATTCAATCATTGTGACAGTGTAGCAAATAAGACACCCAATGCTACAAACAAAATATCAGTCCAATCCATCCCACGAAATGAGCAGCAAACCACTGATGACTTTGGTCAAAGAAACAGTATGAATAGTTCAATTAGATACCCAGCTCTACTACCGAGAAACCGGGTAGATCCAACCTACCAAAAAAGCGGCAACCGCTGGCGCCAGTGGAAATGCATACTCTAAACCAAATAAAAAAAGAATTAAAGAATCAACTAGACTTCCAAAAGGATCCAACGATCCTATCATACCGTTTAATACTTTTGGGAGTCTAGAGAGTATGGACACTGTAGAGCCCCCCCACCCACATCCCTAAAACATCGCACCAGGGGAAACTCCCAAAAGTCCCGTACTTTCACCACATTCATAAGTATAAATACAGCACCTTTTCGAGAAATACTGATAAGGCTGCTGGAACAGTGTCCATCCTCTTAAATAATAAAACTCCTCACAGCCAAATTAATCTTAGAACTATCTTACATACTGTAGCCATTCGTGTGTCGTTACATAAAACTGTTTTCACTTTGTTCAATGCATCTCCATCCATGCATTCCAATCGATCACTCTGATTTGGACCATCTTACTGAACAGTTGCGGCCATTGTTTTGCTTGGCGATTTTAACGGCCATCATACACTTTGGGGCTGTAAAGACATAAACGAGAGAGGGACGGAGATAGAATACTTTGATTCAAACCACAATCTTTGCATTTTTAATGATAAGTCATATACCTACTGGCATCCTGCCACAGTATCCTACTCGTCCTAAGATCTGACCATCTGCAATCCATCTCTTTTACTTAACTCCTCTTGGAAAGTTGGTAACAACCTATGTGTTAGTGACCACTTTCCAACATATTTCAGAAGCAATATTCCCAAAATTCAGTAGAGATAGAAATTGAACAAGGCAGTTTGGGAAGTGTTTCAATCCCTCTGCGAGTCAAGTCTGACAGCTGATCGTTTTGACAACGTAGTGGATCCAATACTCCTATTGATAAAGATTCTCCAGGATGTTGCTGGGGATACAATACCATAAACATCGGCGATTCCTAAACGTGTCAACAGATCATGGTTTGATGATGCATGCAAAGACTGCATGAGGGAATAGAAAAGGATCCTTAAACATTTCAATGCCGAGTCAACAACTGAAAATCTGAATAAATACCGTATATACTGAACTAAAGTTCATCGTACCATTAGAAAGAGCAAGAGGAAAACATGGAGATCCTATATCTCTAGATTGAACTCTCGCTCCTCTATTAAAACAGTATGGAGTACAGTACGAAAAATCAGTGGCAAAAATAAAAGCAGCTGTATGAAACATTTAAAGAAATCTGATGAAATGGTCACAACCGTACCAGAAATCTCAAGTACATTGGCCAAAACATTCTCGAAAAACTCTTTGCTAGAGAATTATTCTATAAACTTCTGCCTTGTCAAACTATAAAAGAAAAGGTTCCTCTAAATTTCAAATCTGTTAATGCTGAAGATTACAATAAACCTTTCATTCTCAGTGATTTACAAGACTCTCTTGATCGAGCCCATGACACTTCAGCAGGACCAGATAATATCCACTATTAACTTCTCAAACAATTACCTGACACAGCTCTGAATACACCGCTACAAAGTTCGAGGAAATTTGGGAACTCAAACAATTACCTGACACAGCTCTGAATACACCGCTACAAAGTTCGAGGAAATTTGGGAACTCAAACAATTACCTGACACAGCTCTGAATACACCGCTACAAAGTTCGAGGAAATTTGGGAACTCAAACAATTAGCTGACACAGCTCTGAATACACCGCTACAAAGTTCAAGGAAATTTGGGAAACTGGTGACTTCCCGCAGTCGTGGTGATAAGCAACGGTGATGCCAATACCCAAATCTGGAAAGGACCAAACCGAACCTTCCAACTATCGTTCCACATCATTAAAAAACTGTATTTGCAAAACCATCGAACGGATGATAAATGATAGACTACTCTGATCTCTCGAATCCAACAAACTACGAGCAGACGTTCAGTGTGGATTCAGAGAAGCACAACATACCATCTTGTCAGACTTGAATCATTTATTAGAGAAGCTTTCATAGAGAAAGAACATATAGTTGTCGTCTTTTTCGACTTGGAGAAAGCTTATGACACCACATAGAAGTACGGCATAAATGAATGACCTAGTCAACTTATGTCTAAGAGGCCGTCTACCTAATTTTATCTCCAATTTTTTGGAAGATGGAAACTACAGAGTTAAGATAGCTGTACCCTTTCTGAAAGCTATCCTCAGGAGATGGGTGTACCTCTGGGCGTCATGTTATCTGTCACCCTATTCAACATCAATATTAACAGCAAAGTGAAATGCCTTAATCCAGGAACTGACTGCTGATGTTGACGAATTTATGATCTGCTATAGATCAGAGAGTATGCATACTATTGAGCGTCAACTACAGATAAGCTTAAACAGAGTTTAGAAATGGGCAGAAGAAAAACGAATTCAAATTTTCGAAATTCAAAACTGTTTGGATGCACTTCTGCCGATTGGGTCGTATTCATGATGACTCAAAGCTCTGTCTCGACGGTTGTTTTATTCCTATTGTGGAGGAGACCAAATTTTAGGGCTCATATTCGACTGTTAGCTAACTTTACTTCCACATATTAAATACCTCAGGGACAAATGTAAAAATAACCCTGGATTTAATACGTGTAGTGGCAAACACAGATTGGGGAGCAGATCGGAAGGTCTTACAGGCCATTACTAAGATTGAAACTGACATTGGCTTGATTGTGTACGGATCAGCGTGTAAATCTTACCCAGATGCTTGATCCGATACACAATCAGGGACTTTGACTCTGTCTGGGTGCATTTAGAACTTCCTCATTCAGCAAGCCTCTATGTTGTGGCAAATGAGCCATCACTTTTCCTCAGACGAACGAAATTGGCTCTTCAGTACGCTACCAAACTATCTTCTAATCCATCTAACCCCGCATATTATGTAGTCTTTAGGGACAAATATCCGGTACGCTCAGAAACCAAACTTCATTCCACCTTTTGGCATACGAATTTGTCCTCACTCAGAAACAGGAGAAATTATTGCTGGAAATACTGCAGAATTCTGTACTCCCAAATCACAACCGTGGTTATCATTTCAATACCTCCCAAAATACTATTTGACCTTTGCGAATTCAAAAAGTCCTCAATAAATCCTCTCATTTTTCAGAGTAAATTCAGTGAAATCATATCGTTCTATCGTAGCCATATGTCCCTGTATAAAGACCTTGTGTAAGATGGAGACAAAGCTGGAGCTGCCATTGCAACACCCTATGGCACCATCTCAAACCGGTTACCGGATAAAGCCTCAATAAATTTTTAGTGCAGAAATTAGTCAAGCTCATCTTTTCGGGATCCCTTTCCACATTGGAAGCCTTGCAGAATCTTAAATTTGACAACCCGTTAATATCCCAGATATTACAGAAGCATGATCATACAATCTGGGAAAAGTATTATGTACTGTTGGCTGCCTAATCACATTGGTATAAGTGGTTATGAAAGGGTAGATAAAGCAGCCAAAGGTGCCCTGCAGTCACACATTTCCGAATGGAAGTTTCCATATACTGACTTCAATTATTGTATAAATCAGTATATTCGTCATTCTTGGCAAAATATGAGGAATTAAGACTCCACAAACAAACTTGAGAGCATCAAATCCACTATCAGAGAGTGGCAGCACTCATATAGAACAAATCGGAGCGATGGTGTGGTACTGACAGTGGAACACATTCTTGTCATGTGTCTCTATTTCCACCCTGTGAGACAGAAGTATTTTGATGTGAATTGCTTGAAGAAGGTCTATGAGGACGTACCACCAGAGAAAATCTTGGACTTTTAAGGGAATACGGTTTATACAACACATTTTAATCATGTTTTAAGAATGTTCCATGTGTTACCTTTATCTGTTATTTTATATTCATTTTACAGAATTTAACATATTCACGATGTACATTTATCTCTTTGTACTTGATGTATGCATTTATTTGGAAGGGTTTATGTTCCTAAATTTGTGTGCTATTCATTTTTACATTTTTCGAACTTTACCTTTAGTTGGCATCATATAGCTACTATATCTTGACCCAGTCTCAAGTCATCATTTATGTATTTACTACCATATCTTGGTCCTGTCTCAAATCAGCATTTATGTATTTACTACCGTATCTTGATCCTGTCTCAAGTCATCATTTATATATTTACTACCATATCTTGATCCTGTCTCAAGACATCATTTATATATTTACTACCATATCTTGATCCTGTCTCAAGTCATCATTTATATATTTACTACCATATCTTGGTCCTGTATCAAATCAGCATTTATGTATTTACAACCGTATCTGGATCCTGTCTCAAGTCATCATTTATATAGTTACGACCATATCTGGCTTCTGTCTCAAGACATCATTTATATATTTACTATCGTATCTTGATATTGTCTCAAGTCATCATTTATATATTTGCTACCATATCTTGACCCTGTCTCAAGTCATCATTTATATATTTGCTACCATATCTTGACCCTGTCTCAAGTCATCATTTATATATTTGCTACCATATCTTGACCCTGTCTCAAGTCATCATTTATACCGTATCTTGATCTTGTCTCAAGTCATCATTTATATATTTACTACCGTATCTTGATCCTGTTTCAAGTCGTCATTTATATATTTGCTACCATATCTTGATCCTGTCTCAAGACATCATTTATATATTTACTACCATATCTTGATCCTGTCTCAAATCAGGATTTATATATTTACTACCGTATCTTGATCCTGTCTCAAGTCATCATTTATATATTTTCTACCATATCTTGATCCTGTCTCAAGACATCATTTATATATTTACTACCGTATCTTGATCCTGTCTCAAGTCATCATTTATATATTTACTACCATATCTTGATCCTGTCTCAAGACATCATTTATATATTTACTACCATATCTTGATCCTGCCTCAAGTCATCATTGATGTATTTACTACCGTATCTTGATCTTTTCTCAAGTCATCATTTATATATTTACTACCATATACTGATCTTGTCTCAAGTCATCATTTATGTATTTACTACCGTATCTTGATTCTGTTTCAAATGATCAATGTCATGTTCTCTTTAATATGAAGCTTATTTTGACAAAATCTCATAAGTAGTCATGTACCTGTATAGGCTCAAACGTACCTAATGTTACGCTGAGACAGTGACGGTATCTATCTTCTGTTTCTATAAAGGCAAAATAATGTTGTAGTGAGCTACTTAATGAACACTCTCATTTTGTAAAAGAATTCCAAAATGTTCATTTGTATTTTTGATCGAGTGCACGTTTGACTAAGCAAATACTGTACTCTATACAGACGATGTGGGACCCACCCAGTGTTGGATTACCCAATAGGCAGACTAAGCACGTGCTTAGGGCACCAGCAGAGCAGGGGGAAAAAAAGGAAAGAAGAAAAAAAAGAGAGAGAAATTAGGTTTTTTTTTTTTTTTTTTTTTTTTTATTACACATGTTGGGGGGGGGGGGGGGGGCACCGTAATCTTTTCAGAGCTTAGGGCCTCTAAAGGTCTTAATCCGGTCCTGGACCCACGCATTCACAGTATGTCGAGTATGTTTAGTAACCTGTACACTTTGAATTAACGAAAAATTAGTTGTCTACTCATTGTTTTGCAGAATATACTATGGTTACTTCCTCGTGTAATCATGTATAAGCTTTGTTAAAATGGCCTGACAATGATGTTTGTTTTGCTCTCGTTACTTTGCGGTACTTCAATAAAGTGTTGTGATAATTGATGCATTAGAAAATATGAACACAGCTTTTGTATAACTGCTATTTTCCAAAAAAGTGCTTCTGATGTTAACTTTAAAGAGTATTGTCGTCTAGCGGGTTTAAATACTGGAATGCGTTGCTTAAAGGTAATGTATGGTTGCATGTACAGAACATTATGCTAAAATAAAAAATGACACGTTGATAAGGGAAGATGGCAGATAACTTCAAAACTATTTTCCCCTTATTTTTTCTTCTTTCTCTTTCATCTCATATTAATGAGTGTGTGGCGTACATGTGATAATAATCAAACTCCAGATAAGCAGTGAAATGTGCATGATACTATACTTACTGGGGAATAAAAAGTAAACTTGTTTATATTCGCTAATTATGCACATGTGCTCTCATTATGTTGTCTTCTATGAAGATAAAAATACAATCGGGATTCACTACATTTTAATTTTTATTCATTAGAAAGTCAAGATTATTGGTGGTTTAGACACTATAAAACACGGATAACTTATAGGTGGCGTCCTACAGTTTCTCATTTTGCATAAGGTTACATTTTTAAAGAAAAAGAATTTCCCAAATTTTCCTCACTGGTTATCCTGGCTATTTAAAAAAAAGACCTTGTAAATCTTGGGTACTATTAAAAGAACTTTTAATTCTTTTTAATTTGTGGTATGATTGATGGGTGCAATTTGGGTTATAGAGTATACAGCTTGGTCTTATTTCAGATGTGCACCTATGAAACAACTGCTTTCTCCGCTTGGTCATTTCCACTTCCTGGACTTCAAAGGTAAATTGTTAAAAAAAGAGCCGATAACTTTGTTTACTTTTTATATATTTTTTAATTCATTCATTGTACTTTCAGAAGCTGATATTGCCTACTCTGGCAAAATTGGTTTTCCTTATTTTAATAACTGCAAGAAATTGTGTACTTTGGACTAATTCAGGCTGATTTTTGGAGCACATGGGAGCGGCCATTTTTGTCAGCAGTGTGCTTAAATCATGTACAATTTCCACAAATACAATATATAAAGAAATTTTAGCCACAGTACATGAAAACAGCATAGAGGTATGCCAACATTCTCTTCACTGTGCATGTAGCAAATTCAAACAACTTCACCTTACACCTGTCACTCTCTCAGAAGTACATACTATCTGTAGAGCGCCTCTATAATTGTTTATGTAAATGTTTTCTAGTGAGATGATAAAACACAGTTATTTTAGAATTAAATCTGTGAATCTCTTTTAGTGAGACTATGAAAAACGGCTATATTAGCATTATTTGTGTACAAGTTTTCTTTTTTTTTGGGGGGGGTTGGGTTGTGTTTTTGTTTTTTTATCCCTCTGCTCTGGTACATCGACTTAATCAAATAATATAACATTAATGCGATAAGGTTTGCATTTCTTCCTCTTCCCTTCTTTTCATCCAACCGTATCTGTATTTATTCCCTTTTTTATTTCATTTTGCTTGTGCTTATTATTTTCTTTTTCTTTCTGTTTCTTTCCATGTTTTGCTGATTTTGTTGTATAAGCTAAAGTAAATGATGTATACTTGACTACGGCTTTCAATGTTTTGCTGATTTTGTTGTATAAGCTAAAGTAAATGATGTATACTTGACTACGGCTTTCATTTTTTTGCTGATTTTGTTGTATAAGCTAAAGTAAATGATGTATACTTGACTACGGCTTTCAATGTTTTGCTGATTTTGTTGGATAAGCAAAAGTAACTGATGTATACTTGACTACTTCTTTCAATGTTTGGATACATTATTGTGTTATTTGCATTATAGGGCGAGGGTTTCGTATAATGTTGTGAGAATTTGTGGCCCGACTCATTTTTGCTCTGATAGACAAATAAAATATGTTTAAACTACAAGGTTTGTATGGAAGACCTGAAGGAACACATTTGAGATTTTGTTTCTAAACAGAGGTCTCGGTTAACTAATTCGAGATCTAGAATTAATTGCGATCTCGGATTCGTAAACCATGACCTCCGATAAGCAGTATGAGATCTCGGATTATTTAACAAAGATCTCACATTAGTATATCGAAGTCTCAGATTAGTCAAGCAAGCTCTCACATTAGTAAAAATAGATCTAGGATTAGTAAATCGAAATCTCGGATTAGTAAATGAAGATCTCGGTTTAGTAAAACAAGATCAAGATCTCGGATTAATAAAACCAAGGCCTGGTATTAGTAAATTGAGATCTCGGATTAGTAAACGGAGATATATAGTTAAGCAAAATGTGAGATGTGTCCTTAAGGTCTTCCTTAAGTTTGCTTTTCAAGCATTTTGGTGAGAAGAGAAAAAACTGTATGACTAATTGTGAACACGGAATGTTAAAAACAGCTTTCATGTGACTATTTTTGCACATTGTACCACGTATGTTTATTGTCAACATTATTTTGTAGTTTGGGATCGCCCCCAAATACCCCACAGGAGAAAGACATTGAAAGTTATATATTTCTTCCAATACTTCTATTACTCTTTCGATTATTATGATGCAAAAGAAATAAAAATTAAAAAAACAGGAGTGAGTTTTGTCAGTCTAACGAAACGAATTAGCTTTTGACCAATATTTCGTGATGAAAACCATGTTCTTCAATGCGGGAGAAAACAGTTATGATCGAACCAAACTGGAGCCATATTTTCATACATTTTATTTCTATATTAAACTTTTCATATTTCACCTCAAATATAAAATGAAAACGTTTTGTCGAATCTATTCATTTATTTATCGGTAAAATTTGTGTTTGTAGACATGTTTAGTTATTCTAGCAGCGGAATATCACCTATGAACGATTTGTTACGTTTGCCAAACCGGGGAAAGACCGGTTGCATTTATGGTGGGAAAAATAGTAGTATAGATTGGGTGCATCATAGACCACGCCGCATTTTTATTTTCAACTATCAATACCCCGACCCCCATACGATAAATATAATTTTAGACAAAAATTGTAGACCACGATGACCCTACTATTCACCATTTTGTTTTCAACCCTATGCCAGCATAATACTATACACCCGTATTGGAGGGAGAATTCCCTGAGACCCCCCCCCCATTTTAAATCTTTTGTTTTTTTAAAAAAAATATTTAAACACCTATACCCTACTCACACGATCAAAATACTTATTTTTATTTTTAAAAATCCCAGCCACCCTACACAATTTTTTGGGGGAATTCCTAAGCCAACCTACCATGCACCAATTTTTTGTGTGTTAAATTCTAGACCGCCCTATTAGCGTATTATGTTGTGCTGGTGGCGAGGGGGGGGGGGGATTCTAGGCCACCCTACCAGAAATTGTTTTTTTTTTAAAACTCCTAGGCCACCCTGCCAAAAACTTCTTTGAAAAATCCTAGACGATCCAACCCAAATTTTAAAAAAAAACTAGATCACCCTACCAGACTTTTCTTTAAACAATCCTAGGTAAGCATAATGCTAGCCATCAGTCAACACACACCAGTAGTATATAAATGGTACTTTGGAGAACACTTGACATACAACATAATACTTGCCATACGTGCACCACACACCAGTAGTATAGAAATCGTACGTCTGAGAACACGTGCCATATAACAAAAACGTTTTTCTTTGATTTTGTAAAACCAGACCCATCAGTAGTAAATAAATTTAGTATAGCATTCTGGTCCGTTCTACAGTATTGACTTTTTAATTTTTCCTTTGTATCTTGGAGAATAAATTCCGAAAAATAAACTCTAATCATGGCGTTTATAGTGTGTTGCAGTTGGTTTTAGTTTACATTTGTTATACCCTCAGTATAATTTGCTTTACATATGTCTGTTATAAAGTTATTATTGCAAGCATTTTCAAGCAAGACCAGAGACCAAAGCTAGTAGTCTTGCTGTTCTGTTGTTTTTTTAATTTTTGTTATCTCTTTAGCAGAAATTGTACATTTTGCTACTTCCATTTAATATAAGAAATTACTTTAAATATAACCTTTTTTTGAGGGTTAAATTTTGTCCAAAGTTAGTAAAAAAAATGTTCGAGATATTGATCCATTTGATTAATTATATTTTTATGACTTTTGTACTTTTAACCTTTGACATTTATTTATTATTTTGTCATCCACGTGGGTAAAATAAACTCTTATGTATGGAATATTTTCCCTTACTTGTTTAATGTGTATATATAGGCTATCATTTGACTTTAATGAACTAATTTTTTTTATATTAATAATGCATAATATCAACATAAATTGATATAATGTTATTATTTGAGTTCTAAATCTAATTAACAACTAGCTAGTTAATAAATAAGCCTAGAATTTTTTTTACAGTGTACATGTCTGCAATACGGCTGCTTGACGATATAGTATGTTGGTGTTGGTAATGTCTAAAACTGTGAGCAAAGCGAACAAGTTCATGCAAAGAACTACACGGAATACTGTTTTCATTATTTCATTATATGTATGCCACATTTTTACATACCTAAAACCAGAATGTGTATAGACGTAACTTTGACTCATCGTACGTTCTAACCAAGCTATAGTGAATGCAAAGCAGCATGGCTATTTGCACTGACTAATAATGCCTAATCGTACTGGTTATTTGAAATACTTTATCTGTATCGAATTACAAAAATATAAAGTGAAAACTGAGAGGCCGAGATCCGCTGATCTCGCTTCGCTCGCACATCAGTTACGGCAAGATTTTTTTTATACATTTTCTTTTATATATATATATATATATATATATATATATATATATATATATATATATATATATATATATATATATATATATATATATAACTGATTGTTCCGGTTTTTAAAATTTAAAAAAATGTTGTATGTCAAGAGTTATTGTAAATATTGTTTGTATACTACTGGAGTGTGGGACTCTGGTGGGAAGCATTATGCTGGCATACGACTTAACCACAAAAATGGATTTTTCAAAACAATTTTTGCTACGGAGGTCTAGGATTTTTTATTTTACTGGGTAGGGTGGTTTATGATGTTTCAAAAAATAAATTTGGTGTTTAGAGAGAAATTGGACGGATTGGTCAAGGATATTATATATATATATATATATATATATATATATATATATATATATATATATATATATATATATACATATATATATATATATATATATATATATATATATATATATATATATATATATATATATATATATATATATATAGTCAGGTATTGGTATAATTTATAATTTTTAAAAAAAGATTCGGGGGTGACCCAAGGAATCATCCTTTAAATACAGGTGCGTAATGTTATGCTATACTAGGATTGAAAAAAAAAATTAGTGGATGTCCATATGTCGTGGTGGCTAGTATTTTGTTTTACATAAAAAAAAAATTATAGAGTGCGAAGTCGGATATTGGTCCATGAAGCACCCTGTCTATGCTACTAAAAATGTCGTCACTCAATCATAACCAAGTTCACCAAAACGGTTGAAAAAATAACCAAAGGTGAATCGGGTACTTCTCCACTCATGGCCAAAAAATATCGCATTTTTACTTTTTCTACTTGTGCTCAAAAGCCGTAGATATCCCAAGTCACTTGGGCATAAGTAGGCTGTCTTGAACAAACAAGATACGGTGCTTATTTGTTGACTTATTTATTACACATTTAGATCGGGATCGGACAACAGGGAATACCAATAAATAACCTCTCCCATGCGCATAATTTAAATTTTTTACTTATATAGTAAGAAATGGTCACATGACATAAGAATGAAATAACTTTTTGCATACAATTACAAAGATACAGAAAATTTAAAACTTGCTAATTTACGGTGAAAATGAGGAGAAAGACAAGAAGGAGGGCGGAAGAAGAGAAAAGGTATAAATCTTTCAGTACATTGTGCGATTAGAATAATGTCAAGTTTAACTTCATAGGACTGGAGAAAATCATATAGACAATATTACTCTTTAGTGCCTGACCAGACGCAAATAATTGCATGCCGTGCTCTCGGGACGCAAACTGCAGCACGGTACAGTCCCGCTGCCAATGAGAACAGTTTAACCGCACCAGAAAGACCCACGTGACGTGACAATTGGTGGTGGGTGGGGGTGGAGGAGGAGATAATGAATGGTATTTAAGCTCAAGAGGGGTATGGGGATGGTGTAGGGGTTGATTGAGTTGTGTCTTAATTTTGTCTGACGATGTATAGGTAATCTACGTGTAACATGGCAGGAATATAGAAACTAAAATTATAGTTGACACACTAGGTACGAATGTAATAAGCTGAGTAAATTATACATTATACGTTAAATATATATATATATATATATATATATATATATATATATATATATATATATATATATATATATAGATAGATAGATAGATAGATAGATAGATAGAGAGAGAGAGAGAGAGAGAGAGAGAGAGAGAGAGAGAGAGAGAGAGAGAGAGAGAGAGAGAAAGAAACACTTTGGTCCTCTGCGTGATACGGACGATAAACACTTTGAATTATTGGTACACAACTTTGTTGGACTGATGGCAGCATAACATAGATATGTAGTTTACCCGTTTTAGACCGTTTTTTAATTTTGTCTTCTTTCTTTCTTCTATTGTTTATCCGTTATTTGTTTATTTCATCGTCATTTAAACATGTAGGAGTCAAGGGTTTTTCTTGGCTTTTCTGTTTGGTGTTTGTTTTGTGTTTTGTGTTTGTTTTGTGTTTGGTGTTTCTTTTGTGGATGTAAATTGTTTCTTTCCTTGACGAAGAGCTTGTTGAGCTCGAAACGTTGGGAAACGTTTTTGTATTTGCGCCATTTTCAATTTTTGTGTCTTTATATATATATTTGCCCGTGGCGCATGAATGCACATATAATTTTTTTGATCGAATGACCACGCTTTTCACTGTTCGGGACGCTAGTCGTCCAGCATTTGTTCTTTCTTTATCCAGTGTTTGTTCTTTCTTTATTTAAACTAATATGAATGAAAATAGAAACTCATAAAATGAAGTAAATTAAAACCAACAAGACTGGGCATAGCTGCAGGACTACAATTTGTTCCGGACACACTCTGCAGGGATGTGAAGAGTTAACTCACTTCGTAAATACACAGCTTCTTGTAGTCAGTCTTAACTGCATTGGAATGTAAGTATGTGTATATACATTTTCTTTATGTGCGGATGTTTTTAAATGTTAAGCTTTTTACACAAAACTCACTCAAGATGAATCTTTGTTTTATATTTGCAAATATCTGAAATGAAGCTTTTAGTTGTCTGGTAGATCTAAAGTCACGATGATTGAAATTTATATGGACATGACACCATCTTCGCAAAATTTTTCCATTTCAATTACAAAAGAATTTTTTTTAAATGGCTTTTGAACACATAAAGACGACCTCAAAAGTTCAATAAACTTTTTTCAGAACCTGACTATAATTTAAATGACATGTCATTTACGTTAATTAAAATGTTTACATTGAAATATTGCATAACCAACTTTAACATTTTTATTGTAATTTTTCTTAACTAACTCCAAGAGTATACGTATTCATTTTTTTAGCATTGTATTTAGATTGGTGTCAGCAACTAATAGTCAACGTAAAGGTTAGCACCAGTGCCAACTAATAAACATTTAATTTTTATTAAAGGCTACAAGAAAATAACAGCAATCTGTGCGCACGTGTCAGACGACGTAAACAACAGCATTTCGCATTACCGTTTTGTTCACTTAATACCCATGATATTTATTCTTCCGTTGGTTCATGATGATATTCGCCTAACTCAGCTTTGCCAGTGGTATATCTGGACTTGTTACATTAAAAAGGCTATGTCCGATAAATTGTCCATGAATTATGACAAAAGCTTCCTGGTACTGTTTTGCTCAGAGTGTCTTCCTGGATGTTAATTGTCTTGTGCGGTCGTGTGTAAGGTTCATTTAACCGCCCGTGTAACTTATTAAAATAACTGATTAAAATTGCAAATTAGTCAATTTCTCTGGTCAAAATTAGTGAAAAGGTATACAGTAAGGAATGTTAGCGACTGCTATCTTAATCTAATATTTTGACTATTTGCTTGAGTGCCCATTACATAACACTTGACGCGGACACCAGAATCCTCGCAAGCAAAAGGTTGGTTGGTCGGTTGGTTTTTAACGGCACTTAAAACACATTATTGGCTATATCATACAGAGGAAGCAGGAGCTAAGCGCCTTTCCCAATGACACACCAAGGCAGACGACTCGGAATGGTCTGGGCGGGTATCGACACCTCGACCCTTGGATTACGTTTGGTTTGGTGTGTGGGGTTTAACGCCATTTTTCAGCACACATTAGGCTGGCTATACATGGTGGCCAGTATATTTGGCAGAGGAAGAACCCGGGAAGAATCACCGACCAACAGGAAGCTACTGTCAAGCTTTACCCACGTTGGTCGAGTCGAGGTGAGACGTGTGAGTCATCTGTAAAGGTGAGGACCTTAGACCACTCGGCTACCCCCATCCCACCCCCAGTTACATTTAACATTTAAAACAAAACTATTTAAATTGTAACTGTGATATTTGCATATCTTAAAGAACATTGGGTGGGTAAACATTTAGAGCAATATACATTTTCCAACTTTACCTTTTTTGTTACATTGAGTAGTTACACATGAATTAATTCTGAATATTTAGTAGTTTAGATGAAAGCAACGAGGTCTGTATGCCGCATATAATGAGACAGAAAGTAATGACGAGTCGATTATTGAGGAACAAGAAAAACGACTTTCTTTGAGAGTGATTCTCTATTACGGCTGCACGGCCCAGCAATTTATTCCGGTAGATTAAGTACGGGTATTGATTGACTGTAACATCGTCTACAGGCGATGTAGGATAATTTCCTCAAAGCGCATACTAGAACAGATATCGAACGCAAATTTCACGCTTTTTTCTTGGTTGTATTTGAAATAGAAAAAGAGGCTGATTATATCTACTGATATTACAGTTGTCATTAAAGCTATAATGCTTGCAGAAATAAAGACAATAAAAACTTTTGTACGCGTAAGGATAAAACCACCATTTAAAGTTTTCTTACATATATTATTGTAGCGAGAATTATACATTACAAATGGTATTGCTAAAAAAAATATTTTCTCGATATTGTGCAGGAATAAAGAGAAACGAAAATACCCTACAAGTATTGTGAGTAGAATGCACTGTCGAGAGTCATTTTATAAAGTGAAACTCGGATTGTCTGCTTTCTAGCTGTGTGGATACAAGAGCTAATATAAAAGATGTAAATAGACCGTATATTTAATTTTTTTTTAAAGTATTAAAAAAAGTAATAGGTTCCTAATGTATACACATATTTATTGGTAAAAGTTTCATCGCTCTCAAAATCGTTCGCAAAGGATATTTGAATAGTCGATTGAATAAATAAAGTCAGCAATAATGAAAAGAAGGAACCCCAGACTTTGTCTTTTACGACAAAATGGCCATCTTCTCTTTCTGTACCATGTGTATCCGTGTCTTGCATAAGCAGTGAACCACATGATGGGTACAAGTATTAAGCGATACAACTGACGTTGTAATTTGAAAACAACTGACTGTGTAATTTGAAAACAACTGACGTTGTAATTTGAATACTTAGCCTCATAGTTTATACAACCTGTACTTGAATTGAACCTGCAGATGATGCGTCATGTTCGAACATCATTTTAGGCTTTTACGCAGTTGTTTTGAACAACTGATTATCTTCGTTAAAAACCTTAAGTTTTTAACTTATGGACCCGATCAGTGAGACATAAACAATACAGATTGATGTTTCTCGACAAAATTGTTAGCTAATGTTTCTCAGCACTGTTTACTGTCAGACCCATTTTTTGGTCTTCTTCATCTTGCTTATTCATAACACTTGTGCTGTGGACGGTACTTTATTTTTCATATAGGTAAAAGGTTTGTCAGACATTTGTGGCTAAAATCTTGTTTCTTACTGTAACCTAGTAGATAAATTGGAACTCGTCGTAAAAAAATGCATAATTTATTAAAATTATATATTAAAGATGGGAGTACGTAGCTTTATTTATGGACCTTTAAGAGTTTACATATCAACAAAAGAACTAAAAACGCTGTACAAATGTCAAAGAGCCTATACAGAAATCCTTACTTACCATTAATACCTCTGCGTGTAAGTAAATTGCACGCGGAAAAAATTCCAGATAATACCTATTGGCCGTGATTAATATTTAAAAAAAAACAACAACATAAAATAGTTGTAAATAAATGCAACATTTAGCTGTTAAAAGTTCTCTTTTGATAAGATTTCACGTATCTGAAATTCCTGACTTTGAGAAGGATGGGATTAAGCGTGTATTAGAAAAATTGGAAATATATATTTTATCTGTATTCGTGAATATAGTGTCCTACATAATATCAACAACACATTATTGTTATGTATGATGTTTATATAATATTATAAATATTTTAGGAAATTATAAATGTTTTTTTTCACTTTAATATTTGCTTAAATCTTTATGTTTATCAGGAAAAACATGTTTAACTAGTGTCCTTGAATTAGGTTGTTTTGATCAATATATTTTCTCAATTTGAAGGTCAAGGTTGAATTTTGTTTACAGTTAAAATTCCATTAAGATGACTCATGTTCTAGAACATTCTGTCATGTGACCAATCTTGATATATACCATGTTTGGTGGACATTTATTCAGTTTTGACATTACCATCAGTCTTGTAAAGAGCTATTACAGTTGTGAAAATTCATTCCAAATTCTAAGAGAGGAATTATTTTAAATATTCATTGGATTATAACAGTGCTCATAAACTTTTGGATTTTGGATTTTAATTGATGATTTTGGAATTTAACTTTACTTATTAAGAGATTTTGGAATACTTCATTTTGACATCAGCACATCAAGATTACTAGTACATCAGGACTTTGGAGACCATTAGCACATCATAACATTCAAGGACACAGCCGTGAATTCGGAACATTCTATATTTAGGACTTGTGATTAGAACAATCATTCTTATTGGATTGGATTTCAAAACACATTACTGTAAGTGACTTTTTGATTTTTTCATTTTAATTATCTAGTAATAAATTGCTTGTTGATTTTTTTTACTTGATTTGTTGGTTTCACTTTCTTTCTGTTAAATTTTTCTTAGACCATAGAGTCGTAACATTATGCTCCTTCAATACACAAATTTAAAACGCTCCTGTCTTTTCAGGTAAAAAATAGCTTAAATTATCATAGTATCGAAATACATATATTTATTTTGCCATGAACTCGAATGATAGTTTGATATTATGGTCACTCAGTAGTTTGAATTTTTGTTGAAAGCAGACTTTTCTTTGTATATGCATTTATTTTGCCAGCACAATGTGTTAACACGGCTTACATCGTCACTATATACATGCTATATATTTATTCCCAATACACTATTCGTTTTTTTATTGTGTTCTGTTCACTTCACCTCTGTTCACCCGTAGCAAACAGTGAAAACCTATGAAGATTTCATACTATCGAGGTTCATTATTCTACGAGAAATGCAGTTTTGGGTCATGATAGCTTGTGCGAATGTTTGTGCACAGAGTGGATGTATACCTGTAAGTATGTTGAGATAACAAAATTGTATTTGTTCACACGTATATTGTCAAAGATTACATCTCCCGACGACAAAACAGAAAGGGTCGGGAGATTACTTAGGAAATATCCCTCTCAAAGTGACCAAAAATGTTTCTTTCTGTGTGTGTGTGTAAACTGGTTTATACAAAGAGCGTACAACACAAATGTTGTACTGTATACTTCTCACAACTTTTGATATTTGATTGGAAGTCAAGAAAATGTGTTTGTGTATTAGACATATCTTGAAAGATGATGTTGCACATTTAATTTTCATCATGCTTCTGTATGTAACTTTGATCAAACCTTTTACGGCCAACAAGTGATGGGAGATCCATACATAAAAGGCTTGATTAATGACTACTAAAAAAGGAAATTGCCTGTTCTTACAAACACTTTTTTTGCGTTTGAGGATTATACACTACTTGTAAATTTTCTTGATTTTGATATCTCTAAATGTTCGAGCTTATGCTGGATTGGTCAACAAGCATTGTGCGACGTGGAGATAAAGATTGTTGCATGACTATGAATAATCAGCTAGAAAGTCTACATTACTCTGTGATGGGGAACATGAAAAACAACTTTCATTGGAGAGTTGTCCAATAGAGACGTGAGACAGTTAGGCGGTTTAATATGCAGGCTTGAAGAAGAACGTTGATCATTAAGATGGTTTCTCCGATATAAGATGAACTTGATGGGATTACTTGTTCAATTTTTCTGTTTTTATTACACAGCGGAAGCTGATTATATTTATGGCTGTTGTGATTGAGATTACGATTGGTGCTTATTCGCTGATTGCTTTGTCATACTTCAGGTAGTCGTGAGACCGGCTACGCTACTGGCTTGACAACTTCTGGGTTGATCAGATGGTAGGATTCGAACCCGCACCCTATATCGCGAGTTCAGCACGCTAACCACTGGGCGAACGCGGCTCCTTAATGACTAGGATAATCGTTTTGGCTGCGTAACTCTAACTGAGCAGATAGAAACTCACTGCAGCATAAACATGACAAACGGTTTTCTTTGGGGAGTTGGCTATTATAGATGACATCTATCTTTTGTTTAATTTGCAAGCCAGAACTCATTCATTGCTTGAAAGTACTTCTGTCTAAAGATACCACATCGGATAGAACATAAGCAGAGATTGCGTACGACTTTCTATGCTTTTTTTCTAATATTCCGCAAAAAAGAAGTTGGTCTTATTTACTTGTGATACGGTTATGACTACAAATGTTTGTTGCAATGCATCCAATTTATGTCCGGCTTAAACACCATCATGATCTAAAGCTGCTTATCGACTTCAAATATGTCCGACAAGAAAAAAATAAAAAAAATAAAATGAGACAAGGATCACAGATTTAAATCAAAACCAATTCCAAGAAAAGTGCATTTATGTACAATATTTTCTTACATATAGAGAACAAGTATCCTAAAACATTTGATCTGTATTCCACACAGATGTCAGATATGTCTTTCAAAATTCGTATACCGACTCTGTGTTTAAAACGAACGTCGAATCGAAACACACGATACCGAAATTATTGGCTTTTTCCTATCATCGGCTTCCCTGTTTTCCATCTCATGAATATTTTTCCTCTTTGAAATTACATGAGTCAACATGGTTCATTATTTCTTTTCTTTCCTTTGTCGTTTGTATCAAGCTCTATCTACTAAGGTAATTTCAATCATTACACACTAGGTGTTAGGATAACAGAAATAAACATGTTCACTGTGTGTTTTTCTTAGATATGCAGCTGAGACATCTGAGTCTAATTTCTGATGGTTGTCGTTTTAAGTCTCCCTTTTAATACATAAAACCAATGCTCTTTAAAAAGCACAGCTGGGGCGATGGAGCATATCACAATGCAAATACCATTCAAAGATTAAGACCAGTCATGTGATTAAAACGGATAATACTCCTTCCACAAAGATACCAGAAAAAGAAGACTAGTTTGGACACAAAAATAATGAATCGAGAAAAAAGCAGAACCGATCAGAACACAACTTTATTGATGTAAAATGTCTCAGGCCACTCGCATGTTGCATAAAACATGAATTACATTTAAGGTGGCCGTAGGTTATTCATATTCGGGTGATCAGGATTACTTAGTATATATGTATATATATATATATATATATATATATATATATATATATATATATATATATATTTATATATATATAACTTTTTTTTATAGCTGAAACCGGGGCGTATATGGGGGAGGGGCAACTGACATAAAAACTGTTCTCTGTGGCAAAGTAGGGGCGCCACTAAAGAACATTGCCCCCAGGCGCCTCGGTAGGGGCGCCACTAAAGAACATTGCCTCCGGGCGCCTTGAACCCTCGCGCCGCCACTGTATATAAGTGTCAAAAGTCAGCTGAAACAAATAAATGAGAGAGAGAGAGAGAGAGAGAGAGAGAGAGAGAGAGAGAGCATTTATAATTGTTTTTGTTTTGGGTCTACATAACTCGTACGGATAAGAAGTAAATCTAAAATTCCTTTAAGAACACGTGCCTGTATTTCCTTGCATTGAATGTATGTATGAACGTATGTCAACGTATGTTTGTATGTCAAAAACGTTCAATTAAATCAAATATTGAAATGAATGACAAACAGATAGGTTAACTAACAAAAGATATATCATCAATGTAAAAGATGCAAAAAGCAAGGCTAAACTACAAGATATATTGCAAACTTAAAATTGAAAATTAAAGAGCATACATAGTTGGATATTCAACAGATTTACATAGTAATTGCTGAGAACATATTAATAATATTGATTTAAAAGTTAAAGAAAAATTACCATCAAGTGAAATACTGAAACAATTCTTTAATGAAAAAGAAATAACAATTGCTGTGTTTTGTCTACGTCGATAGGTATAATAGCAACAATTCTTGGTATAACAATAGTATTTTGTAAGAGGTTTAACAGGAGGAGACGGAAGAACAAGTGCATATGGTGATGATAAAGGAAATACAGATACATTCGTTGACAAATTAAAAAAAAATATTGCCAACTATTTGTTTCAGTTAGCTAAAAAAGAATGTAAAAAATAAAAATAAAAAAACAGGTGCGCAACTGCCTGGTACCATTGACAGTGTAATATTCTGACTTTTACATTAGCTGGAGAAGTATTTCTTTTTTATCTGATAATGCCATTTTGCTAATTCTCGCATTAAGTGCTTTGTTCTTTGCAATTCTACTAAAAAGGTTATATTTGCTAACCCAGAGAATAAAAGAAAATAATAAATATACAGTTAATCTATTTTAACAAGTAAATTACTTCAGCTCCTCCATAATTATTAACACTTGTTTATTTGTTTCGTGAGAAAATCGAACAAGTTCGTGATCTATGTTTTTTAAATGATGCGCAGTTTCTGTTGTACTGATTACTAGACTTTACCATTTTTAACGTTCTTGTCTACATCATTTTAACTCACGTTCTCTTCTTTTATCTCGGTTACGATGTAATCTGTCTTTGGAAGAATTGTTGCAGATTGTTTATCAGTAGCTGGAATCCGGTTTTGTTTTTACCACGTGGGCATTTACACCAATATTTATTCTTAGACTAAATATATCTGAAGACGTTTGTACCTTGTTACTATAGTTTACTATTCTCCCTGTTTTCAAAACTATATCATTGAGTAACAACATGATACCATATCATTGGGTAGTAACATAATACCATATTATTTGGTAACAACATGATACCATATCATTGGGTAATAACATAATACCATATTATTGGGTGGCAACATGATACTATATCATTGGGTAACAACATGATACCATATCATTGGGTAACAACATGATACCATATCACTCAGGCAACAACATGATACCATATTATTGGGTAACAACATGACACCCATATCATTGGGTAACAACATGATACCATATCAGTGGGTAACAACATGATACCATATCATTGGGTAATAACATGATATTTATCATTGGGTAACAACATGATACCATATCATTGGGTAATAACATGATACAATATCATTGGGTAATAATATTATACCATATCATTGGGTAAGAACATGATACCATATCATTGGGTAACGACATACCATATCATTGGGTAACAACATGATACCATATCATTGGGCAACAACATGATACCATATTATTGGGTAACAACATGATACCCATATCATTGGGTAAAAGCATGATACCATATCATTGGGTAACAACATGATACCATATCATTGGGTAATAACATGATATTTATCATTGGGTCATTGGGTAACAACATGATACCATATCATTGGGTAATAACATGATACAATATCATTGGGTAATAACATGATACCATATAATTGGGTAACAACATAATACCATTGCCACAAAGAACATAGTTTTGACTAATTATTTAGTCTGAAATAGATTGCTGAAATCGTAATGAAATGTTTTAATCCGAGTCATATTCATGTTTACCCAAAATAAAATTTTAAATGAACTATTTCTTTTTTACAGTGGATACAGCCTGTATAATAAATGTTCAATTTGGTACTTGAACACTTAAAATAAGTATCACATACGACCTTTTATTTTGATTTAACTTAGATATTCATTCTTCTGTTAGTCCTTTGTTATCTTGTAGAAAACAGACATGCGCTTTTCTTGAATTTGAATCTGTGATCCTTATCATGAACATCATTTACGTAACCTCTTGACTGTCTTTTTTTCTTATGGATTAAAAATTCTGTTAACATTTCCTTCTTTAGAATTGCCTCTTTCTAAACCTCCTTTTGGTTTATCAATTTCATTTTTGTATCAATATTTTCATTGCTAAAATCATTATGTATGTTTCTTACATGATGTTGCAGTTTCCTCTAGCATATATGTATCATAATAGATTATTATTGGTTGTTTGATTGTATCTGTTGGTTTTAATGGTTCATTTGTTTTAAATCTTTACTATATTTTCAGGAATTTGTTTTCTCTCACTCATTTCATGGCATCGATATATTTCCTTCTTATGTCCAACGTAGATACTTTTAAATAATCACTTCCTCCTTCAACGTAACTACAGAGTTAGATGCATGCATTTTATTTTGCTGGCACTTTTTAGAAATGTGTATTATTTGTTCCTGTTAATACCTAGTAATATATTGTTAATGCATAGTAATATAATGTTAATACATAATAATATAATGTTAATACATAGTAATATAATTTTCTGTGTCTGAATGGTAAATGGGGTTTAATTAATTTATATTGATCTTTATCTGTTTTTTAGTATGTGTTTTGTATTCATCAACTATATTCAAAGATGGTTGTTGAGGAGGCTGAAAACCCCTGATTAAATAAACCTTAGCTTTCATCAATTATTACATCCGTAGTTTGATCATCATAGTCCTATTTATCGCAAAGGTCATCAAAATCTTCAGTGTAAGCAGAATTATCCAATTGCATTCCACCAACTTGAAAAAGAGTCGGGTTTTATAGAAGATCAAAATAACAGTGAGACGAGCTACGCAAAACGAAACAGTGAAGAAGCAGACTACAAGCAGGAATTAAAAATTAGTATAGCAAGTGGAACATACAAGGAAATAACTAGCAAACAGGTAACTGACAGGGAATTAGAAAAATGGACTGAACACAAATTAAGAAAACATACAAAATGTTTGTAAAGGCTAGATCAGCTAAAATATCAGAGTCATCGTCAGATGCAGTAATACTAGGAGTGACATCTCTTATGAGTAATTTTCTTCCAATTGATAATTTTAACGAAATACAGACATAATTTAAAGAAGATTACATGACAACAAACGGAATAATATATTTTACTGGATTTGTATCCTACCTCTTTTTACATTGAGTGCAAGTTTAATAACATTTAAATACATAAATTTTAAAAAAAGAAAAGAAAAAAATATGAAGAAAACAAAAACATAGAAAAAAATGCTAATCAGATGTGTACTGGATGTTATATAATAGATCCATTTGTTCCATTAACTATTGGTGCAACAACTGAAGATGTAACTATTATTAACCATTTAAATAAAGATATGAGAAAGATATACAAGAAGATGAAAACATAATAAGCGAGATAAGCGGACAAGTTAGTAATCTAAATTTTATTAATTATACAGTTAGCAGTTTTAAAAGCTTCCACTTTTATATTGTGTTCTTTTATTTGTTTGTGATGGTTTTTTTAAAATCATTTTTAGTGCTTCAAAAGCGAATAAAAGCAACAGGTTCGCGAGAGTAACAGAGCTAACACTGACAGAAGCGAACGAAATCCTGATAATGCTTATACATCTCCTGTTTTTACAAGCACTATCTCTATGTGTCTATTTCGAACCTTAAAATGGGAAAACAAATACCAAGTACAGCACCAGTTTATCTAATATAACCACCTACTGGCAACGGCATTCTTTTTAGGTTGGAATAGGTCAACGAAATTAAAATTGAAAATGATCTGTGTAAAGAGATCAAACATTACAGAGGTATTAGAATAAAGTACAAAACAACATACAAATTTGTAAACTGGGTAGATGTTAGCATGGCAACAGCTTCAGGTGGAATGGTGTCGCAGCTGCTGGTTTAGGAGTCACCGGAATAGCAACAGTAGTAATTATTCCTCTACTTTTTAGCGTTTTTAGCGGGTTTGGTGCAACTTTACTAGGGTTTCTTGCCCAAGGTTACAACGACAAGCTAGTATACAGTTAAGTTTTTAAAACACGATGCGATGGTAATCTCTGCGATAAGTAGGTTAAACAGTATTGATAATATGATTAGTAAAGCACTAAGCAATGATGCAATAATTTACGAGGAATTTAATGTGATAGTACAAAAGATAGAAAGAGTCAAAGGATGCAGTTAGTATAAAGAGGGGAACACAGAAAGACAACATATTGAAAGAGTTAATAAAAACATTTGTAGAAGAGGGAAAAAATAAAAGAGAAAGAGATTTCTGAGAAGCTTAAATCACACAAAACTATGTTATTATAACGGTTGTAAAGAATACACTCTAAACGATGAAGTTATGAAATGTAAATCTTTAACTATTATTTATTTGAATATTAAATGTTTTAATTTATGCTTCTTAAAAGGAACATTACGTGACAGTAGAAGAGCAACCAGAGAAATAAATATATTTTACAAGTAAAATTGATAACAGAGTTGGTAAATTAGCCATATCATTACAGAGAATAGATTTGCAATCGGTTATTACAATATTTGACATGATCACAGAAAGATCATACTCTATTACATTAAGGGAAACAATGAAACAAAAACTGTTTTAATTCATGGTGATTTCTATCAGCTTGAAGTGTACCTGAACAAAATAAAAATGGAATGACTGGCAATAGTGATAATGAAGAAATTATTAATACTTGGTGGTTTAAAAGACAAATAACAATTTGTCAGTAAATTAGAGTCTTAAATACACAGTATACGCAACCAACTAGAACTCTACATTGCCAGGTCAATGATCTATAGTGTTACGACTCTATGGTCTAAGAAAAATGTAACAGAAAGAAAGTGAAACCAACAAATCAAGTAAAAATCAACAAGCAATTTATTACTAGATAATTAAAATGAAAAATCAAAAAGTCACTTACAGTAATGTGTTTTGAAATCCTAATAATCCAATAAGAATGATTGTTCTAATCACAAGTCCTAAATATAGAATGTTCCGAATTCACGGCTGTGTCCTTGAATGTTATGATGTGCTAATGGTCTACAAAGTCCTGATGTACTAGTAATCTTGATGTGCTGATGTCAAAATGAAGTATTCCAAAATCTCTGAATAAGTTCAGTTAAATTCCAAAATCATTAATTAAAAATCCAAAATCCAAAAGTTTATGAGCACTGTTATAATCCAATGAATATTTAAAATAATTCCTCTCTTAGAATTTGTAATGAATTTTCACAACTGTAATAGCTCTTTACAAGACTGATGGTAATGTCAAAACTGAATAAATGTCCAGCAAACATGGCATATATAAAGATTGGTCACATGACAGAATGTTCTAGAATGTGAGTCATCTTAATGTAATTTTACTTGTAAACAAAATTCAACCTTGACCTTCAAATTGAGAAAACATATTGATCAAAATAACCTAATTCAAGGACACTAGTTAAACATGTTTTTCCTGATAACATTAAGATTTAAGCAAATATTAAAGTGAAGAAACATTTATAATTTCCTAAAATATTTATAATATTATATAAACATCATACATAACACCTCCCCTCATAAAGAAAAAGAAAGATTTATATAATAAAGCTTTCTTTTGAATATACATCTAATACTATAATAACCAAAATTACATAAGAACATGTTTTATGATACTGGATTTAATTACATCAAGCAATATTACATTTCTAGGCACGTGAGAGTGCATCTGCAATCACATTGTCTTTTCACCTGATGTGTCTAATGTCAATGCTATATTCTTGCAATATCAAACTCCATCTCAACAATCTCCGATTTTTATCTTTCATTTTGTTGTTGAAAGTAAGGGGATTGTGATCACTGTACACAATAATTGGTGAAAGAGCTGAGGTAACATACACTTCAAAATGCTGTAAAGCCAATATCAAAGCCAAACATTCCTTCTCAATTGTGGAATAATTTTTCTGGTGTTTGTTTAGTTTTTTAGAAAAATAACACACAGGGTGATCCACACCACTTTTGTCTTCCTGAATCAATACTCCACCAACCCCTACATCACTTGCATCAACAGATAATTTAAATGATTGGCTGAAATTTGGTGCAGAAAGAACTGGTGCATTCTTAAGCATGGCCTTTAACTTGTCAAAAGATTCCTGACACTTGTCAGACCAAAAAAATTTGGTTTTCTTACTCAATAAACTTGTCAAAGGTTCAGCAATTTTGGAAAAATTGGAACAAAATTTCCGATAATATCCAGCCATACCTAGAAATCGCATCAGTTGCTTTTTACAAATTGGAACTTGAAATTCAGAGATAGCTTTGACCTTAGCTTCTATAGGTTTAACTTGACCTTGTCCCACAATATGTCCTAAAAATGTGACACAAGCATGGCAAAACTCACTTTTGCTCAAATTAATTGCCAGATTCGCATCACTGAGTCGATCGAAGAATTTTCGAATGGTTTCCAAATGATCTTCCCAGGTGTTGTTGTAGATAATGACGTCATCGATATAAGCGTCACAATTATCAAGACCAAATGTTATCATGTTCATCAGACGTTGAAACGTTGCAGGCGAATTTTTCATTCCAAACGGCATGACTTTATATTGATAAAGTCCATCTGGAGTTGCAAATGCTGAAATTTCTTTTGCCCTTTCCGTCAATGGAATTTGCCAGAATCCTTTTAAAAGGTCAAACTTGGTGACATATTCCGCATTTCCAATTTTATCCATGCAATCGTCCATTCTTGGGATTGGAAATGAATCAGTTTTGGTGACACTGTTGACTTTTCTATAATCAGTACACATACGGAATGTATTATCTGGCTTGGGAACAAGAATACATGGTGAACTCCAGTTACTTTTACTTGGTTCTATGAAATCATTCTCCAGTAAATACTGAATTTCTTTCTTCAGATAGTTCTGTTTGAGAGGATTCATCCTATAAGGATGCTGTTTCACAGGCGCAGAATCTACAATGTCAACGTCATGATAAATTTTACTTGTTCGTGTTGGAACATCAGGAAACAAGTGCTCATAGTCATGTAATAGCTGTTTTAGTTCATTTCTTTCCTGTTGTTGTAGATGTGAAAGTTTCTGGTCTAGGTTGTTCAATATTTCTGAATTCCGAAGATTGGTTATACCAGAGTCACTATAGTCTGATCGTACTCCATCGTTGATATCTTCACTGTGTGGGACAGGTACAACTAAATTAACAGAATAATTAGCTGGGCTATCTCTGTCAAAATATTCCTTTAACATATTTATATGACAAAGTTGTTTCTGTTTCCGTCTCCCAGGAGTGTTAATGATATAATTTAAGTCATTTACTTTCTTTTCAACGGTATAAGGACCATAAAATTTAGCCTGAAGAGGATTCTGAGGTATGGGAAAGAGAGCCAGAACTTTGTCACCAGGTTTAAAACTCCTTTCCTGTGAATTTCTGTCATACCTTAATTTCATTTTTGACTGGGTAGTGTGAAGATTAGTTCTTGCTACTTCACAGGCCTTTGACAACTTGTATTTGAAATCAGAGACATAATCAAGAAGATTAATCTTTGAATCTTCATTTGAAAGAAGTTTCTCTTTCAATAATTTCAATGGTCCACGGACAGTATGACCAAAAACCAGTTCAAAGGGACTAAAACCCAACGACTCTTGAACTGATTCCCTAACAGCAAACAACAACAAATGAACACCCTCATCCCAATCCTTTTCTGTATCAAAGCAATATGATCGAATCATATTCTTCAAAGTTTGATGAAATCTTTCCAAAGCGCCTTGACTTTCAGGGTGATAGGCAGAAGATTTAAACTGTTGGATGCCTAATTCATGCATAACTTGTTGGAAAATTCCAGACATAAAATTTGACCCTTGATCCGACTGGACAGATTTGGGAAGGCCAACAAGTGTAAAAAACTTCACCAAAGCTTTCACAATAGTTTTAGTTTTTATATTTCTCAGAGGAATTGCCTCTGGAAATCTTGTAGATGTACATATGATGGTCAACAAGTATTGATTGCCTAACTTGGTTTTAGGTAAAGGACCAACACAGTCTACTATTATTCTACTAAATGGTTCATCAAATGCAGGAATAGGTTGCAGATGAGCCTTAGGTATCTTCTGATTGGGTTTTCCTACCATTTGACAAGTGTGACAAGATCTGCAGTATTTAGAAACATCACTTTTGAGTTTCGGCCAATAAAAATGATTCAAGATCTTGTGATAAGTCTTACGGACTCCTAAATGACCAGCCAAAGGAGTTTCATGGGCTAAATTAAGAATTTCCTGTCTATATGACTTAGGAACAACAATTTGATAGCTCACTGACCACTCGTCACCAGCGGGTACATCAGGTAGTCTCCATTTCCTCATAAGGACCCCATTTTTCACAAAGTAACACACTGGAACTTGTGTGGCTTCAGTTTCACTAATAGCCCTCTGAAACAAACAAGATATCTCGGGATCTTGCTCCTGTTCAACGACAAGGGATTGTCGTTTGTCACCCTGAGTAGGACAAAGAGAATGAGTTGCCAAAAGAGGATCACTGTGATCAATACCATTTGATTGATCAATACCTGAGGAAAAAGTGACCTCATCAAAAGACTGACCAATACATGTGTCAGCTAAAGGAATAATATCCTGATCAACATCACTCTCAAGAGCTGTTTTTGCCATAGCTCTAGTAACTGCACAAGCAGGGTACAAATCAGGGATTTCAGTTTCGACAGGATCAACTTTCTGATCCAAACAAGGCTTGTCAGTTACAAGTGGATTAACCACAACCTTATCTCCAGCTAGGTCATTGCCTAGTAATAAATGAACACCTTCTATGGGTAAAGAAGTCACTGCCCCAACAGTCACAGGTCCAGAAACTAAGTCTGATGCCAAATTTACACAATGAAGAGGAACATTTACAAAGCCGCACTCTACTCCCTGAACAAGAACACTTTCACTTGAAGAAGACTCCTCAGACAAAGGTAAAGTACCTGATAATAAAAGACTCTGAGAAGCTCCAGTGTCCCTTAATATTTTAATTGGGATAGGTTTGGCAGAATCACCAATAAGTGATATAGAACCTTCTGACATGAATGGTTCATAAGCCTCCAAAATAGAATCAGACTGGGGTTTGTTTGACCCAACAAATGTATTGCTTTCAATACAAGACCGTGACCTTGACCTCGTAGAAATGAGAGCATTTGGAAAAGCTGTGTCCTTTCTCTGTTGCTTTTTTTTCAACTTGAAGCAATCAGAAATAACGTGCCCTTTCGTTTTACAATAAGTGCACGTAAGAAGAGATAAGGATTTCTGATCAGTCTTATCAGATGTTTGATTCCTAACAGTTGTGCTGTTGTGAAATTTGGAAGTACTCGAATGAGATTGAAATGGTTTTTTACCAGAAAACTGCTGAGAGGACGATTTATTACCAAATGAAATTTTGTGAGTCAAGGAATAATCATCAGCCATACGAGCAGCATTTTCCAAAGTTTCCACATTCTGCTCGTCAAGATAGGTTTTAACATCACTATGGATGCACCTCTTGAACTCTTCAATTAATACGAGCTGTCTGAGGTTATCATAAGCTTGATCAACTTTCTTGGCTGAGCACCACCTATCAAATAGTTGTTCTTTATCCCTTGCAAATTCGACATGAGTTTGTAAAGTTTCTTTTCTACAATTCCTAAACCTTTGTCGATATGCCTCTGGTACCAACTCATAAGCTTTCAAGATGTACTCCTTAACCACATCATAATCAGTGCTTTGTTGTACTGACAGTGAAATGTAGACTTCACGAGCTTTGCCAATAAGTACACTTTGTAATAACAAAGTCCAATGCTCTCTGGGCCATTTCAAGTTTTCAGCTATTTTCTCGAAATGAAGAAAGTATTTATCTACTTCTTTTTCCTGAAAAGGGGGTACAAACCTAATATATCTAGTAACATCAAAACCTGAACTTGTGATTAAAGGAGTGGAGTGTGCTCTGTTTGCAAGTTCTAATTCTCTTAACTTAAATTGCATTTCCCTTTCTTCTCTTTGCATCTGCATCTGCATTTGTATTTGTCTATCTTCTTTCTCTCTCTCTCTCTCCATCTGCCTCTCTTCTTTTTCTCTCTCCATCTGCCTCTCTTCTTTTTCTCTCTCCATCTGCCTCTCTTCTTTTTCTCTCTCCATCTGCCTCTCTTCTTTCTCTCTCTCCATCTGTATCTGCCTCTCTTCTTTCTCTCTCTCTCTCTCTCTGAATCTGAAGCTTTGCCAATTCTAAATCCATCTGGTTCTTTAACTCTAATTCCCTTAATTTCCTGTCAGAACCAGATACAGGCTTTCTCTTCAAACTTAAAGCACTGCTATCAAAAATTCACTTTCCTACTAAATACTGAATTAAAATAATCTTTATCTCCTGTTTTGTCAATGATACTTTTGCCTCAGATAGACTGTATTTTCTGGCAAGCTCGAGCAACTCATCCTTTCTCATGCACTCTAACCCCTCCTGGGTAGGTTTTGAAATGAAATTCTGAACATTAGATGCCATTGTAAATGCTTGTTGGTTTCACACACAAAAAATTTCTCTATTCAAAAATCTTTGCCAAAGACAAAAACAAAAAAAAATTCCAAGACAAAATCAATATGAATTTCAAAGATAAATTTAATATCTCTAATATGCTTTAATGAAATTCAGATCCCGGACGAGCCCCCAATTTCTGTTACGACTCTATGGTCTAAGAAAAATGTAACAGAAAGAAAGTGAAACCAACAAATCAAGTAAAAATCAACAATCAATTTATTACTAGATAATTAAAATGAAAAATCAAAAAGTCACTTACAGTAATGTGTTTTGAAATCCTAATAATCCAATAAGAATGATATTTCTAATCACAAGTCCTAAATATAGAATGTTCCGAATTCACGGCTGTGTCCTTGAATGTTATGATATGCTAATGGTCTCCAAAGTCCTGATGTACTAGAAATCTTGATGTGCTGATGTCAAAATGAAGTATTCCAAAATCTCTGAATAAGTTCAGTTAAATTCCAAAATCATTAATTAAAAATCCAAAATCCAAAAGTTTATGAGCACTGTTATAATCCAATGAATATTTAAAATAATTCCTCTCTTAGAATTTGTAATGAATTTTCACAACTGTAATAGCTCTTTACAAGACTGATGGTAATGTCAAAACTGAATAAATGTCCAGCAAACATGGCATATATAAAGATTGGTCACATGACAGAATGTTCTAGAATGTGAGTCATCCTAATGTAATTTTACTTGTAAACAAAATTCAACCTTGACCTTCAAATTGAGAAAACATATTGATCAAAACAACCTAATTCAAGGACACTAGTTAAACATGTTTTTCCTGATAACATTAAGATTTAAGCAAATATTAAAGTGAAGAAACATTTATAATTTCCTAAAATATTTATAATATTATATAAACATCACACATAACAATAGAGACATGTACTTAACTGGATACAGTTTTTTTAAATTTAAAATTGTGTAAATATTGGTCGATCAGATAAATAACACTAAAAATGACTTTAACGAAATGAAATTTATTCATGTTTGCTGTACTCTCTACCAGTTAATATGTTTTCTTTACGGTGACTTTGTTCCTTACAATGTGAATGGAAATTACAAGCAATTACAAAGAGGAAATATAAACAGGTTAAATATTAGTTTTGTCTTGGGGGGAAGGAGGAGGTTTGTAGGATGTTGGTTTTTGAAAATGAAAGCAATGTACATTTTGGGTGATCCAGTATGTATCAGTTCTATACATATACAATACTCTCTTAATAAAATTTATCCGTCTAGACATTAGAAAAGTAAAAGTAAAAGTGTCATGAATGTAACTTTTCCCACTGTATTACTTGTGAATAAGTTGCTCTTTGTGCTCATACCTTTATGCATGCACGTGTATATCAAATGTTATATCTCATACCTTTATGTATGCACGTGTATATCAAATGTTATATCTCATACCTTTATGTATGCACGTGTATATAAAATGTTATATCTTATACCTTTATGTATGCACGTGTATATCAAATGTTTTATCTCAAACCTTTATGTATGCACGTGTATATCAAATGTTATATATCATACCTTTATGTATGCACGTGTATATCAAATGTTATATCTCATACCCTTATGTATGCACGTATATATCAAATGTTATATCTCATACCCTTATGTATGCACGTATATCAAATGTTATATTGCATGGGGATAATAACAGTAACATTATTCCCGATAGGAATATATAAAGTCAATTTAGTGACGCCTTTCAATTCTTTTGTTGTTTCCATTCTGAATTTCTTACAGAACATTTGCTTATAGGATTTGCAAGTATTGAAATAAACACACGTGCAGTATACATTGTAGGTCAGTGGCTCCTTGTATCGTTCAGTCGGAACATACTCAGGCCTTTCCGCCAATGATCAATGACCGCAAACAGCACATTTGGAAATCCTATAGTAGATGTCATTGCCTAAACATGTACCTTTTATCCAATGACGTTATGTGCACATCACACACCATCATAGTGTTCAGTACGGCGACTCGACTGAAATGACTTAGTATTGACCGAAACATTTCCCAGTTTCTGTTTTCAAGCATGGACTCGCTAGAGAACTTTCTTTCACTGGACTTGTGCAGAGAATGACATAAAGGTATCATAATACTTTTGACATGGTTTTGTTTTTCCCTGAATACTTTAGTGTGCGACTGAGTTATAGTCCATTTTCTGGGGATTTCCCACTTTTTACGCAGTATTACCGCATCGAAGTATTTCTGATATTGAATTTGTAACAAACAAAAAATCCATGAGGTGTTCCGATTGTGAATCATTAAGTATACAATTTTAGCCTTTAATGTAGCCGAGTGTTAGTAATTTCTAAGACTCCTCAAAATCTGCTAATGTCATGAATACATGATGACACTAAGTATTAGTGACAGGTGGTGTTGGCAGCTTCTGCTCATATGCTACTACTATTTCTTATCAAGAAATGCTGGCCCACATCTATGACCTATAGGGGAGCAGGCATAACATACATTCCTCATTTTTTATAATTCATCGACCACAAGTTCGTGATCAAATTATCAGATGTCTGGTGTGTGTATAGTTGCATGCAAATGTTCATCTTGCGTGAATGTTTATGAAATCGAATTACATGGTTAAAGTTCCTCGCGTGTGAATGCTTCTAAAATCCAGTTCCTCGTGTCGGTTACCTCGTTCGTGATTGTTTCTGTTAGTTGGTGGTTGAATCATAGAATGAGAATACTTACCTAATTTTTCTGGGGAAATGTATTTAACAACTATCGTGGAACAGTCAGCCATAATTAAAGCTGATGCTGATTTGACTGAACGCGGGACGCTATTGTGAAACCTCTTCGTGAATGCCACTTTTAGACTCTCTGAACGACAATAAATAGTGATAAGCAGGACGGGCCCTAAAATAGATAGTAGAATGAAGAAAATGGAAAATATTATATGGCATACAGCAGTTTAGATATATCTTCTAGATCTCATTGCAATATAAGAACATTTAGAGCAATAAAACGAAATAAAAACGTGCTGGGGTGTACGTATGTATGTATTTATGTACGTGTTCGTATGAGTGTATATTAGATCCTTTTCTTAATTTGTTGCAACGAAGCTAGGTATGCTTTAAAAACATTGAATGCCGAAATTTAACTCTATCTTACAGGCCGTAACTGGTTTTACCACTGACTTTATTCAACTTCACGTCCCACTAAGTATGAATTCAAGAGATCAGTAAGAAGGCTGATACTTTTCACTTCGATCAAAGCCATGACACGGTGATATATCAGTAAGAAGGCTGATACTTGTCACTTCAATCAAAGCCATGACACGGTGATATATCAGAAGCAGACTAGCAAAAGTTGAGTATCGTGTGCACTCTCATTAGAAATATGTTTTATCCTCAAAATGTATATTTAATAGATGAGTTTCCAATCATTCTCTGTATGCATGTATCGATTCTGAATATTTAAAACTAAACAAGAAAGACTGAAGTACTTATCAAGGCAATAAAGTATAAACCAAACAAACGAAGTGAATTTTATACGTTACGAAACTTTCGTTAAATTCTACAGCGATAAGCTTTAAATCCTTTTTCTGTGAGGATCAGGTACATTTATACAAATTTACAAACCGCCTTTCCGAATTTGTGTCCTGTTTTACGCACTTTTTATCCAAACTGAACAACAATATTTTGCTTAGATACATCAAAATATAAATGAAAAACAGTTAATTTATCTTTGCTTTGTATATGGTCTGGCGCCCAAACTAGGCACATCAATAATTGCATTCACAATATGAAATTCTGTCTTTTCCAGACTTACTAATAATTGAGCCTCCTTTAAGTAAAACATATTGCGACTATAATTGATTGTGTGCTGTACTCTCCCCCATCCCCCTCTCTCTCTCGCGCTCTGAGATAAAATAGGCCCGATGCAAGTCGTAAGAGGCGACTAATGGAGGCAGAAAGGGTTCGAATCATACCACCGGATCAGCCCAGGTCTCTATCATGCTGTTTCATTAGGCAAGGCACTTTACTCCTTCTATTGGCTCGGCACTAAAGAACCTTCTTGTATTGCTGTGCCATAAAACACCAAGCACCAAGAAACACCTCACTGAGGACCCTTCAAATTCTCTGGATAAACTCAATTCTTATAACAATGAACAGATACACATAGGATAGGCAACAAATCTACCAAATTAGAAGACAGATGCAGGCAGAATGACCAACGCAGTGTCATTAAGGTTGCCATACATCACCTCTTGTGCCATTTTAATTGCGCGCGGCTTATAAAAGTATTGATGGCACAAAGACATCATCTTACATGCGCGTGATTCCAGACGTTTCTGGTAATATCCGAATTCCATAATCTAAACGGGAGATTTTGTCTATATTTATGACATGCTTTGCAGCCGACACACTTTAATCATTCTTTCTAAGTCATCGACCGCTATTTTCTGAGTTAGTTATAATAATCACTTATAGGGTTTGTGCACAGTTAGCTATTTACGGGCGTAAACTTCAGTTGTGGTTAATTTTATTAAACGAGTTGTGGGGTCTAAAATTGTGAAGAAATCTATTGGTACAATTTCCTCGTATATCTCCACCTGAGCCGTCAACTTAAATCAAGTCTGATTGGCCTGAATATAAGACGCTTTCGTGAAACCTTTGTTTTTATCAAAAGTCACGAACAGTACTTTCGATTTTCACTCGTAGTTATTGGAAGGACGGGACCCTCCAAACAGTTAGACTCAAGAGGAAAAGCGGAAACATGATGGAAAGGTTATGTGAGGTAGAAATTCCGGGCTCCTGGGCATAGCAGTCATGGACCCCAAAACTACTTTCATTTTTTGTATATAAAAACTGTGTACAGTTTTTCATATAAAACCTGTAGTAAGCTACCTTAACTTAGAATCTTGCAAGGAACAAATTTTAATATTTACTGCAAAAGTTAATTTATTTGTTATAACTGAGTTGACGGTGGGCCCATAGAAATCGCCGGGCCCCTGGGTAATTGCCTCCCACCCCCCACCTCAGCGGGCCTGGTCATGGGCGGCCAAATGTTGGTCGCTCTTTGCACTCAGAAGTTACTTTTATTAAGGTGTAAGTAGATGCATTAGACCCCCCACCCCATCTCTCTCTCTCTCTCTCTCTCTCTCTCTCTCTCTCTCTCTCTCTGTTGACATCTGTCCATATTAATAGTTCTCGAGTGGCGAAGAAACAAGAAAGTATTGCGTACACTATGATTACCAGCAGCTGTTAACTGCATGATATCGAATCACTTACACAAAGATCTATCAAGAATGTTGTAGATGCCTATACCACTCAGGTAAATCTACAGCCTTCATAATCTCTTAACCATTTCCAGTTAGTTCCTCCACTATGTGTTTCAGCAAAGGGCATAATACGTATTTTCTTGCAAGTAAAACACCTTGGTTGCTTCGTTTGCATTAGTCATAACTAACATTATTAGACATCTGATCTAATAATAGTAACTAGTAGCTATCGTTGCCATACTTCAGACCGGACATGACCTTACAAAGCCAATAATATATAGAACCGGACATGACCTTACAAAGCCAATAATATATAGAACCGGACATGACCGCTACATTCAATGACAGATAATAAAAACCGAGCTGACAGAAGAAGTTTAAAAAGACTTACAGTCAGAAGAGGATTTGTGATCCGGTCAACAAAATTACGTAAAAAGGGAATTTTGTTTATAATCTTTTTTTTGTAAAGAAAGGCATTTGTCACTAACAGTTATGTAAAACTTTGTGAGCCGTTCAAAACTGTCTCCGTATTGGTCATTTTGATATCATGAATGACCAATGGAAAGACTTGGATCAATTTGTTCTTGTACATCATATAATTCGTGAATATTTCATTCTAGAGGTTAGTTGGTTATTACGAAATGTCCTGGCAAATTCTTCAAGTGCCCCTTTTATCTCCTATCAGAGAAATAGATGAATACAATAACGGCTTTTGTATATTAATATTTAACTTTTTCTTTTGTATATTAATATTTAACTTTGTCTTTTGTATATTAATATTTAACTTTGTCTTTTGTATATTAATATTTAACTTTGTCTTTTTTATATGAATATTTAGCTTTGTCTTTTCTATATTAATATTTAGCTTTGTCTTGTGTATGTTAATATTTAACTTTGTCTTTTGTATATTAATATTTAACTTTGTCTTTTGTATATTAATATTTAATTTTGTCTTTTGTATATTAATATTTAACTTTGTCTTTTGCATATTAATAATTAGCTCTGTCTTTTGTATATTAATATTTAACTTTGTATTTTGTATATTAATATTTAACGTTGTCTTTTGTATATTAATATTTAGCTTTGTCCTTTGTATATTAATATTTAACTTTGTATTTTGTATATTAATATTTAACTTTGTCTTTTGTATATTAATATTTAGCTTTGTCTTTTGTATATTAATATTTAACTTTGTCTTTTGCATATTAATAATTAGCTCTGTCTTTTGTATATTAATATTTAACTTTGTATTTTGTATATTAATATTTAACGTTGTCTTTTGTATATTAATATTTAGCTTTGTCTTTTGTATATTAATATTTAACTTTTTCTTTTGTATATTAATATTTAACTTTGTCTTTTGTATATTAATATTTAGCTTTGTCTTTTGTATATTAATATTTAACTTTGTCTTTTGTATATTAATATTTAACTTTGTCTTTTGCATATTAATATATAGCTTTTGTCCTGTCACATTTAGGATCAACGACTCTAAATACTTAACAGTTCACTTTACTTCACATGAATCCAAATAGTTATATAATTACTACTACCTTTTCCAATGATGCAGATTGATTACAATAGCGTATATATTTAGCAGGGGGAACTCACTTTTGGCCAGGTACTGCCATAATTAGAAAACTCGGTTAGATGTATTAATTGTAATTATGTATCTCGTATACACTAGGGCCAAAGTTATTTCCCTTTGTTTGAGGTCAAGGTTGTAGCGATTGCATCAACTATCTCTTAACCGTTTGAGAATAGGAAGTACCTGATACTATGTTTACAGTGAAGCTTACTGCAGTAACTTAATTTATAAATACTATCAAACGTATAATTTCTGGGAGCAAATTATACGTCCACACTTCAAATGTATTTGCCTTGTCCTTTACAACTGACAGCTTTGCACTGATGATCAGCACCAAGAATCGATCAGCAACCCCGACAGACAGGTATACTCTGTATAATTTCTCAAATACTCACGGGCTTGATATCATTTAAGATGTTTTGCAGCTCGATTCATTTACATTTTTGGGCGAAAAGGTTCAATTTCATGTATCTCACACTTCAGACCAGAAAGTCGTGATATCAAACACGCTGGTTCCCTGGCCCACTGTACTGTCGACAGTAGTTTACTAAAGATAGTTCAGTAGGCTAGGGGGGTAGGTTAGATACATAAAGGATGGAAAAAATCCTGGTGAGCGATATAGAACATTCTTTGAACATTCATTGTTAAGAACAGTGTCCAAGACCAGAACTAATATATGTGCATGTATGTAGTGTGATGTCATTAAATTGGTTCCAAAATGGGTCACTGACATAATTTTGTAGTCCACATAAGGTCTGGGGATCGGGGTTCTACTACAAGTGTGTATTTTCTAAATTGCCTATGATTTACCGCAAAGCATTTGGATGATTACTGTTTGAACGCCTTTTTTTTACATCTTTTTTAAACATTTTAAAATAATGCAGACTACTAACTGTATTTTAATTTTGTTTAGGACATCTGCTCTCTTAATACTATTTGTATTTGTTTATTTCAAAGATAAATATGTTGTACTGGAGGGCTCCACAAGGATGTGGGTGACTGAGAATATGCTTAATTACCAAAAATTAGCTTTGAAATTGCCTCTGATTTACTGCGAAGCTGTTGGCTTAGTTACTCCAGAACAGTTTGAATTATATTTAAAAAAATACTTTTGACACAATTTAAAATAAGGTAGACCAGTACCTATATTTGAAACAAAATTAGGTCACCCTCATGTAAATCATTTGCTTTCTTAATGTTTTTTCATTTTCTAGCAAAGATAAATAAGTCATACTTGGGGGTTTCGCAAGGGCGTGGCAAAAGAAGGACATGCCTCTTTACCGTAAAAGCGATAATGAACAAACAAGAATCGAAATTTTACGAATTGCAACCCAAAATGTAGGTGAAGTAAGATAAACTCATATATTAGGATTAGAAGATGTTTAATAGTGATAAGCTGTATCTTGTGTAAAACGGATTATGAAATGAACGCTGTATTTAGCTCATTTCAGCGGGTTGACTTTTGAAAGCTGTATTAAACTTTCATCTTGTCTGCTTTAATGTTTTGTAGCTAAAACTTAATCGTGTAAATATTGGTATACCTTACAATGTTATACTAGGTTTAATATACTATACACCTAAAAAAAATTCATTTGTGCACTCGGATGAAGAGACTTTAGCTATAGTTGAAAATAATATTGCACATTTTAAATCCTTGGAACCAGATGCTCATTTCTTGTTGGGAGGAGATTTCAATGCTTATACAGCACAGGAAAATGACTATATAGACTTTGATAAAACTTTCCAGTTACTTGACAATATTGATTATGTTGCTGACAATGTGCCCACAAGTAGATCAAATATGGATAAAAGAGAACCTAATTATCATGGGTATGCTCTTTTAGAACTTTGTAAATCTACTGGACTTAGAATAGTTAATGAAAAAGGTCTGGAGTTGACAAAAACATTGGATCCTATACTTGTTATTGTAATAATTCAGCTAGTTGCATTTATTATTTTCTGGCAGACAGTCAATTGCTTGAGGTAATCAAAGAATTTGATGTCATAGAGAGGTTAGAATCAATACATATGCCATTGCATCTTACTCTAAATTTTAATGTCAAATGTAGTTCAGAGGAAGAAAGTAAAGAGGATGATAGTAAGTCAGATCAATACAAATTTACGTGGTCACGTGAGTGTGAAACCTAGTTTTCTTCATGCTTACATGACCTATTTTTATTTTTTCCTTATGATCAATATTTTGAAATAATTGAGAATAGTAGCTTTGATAGAGCAAGAGACTCTTTAGTACAAATCATTCAATCAGCTGAATATAGATCTGGTATGAAAAGAGTGACCAAGAAGTCCCCTTTTCAAGGGTCGGTGTCAGTACAAAAACAGGAGTGGTTTGATCAGGAATGTGAAAATGCTAAAAATAACAGTAAAGGTCCTAGGAAGATTTAGGTTTAATAGATCTGCTCAAAACTTAGAAACTTATCACTGCCTCAAAAAAGGTTACAGGAAGTTAACCGCAGACAAGAGAGGACAATATGAAACTAGATTATAAAATAGGCTAGTCTCTGCTCTTAAAAATAGAGATTCTGTAGCATTTTGGAATTTATTTAGATCTAGATCATGACATGGCCAACAAGAGATTTTCAAGCTAAGATGGTTTGAGCATTTTCATGGTGTATTTAATCATCCTAACCCTGACTCATTTGATACATTGTGTTCCTTGAATAATACAACATGGGGTGATCTTGATGCATATATTACTGAAGATGAGGTAAGGAAAGCAATAAATAATATGCAACCAGGGAAAGCTATCGGATGTGATGGTATAAGTTGTGAAATTTTAAAAGCCTCTGAAAATTACATTGTACCATTACTCACATATTTGTTTAATGCAATGCTTAAAACTTCATACTTTCCAAAAGACTGGTGTATTGTTCCACTTGAAGGCCTTTGATAGAATTGATAGGAAAGCTCTTTAGTATAAGCTTAATGTATGTAACTTAAGTACATAGATGCTGAAAATGTTGCAAGAAATATATGCAGACGTCAGAGCTTGTGTAAGAACCTCGAGTGGATTAAGTGATATATTTCAGTGTCCAATAGATGTTAGACAGGGCTGCATATTGTCACCACTGATTTTCTCACTTTTTCTAAATGACCTGCAAAGTACACATTCTGATGATAACAGTGGTATTGACATAAAAAATGTGCTGAAGCTTTTTCTTCTGCTTTATGCAGATGATCTTGTACTACTGGCCGATACAGCAATTGAAATGCAACGTTTATTAGATAGACTTATCCAATACTGTGACTACTGGAAACTTAAGGTAAATTTTGATAAAACTGAGGTAGTGGTTTTCTGAAAGGGCCGTTATTTAAGAGGTTATGAAAAATGGTATTTTGGGGACAAGAAACTTAAGGTCAGTTCTTATTATAAATACTTAGGAGTTGTTTTCTCGTCAAGGGGAGTTTGGCAAAATGTAAAAAAAACACCACAACATTAGCAGAACAAGCATCTAAGGCAGCGCATGCTCTCAAAATTAAATTGATTAAATTTGGAATATTGTCTGTAAATATTTTGTTTTAAATATTTGACACTTCAATTTTGCTCATTTTGACTTATGCTTCTGAAGTAAGGGGCTTTAGTGAAGCCCATCAGGTAGAAAGGGTGCATGATACTTTTTGTAAATATGTCTTACAGTTAGGTAAATTGAGTCCTAACTGTTTTGTGCGGGGAGAATAAGGCCGTAACTCCTTAAATCTGTATATATTGCCAGACCAATTAAATATTGGTTGAAACTACTTGAAATGTCAGATAATGGTTTGCCCAAATTGTGTTATAAAATGCAACTCTCTTGGCTTGAGGGTACAAGTAGTATAGCTCTACAATTTGGGCTCATAATGTTAAGAAATTTGTATTGAGTTATGGTGTTGGTTAGGCATGGTATAACCAAGGAGTGGGGAACAAGGAGACTATTATGAATTTATTTAAGATTATATGTAAAGATATAGACACACAAAATTAGCATGCAGAGGTAAATAGCATGGACAGACTGAGAGTATACAGGATATTAAAGACAGACCTATGTACTGAAGACTATTTGCTTTGCTTAGACAAGCTTATATTTAGGAATATCTACTGTAAATTGAGGGGCGGGTTACTTGATGTTAAGGTTAATTCAGGACTCATTGAGAAACTGAACTATGAAGATTGACTCTGTCCATACTGCGATCTTAATATTGTGGAAATAGAATATGATTTTATTTGCTGTTGTCCAAGATTGACAAACATTCGTGTGAAGTATTTACCTCTGTTTCTGTATTTGAACCCACGTGAAGAGAAATTTTTTGATCATTGAGAAGTAATCATAGAGAAACTATTGTGTCAGTTTGTAAGTTTGTACTTTTTAGCAGGGAGAAAATAAAACTATTATGAAAATGTAAGTACTTACATTTACTGTACTTGAACATGTTATACTCACCTGATGTGTTTGTTTATTTAATATGTATGTATGTAATTTGGGCCGGTGGCCTATATTACTGAATAAAGTATTCCTTACTTTTAGATTTTCTCGCCAAGATAATTAAGTCATAGTGGGGAACACTGAAAGGATATGGCTGAAGTAAATACGTGCCTAATCACCGAAAACGAATGAAAATTACCGAAAAATGAACGACGATTCACTTTAAATTATTTACAATGAACCAAAAATGAACGAATTATATCCGAAAATAAACTCAAAGGGACATATTACCGAAAATTGGAATTCAAGTGTAAAATAACAGTACTCGGAGAATATTTATCGTGTGTTCTTTTTATGTATTGGGAAATATCAAGATTTAGTCAACTATTACGGTAATTTAGTTGACTATGAAGTAAATTTATTACGTAGAAGAGTGGTCAGTCTTTAAAGGAGGCGGGGCGATGAAATTTTACATCAACCGCCTCCTGAACTCCTCGGGTCGATCACGGTTGTATGCCTCTGGTGTCTATTTAAACTCTGTCCAAATACGTTTTTCCACGTTTTAAGGCCTACTACAGCCAACTTCTCGAGAAGGTTCCATCTTTATAGAACGTAAAAAGGAAAAAGCTTTTGGAAATTATATAAAGGTCTTTCCAAGGATCCAGACAAAAGTGAAAGATGTAATTAATAGAGTGAAAAAACAACAAACAACAATATGCACTACCTGTTTATAATCTTGATGAATTAAATGCTATTAAAATGTGTCAGCTGTTTAGTTTATAATTGATAACCGTGTGTTTCTTGAAGTTCTATTAATGGCAATAAGGTACACAACTATCTCATTTGCTACACATACGAAAAAGAAAGGGAAACAATGGAGAGAAATTTTGCTAATGAAATTGATAACTTAGAAACCGACTTTCATACGAATAGCAGAGAAATTGAAGAAAAAATAAACCAGCTCCAAATTTTAAGAAAAGATAAACTACAACAATATACCATTAAAAGTTGAGCCCGGTGGATTGAGGACAGCAACAAAAAAAAAAAAAAGACAAAAAAAAAAAAAAAAAAACCGCACAAAACATCTAAATATTTGTGTGCCTTAGAGAATAGAAATTTTTAAAATAAAACTATTAGAAGAATAGAAACTAATTCGTTACATCAAAAACAAATTCTTCATGAAATTATTACCTTTTACAGTAACCTCTATTCAGAATCAAGCCACAATTTAGATGCAGACTTGGACTAATTATTGAAAGAGAATAATGTTCAAAATTAACTACACACAGTCTGATTCTTTGGAAGGAGAAATACAACTAGATGAACTACTTAGTGTGCTTAAAACTATGAAAAATGATAAATATCCAGGATCTGGATTTACTGTCGATTTTTTTTCTTTTTTAAATGATTTAAAATACTTCATCTTAAGGTCAATTAATGAAGCTTATGACAAACTCTTTATTCAGTCAGAGACAAGGTATTAGTATTTTCTTACCGAAAGGAGATACACCAAGACAGTCTTTAAAGAACTGGCGTCATATTACTCCTTTAAATGTAGTCTATACATTAGCATCAGGATATATAGCATAAAGATTATAAATGTTTTGAAAACAATTCCTTTAGAATCGCAGACAGGATTTATTAAAGGCAGACACATAGGTGAAAATATTCGATTAATATACAATTTATTGTGCTATTCAGAAAAATATAATATTCCTGGTTAGGTAGTTCTTATCCACTTTGATAAAGCATAGTATCATGGAATTTTCAAGAAAAAGTTATAAAGCATTTTAATTTCGAGAATTCGATATAAAAATGAAGTAAGATATTTATAACTAATATATTTGTAGCAGTTATACATAATGGTTTTATATCAGACTTATTTTCAGTAAGAAGGGGCTGTTGACAAGGAGATCATATCTCACCATACTTGTTTTGCTTTGTGCAGAGTGATTGTCTATTTTTATAAGGGGTAATATAAATATTGAAGGGATGGTATGTGCAAATAATAAAGAACATGCAAATACACAGTTTGCAGTTGATTCCACACTTATCCTTTATAGTTCGCAGAAGTCCTTTTATTCTGCTCTAAATATTTTAGAATATTTTGCTGTAATATCAGGTCCCAAAGTAAATAGTGATAAAACTAAAGTAGTATGTCTCAGAAGTACAAAATTCAGTAAAAATGTATATCATCATGCCCGTTGGAAATTAATTTTGGGTGAATCTCAATTTACTCGTTTAGGTATAGAGATTTTGGTGAATTTAGACGAAATGATATATATTAATTATAAAAATTTAATTACCCAAATACAATCTCTACTTAATGGTCAAAAAGAATACTGACTCCTATTGGAAAAATAACAGTAATTAAAACGCTAGCTCTCTCCAACTGAATCAGTTGTTCTTGACTTTATCCAACCCACCTGATAATATTTTACAAACTTTAAGTAAATTGTTCTTTAATTTTTTTGGCATGGCAAAAACAACAGAATGATAAGGGATAAAATTGTACGTATTTATGAGAATGGTGGACTAAATATGATGAATTAAAAAAGCTGCATTCAAGCACTGAAATGCTCCTGCATTAGAAGCATAGTAAAATCCCAAAATTGTTGGGATGATATCTTTATCAAATTATGTGGGGAAATTAAACATATCTTGGGATGGAATATGTGAAGAAACTAAGAAATAATATAACGATTCTTTTTCAGAGAAATGTATCAAATGCTTGGATTAATGTTCACGAAGAAAATAAAATTTGATTCTTTGAAAGAATGGTCAAAGCTACCTATCTGGTAAATACACAAAACTGCATACGTGTTTTGTTCTGAGTCGGCAGAAAGAACAAGTTTGATACGGGGTAGGGATACGTCGAGGCCGTCAGGCCGAGACGTATTTATTAGCCACATCAAACCAGTTCTTTCCCCTGGCTCAAAACAAAAGCCGAATGCGGTTTTGTATTTATTACATACCCCCTCTTTTACGCTTTTGAAATATTTGTAGCTTTAGTGTATGAATGAAATTCAAAACGAATTGGGAATTATTCAAGTTCGATTCACTGCGTCTAAAAATATCTGCACGCGGACGTCAAAGAAAACACCTAAATAGTTCGAATCTGGTGTGTGATACGGAAATACGGATTGAACAGCTGTATCGAACGACAGAATAAGCATGTAAGATTAAATGGGTATGTAATAAAATGAAAATATTAAGCTTGTAAATAAACATGTGTTTAAAAATATTGGTATAGTAAAGGAGTGAAGTTTATGAGCGATATTTTTGATAGACTTAGCTTTAGTACATTTGAAAACTTCAAGACAAAATTTAATATTAAAAATGGAAATTAACTGCTTTTTGTGGGTCTTTTATAATAGTATTAAAAAAGTTATTAGATCCAAAACAAACAAACTTACTCCAGGTCAGATACTTTAGCCGCGCATAGGGACCCATATCACTATAGTATTAAAAAGCGCAAAGGGGTATAAAGTACTCCTACAATGGAAGACGTCCACCTGATATTTATGATGTTTGAGTGCTATGTCTTACTACTTAAATTAATGGCCTTGTGTAGCGTGATCCCCGGTCGACTGACAGGGGAACTAAAGGCCACATTTTCCGGAATATTTCACACACTTGGCAGCCCATATAGACACTTTTTCACAAATTAAAGTCTAATTGCTTTTGTCGGACTATACTTACTCTGATATCGTTTCCTAACGGAATCAAATTCTAAGACAAGCAAGTGGACTCCTTTTCAAGTCCCGTTGACATACATTCCAGTTGGTTGAAATGCGATGGGAGCAGATGAATACCGAAGTCGATAAAGACGAGATAAGTGTCTTAAACGAAATATTAGTATATTTTTCTTCGTTTCGTTAAAGAAATAAACTCAACTTTTACCGACTGTGCTTATTCGACCCCAGAAATTAGGGCCTACAACATATCGGGAATCTAATAGTTGTGTCTAGGTTTGCAAGCATGCAAGACCTACAACATATTGGGAATGTAATAGTTGTTTCTAGGTTCCCAAGCATGCAAGACCCACAACATATTGGGAATGTAATAGTTGTGTCTAGGTTCCCAAGCATGCAAGACCTACAACATATTGGGAATGTAATAGTTGTGGCTAGGTTTCCAAGCATGCAAGACCTACAACATATCGGGAATGTAATAGTTGTTGCTTGGTTTCGCAGAAGGCTTGATCTGCAAAGTCGCAGAGGTACTAATTTCTTGTTTCTTATATTCACTATTTTTGTGACTGCACTTTGAACAGGCTTTTGTGATGACTCCAATATATAGATAATGTAGGCTATATCAACAAGCAACACAATATTTGAGATAGACAGTGGCCCAAATAAAACCTTTTCCTCTGTCTCATCTGCTGTCCATTTTTTTTCTTCATCTCCCCATCAAATTGTTTGAGATTATCATCAGTTTGTTCTAACTCTGTTTGTTCGAAGCATTGCAGAATGAAGAATCTGTTCTAACTGGACTCTGTCATTTACTTTGTCATCAAAGTGTCCATTGATTGTCTTCGCAGTGCTGATTTGTTTGAAAGTAACTTCAATATTACTCATTTGTTTGAAAGTAACTTCAATATTACTCATTTGTTTGAAAGAAACTTGCATATTACTCATTTGTTTGAAAGTAACTTCAATATTACTCATTTGTTTGAAAGTAACTTCAATATTGCTCATTTCTTATTTTTATGTTCGATTGTGCCAGGTTTTCACCTACGATGTGTTTTTTAAAAAAAATTTAGTTCAAGTTGCTGCACTTTATTTAAGACATGTCCATATCGTTTTTCCTCAGTCTTTGAAATTTACAAGTTGCTTGCACCTTTACATGTGTTAACTTCGGCTAATTTGTTCAGATGTATGTTTTTCACGTGATCAATTACATTCTATGTGTCCTTGAAGTGTGATGGCAATAGGGGCACTGCTTGATCTGGTTTGAGTAGTGTGAAAATTTAGTACCTAAAGCTACTAACAGGCACTGACTAATTCCTACGGAATGTTACTTTTAGTCACTATAAGGAACTGATTAATTCTCACGGAATGCTACTTGTAGCCACTATATGGCGCACTTAGGCGCAACTATTTGTCAAAACAGTGACAAGTACAAACGCCCAAATGCAGAGATCAGAGACGAGCAGAACGAAAAATTGAAATAAACACGGTTGTATACAATTTATCTCAAGTGTGTGTGTACGTGTGTACAAATATATGTTAGTCGTAAAGCCACACACACCTCAAACCATTTTACGGTCTGTCTTAAAATCACTTACTTAGCTTAAAATAACTTTTAATAGGGTAAATATTAATTTGATTATTTTTTGATCGAAATAAATATTTTCTTCGGCAACTTAAAGGGTGACAAGTATTTTTATCCTTTTTTATTGTTGTCGTTAAACCTGTAGTGTACTAGTCATCAATTTGTAACTGTGCTTCTACCACGATAGGCCCAACAAGGCCATCTTTATTGGGCAACTCCCTGGAAAAAGCTTAGAATCGTAAAAATTATAAATATACAAATCTGTCTCCTCAAAAGTATTATCACATAAAAAGATATTCCGTTTTTTAAACAAGATACGAAAACACCCGATTTCACATGCAGTGCTTTAAATTATTAATTGGAAAATTAATTCCTTGTTTCTGTAGATACATCTACTAAAAAAAAAAAAAAATTAAGCAGGCATCATGTTACATGATTTTTATACTAAATAAATCATGTCCGAATCCGTCATTTTCTCTTTTTAATTCGATCTTAAAAGTGATATTTTTGAATTTTAGGTAAAACCTCCCTTGGATCGTCGTGATATTGTTTTCTAATGCTACATACATGTACGTGATGAAAATAAATCGATAAATAAATGCAATCGGACGTACTGTGTGGATATGCCCATGTGATGCATTTGTAGGATCTACAATAACTAAAGAATCCTAATGGTAGTTTACAAACTTGAAACGGTGTTTCTTTAAAATAAAATGTTATTTATGAAAGGTTCTGTTAACAAACATATTCTTTTTAAAGGTAAATAATGTGGCTTAAATACAATTTTAAGAGCATTATCAGTTAATCAACCTAATGTGGAATGTTGTGTAATGTACGCTACAACCAATTCTCGCCAACTTCGGCTATTTCCTGGCGATGCCACATTCGATATAAAAATCATACGAACTTTATGAAATGAATTAACAGAAATACCCGACTAAACAGTCCTCTTAAACAGTAGAACAGTAGAAATAATCATTTAATTGCAACGGGTGGTTCCTGCATCACGGAGAGTCACGTGCATGTTCGCTTATAAGTTCACCGATTTTGTAAACATTTACAGGTAGTAAAATAAATAAAATAAGCCGTTTTCATGTGTAAACGTAGCAGCCTTACAAGGTTTGTATCCCACTTAAGGGCAAATCAAGAAATATGTCCAGATTTATGGTATATTTTGTATAAGCCAAACTGTAAAATAGATACATACTTATACAATGATGTGTTATTTAGGTCACATTCGGCACAAGCAGCAAAGATAATTGTTGCTCTTCTTTCCTTTTACATATGCCATCATGGCTTCCTATCTCAGTATCAGAAGTCTTCATTGTTTGAAAGCTGCATTACCTATACAGTGGGTTCGATATGTGACACATTTGACATAAGATGTTTATTTATGGAAGAAAGCAGAACAACCGGTAAAAAAGAGGTCCAAGGCATGCAGTGTTAAAAAACTTGAAGGTATCAAGTTGAGAGTAACGAAGAATTGACGAAAGGTCATAGCAAAAATAAACCTATTCCAGATTTGTCCTGTAATGTTTTGTTGTTTCACGGTATAATACAGTTTAAACATTTCATGTGAGATTTATTGGGAATATGCATCTTTGTATTTTTTAATTACTTGTATTTAAATTCATATCTCACCAAATATAGGCTGCAATATTGAACATAATATAAAACAATAACATTATCAAACTTAAAATAACCAGTAAATCGTTTGTTCTCCGGATTCCGCGAAAGAAACATATTTCAGAGTATAGTTTTCAACATACTTCATATCGGAGTTTCATATATTTCCATCTAGTGTGATATTAAGAAACACACACACACACACACACACACACACACTTTCTACTAGAATAGCTAATCCGGGATATGCTTCCGATGGTTGAAAATGCACATTCATGGCTATGGTAAAACATGGTATGGACGTCATTCGACAGGCAGCACTTCACATGAATCCATGACAATTTCCAGTACTGACTGTAGAGCAACCACCATTCAAAGAACACACCGTCAAAATGACGTACATATGTTTTCAAAGGATATACATTGCATGCCAAGCTCGTGATGGAGTCTCGTGTGCATTTGTTGCACATGAAAACCCTACATATCCGCCAGCACTTGCCGCAAACAACATGATGTGTCAGGGCAACAAGGCTGATTCACTTGGATGCCTAATATCTTGAGTACCCCATCCCAAATATACTTCTCGTGGAAGATGTGAAAAATCATTGAATTGATGGTGTTGCATTAGTGTAAAGGCTAAATCATAATAAATCTAATGTCAAGGTTAAGACATTCAGTCAATATGCATATGAAGTACTCTTTCTGCATCCTTCAAGGCACTTTTGCAAACAGGAAAACGTTTGGACGTAGTTTAGCATCTTAAAGTCATATCTTTGGCAGGGCTGTAGTTATAGGGAGCCACTTCTAGTTGCTGGAAATACATCCATTCCTTCAAACTGGCAAACTTTTCTAGGTGTGAATTGAAACAAAATAGGATGATTGAAGTTTCTTGTTACTGCAGTAGTATCAGTCACCCCTTCTGATGGCAAACTACTTCTGACTACCTTGAGAAAAGTGTCTTACCAACTCCTCCATCAGAACTCTCCGAACGTTAGCCATGTAGACGCAAAGAGACTGACTACATAATGTTGCATCTTTGTGACAATTTCTATCAAAAATACTACATAAAAATAACAATTCACGCAACAAATAATAGATGTATAAGTATTATCTCCGTGCGTTGGGTTCCATTTGAGCATGGAAAGAACTTTAGATATATTGTTGTCTATACGACCCATATCATTGCTGCTGACTGGGTGCTGATTGGCTCTGGGAACTTCTCCTTATGAGTGATTTATTTGGCTTTTGATACTATATCAGTTAGTTGGAGAAGCATGCATGGAAAGTATCGAGGTCCTAGCCACACCATGGACCAATCTTCAACTGCCTATGACAGTTTAGTCGCTCAACTTATTCGTAACAATTCTGCACTTGCTTCTTCCTTATTACATGCATGATATTGTTACGGTATAAATCTACAACTCAATTGAATCGTTAGGGTTTTGTAATACACCGATACAATCGTTTTTTAAAACAAGAAAACAAATATAAATATTTGTTCCTTTAGTTCATAAATATCCCGTGTGTGTGTGTGTGTGTGTGTGTGTGTGTGTGTGTGTTTGACAACTGCTTGTTAATGCAACTAGGTTGAATGCATCCTACAATTTTGGACCACGATAGAAATCCTCGATGTCCTGTTGGTTTGAGAACTTTTAAAAGCTATTATCTAAATTCTAGTTAGTATTTGTCTGTGAGCATTCATGCGAAGGTAGATTGGCTTAACCGTATATTACGTACAGCTTGGGTGAAATTAGAGCTACATACCTCGTAGGGATTTGACACTAGTACTATAAATTATAACCTTTATATAAAAAACACTATATTGTCTTGGACGTTTCTTGGACGTGTGTTAGTGTGTAAGTCGACTTTGCCATATAGTATTAACACGTATTGCATGCCTCCATAAAGCTTTATACTCATAGAAAGTCATTGACTTATATTACGGAAATCTAAAAAACAAATTTCCTTGCGGGAGTTCTCCCATGAAGACATTATGGTACAGAAATCAATTTCTTAGCATTGGGGTAAAATATGATTGACTACATCTATTTACAGGCGATATCGATAGATTCTTTATTTGCAGAGTCTGTCGAAGAGATATAGTGTACATCAGTTTTTGCTCAATCTGGCATACTATTACAGATAAAGTACCATTAATAAGGTTACAATTTACAATTGTTGCCTGCCATACAAATAAGACATGAAATGTGGAATACAAAACGTATGAAAGGACATGCATCTACATTCCATTTGCTTCTGGTACAAAATTTGAGGTACAGAGAACAGATTCTCCATTGGAAATATTATTTACATACACCTGTCGTTGAAAATATTACAGATATAAAAATATCTAAGAACTTGTCGAAAAAATTGGAGTCTAAGACATGCAGGAAGAAATGTCAACAATAGACTCGGCGTTATGGATAAAAAATTTCCTCTTTGCTTCCAAACGATAAAAATCTTTTATTTTTGGAAACAAAGATGAATAGTTGATGATTATCTACAGTAACAGAATGTCTGATAATGATATATACCCTACATTTTTGTTTATGATAAAGAGTAGAAGTATTGTTCTACTGACATAATTATGATCATGAAACAACCTGTCTATGATATTTAGAATTATTATACCTCATAAAATTAACCGGTGTCAATGATTGGCGCACATAATGTCACGTGGAACTAAACATCGGGTTTCATGCGATCGTGTCCTCCTGTCTTGCTTGATTCGGTATAATAAACAATTTATTGCTCCTGCTTGGGGGAGATATGAATTTCAAGCAGTGAATATGCTTCCCATACACATCGACAAGCCACCCAACAGCATACATAGGTTATCTCACCAAGGACTGGTATCTCAACGAAGGGCAGTTAATACAGATTTTAAATGTAGGAACGGATTACCTGATTGCTTTTTTTGTGCAAGCGACCAGGAATTTCAGATAAGGACATAGAAACATGTAATCTGATTCAAGCTGATTAAATCTGGTACGTTAAAATAAAGAAAGACTAAGTTATAACAAAGCTGCTTCCCCACCCATTATCCTTATTTTTGTTTTGTTGCAGGAAAACTTACAACCAGTGGCAATCTATACAGTCTACATTTTACATTTTAAACAAGACCGTAGCACCAGTGTATTAATCTGTTTTTGGTTTGTTTGTTTTGTTTGGGGGTTTATTTTGCCGGCTGTTACAAAAAATGGAAAAATTTGTACATGGGATAGCTCTTCTCGTGTTTTTCTATTTTTTCCTCTATACAATATATCTCTGTTCGCCTGTATCCAGAAATAGCACTAGGCAATGTCTGAGATAAATAAAACAAATTTATATTCCGATCGAGGCAGTCTTTATTGGGCAACTCCCTGGAGAAAACCGTTTTTATGTTCCCTAATACACGCATTATGGACAGATTCTATCTCCACACTGGAAGTGATGCAACCGGCATTGTCTTCATGTTACATGCTGCACAATGTTTGGTTAAGCTCCCCAAATCATGAAACCAGTATTGTCTTCATGTTAGACAGTTTGTGGTTAAGCCTACACGCACAAAGCATAGCGTTAATATGTATATATGGTATTCTTTGCAGTTGTCTCTTTTGCTGGCATCATATCTTCGATCATGGTATAAAAGGTCTTCGGAATCATGCGATTTTCACAGTGTGTGTGTGTGTGTGTGTGTGTGTGTGTGTGTGTGTGTGTGTGTGAAAAAGTGAATATATCCATGTGTCTGTTCATATATAGAACTTTTTTTATTCAGCGGGAATCAGTAATATATTCATACCTTAAACTTTAAGCGCTTTCGCATCAGAATCATGGATGCAATTCAGATAGATACATTATACTTTAAAATACAATTTGTAATGCCAATCAGGCCAAATGTTGTAAGTTCATTTTCACGGTTCATAAATATGATGTCTTTGGAAAAAGGAGAAATCTAAAGGAATCAGCTATTGTCATCAAAGAGGATTTAGTACCCAAACATCGAGATGCCCTTTAAAAAGAAAGTCTCTGAACTGAGGTGTGTGGTGAGCTCATGGACATAAATGGCATAATTTTTGCAAAACATTAATCTAGAAAATTCATGCAAGTAAAGCACGTTGCTCCTCTTTCTTCAAGTAATGCTCTTTAATCATCTCAATTTAACAAAAAGATTACCAAGAGTGTAGAGACAACTGTTTTCTGTTCTTTCACTTTCTTGTTTGGCAAAAATTGAAATTTCTAAAAATTTGAAACAAAATAGATAATGTTACATCTTGATTCGGAATTTACTATAGAACTATTAAAAATGAGTCGTAAACTGAAAAAAGCGTATCTTTTCGTGCGCACTTTGTCATACGATACTTGTTTCTGAGGTATTTCTTCCTCATGTGTTAGCAAATGCTTTTTTCTAAGGTCAAATGTACATACGTGATTTTTGTATTTTATTGAACTATTTGCGCTAGCGCAGATATATTTATGATGACGCGTAAAAAGGTCTTGCTGGGCGCTGCAAACAAAAGCATAACAGGACCTTTAGGGCCAACCAGACACCAGAATTGGCCCATATGACTCTTTCAGCTGATGAGATATAGCTTTTAGGTGTAACAATATATTGGTTATCAGTCTTAGCTTCACGTTCAGAAGAACTCTTGGAAACTCGGGTTGTGTAATTGGCGCTCATATTTTTAAAAACATTTTAATGTTCTTTTCTTCCTTGTGACCCCTCTACTGTTTGTTCTTTCTCTTCAGCTATTCGTCTTTATAATTTCATGGATCATTTTCTTTCCTGCACTCTGTAGAGGAGCAGGTAAGTAGAACTTTTCTATTTCATACAGATCCTTTGTCTAGTCCATCAAACATGACTATAACGGCACTAATTCTCGGTCATTTCCTTTGTAAAATGGTTGGATCTGTAAGTGAGGTCCGGGACAGATCCTATAGTCTGTCCGTCTTCAGCATAGCGTAAGTTTGTCATGTATATACGAAAGGGATCAGTGGTCGTACAGTTGACAAGCTTTCGAGATACGATATGAGAGACGTGCACATAAAAAGTTCTGACATTGTAATTCTGCTCGTCAGTGATAACAATGTAAATGTGGACATATCTCCGGATGTAATCGCATATAAGATGGTCACCTTTGCTACGCCGTTACACAGGAAATACCTTGTTAAACATATTGACATTTGTCAACTCATGCCTAGATTCCCTGGAGCTTTACACCATTTATGTGTTACTGAGATACATAACCATACGAAAGAAGCAACCGATAGAATCTACAAAGAAATGTACTGTCACTCGACAAAGGAAGTGAATGCCATCTTTCGATCAGAAGTTGCTGGTTATCATTATTTGACATTTTGGAAGCATACTACGAACTTTTACTTTGATAAATCGAATGTCAGTGAGAAATTTGGTTCAGACGGCATGTATTTGTCTGCGAAAGGACAGTGGCACCTTTATAAAACACTCCAGGGAACCCTGCTCAATGCATGTAATATAATAATGCGGAAACATTAAAACAATAACCACTGATATTCAGTACCATGCTCAAATTGTCCAGCAGTCCTGTATTGTGCCTGCAGCTGAAATTTCCCTCGTTGTGCCTCGCTGTGAAATCCTAATATTTGTCGTTATATGTTATCTGTCCTTTGAGGAATAAGGGGCCAGATTTTGTACCTGTTCTCCTTCTTAATTTTATTTTTATCTGCCCATAGATGGAGATATCAGACCAGGTCCCGTACCTGTCCTTCTTTTTCTTGAAAACATCCTTCGTTATCTGCCATTATGGATATTACAGGTCAGACAGGTCGGGTCCAGTACCTGACCCCTCACCCTTTACTTTTTCTTTTTTACTTTACAACTATTTTGGCAACCACTCGGGGCCACACAATATGCAGTCTTTGCAAATTTGTAGTCTTTTCCTACCATTACATTCAGTTTCATATATCACTATCTCCTTATTCTTTCTTATTACACAGAAGGAATCTTACATCTGTTTGGTTTGACAGTATTATGTTATCTGCCCACCTTAGGAGATAACTGGCCTGGTCCCGTATCAGTCCCTCTTCTTAAATACCATCCTTTTAATGTTTCTGCCCACCTTGAGTGATGTAGGGCCAGATCCCGTACCCGTCCCTCTTCTTCAGTACTATACTTTTTGTTATCGGCCCACCTTGGGAGATAACAGGTCAGGTTCCGTACATGCCCTTCCTTTCTTGTGTTACTCTATGTCTCTTTTTTTTTTGTTAAGGAATAATGGGTCAGGTACAACATATCTATCCGGTTAATATATTGCTCACAAATTACTGTATGCTTTCTTCATTCTTGTATATTAGTGTGTACTAACAATTTTAAAAAAAAATTGCCAATAGACTTTCGTTTCACACATATTTAGCCCGTGCATACCCTTTTCGACAGTCTTGTAATATAAGTGCTACGATATCTTTTACAAAATACACATGGAAAACATTCAAATTTACATATTTGAAACTATGTTCGTCTAATATGTATGTTCGTCTAATACCTTGGGTCATTCTAACTCTCCTTTATCAGATCATGCCATCCAAACGCAAGGCTTCTGAAGGTGTTCAGCAAGCTGTTACGAGGGTGCAGTTCACCAGATCTCGGATGCAGACAGTTGGCTATTAGCAGCAGCATGATGACTCTGGGTCAAGGCTTCCTCTAGCGACGGTGGACCGAGCTATCATTGACAGGATAAAGCAGCAGGTGATCCAGCAAGTTACCCTAGTCATCGTCGCCCGAGTTGACAGTAAATTGGACCGCATCTTTGAGACGCTGCAGCGGACCACTCTGAGTGAACAAGCTGCCATATCCTCACATGAACCAGAGCAGGGGCCATCTACTTCATCGGCCACCCAGCCTGATGTCCAGATCCAGCATTCAGTCCAGGCATATTATGGCAGTTGCTGGCATCGTAGTGCATGTTACCTCTGCCATAACGGGACCCAATGACACCCCGCTCCCCAACAGTCACTGGCTGAGAGCATGGAACAGACTCGTCACAATAATATGCATGAAATTCCCCAAGATTGAGCACTACATGGAAGTTGTCATGAAGCTGGCCGAGCACAGAGCTCATTGGCGATACTACGATGAGCAGTTTCGATGCATGCTAGAGAGAGGTGAGGCTAAATGGGGTTCAACTCACCTTGAACTTTATTTACAGTCTGTTCTGGACAGCATGAGTGACAAGGTTGCTCTTAATGCTACCTTAGCACCATCTTCCGTCTCCAAACTGAATCCCCCAATAGGGACCTGCTTTAATCAACACAAAGGGCTGCTCTGTTCTGCTAGGCTTGCATGCAAATACAACACAATTGTTCGATTGTTTGGAAGCTCATCCCTTTGTGAAGTGCAAGTTGCCAGTTAATCAAGTTTTCAAATTATTGACTAAATATGCTCTAAAACAGCTGAAACCTGGCAATGCAGCCCTTTCGGTAGCTACAAACCCACTAAATCCCAGTGACCAACTTCAAATTCACAACGCAAATCCGCAAGGAAATTTGGTCCAGCGTAAGCAATGAGCTTCCTACTACTGTTAAAGCAGAAAGGTTTGAATATTGATTGCAAGGGTATGCCTTTTTCAAAATTAAAACTCTCAATTGAGGGATTTATGTTTAGATTTCATGTTGGGTACGAGGGTCTTCTGTAACCCATTTAAACATGAAATCTCAAATTAGTCATACAAAATCCTGAGGTGGTTCGATAATAATTCCATAAAGAACTTTCCGCTGGTACATTTGCAGGTGTTTTCAAGGGTCCCGCCCTTTTCCTCCCTCTCAAATGTCACCTCTGGGCTTATTTGAAAAGAAAACATCTGGTACTTTCTGAATGATGGTATACCTCTGCAAAAAAATGCAGTTCAATATCAAACTGTGGGAATTGCTAGAACGATTATTAAGAAACTTGGTCGGGGTTGTGTTATGGCTAAAACAGAGTTAGCTAGTGTTTTTAGAATTGTTCAGCTCTACCCCCACTCAGTACCGTATGTTCTGCATTGGGACAGCAGGTACTATTATGATAAGTGTCTTCCTATGGGCTGTTGCTCCATCCGTCACATTTTTTAATATTTAGTACTGCACTATAGTGGATTGCAACGTGCAAATTGGATATTCTCCACGTGATATATATTCTGGATAATGTTCTGCTTTTGCCTTCCAACTACAATACCTGTAAGGAGACATTTGACCAATTCCTTAATGTTTTGTGCCGATATTGATATTCCCATGACTGCGGAAAAAACTTTCCTTCTCGGTCCAGCGGGTTATAAACTGGATTAAAACAAGATGGAAGTCAGATTTCTCTTAGATAAACTACAGCTTTGTTACAGCATGCTAATACTCAGCGTTCAAAAACCCAAGACGACACTACAAAATCTCCAATCCATAATTGGCACCCTTAATTTTGCATGTGCAGTTGTTTGCCTGGCAGAGCTTTCGTGAGATGGCTGACTGATCTGACAGTAGACGTGTCAAAACCACATCATTTCACGCGCATTACAATGGAGGTTCCGGCTGATTTTCAAATGTGGTACACATTCCTGAAAGAATTAAATGGTAGATCTTTTTTCCTCCCTGATCGCTGGCTAGACTCACATGCTATTCATATATACACGGATGCGTCCAGCACAATTGGAGGTGTGCTAGGAAGAAAATGACTCTATGATATACGGAATGATGCATAGCGAGACCAAAATATCACTCTCGTAGAACTAGATCCAATTGTTCTGGCAATCAAACGTTTGGGCCCCTTAAATTGCTTACAACTGTCTTTACTTCCACAGAGACAACAAGGCTTTGGTTGATATTGTTAATAAGCAAACCTCAAAAGAAACCTGCCATTATATTCTTGGTTAGAGATCTGGTTCTTGCATGCCTTAAATACAACATACTATTTTAAGCATCTCACATCCCGGGAAATAAAAACATTCTTGCCGGCGCCCTTTATCGCGTGCAAGTGCACACATTTCGGACCTTGGCTCCCTCCATACGCGGACCCAGAACCAGTGCCAATACCAACACTTCCAAACTGAATCCATTAATTGACACACTTGATACTCTCATTGATAGCACTTTGACACCAACGTTGAAAGCATCATACAAACGCAGCTGGAATCACTATCATGCTTTCACTGTAGAATCAGCCATGGGAACTTTCATTTTTCATCTGGTAAACATGCATTATGCCCCGGCTACAATATCTTCATATATATCTGCCATTAGTTTTGGACACAAAATTAATAAGTATGCAGACCTCATAAATTTGTTTCTAATGCAGAAATTATTTATCATTGATAAGATTTGGAATCATCAGATACTTGAATTTGTTTTGCTTTAGTTTCATCTTATGTTTTTCTCATTGATTTAACTATGTGGTATACAGACACTCCTGTAATAGCAACAGTTGTTACCACAAGTGTCAGTAGAACAAATGCATCGATTGAAGCACATAGAGTACACATTTATTAAGAATTAATTTGTGTTTCTGTTTTCAGTTGTTTTGAATTTTAACGTTATGGTTTACATCTGTTTGTTTTTTTCTTGTTTAAATGTTTGTGTTTAAATGTTATTAAACTTGCACTTCATGCAGAAAAAGTGATCATGACCTAAATGATAAATATCTAATAAATTATCTTATTCGATTTGTTGTCATTTAATCTTTTAAAAATTCTGTCTGTAATTCATTTAAATTATCAACTGGAAGAAATTTACTCATCAGAGATGTCACTCCTAGTATTACGAATCTGACAATTACTTTGATCTTTCAGCTGATATAACATTTACAAATATTTGCTGTTTTCTTCATTTCATATCCATCTTTTTTTTTAATCCTTGCAGTTAAATGTTAACCAGCTATTTCCTTGTATGTTCCATTTGTTATAGTAATTTTTAATTCCTGCTTGCCTTCTTCTTCGTTTTCATTGCTATAAACTTGTTCGCTTCTGTCACTCTTATTTTCATCTTCTATAAAACCCTATTTTTATCCAAGTTGTGTTTCATGCATTTAAATAGTGTAAAATAACAAAAGTTGGTGGACAGGAATTTAAAATCTTTTTTATGATGAAGGTTTTAATGACTTTTACGTTAAAATATAATTTGATGAACAAACTGCGGATTAATTAATTAGTAATACTGTTATTGATAATTCAGCTAATGAGGAATTTCAAACTCCTCAATAGACATCTCTAAATATATTTGATGAATACACAGAACATATTAAGCATGGTTTAAATTTAGATGAAGAATAATAAAAATTAATTAAACCTCATTTACGCTTCGAGGCTGAACATAATATTACTTTGAATTAGGCAAATAAAAAATACAAATTTCTAAAAGGAATAATCAAGATAAATGTTAGCAACTAACTTAATAGCTACACAAAAAGGAGTAACTGATTTTCTAAAGTCTTTACGTTGGACAAGAAAAGGAAATATATGAAGCCAGGAAATGAAAAAAGTTCCTGAAAAAAATAGAGATGCAAACATTTAAAACAAATGAACCATTAGAGCCAACAGTTACAAACAGGCAACCAGTAATGATTCAAGATGATACAGATTTGGTAGGGTGTTGTTTCTTGAGAAATGAAAATAAGGTGATTTGTGGCCTTGTGACCTGATCTAGGACATACAGCTACTATATAACTTCAGGGCTCACTAGTTCTATGTTTTGCTCGTCAGCTTAACCCTAATACTTGCAGAAAAGATTATTTGCATTCGTCATTAACTTCCATACGGTTATAATACTTTGAGTTACAACGTTTATCATGCCTAACTCTTGAGCGATACTCACACAAGCACGTACACACACATATTATATATATATATATATATATATATATATATATATATATATATATATATATATATATATATATATATATATATATATATATGGAACCATACATTATTGAGTTTAAGTCAGGTATCACGTGCATGAACAAATTGTTTATATACCATGTTTAACTAAAACAAAGGCGCAGTCAAATTTTCATCTCGCCAACTGTCAAAAAATAAACAGAAAACAACGTGTTGCGTGGGAAAACATGCTGAAATACATTTGAAGTAAATGAGGCAAGGTTGAAAGGCGTCTTTTCAGCAGCCGGCCTGAAATTTGAGGCAGGGATAATGATATGCAGTCTGTAGCATGTTACAAAATGTTGGTTTGTTTACATAAAATCATGACTTGGTTATAAATGCATATTGCTCAGGATGCTGGATGACGATCAATTTATGTTGGCTTCGTGCCTTTATAAGAGTAAACTGCTAAAGGATGATTGTTAGTGCATTGAGTCTCTGGAAGTAAACTGTTCATTTATTCATCCATCAATCCATTCATTCAAAAATATAAACTGAAGAACTAATTTGCTTACTCAAAAAGTTACTTTTTTGATTTGAATCGTTGATGTGATCAACCTGGATTTGATTTGAGACAATTCAAATATGAAATTCAAAGTTAGTGATAATATTTAATTTTACTAAGACCACTGAGAGGCCATATATGATACTCTAAATCTGTATTCTGGTCTGCTCGCCTGGTAAATATCGCCTTCTGAAATACAGGTAGGCATGCTGCTATCAAACAAAAAACCTCACCTCGAAATAACGCTAAGTTCGATAAAAAAAATTTTTAAAAAAATATTTAAAAAATAGGTGCATTACTAATGAATAAGACAAGTCTCTAATTTTTACGATTTTAGAACACGAGAGAGAGAGTAACGATAAAAAGGGTGTAAGAATAGTTTTATATTATAAGTTGTAGATTTAAAGATCTAAGAGAGGAAACTATTTTATAATAAGAAATAAAAAGATTGACCTTTAGCATCAAGTGACAATGCAAGGAACTTATCAACCAATGGTTTGCTAAGATGATTTGATGTTAATTGTTAATGATTTGGCAACCCATATCGCAGATACCGTATGTACTCGGTTGTAAGTTGAGTCCAACTGCAAACAACATAGACCCTAATCTGCAATCGCATAATCAGCTGGGAGATCATGGTCTATGTCGTTTGTTCCACTGATTAGTCCTAACAAACTGCATAAACCCAGATCTGCCAGTGCATCATGCGACAGCAGATTTGTGTCTTTGCAGATTGCAATTGGACTCGACTGATAAGCGAATACAAACGGTACATTTGTACAAGGGTACAAGGATTGCTGTGTGCAAACGTTTCCGGGAGTTCGAAGGAATAATTTTAGTCTGAGGGTTTCCAGTTTTATAAACCCAGATCTGCCAGTGCATCATGCGACAGCAGATTTGTGTCTTTGCAGATTGCAATTGGACTCGACTGATAAGCGAATACAAACGGTACATTTGTACAAGGGTACAAGGATTGCTGTGTGCAAACGTTTCCGGGAGTTCGAAGGAATAATTTTAGTCTGAGGGTTTCCAGTTTTATAAAGTGTTCCGGCAAACGTTTGCACACAGCAAACACCGTATGATCGCTACATATTCTTACATGTACTAAGTTTTCACTTCATTAGCCACAATATTATCAGTTGATAGTAAAAGTTTCACGCAATTTCAATATGCAATCATGAAGTTATTGAACATCGAATATGTCAGATAGTGCAAACAAAAATCGACTGACAGCTATTGATAGGTGGAAATTGGGGATTTTACATTTTTATCGTAACCGGTAATCCCAGAGTGGATCACACTGTATGCACTCTTTTGATGTCTGAATGTTAGAAATGATACAAAATAGAGGTTGCAATAGACAGACACATGGGCGTCTACAATATGGAATCATACATCGAGGATTAAATTTTTTAAAATCTCACACAACTAACGCAACTTATTAAATGAATCAATAGGTTAGTGAACCGTATAAAATGTTTGGTATAAAATGTATGTACATTGTCATAAAAACCCATCGGTTTTATAGAAAACTTGATGCTGATGAATATGCATTGTAATCTGAGTTCTAGTTATTCGCCAATTGCTTCAGTCTGTCTTCTATACATAAACTCTGTTCTACAGTACGAAAACAACAATGCTTATAAAAGATGATATGATGAATTCTTGGTATTTGTAATTTTCGGAATTCATACATGCTTTCCTGTTGGCTTTACTTTTATGAGTGGTGGCGCTGGACTTTATGTTTGTGCACGAAGATAAGACTTTGGCTGAAGTAAGAACCCTTTAAAATGCAGAACTTACTCTAACTTTGTATGAGGAAATTTATTTTGAGAATTGAATACTGTCGCTAACATATAAGGATGGGAATATGGACAAAATGAATGCGTCTAGCTACAAATTAGTAGTTCACAGACATCAGTTCTGGTCAGGCCCGATATCCTGTAATACGATACACATAAACAAACTAAAAAGGGTGTGTTCTATTTAGTTTTCTAAACTTTGGTATCATGGAGGAGCATATTACTGATGATATATTTCTAATGACGTAAACATGTTTTGGCAAGCTCTGATATATGCATGTAGCTGGAACTTCGTGATGAAGAAATCTTAACATGCCATCTGTAACATGTTAAGCGTATATGATATGTTACAATTACAATTACTTGTTCTATAAATACAAAACGTCTCCCCTCTCACCGGCAAGTCATTGTATCATAAAGGGATATATATATATTTTTTTCAAGTGATATTGCATTTCAATTAATTATATGCAGTTAGTATATGCACCCTATATTTTACTTCATTTGTATTATGTATATAATTACTTTGTACGACAGTCAATCAAGAGAGGGGGTGCGTCCACATAAAAGGGTCCTAAAAACTATTGCCAGTCACAAAGACAACGATCGCTCTGTATATTCATAAATTTTTTTGACACAATCACTTTTTCTTTCAACAATGCTATTTCGGTATCCCTTCTTTATTCCATACTAGTTGATACATATTCTTATTTAAAAAAAACTGATCGAAAATCTTAGTTTCTCGCAGCAAACACCCCTGATTTGTTTTAAACTGCATTCCCAACTCCTCGCTAGCTGATACCAGTTACTTGTGATGAAATAATTTACGGTGATTATCAAATGAAATTATCAGCTTTTAAAGGTCATTACAAATAATTATATTTTGTAAAATCCAGATGGCGTTGGCGTTTGTTTTGATGACGCATGACACACTTGCTCGAGTTGTTGGCCTCGGGGATGGGAGCAAGAGTTTAATATCTCGCTATTACATTGTATTTTTTATCAGACCCTTTTCTATTATTTTTATTTTCCATTCCATTTTAAAGGACTTCTTCTAACAAGGACCGTTAACGTCCAATAACAGAGCTAAGTAGACTATTCGGCTATAATACTCCACCACTGTCTGTAGTATGTATACACTTTTAGCCTCACTTTCGATCAGCGAGATACTGCGATAACCGGTATCCGGACAATTTGGACAAGGGACAATAGGAGACAGACATTTCGGAGACGGACATTTCGGATAATGGATAATTCGGAGAGGGGACAATTAGGAGACAAAATATTATATGAATTAATTGTTTTTATAAACGTCTATGGGTTCAGTTACACGACAACATATGACTATCTGTGTGTGTGTGTGTGTGTGTGTGTGTGTGTGTGTGTGTGTATATGTGTGTGTGTTTAACTGTTACCATTGATAATGCATTTTTTAAACCTTTTCCTAATCCAGATTCTATCACTGAATAATAGTAATTGCCCTGTAATACCAACATAACCCATAGGTGATGTCTTAACGTCTACTCAATAAGACATAATCTTTTTGATGTTCAGCCGCATTCTTTCAGCAGGCACATGAAAGGACGATATGAAATGCAGCAACACAGTCAAAAACAGACTTTTACATTGCGTTATAATTACACGCCTTCTTAACAATTATTAAATAAGACCATTCTTTTATGTGCGCGCGATAGCTATTTTCATGTTATAGCTTTTTCCGAAACCATCGGCCCTCACTGGGTATTATTAGCACTTAATACGTGCTCAATGAAACGTTTTACTTTTATATATCCGCAACAGCCATCAGTCTTCAAGTTGTCGGTAGCTGAAATACATATAAGCTCTTAATTTGTTGTTTATTATTCATTATGTTGGTTTCTCAAAGAGACAGTATATAAGCTTTGCGATATTAAATCTGTATATCAAAGACAAAATATACGACATAATGTTTCTTGAATTTCTTGAATCAGAAAAGGGAAAAAGAATGTTAGTTTTTGAAGGCTGTCTTTACCATATTGACAAAATAACAGAGAGGAAGGAAATATGGCGATGTAGTAATCGTTCTTGCAAAGGCCGTTGCCACACTGCCAACGGAGAAATTATCAAGTCGCCTTCTGATCACATGCATGCTGCATCTTCAGGAGAGATAGACAAAGCGCGTGTTTGCACATCAATCAAACGACTAGCGGAAGAATCAGAAGAACATTCTCGGGTCATAGTTCAGTCAGTACTTGGAAATTTGTTTAAGGTCGCACAGGCGACTTTACCAAAAACTGAGACTATTAAACGCAATATCAGGAGATACCGTCAGCTTCCTTCAATTGACAACAATAACTTTCATCCTGAATTACGCTGCTAAAGGAACTCCAACCAAGATTAAATCCTGAAGTAATTGTTATAGACTTTAAAAGAGCAGCAATGAATGCTTTTAAGAATGCTTTCAACGTACAGATTCACATCTGCCATTTCTATTTTGGTCAATGCATTTGGCGAAAGGTCCAGGAGCTTGGGTTTGCAAGCAACTACAACAACGACGTGGATTTTGCAATGCACATTCGTATGCTTATACAACTGGCTTATGTACAGAATGAAGACAAGGTGCGTATATATGAGGAACTGATCGAGCTGCAATCATTTTCAGAGGTTGACTCTTTGCTTAGTTACTTCGAAGGCATCTTCTTTGGACACACGCGGCGTCGGAGAAGAAGAGGCGGTGCAATATTTCCTGCGGAGATATGGGATTACTTTTGAGGCGGTCAAAAATGATACACCCTGAACGAATAAGGCCATCGAAGGTTGGTACAATGCATTTGCAAGCTCCATACAAATAGCGCATCCGACCCTTCCAAGGATTGTTAAGAAACTTCAGAAAGAGCAAAATATCCACCGGATGAATGTTGAGCGGGCACTTGCAGGCGAAGTTCCTCCACTGCGAAAGAAGAAATATCGAGATTTGGATCGCCGTCTTTATTGCATTGTATTCAATTATGATACTTATAATTCCACTGATTACTTAAGTGGCTGTAGCCACAACATTAACCTAATCGCATAAATATCTGACTTATCACAGTTCACGAATTTTGAATCTGGTGTAATGATCGAGCTTGTTTTGAATTTTTTTTTAAAGCATTTTGTTTACAAAGCATAAGGTTTTGTTAAACTAAGAATTATTACATTGTGTTTGATTATTTGAATATTGTTTGCATTCAGTCATACGTTGTCGGGTAACTTAGCTCAAAATTTGTAGCTTCTTCGTACAAGATTCTTAGTTCATATGCTTTACCCATAGACCTTTTTTTTTAAATCATTAAAGCGTGTTTTTATATGTGAGTTTTATTATATCGTTTTTATTTTTAAGTAATGGACTTCGACTTTTCCATGTCTGAATTTATAACTCACGATCTTCGATTTGCCTGTCTCCGAATTGTCCGTTCTCCGAAATGTCTGTCTCAGAATTGTCTGTCTCAGAATTGTCCGTTCTCCGAATTGTCTGCCTCCGAATTGCTCTAGAACCGCGATAACCCGCATTACCTTTCTTTTTGGCGATTGTGAAACTCGTCTATTATCACCTACTTAGTTTATCACCCAATAACACCTGTAAGCATTGAATACGTTTATGAAATGGTAATGTTATTACTATAATTGTCCAAATGTCCTTAACTGTCAATGGCCGATCGTAGACGGTATCACAAACAAACGGTGATTATGCCAACACCGTGGCATTGTCTTTTAATCCCAATGTTCACTCAGGTATACGTTTGCCAAGTAAAACATTATGCTGGTTGCCAGATGTTAACGGCTGATTAACAACTTTGTCGGATACTTAATTGAATATATAATTAAGGAGATTCATTGATTATGCAAGAGATGTTTTTATTTGATGTTGTAATAAAAAAACAAGCTAGTGCTCTGCAACAGTCTGGATTTTGCAATGAGAACTATGCTTCCCAAATCTGTGATCGTAGTGAATCTGGTTCTTGCAATGCCCGCGACAAATGCAACTAGTGAGCGTTCCTTTTGTTCCCTTTAAAAAGAACTAAACCAACTTAAGACCAACAATAACACTGAAACGTCACAAGAGTCCGACGGTGCACTCGTGTTCACAAAATTGATCAAATACTGATCTTACTGCTGATGCAAACTACTTCGTATTAAAACATAAGAGAACAAAAGTTTATTGAAAATTATCATAATCAGGCCATATGGTATATGAGTCAAGAACAATCAAAGTTATATAATATAAGACGTCATAATGGTGTAAGAGAGAAGAGAAAATCAGAGAGAGAACATGGAGTATCTAAACATTATAAGTTCAAGGGGTAATTAGAGAAAAGTGAAATACTCAGTGTGATACCTGTAGAAACTAATATCAATAATTTAAATGAAAATCTTGATATATTTCAGTTATTATAAAAAAGAGTCGTGATTTTTTGAAGTGTGAAATCGGCATATATGTAGCTATCAAGGCCTTTATTCAGTTTCTAATTCATTCAAAATTTTGCTAACAATTATGCTATTTATACTATTATTTGTTTTGTATTTGTCACTAAATGTTGATATTTCAAAATATTTGTAATAATATTTCTTAATCAATTTCAGTCTAGCCTCGCAAAAAATTAAATAACAAAGGTCATGGAATTCGTTACCTAAAACATTATTCTGACATTTGGTAAATTTTCTATCTTCAGATTAAATTGTATCCTATCGACAATTTCAACAGGCAATTTATAGTGTTACGTCCTGAATTTCAAGAGAGATAAGCATATTTTTCAGGAAATTTGATTAAATATCCTTTTAACTGGATACCTGCTTTATAAATTTTAAATTTGTTTCCTTTCGACGATATTTCTAAAACAGATAAGCAATCGCGTTTGCACTGATCTAAGGGATAGTTTTAATATAGTTCCTTATTACACTAATATTATCATTTCCATGATTTAAATATAAATCATATCCTTCTACTTTTTGAAGAATTTTATTTATATGAGTTATCCATTTATAATTAAAAAGACCAGAATCAACATCTAAGCGCAGATTATTTTCCTTTCCATTGATGAGTGAGCGCCAGAAGTTCATCATGCACACAATTTTATGGATGTGCAGTGAATGCCGACCTAATTCTACGTGTAATATATAGACTTGAGTACTTCGTAGTAAATTTTTTATTTTTTTAGAAATTCAGTATGGAATTTTTCTATTAGATCCAGATTTTCATATCCCCAAATTTTACTCCCATAGGTAAGTATTGGTATAATGGTATGGTCAACTAACTGTAATTGCGGATCTACAGACATTCAACGTTTCTTATTATCTTAAATAAAAGATTAAGAACTTACGAGCTTGATCAATAACATGATTTCTTGCCTTGAAAAAGTGACTGGATTTTGAGAAGAAAACACATAGATATTTATGATGATCAAATACTCCGAAACTATAACAATCTAAAAAGAGTTTTACCTGCTTGACGTATCTTGCTCCAGAAACCATTATTTTGGTTTTGCTATAATTAATATTTAATTTCCAAACCTTGCAGTGTTGTAGAAAACAATTTAAACTCTCCTGGAGTTTTATTTCATTGTCAGCTAGTATGACAATTTCAACTGTAAAACTAAGAATTAAACCCTCAAGTAACATATTAACATAATCGCATGAAAAATTCAATTGAATTCCATCAGTTATTTTGTGCACATAAATAAAATATAAATTTTTTAAAAATATGTTAAGATTGATGCGAAAATTTTTCCTAAACATCTTATTATAGTTATTGGATGGAAATGCTATGGATTAATTTGATTTCCAGTACCTTGTCAATAAATCTTATAGTCCCCTCCAGTCAAGCATCTGGTATAATTCCTGAATCAAGTATTAAATTAGAAAGATTTTCATACAAAGGAAGCATCAGAGTTAAAGTTGTTTTTATATACTCTTTGAAAATTCCGTCTTTCGCAAGAACTTTAAAAATTTTAAGTTTCTTAACACAGTAAGTAATTTCATCACTATTAATGTGGGCATTGAGGATTTCAGCATCATCATTTATATGAAAATACACTTCACAATTTGCATCTTCCACTGGGGATGTGTTGAAGTTCTTTAAAAAAAAAAAAAAAAAAAAAAAAAAAAAAAAAAAAAAAAAAAAGAATTATACAACTCGTTAGTTTTCATGTTCAGGTTCGCATGTTTCGTTCCTGACTTGTTCTTAATCTTTCAAAAATATCTTGGTTTCATTCACATTCAAACCTAGGTCTACTACACTGCGGATAAGTAACAATTGTGCGTCGAGCTTCAAATGTTTTGTTAGTTGATGTTCTAAATATGGATGATATATACTCGATAATAAGAATTAAATCATGTTATTGACTGAAGTAATAATGTGTTGTTTAGCTACAATACATGACAATAATTCATTCAAAACTTTGGTATCTATATTTGCGCAAGGAGAGACGCATATCTCATTTGGAAAGTTCTAAATACGCATAATCAACCAAGGCTGCTATATATTATTACAGTTTTTGAAAGTGAATGAACATTGCAAACACATTGAATATCATGTGTTTCTAAACAATCATACAAATTAAAAACATAAAAATCCCCCCCCCAACAACAACAAAAAAAAAAGAGAACTAGAGCGGAGATATCTGTATCAAGTTTAAATTTGCTGCTACCACCTGAGGATACCTAAATGACGGGTCAAAATGTTTTTTTTTTTTCTTTTAAACTTATTTCAATCAAACTCTTTACATAAAAATGATAGATATAACTGTTTTATAATTTCATGAAAACGTCGATGCTCTGGAATGCTTTATTTTTTATTTTTCACGAAATTAAGAAAACATTTCCAGCCGAGAGCATGCTACATGCCCCTCGCTTTGTGAGTTCGCCGCTCCTTATGCCAGCGAATAGCTGTACCACTTTAAACATGCCAGCGACGGGCCTGATATCGAATAGCTGTACCACTTTAAACATGCCAGCGACGGGCCTGATATCCAATGGCTGTACCACTTTAAACATGCCAGCGACGGGCCTGATAAGAGTCTCCATACAGTGGATGAGTGCTTCTCAACTATGATTAGATTTATATCTCCCAAAAGGAGTCTTATAACCATTTTGTATAGCCATTTCTTATATTTATGTGAATTTAGGGTTTTTCTAGGGTTTAGTGGATTTTAAATTTGGAACAAACCCGGAATTTAAGTACCGACGAAAATGCCACTTTTCGCAAAACCACCAAAATTTATATCGACGAAAATAAATTAATTTTGAATATCCGCGGGTACTCTTAACGTCAGATTGTGTTTCTATGAAGCACATATATTCATAATTTTTTGACTCAATGTATAGTCTGATCAGACAATAATTTTTCGAATTGTTGAAGTACACCATATGATAAGTGTTACTGATACAAAAAGTGCTAATTCAAATAGAGAAATGGAAGATTTATTGGAACATTATCTTTTCCTAATATCTTCTCGCACAAATTCTTATTTTATACATTATATTGAAAAAACGTTCCTATATCAAAATGTTCAGCTCCTTTAGAGAATCCGGTCAAAACGTAGATTAAGTAAATGAGACGCAAAACTAATTCAAAAGTGTTGTGTGGCGTATCTATATATATGTGCGTTTGTGTGTGTGCAGAGTTTGTATTTATTGTGTACAGTAGCTACCATACGGAGTCCACGGTGTGTATGGATCTCGCGGGGGAGTCTTCTGGATAAATCTAGCTTTATGGAAAATCCGCCAAAGTACACCTGCGGCAGTTTTCCAATGATTAACCATTTTACTTGTCGGCTCAAAAACAACCTAACACCTGATACAGTTATCAGATTTTTGCACATGCAATTTTACCAGGTGATCGCATTGTGCCTGGAAAACGAGTCTGGGTGTAGAATCTGGTGAAACGTATTGATACCTGTTTTATTACATACGTTCTTTAGATCTCCAGGTGAGGCCGCTTGATCATGATCACCTATCCAGAACAAAGGTATGTGATTACTACAAATCACTGGTTCTAATTAAAACGGACACTGCTATCTTAAAACAGACATGGCTGTTTATAACAGTGCATAGAAACACATACACTTATTTGATCTCAAACTACAGTCTTTTAACCATCATAAAACCAAATTCCGAGAGAACGTATCTCCAGTCATACCCATAGCCGAGGGCAAATAGGAAGCTTAATACAGACGCGGATTGGCTGGTGATCACTAGGGCTCGAGATCTACCTCAGAAACTAAGTCAGATTTTCAGTAAAGAGGTCATTAACGTTCCTTCAAGCTCGTAACTGAAAATGTTTTACAGTATACATAAAAAAGTACTTCAATATCTGACTCTTGAATCATACACAGCGATTGGAAGAGTCCCGACTGATAGTAATGTGTTGTAGAAAAATGATGCCCTTCGTCACAAAAATCCTTCCGTAAGAATTCCATTGAAAAACGTTTAGACTTTCATTTCCTTCCGTAACTATTTTTTTCCTTGTTGTTGATAGTAAAAAGACTCAGAGAAAATACTCAAGCTTGTCCTCCATGTATATTTTATATGTGTGTGTGTATGTGTGTCTGTATGCCTGAATTTGTGTGATTGGTGAAACTCATTCCATAGCTACATAGAGCTTACTAAGTGAAGGAAAAGGTCACGTCAAAGAACTTCCCATGTTCGTAAACTTTACCCTGGTGAAATTTAATAACCAGTAGAACCAGCTAAGTTGGATTTTCCTGTGATTATGCGTTGTGTGTTCAAAATATCAAGGGAACAGTTAGCCGATACTGGCCATGCTCTTGAAGAAAAAAAATACTAAAATTTAAAAAAAAAAAAAAAAAAAAAAAAAAAAAATACAAACATTCGCAAGATTTCCAGGAGGAAATTCACTCTACAAAAATAATCGCTTCTTTTGACATGTGAGCTTTTCCTGTTGTTCAAAACCAATATGACTCAGAGAAAATACAACAGGTTGTGTTTGCATGTGCCTATACGTGTATGTTTGTGTACGTGGTGAGTTTGAACAACAATACAAGGAATATGTACCATGAATATTTGAGCATGAGAAGAATTTGGTAAAGTCTACCAAGAAAGGAATAAGTATAGCTGCCGCCAAATTTTAAACACATGGTCTCTTGCAGCAAGTCATGGGCATATTAAAGAAGAAAAAAAAAAAAACAAAAAAAAAAAAACAACACATTTCAAACACATGGTCTTACGCAGCAAAGTCATGGGCATATTAAAGGAGAAAAAGCACAGAGCAGCTGGGCTCACAGTGTAGCAACGCTATTCTTCATCCGGAAATTGCAAGGTCTGAACGGAAAATATCTTTATGAGATGAAGGTTCGCAAGAGAATCTCATATCCAATATAATGTCAAGCAAATGATCATATAATATTTATATTTGCATCACGTTTCAAAGCTTTGGATATGTAGCTGTCTACATGCATTACGCATTAAGCACTCAGAAATGTTTAGGAATAATTCAGCTTGGATGACTTCATGATGAAATTACCAACATCTGCAAATAGAATATATAATTTAGTTTCAACTGAAGCTCCCTTTTTACAAGGGAATTGCAAAATTGTTGTCACAGGTAAACGAGGCCGTCAAATATCCAAATGCATTAACAGGTTTTTTATTGATAGATCTAATGTGTAAATAAATATTTAATCTCTTTGTACAATGTGCAACTTCAAAATATCAATGTGTTTCCAGTACAAAATTCAACAAATCTGCGACCCAATAAAGCATAGTACAGGCTAGAAACAGAGGCATGCATTTGCAACTTTCGGTAAATATATACAGTACATTTCTACACCGTGAGGCTAGGAAGTAATTCGCTGTACATAACTTGGACTAATAAAAAAGTGCAGCTGGGCAGGTTGTCAGAATCACCAGGATAATCTTTCAGGTGATAATATAATTTCCCACCCGCACGAATACGACCACGGTTTGATAGCGAGGCTAAAGCTTAATCAAAGGAGTCTACCAAAATGTACTTGGGTGCGTATAGAGCTCCCTCATCCTAGAGTTGACGTGTGAAACTTATCATCACATACAAAACTTGATGACATGCAGAGCCATTCATTTTCTTCTCACTATCATTCAGGTTTGCAAATTAGAGGTACACGGAATATTAATCTTAATATATAAAATATTGTAAATATGCACATACCCAAACCTACAAAATATACTCTTTCATATGACATTTGACTTCACCATCCAATTGTGGTTGAATAGTATACACACATGAAGCTTCTGTTCGATATTTAAACTTTAAAACCCTCTGTAGCTAGGTAATTAGCTTATGTATGGAATCTGTCGGAACGCCATGAATACCTCGGGTCCCTTACTCGTCAAAGCAGAAGGATGTGCTCGCTGTCACACGCACTTCTTTAGCAGCAAATATTTCGCCTCATTGCTGCGTAAAGCCAACACTAAGAATGCTGTTCATTCTTTTCAGAAAGGATTTACATCAACAGATCCCTAGTGAGCACATATCCATTCACTTTATAATTGCGCACTTGAGCAATATAAAGCGTGTTGAAGATCGACTGTTGATGACATCTGAAACTTTGTTAAGTTCAGACCACTATCTGTGATATGTTCTAAAAATATAATACTCTTCTAAAAAAAATAATATGTCCCTACCACGTCACGCATGCAAACAAAACCATAAAGGCGCATTGTATGATGGGATTGAATTGGGGGTGGGGGTGGTAAACCACGCCATTGTAATTCAATCAAAGCGCTAAATGATAATACAGAGTTTGCGGTATTAAAAAGCTGAAATGAAGTGACCAACATCTGATTTGGTATTGCTAATACCGTTAAACAAACGCGAAGAGACAGCTTGGTAAACCAATATTATTGTACACCTGCCGAATAAACTTGTAAAAGATAATACTTAAGATTTTACTTGGTAGTACTTGCAGATATTGTTATAATTTACCCTGTTCAAAAGTAATACTTTCTAAAACAAACTTCATTCACTTTATTTTAAGTAGAGAGAAAAACGGAAAATATTAAAGTCCGACTTCGTAAAGACAAAATACTAGGTCAATTAAACAGTGTATAGCAAGTTTTATTAAATAAGACGAGTCCATTCAGATAAATGTATTGAATACGTATCTCGAACAGTAATCAAGATTAGCTTGAATATAACACTCATTTACATACATCAGTAAAGCTGGGGCATTGTTGCGAACACACATTGTTGCCAGCCTCTCCCCCACTCCACAACTCCCTCCGTGTTCATTTTGACGCCATTACGCAGTTGGATACTGTGTACAGAGGCATGAAAGAACAAGTTAAAGAACAGTACACTAGCGAGCAAGCAAGCTAATGAGAACTGGATAAGAAGATTTTATCCAAAACATTTTGATTATTCTTGCATCATCTGTGTTAAATAAGTAATTGAATTCGACGACATTTTGGTCTTGAAGATTCTTGATGTGTAGCATTTTTATATCATCTAGTTTTTTTAAAGATGTTTAAGGAATTTACATTAAAAAAAACGATATCCATCACCTGCTTGGTTTTACATCACATTAAAACACATCTTGTTTGTGTTAAATAAATAACTGAATTTGGCAACATTTGGATAAGACAAGTTCTGTAAAACAGCATGTTTAATGAAACGTTGTGGACAAAAGTGATGAATAGTGTTTCTATACTAAACGAGTAGCTATCAGTATACATGCGCATACATGCGCAACGTCTCACTTTATAGTAAATTGCTCTTCCGGGTTGTGATGGCGGACTAATACAAACTTTTGGTGTGCATTTGTTACGGAATTATGCATCATTTCTTTAAATAATGGTATAGTTTTATTAGTTTATGACTTGTGTATAATAGCCTAATAGGTGTCGTTTTGCAGAGTGCACATATACGGTAAAATCAATATTGTCGGTTGAAGCACGAGTCATATCACGTGATTCAGCGGGTGAGGTTGTCCTTTTGACCTACATTAAATGTTCTGACCGAGATTTCTTAATTACAGAGAGTGATTCATTTTCTGTTGACTAGAAGTAGAATAAGTTCGTAAATACCGAGATGTTGATTTAAGACGGAATTAAGAAATGGATTTTATTTGTATTTCAATGACGCAGATTAAGAAACTATATTAAAGGATGTAATCGGAGCGTTCGTCATTCTTGATAGTACGTTCAGCCTGAGAGGTCATAAACGAGATTGGTTCATTTTGTGTGTGGTATTCTGCTTCAGAGATTATTATACAGTAAATTCTGGATTTAGTACTGCTACTTCAAATTTAAGTATTATTCATCTCCGTTGGAATTATCGGAAACGTTTCTAGAACTTGTGTGATATTCCATATTCACAAGGATTACTTGGAATTAATAATATTTGAATATAACTGATTCTTAGTAGCACTCCAGCACATTGGAGGTGTCATTCGGAATACTCTTCATTCGGAATAATTTGGATTAACTTCCGGATCAGTGAACTTAGAACAATTTAGGACTTTTAAGGATATTCTATACTATAGGTTATTTTTAATTCTTTCACTTTGATTGTTTGTTGAAATATTTTAATATTTTCGGAAATTAAATATTTGTATTTTAAATCTTGAAAGCTTGCTTGAGTCTTCTCTTGTGTTGCATTACCCCTAGTAGTAACAGCATCCTTCTGTTATTTGTGATCATACCCGGTAAAAGTCTTCTGATATTTTGCTATGTGAACCAATATGTTAGACATTAAAAAGGAAGATAGACAGAAATACGTGAATCTAGAAAACCCATAGTCTGTGGACGATCTACCTCCAAAACGTCACCACCAATCCACATAAAATTGCAAAAAATGCAAATCTGAATCAACCCACCTATCTCTTTCCGAGCCAAAGGCAAGAATAGTATTCTTTATAATTTCCCAAATCATTGACCGTATACTACTATGAGTATATGGGATTTCGAGACCAACTGGACAGTTCTCAACTTCTAAACGAAGTGCAGGTGAACCCTTAAAATTAATGATTGAAATTAAAATTACCTCTGAAAGAGACAACACCCTGCTATATAAACTCACATTCTTTGTTAAAACTGGTATTGTACAAGTCTAAAGAAATCTCTTCCAGACGTTTGTTGACAGGGATTGCCCATGCCCTCGTGCAAATTATATCATCTCAAATAGAAACGGTTGGTGCAAACCCAGAAACCTCAGACGATGATGATTTAGAGGAAACCATCAATCAGACAGAGGAAACAAATATTAAGACATGTTGTTCCACACATAGAAATGTTGAATGAGATAACTTCTATGTACATCAGAGAACTTCCAAACTCAATCAATTACAGCTGCATGTCCGTGTGCATTTGTTACATATCAGATGGAAACCAACAGTCCAAACATTATCAAGTACAAGGAAAAAGTCTCAGATAACTAAAAAGCTCCATAAACATTTCTAACAGCAAACAGTGCAGTATCAAAGTTGACAATGATAATCTACAGCGTAGACCAAAGGTACTTGAAAAGAAAAACCATGACCTTATGGAGAAATTACAATTAATTTAAAATACAACGGAGAAAGCTTGCTACGAATTCCTTTTTAAAACAGAGCACAACGCACATAAAACAAATAAAATCAAGCATGAACAAATTGGCGGAAGCATCAAGAAAAGAAGTAGAAACATTAAAAGACCGATTGGCAAGCAAGAGCAGTGAAATCGCTCAATCGAGCAAAAATGTATGTCACTTAGAAAATGATTATATGAGAAAGACGACGAAATATTCTCTATTAAAATGCAATTCAGCCGTGACATTGTTCTGAAGAAAAAAAAAAAAAAAAAAAAAAAAAAACACCACCACCACTAACAACAACAACAACAATAAAAAAAAATTAAAAAATGCTTCCTTATATATGCATTCCAACCCACAAAAGATACTGAGTAAAGAATTCATTATGTTACTATAATTGGTACTTCCAGTATAAAAGACATCATACCAGTAAAACCATCCACAAAATGCAACAGGAGAAAAGTTATAGCATACACTCTGAAAAATTCCAGACGGGAAATCAGTAGAATATCAGAAGAACCTAATGTCACTGTTCTACATCCACTTGCTAATGGTCCAATGATAAATCCGTAGAACAATTTTTTACCAACACATTACTTGATATTGCAAACTCGGCCAGTGCAAAATTCTTAAAGACTAAATTCATAGCATGAATCACATCCCGTACTTAGAGTAAGTCTCTAAATACAAAAGTACAGTATATCAACCGATTAATGAACGAGAAAGGCGAAGACAATGAAATATTTATCTTCATTGACAATAGTAACCTATCAATATGTGGAAAATCAATATATAGACTCTTGAGATCAGATGGATACAGCTTGTAAGAAGATGGAACTGTATTGTTAGCATCCAGTATCCGAAGGGAAAAAGACTCTGCTCTCAGCTTATATAGTAGAAACAGTGCTTCACACTCAGTTAGTGGGAGGTATGTGCAAAATCCCAACAATCGAAGTCACATAAGCGGACAGAGAAGCGATTCAACACTTCTCTTCATATGCAAGGAACAACTACTATTCTTCTCAAAGAAGGAACCAATTGACTTATCTACATGGTTAAATCTAACACATTACCCAAAGGAACCAATTGGCTTATCTGCATGGTTAAATATAACACATTACCCAAAGTTCATCTGCATGTACGTGAAATAAAGGTGGTCTCATTTCTAAAGAGTTTTAAAAAAACTACCGATACTACTTTTTTTTTACCCCCCCCCCCTTCTCCAAAACAAAAACACAACATATCCCCCCAAAACAATACTAGCAGTAACACATGTTGGCTATGACAATAATGTAGAATGTGATAATTTGACATATTTTACTATACGACGCCCTAAAACAGGGAAAGGACTCTATTTTCTTGGTCTGTGTATTCTTAATAAAAAAAAGGAATTAAGATTTTGACTAACACTCACACAGAATAACAATGGTTACAACTTAATAAGGATATTTTAAAACTTCTCTGGAGATATTTTCTTATGTCTATATTACATTGTTCCTGGAAACTCAAACTCAAGTTATAATAGTGAACTCGATCAAAATATCAATATTGTATTCTGAAATATGTAAATGATCAGTATGGTTGAGCAGGTGATATTTTTTTTGGAGATTTCAATGCACACACTAGCAATGAGCCAAATTTTGTTCATGTTGCTTATGACCATAGACATGGAAATAATCAGTGCAACCTCGACATTTCTATAATCAATAGAAAAAAGTTTTCTATAATACAATGCACTGTAGAGGAAAATATTTACTTTAATTTTGTGTTGGTAGCCACATATGAATTGAATTATTAATGGTATAATGTTTGGAGACCAACTTGGTATATGCACTTGTTGTCCTCTACATAGAAGTAGTGTTAACGGCTATGTAATTATATCCGAAAGTTTGTTGAAACATATTGTATACATGTCAATGTCAATTTCTGATTTTTAAACTTCATTATCTGATTGCCATTGTATGCTATCTTTCAGATTACTAACAACAATTGACAGGGACAATGACTCATTTAATTTAACTGGAATGAACTGGATGCAATATGATACCAGCAGGCGTTCAGTCATCCAAAAATCTAGGCTGAAATAGCAGCTAATTGTGGACTCTCAGATGAATCTCAATAATAATGGCTCTGAGCGTGTTATATTATCTTTAAAGCCTAAGGATAGAAAAAATGTGAGCAAGACAAAAATACAAAATGGTTTGACACAGAGACTTAGTTATCAAAAAGAAACATGAACTGTGTAGGGCGAAACTGTTGTCTATTTACACATTTGATCCAAATATCAGATGTAACTTTTATAGAGCACACAGGAAATATATTAAGCTCAGACAGCGGTAAAACGTTCAAATGCCATATATTAAATCAGCTGTATGATTTACAAACTACCAGTCTTAAAGCTTATTGGAAACAAGTTGATTCCTTGAAGGAACAAGAGGATGAAACACCTGAAAAACAAATAGATCCACAAAGATCGTATCAATACTTTGCTTACTTATATAATATTCCAGTATCAATACTTTGCTTACTTATATAATATTCCAGACTATCATAAATAAAGAATAGATGAAGTTGAAACCAAAACTTAAAAATTATTGAAGCAAAATTCGTTTGGTATTTTAGACTATACAATCACAAATGACAAATAAATTAAAATAATAATAACTCTCCAGGCATTGATTGTATTACAAATTAAATATGAAAAGTGAATAAAACTGCTCTTAGTAACAGTATGAACAAACTCTTCAATGTAGTATTCACAACCAGCATATATATATTTGAAAGTCACTTCAGTGTTACATAACCCCAATTTAAAAACCAGGCGATCCAAAAATAACCCCAACATTACAGAGGCATAGCTGTAACCGCAATATAGGCAAACTATTCAACACTACTCTGAACGACAGACTAGATGCTTACCTTAGAGATGATAAAGCTATTCATCCTACTCAAATTAGTTTCTTTCAAAAGTCGCGTACTTCAGACCATGTTTGTTCTCAAATGTTTAATTGACAAACATCTTAGTACTGGTATTCGAAAATGATATGCGTGTTTCTTTGATTATAGCCCAGCATTTGAGACAGTTATTCACTTTGGAATCAAACTTAAACTATTTCAATGCGGAATTAATGAATATAATTACAGAATTCTAAATAATATATACTCTAATAACCTCTCGATGATTAAAATTGGTTATACACTTAATAGACACTTTTCATCTAAATTTGGAGTCCGTCAAGGTGATTTACTTAGCCCCAATTTATTCAAATTGTTTCTGAATGATTTACATGACTGTTTGAACTACAACAAGCTGGTTAGCATACTTATTACCCTAGTTAATTGTCTACTTTATGCTCATGATGTACTAGTTGACCTACAAGCGTGATTTGAAGCACATTAGGTACACTGTTAAAAAATGGTGCTTAAGTAGCCACATTGATAAAACTAAAATAATAATATCCAATAATAATGGTAAATTGTTACAGGAAGAAATTACACTAAATGGCCACTACATGTGCTAAAATTTATCAATAATTAATTGTAATCTTATCAGCGTATGGGAAATTCCAAAACGGAAAAAACAATCCTTTATTGAAATTGTCATTCAAAATATGCAGAGATAACATCACCAGCAAACCCATCAGTTTGTGATATACAGCATCTGTTTGAAAACATGTTAAAACTTATTCTGCTGCATAGCAGTAAGATATGGAAAACATTTATTATACAGTCAACAAAATATATAACATCTGAAGCTGCAGATATGAGCAGTATTTATGATGTCTGGGAAGTCAATATATTACACACAAAAGTTTTTAAATACACCATTGCAGTAAATTAGTACTGCTCAAGTATTTTTGTATTATCTGAGCTTGGGTACTTCCTAGTGCACTTTAACATAATACGTTCTATTGTTCTATTTTCTTCTATCGGAATAGACTTTAACATGACCCCTCTGGTTTACCCAAATCCGCTTGCCATACAATTGTTCACGGTATGATTCAGTGAAACGTCTTAGCAAGAAACTTAAAGTTAACCTGGAGAAATTGAAGTCTGTCAGTGTCAACAAATCTCATTCGACAATTTTTAAGGCTCTTCAAGAAGACTATCTAAATTTTTGGAACAAATATAAGAAAAAGATTGAAATTCCAGATAAATTAGTACTTTTTTTTAAATTTTAAAATACTTGTAAACGTGTAAACTTACATATCATTACCCCCATATCATACAAGAAATATTATCACAAAATTATTTGTTAGTGTGCACCATTTAAGAACTGAAAGTGGTAGCTATGAGAAAATAAATGATGAACATAGTCATTTTGTTCAGCTAGAACGAACAAAAAGAACATGTAACTATTTGTACATTGCAGAAAGTAGAAGATGAGATATATAGAAGAAAGAACTAATTTTTTCAATTAAGTTTTGATGACCTTTCCAAATTTACTTGGTTAATGGCAGATGAGACCACAGACATTCTGCTCAGTTTCTCAGTGTTTACTGAAAAGTGTATGAAAAAGGGAGATAAAAAGCTAACAGAAATCTGAACGAGATCAGACACGCACACACACACACACACACACACACACACACATACAGAACAATTATCTAATCATTTATTTTCAGATTGTTGCATGTTCTAATCATTACAAGTCAAACTTAATAATGGGTGTCTTTTTGTTTTAAAACTAAGTGAATGCATGCATTTGAGTGCTAGTGATTATGACATTTTTCAGTGAATGCATGCATTTGAGTGCTAGTGATTAAGACATTTTTCAGTGAATGCATGCATTTGAGTGCTAGTGATTAAGACATTTTTCAGTGAATGCATGCATTTGAGTGCTAGTGATTAAGACATTTTTCAGTGAATGCATGCATTTGAGTGCTAGTTATTAAGATATTTTTCAGTGAATGCTTTGAGCGCTAGTGATTAACATTTTTCACCTCCTTGTGGTTACATTGCCCAAGAGGAACGTTATTTTTTGTTTTGTTTGTTCTCAATACGGCGTCTGCTTGAGATCGCCACACTTATCGTAGCAAAGGCTTCAGCCTCTTACAACGCAAGGTAAAATTACGCAGCAGCCTCTTGAAGCTATTTATAACATTATATCATTCAGGAGTATATCAAAGTTATCTGCATATAATTGGTGGTTGACAGCAAATAAAATATTTCAACACACGTTGCCGCTTGTCTGTTGATAGCTCATATCAAGGATTATTTACCTCCTATATACCAGAATTTTCGTAAAGCTGATGAATTTATATCTTAGAGTGGGGGTAAATAATTTACATTCACTTGGTTTTCTATGACCAATAATATTTAATTTGAATTATCATTACCAGTTATTTATGGTACTTTTAAAATCCCATCAAAAATTAGGAAAGTTTAAAAATCTTGACGGTTGATATTTGTACTATATAAAGTATACCGTCTCTAAATTCCACGTTTATTAACAACACACAAAACGTGCAAAATTCAAACTTTCGATTCATCTGAAAATTAAATTTCAGTTCATATTATTGCATGAATAATAATGATTTTAGCAAATTCACGTACGCCTGGTATATTTGTGCTTATTTTCGCAAATCGATTTCTGGCCACGGCAGGTTTATAAAGTTACTTAATATACTCAGAAAATTTGCAACGAGTACAAAATTAAGTAAGAACTACGATTGATTGATTCTTAACACCAATATAAATATAACGTAGTCTGCAAATGTCAGTTCTTTACGCACCATGTCACTACCCATAACCGTGCCGCAAGAAATGCAAATGCTGAAAAGATGTGATATATCGGAAAGGAGTCTGCTGCGTTTAAGAAAAAGAAACATATAAAACCATGTTCTAAGATCATTTAGTATTAGAGTTGCAAATGCTTGTTCTCTATAGTCAAAGTTAGGAAGTCACCATGTTGCTGTAACTAGAAATGATGTCATTTACCCATAACACACCTTGTGTGCACCGCTACGGACAGGCGAAAAACCATCGAAGTGTAAACAATAGTGAATATATGGATACATTAATCTTTTTATCCATATATTGTTCTCTTTATCATTAATTTTGTTTTATACCAATCGGACAATATTAGGAAGCCCTCGCGGACTAGTTTTTAGTAAAAAGTAATTATGCGTTGCGTGGCATTTTCTTAATTAGTACCAGTCCTATTTTCTTTTCTTTTATCCATTCAACAAATCTTTAAAATGTTGTTCTTTAACAAGAAATAGTGAGGGAGGTTACCGTTGAGATCAGACATATGACAAAAAGCAAGCTCTTTGAAAGATTTTCAGACGCTTGATTGAACTAAAGTACGTCCGTGGGCAATATCTCTCCTCGTAAGAGCACGTTCTTAATGGGTTTTTGGTATTTAAGGGAGTAAAAAAGTTTCCCGAGAATAAGAATTGATACTTAAGTCAATTTTGGTAATGTGTCTGTACTCAACTTCTCCATCATGTGAGATAACTTGTTCGTATAGGTATTTATCTTGTTTCAGTCAATAAACATAAGTTTCGGGAATTGAACCACTATGGGTAGTGTTGGATGCAAATAAGTAATTTGACATTTAGATGATCGCCTTATGTATGTAAGGTTTATGTTTATGTTTGCGTCACTTTCTGTTTTATGATCTTTGTATAAAGACCGCATGAATAGGATTACATTCAGAACTCAATATCGGATATACGTTGTTTACTTTTCGTTTGATGCCATTTATTTGGTATGTGTGGTAGAAGTTACGAGCAGTAGTTACGATTAGGGAACAACCCCTAAATGTACATAGAACGGGATTCGGGAGAGTTCACGCCCTTTGCAGGATCAAACTTTTCAAGTCCCTTGTATACAACTATCGAGTCATACGGTTGCAAGATGGTATTTTCAACGATGAACTAGTAGTGACTAACGCTATAGTATTGATAAATATGATCACAAACACACGAGTGCATGAACAGGAAATACAATTCTTGGGTTTTCTTCCATACGTTAACGATACAATTTACTATTTAATATCTAGACCAGTGACTTGCTTTCATACCATCTCATGATATACTGTAATGCATTTGGTGCCAATAGAAATAAAGGTATATAAAACACACTCACCTGGAAAAGATACTTAATCCAATTTCCTTCCACAAAATTTCACGATAAATGGAAATACGTATTGCAACACACACGTGTTTTACCGTATCCAACAGTAAGTAGACTATCAACGTGTAGAATCCATTTATCAGGAAGGGAATTCACTGTAACGTTAGCAGGAGCAAACTTTTTTTCGCTCTCTCTCTTTCCCCCACAAATATATATATCTATCACTATTGTTAAATCCCTGTTAGCTTCTTAACGTCATGCTAAACTTTACTCCCTTTATACGCAAGATTGATAAGTGAGGACAGCATTACATGACGGTTCCATCAGAACCGCTGGAATAGTCACTTTTGTTCGGTCGATTTTATCTTGAAATGCGCTCACTCGTAAACTATCTTCATTGCCTACATCGTTAAGCCATTTCATTTCCCAGTCGATTTGCGTGGCTCTCGCTACATTCTTAAAAATCGCACTAGCATCGAATACTATTCGCAGACTGGGCTTATTCCACTGATAGACAAAAGAGAGATCAATGGAGCCATTTATGCATACACACATACACACATACATACATACATACATACATACATACATACATACATACATACATACATACATACATACATACATACATACATACATACATACATACATACATACATACATACATACATACATGTAAAACGTAACATTCAATGTATACTAAACTTAATAATTTATAGTATTAAAAACATGGAATTATTTACAAGGCCTTTACGCCAGTTTTGTTCAACATCTGTCTAGTATTTACAAAAAGTCTAAGTTTATTTTTAACGGGTGTATTTTTGTCAGTTCTAATGGGTCGTAGTAATTTAAAGTGATTATTTTCCAGCATAGGTTACATTTAGAATAGCACCCGTCCCATACAATCCAAACGTTCTTTAACAAAAAAAACAAAACAAAAAACAAAAGATGCCGTTACATTGGAATACAAAGTATTCATATTCTTACGAACTCTGCCCATAGTTATAGTAAATTAGGAAAGAATTATCATATCAATTCAGAACGTTTCTCATCAATCTTCCAAATCTTTCCAATAGAATCGTTGACACTGTTTTATCATTTCTTGAATAAATAGCATCGTGTTATCTACAGTGTACTAAATTTATTATTGCCTTGTCCTCCTAGACATGTCCTCCAAGAGAGCGGTCCGAATTATTCTCTTCGTCGGAAATCCACGAGAAAACATGAGATATCAGACATCTACAAGAGAACACGAAACATTAGACATATTCCAGTGAACACCAAACATCAGTAATTCCCTTCAGAACACTAGTCGTTATATATTTACAAGAGAACACTAAACGCTGGGCATCCAATAGAGAATACTAAATATTAGACATCGCCCGAGAACACTTAACACTAACTTCCGCCAGGGAACAATAAAAGCAAGACATTCACTAGAAAATACTAAACATCACAGTTATACCAGACAAAATTAAACACCAGACATCCACACGAAACATTAAACACTAGACCTGCGCCAGAAAACGCTAAACGCCAGACATCCTCTAGAGAACACTAAATATCAGACATACGCTGTCGAACACAAAACGCAAGACATCCCCAGAAACCATTAAAACGCCAGATATCAAATAGAGAAGACAAGATATCAGAAAACAATAAATTAAAGCCATCCACTAAATAGCACATTCGCTACGAACAAAAAATATCACACAGTCTTTATGATACACTAGACATCGACCAGATAACGCTAAGCATCGGTCATCCACTGATGAACACCGAACACTAGACATGTATTAGAGGACAATATCGGTAAACGTCACGCATCCTCTAGAAAACATAAAACACCAGGCGGTCACTAGGGAATACCTAGAGAATACATCATTTTGAGATCACTAAAGAAAACAGATCGAACTAGATTTGGCTATATAGGAATAGCCCATATAATGGACCTCTGCATAACAATAGTGCCATTATTTTTTTCAGCGACTCTCGATGGCTGACTGAGACTTATTTTCCTAAAACGACTAACTGTTCTGGATGGCTTCACCCACCAAACAGTGCTAAAAAAAGGTCGTAAAGGGAGCAAAAGATTTATATTCTTTGAACGGATATCTTATCAACATTTGTTTCCAAATAAATGAACAAAATAATGATGATATTTGGATGGTTCTGTCCACCGCACCGTACCCACCCCCACCCCCACCCCAAACAAAAATCACAGAAGGGAAACAATTTCCAGAGGAGTCGGCATGGTAAAAGTAACGAAGGGGGTGGGGAACATATTAGAAAATATTTTGTTAAAGCATTTTCTTCATTTATCTATCACTGAATTTATGCATTATTGAAACTTATTTAAATGTAAGTTTTTAAATATTTTTCTAGATATTTCTTTGATGCATCCCTCATCCATGCAATTGGCTTAAAACAAATATGTATGTATGTATATATGCGCTAAAAAGCTGCTGATAAAGATGTACTTAATGTTAGCCCAACTAGTCTCGCAGTTTTTGATTCATTGCCATGAAACTTGGGAAAATAATTCGGTCGTCGCCTGAAGATGTGCATATCGACAAATCACTGTATTCTTGCAATTTGTATTAGAGTTATTGCCCTTTTTGTCTTTGTAGCTTAATGCAGTGTATGACACAATCTCGTTAGCACAACTGATCCCGCAGTTTTTGCTGGATTCCCATGAAACTTTGTAAAGACTGTGGTCATCATCTGTAGATGCGCACATAGACAAAAACTTTGCTGCTGCAGTTATTGCAAGAATTATTGCCCTTTTAGTCTTGTAGCTTAATGAAGTGTATGACGTAATCTCGGTTGTGCAATTAGTCCCGCAGTTTTTGGGAAAATATTATGGTCATCATCTAAAGATATGCATATAGAAAAGTCACTTTGTTCCCGCAATTTTTGTTGGAGTTATTGCCCTTACAGTCTTGTAGCTTAATGAAGTGCATGATACAATCTCGTTAGCTCAACTTGTACCGCAGTTTGTCATGCATTTTTTTTTTATGTATCGCTTTGAAACTTGGTACATATTATGGTTCATCATCTAAAGATACACATATTGAAAAATATTTTTGCTCCCGTTATTTTTGTAAGAATTGTTGTCCTTTTTTACCTTTTGCAGTGTATGACAGAATTTTGTGAATGCAACTAATCTTGTATTTTTTAATGGATTGACGTTAAGCTTAGTGAATATTATGGTTATCATCAAAAGATATGCATGTTGACAAATAATTGTACTCACACTATTTTAAGAAGAGTTATTGCCCTTTTTTCTACTATACATTCATCTCCATCATGTGTAGGGCGGGAGAGGGGGGAGGGGGTATATTTACGTGAGCAAATTGCTCACCATTCCTCTATTTTTACATTGTATTTTCTAAAACAATGGACATATACGGGTATCACTTTAATTTTGTGCATACACACACACAATATCATTTATGCTATGAAAGATTACCTCAAGAAATCCAAGAAAAAGTTTACGATTCTGCTGGACTATATTGAAAATACTGTCTCATCTGTACTATCTATCTGTTATGTATATGTCTAAACTTCTCGATTCCAAAACTTAGAAACCCTATTTCACACCTTTTATTGGCTGGTTCCTGCAATAAGCATCGATATACGTGTTGTAAGCAACATTACACTGCCAGTTCTCAGGGTGATTTGAGGTAGACATTGATTTGATACGCAAGGGTAACACTTTTCAAATGCATAGTTGCTTAAAGACTATGTCAAACATAACCAATTTTAGAAGATATAATTTTGTGACGTCATATTTTTACATGATTCCAGAAGACGCTTGAAAAATAGCGTGTTGATACCTCAGATTGTTCTCAGTGGTTTGTCGAATAGTGCTGATAAATTTATAATAAAGTATTTAATTTGTCTAGACTCAAACAGATTATTGTTAGATATCTGGATTGTTAATTTATACCACAATAATAAGGCTCCTGGAGACCTAAATTGTATGTGGAAGGGAAGACATTTACTCTATTTGTAGATTTGTCATATAAATTATTCAAAGTACCGTCTATACCCGAGTATAAGTTTACTCAACTGCCTACAGCTTAGACCAAGATATGTCATCGTATAATGCGCCCAGCAGATCGGAATCTACGATGGTGGTTCAACTCGTAATTTCAAGTGAACAGCAGCGACCCTGATCTTCGGGCGCATCGTGCGATGGCAAATCTGGGTACATTCTGTTCACTCAATATGAGTGAGGATGGTACAAAAAAAACTGAGTTGTTGCATTAAAATGCTGTATGTCTAGTTGTTAATGACGAGACACAAATTCAGCAGACGGTTATTGCTCCAACCTTTGTGTTCATTTCGAAGATGGACCATGGTACATATAAATCATGTACCGAGAAATACGAAATTTGCCAGTGTTTTTGATGACATAATCTTTCTTGGCATTACCGAATATTTAATAAGCAAAACTTTAAATGCGTGATTAACCTGAGCATCCATCTTATGCTTCCCTTCAGCTATTTATTTATTTAAAAATTCATTAAAATCCAGACAGCTATCATTCTAATCCAGTGTGAATATTTCTCCAGATTGCCCTTTTAAGTCATCTACCCAAGCCGTCTTTCGAATTTCGATAGGAATTTTGTATCTCCCATCTAATACTAAAGACGGGTTACTTCCGATTTCGTGCCACAACTCAGAGGGGTCATTGCAATCCTTACATAAGGTGCTACACTCCATGTTATGCTTTATTTGCAATAAAAACATTCGCATAGCTCGCGAAGTGAACTCTTAATGCATAACATCTGCGTAGTGTTTAAACTGAAAAAGAAAAAAAAAACAAAACTCCGGTTTCTCATCATTTACTGCGTTTCGTAAGTATGAATATTTCGGCAGTGAATACGAATGTCAGACGAATAAATCAAAGAAAGCACATAAGTCGAATTGTTCCTAACACAGTACAAAATTTAAAATATATACCTTTGGGAGAAATCAATATTCCACGCCGTGCAAAAACACTCACATTGCTCGTGCCGTTATGCAAAACACGTCTAGGTCGTCAGGCGATATTGACGTTGCTATGTCTATTATATATTATAGATTGTAATGTAGTTAACCTTAATTTTATGAAAACAATAAACTATACCAGTGTCATAATTTGGGTTTAAGAAAAAAGAAAGAAAGAGATTGCACCGTCTCTTTCTCCCAAATTACACCGTCTCTCATCCATCTTCACTCCCACTCCTACTCCCAATAAATGGTGACTGTCGCAATATATTTGTTTGTAGGAGAATAAACACAAATTTAGTAATTATACACACGATGCAAATGCAAAATCGCAAAATTAATTTCACCATCTTCATCCTTTTCTTATTAATTTTGTATTAAATATTTTTTCTGCATCAGAGATTTATAACACAGGGTACAACAAAGTCAGCAACAGTGATACTAATTAGATATTTTATCGACTGGAAGTCAAGAAGTGGACATGATTTATTGGAAGAAGTCAAAGATCGTTGTGTCTTTTGTTTCACCATCATCGATATTGAAATCATGTAACCGTATATGTTTACAAGTGTAGAAATTTGCACCCAACTATGACTAATACAGACTTAGATTTACCGTCACAGTTCGTTCTACTGACAATTTCAATCAAAAATGGTAAATCCTGATCTGCCAGCGCATTCTTTATTGTATGTTGTTCGCAATTGAGTGCTACTTATACACGGATGTATACGGTAATTTGATTAACATGGACTAATAATTAATATTCTCGGCGGTTGAACATTGATAAAGTTCAAATTAATCATGTACTGATGTACCAGTCACTCAATATCAGTCAAAATTTTGACAACAATGACCTTATGATAATTATCATTTGGTATTGTATAGTAGGTGGAGTATACCGCGTATAGTGAAACCGTTTAATATGGAAGTACATGATATATATATAAATTGACTACAACATAATAAATTGGGATCCAAGACCATGAATGCCTCATAACAAGAAACGTGTTATAATGAAGGGCCCCGTACTGACGGAGTGTTGTATATGGGAGTGTAATACAGAATCTAAAGATTTCTTTTATTTTGGTCAATCATAAGAATTTTTAACTTTGGGAAAAATAATATATTTGGCTTAGTCCGTTATTCATATTCCAAGTCCAGTTTATTAAGCATTTCTGTATATTTTTGGTCTTTTTAAATTTTGCACTATAATAGTTTGTCCAATCTGCATAAAACCCTTTACAAGGTAAACCTAATATAGTGAACATGCCTAAGACTTGTTGGGAGACATTTCAAGAAGGCCATACTAAAATAAGAACAGAATTGATTCGTGTGATAAAGCAAAATTTTGACATAATTATCAATAAAGGATAGAGATTAATTCAATAAAAATTGCAATGAGTACGGATTTATAGGGGTTTTAACTGACATTTGAACCATACTTGAAAAAGATCATCATTCGCAAAATCAGAAACTTTTGATTCCGTGAAAGTTCAGCTAGAATTAATGATTGAACAAGGAGTTATAGAAAGTTAAGAGCAGATACTTTTACCATAGAACAAGACCTATTAACATAATAAACAGTGGTAAAATGGATAATGTCATGGAACTTTTAAAAACTTTTTTCGGGATATTTACAAACCAAATTAAGACCAGAAATAAGCAAACGCACAAAATGAATGTTCGACAGGATTGAATATACAATGTTGCACATAAATAGGTATCAATCGCTCAGAGGAAACTCGTGTATAAATTTGCGCCTGAAAGAGTTCAGAACAAAAAAAAAAAAAAAAAAAAAAAAAAAAAAAAAAATGTTTCTTGTACGCTATGGAGTCAATTATAAATACTCTAACCCAAAATCCTTATACACCATCAAAATACAATTTAGATGGATACATTCATTTGACTTGACAGACATCCGGTGAAAATAGAGATGATTCCGAAAAACAGAGAGTGAATTTGATATTTTTAAATCTGTATGAAATATTGGAATGAAGAGAGGCTCTTCCTCCTTGCTAAAAAATGACTATAGCGTAGCTGATAGAAACTACATTAAACCTGTTAGAGTAACCTAGACTGAGAAAGTTAGACACTTTGGCATGTTGATGTTATTCGCTTCAAGCGATCCTAATAACTACCAAGATGGATAGTACCGTTACCTAGGAATAAAAGACCTGTCCAAAATGGTCTCATCGCAGATAAATAGACATAAAGGACAAAAACATATCTGCCAAAAATGTTTGATTTTTTAAAAATAAATCAGAACGCAAAAGACTATGTTGCAGTGTAAACAACTCAATGGATATAATGAATAGAAAGGGATCAGTTGTAAAACTTAAAAATTATCAGGATCAGTTAAAGATTTCCTATGTTGTTTATTATGCTTTTGAAAGTATAATCCTTTCGCAAAACTGTAATAATGTTACTGCATCAAACGGGTACATCCTGGACGTCGGTGACTCACTGCCAAAAGCAGTGTCCCAGAGAAACAAGAGCAAAGCTGGACAATGCAAACATCTAAACGCATTCCATCTGTGCTTTGTTCGTACCTAAAGTCAATTCAGAAATTTTACCAACAACCAGTCGTTTACAGAGATACTGATTGCATTAAAAAAAAAAATTTTTTTTTCCAACTGGTTCGATAAGATTGCAAAAATAGAGTACGACGAATTAATGCCGAAAAATGCAAAACATATGGTATTCACAGAGGATAAGAAAAGCCTTTCAACGCAGATAACATTTAACACATCTGTGAGAACAAAAGTATTTTAAGACAAAGTTAGAGACAGCGAAGCTAACGCACAAAAGGTGTGTTCCCATGATCACGTGACATGCAAGAACATCAGGGTTGGTCATATAGACTGTTCTTTAAAATACAAACATTTTTTTAAAAAATCATTATTTTGTTCATTCACATCTTGTCTGAATATGATAGTCATCTACTAGTATTTATCAGGATGCTTGTAAACAATAATCCGGATGGTGAGGTAAAAATAATACCGAATAACGATGAGAAGTATATTTCATTCAGCAGGGATTTCATTGTTGATAGGTTCATAATGGATGATAAGGAAATAACTATATCAAAACATGATTACACTTTTAGATAGATTTCGATTTATGGGCCAATCGCTAGAGCACTTGGCTATCAATTTAAATAATGACAAGTTGGTTGAGACAATGAAACAGTTTGGTGCAATGAAACTTACATTTCTGAGAATGGACATCTATCCATACTTCGACATTTTCGATAGATTCGATGAAAATAACAGTATATTCTATAGTTATATTCATCACTTAACGATTTAAAAATATGTGATGACGATTACCATGATGTGATATCGCACTTTAGCCTTCAAACATTAGGTGATCTACACGACTATTATGTGAAAAAAAACCCCAAACAAAACAACATAGATACGTTAATGTTGTGTGATCTCTTCGAAGAATTTCGGAACGTACGTAGACCCCGCTCACTATGTCAATGGATTAGGACTAACTGATGATTATGTCTTAAAGATATTCGGTGTTGAATTAGAACTTTTGACAGATTATGACATGTTTGTGATGAGAGAGAGAGGAATTCGCGATGAAATTAATATGATACCACACATACACCAAAAATAAAATAATGAATACTGCAAACTCAGACATAGATGGTAAGATAAAAAAAAACGATGGCAAGTACGAAATGTCAAGGTCAAGATCATTCATTACGTACATTTAGGTCCATGATTTATATGAATGGGTCATGAGCCAATACATGCCTGAAAATAATGTTAAATAGATAGAAGAATATCTTCTCCCAAACATCTCCATGGTCATTTTAAGTATTGCCTTCTTGCCCCAGAGAAATTAATTCAAGTGAAAATGATTTATCTCCCTTGCCAAGGAATGTGACTGATGGTTACAAGGGTACAAAACCAACTGCACAAAAACTATTGTGTACCTTGCAAAATAAAGAGAAATATGTGATACATTGTAAAAACTTAAAGCTTTAAGTGCAATTTTAGGTTCAAACCTGAAAAAGATATACATAGTTGTCTTGTTTGAACAGCAACTTTGACTAAAGTCCTACACGAACTGAATTCGAGTCTGAGACAAAAAGCGAACAAAGAATTTGAGAAGGACTTCTTCAAACTGTTGAACGATTCAGTGTTTGGATTGCAAATGGGAAACCTTGGAAAGAGGACAATAGTAAAATATATACAGGTGAAAATAAATATTTCAAATGTCATAAAGATCTATCACTAACTAGGAAAACAATTATTGAGGATGAATTGGTGCTAGTCAGTCTGAAAGACAAGAAAATCAAACTATCCAACCTGATCTATGTTGGTTTTACTGTGCTAGAGCTATCAAATGGTTGAATAAATAAATTACAACAAGTTGAAATACAAATACCCCGGTATATTGAAAATATCGGCAACCGATGCAGATTCATTATACATTTATGTTGCAACTGTTATGTATATTGAATCTATAATGTGTGCTTAACTTTGTCCATTATAGTAAGTCTGTACTTATTTGTACTTTAAAATATGGTTACTTGTCAACAGGATGATGACAAGCATTTGAGTTCAAGGCCGGTCTTATTTGCTATGAGACTGGGTTTTGAATGACTCACGTCCTGTTATGATGTGGGTCATTGGAAATATGTATATAATAGAGACTTGATCCGCATTAACTTCATTCCGGTTTAAAGATCAGTCTGGGAATCATGTTGTGATCAGATTTTACATCGTGCCATTGCACTCAGATATCATTCGAGAGGAATTATTTATTTAAACATTCATTGGAATTACTAACTGCTCACTGACTTTAGGATTACTATATTACTTTGGACTTTTTTGAACACATTCAAAGACGTTCTGGATTGTATCATCGTGGTATATAAAGACATTTAAGACTGTTGGAATTTATTCGTAACTCAACAGAAAATGTATCCAATGAAATGAAGGATGACATAAAGTTCTATGATACAAGTAACTATCCAAAGTCAACATGTTTGGTTTACCTCAGATAAATAAAAAGTTACCCGGAGTTATAAAAGAGTTATAACTGACATTCCAATCAGGGAGTACTGTGGGTTAAGGTCTAAACTTTATTTATTCAGGATTGACAATGATGAAAAGCAATTTTGTAAAGGAATAAAGAAATGTGTGATAAAAAAGAATTTAAAATCTGAGGTGTATTGAAATTATCTGTTTGAACATAAAGAAAATTACTAGGAGATGAATTTCCAAAGGACATTTAATCATGAGATGTATAGCATCAAAATGAACATGTAGCACTGAGTTCTTACGATTATAAACGTTATTTGGTAGATAATGTAAACACTTTACTTTACGTCATCAAGATTCCCGCAATAATTAAAAAGAAACTATTGGTTCATATCAACAAATAACTAAAGCGACATCTCGAGTTTATCCTCCGGATCTATCACGGTCACCTTTTCATCTTTGAGTTACCACTTCTATCGTAAGTCCCGTTGTATAGAAAAGTTGGACTGATTATGACGATGTAATTTGAAACAGTTTTTGTATTCAGTGTCTATAAGATTTAGTACAAACAATGTTTTCACACAATTATTTACTTCACAAATTTTCATGCTATGATGTTCGTTTAAATACATTTATACGTGCTTGAAACATAATTGATTTTAGTTAATTCTTTTGAATATTTACCTCGCCATCAGACACGAAATAAATATATATTGTGCGAGCATTTACATTTGTTTCGACTGATTTGTATGTGGGTACCTTGTTGTGCGTTGGCTAATGAAAGACCGTTACCATGCGATTTGTTATCGTGTGTTCTTGTAAAATCAAGCCATATGCATTGATTGTCAGTGTACAAAATATTAGCACATATGTTAAAAATTTCTGTATGCATTTGTTTTTCATCGAAGAAATATTAAAAATATTCTTTAAACTGTTGCTTCAACTGAAAACACTTGAAACAAGCCATGTTTGGCAGACCTTCTATAGTCATGAGATTTTTCTTTCTATTGCTGAATTGTAAAACCTTTCTGGATTACTTTGTCCACTATTTTTTCACAGTATCCATACTGATGTAGTCGTATAGTATTGCAATTTCTTTCACAAACATACTACTCAAATTCTTTATCTGCATTGTTAGTATCTCCTTTAACCTTCATAACAAACGACGCCAAGAACCACCCAGTACAATCAATATGTTTGGACTTAGCTTTGTTATTGTTGTCTGTAAAGTCTGTTTGGATTTAATGCTTCTCTGTGTTACAATCAATATGTTTGGACTTAGCTTTGTTATTGTTCTCTGTAAAGTCTGTTTAGATTTAATGCTGCTCCGTGTTTATGTAATATAATGATAGTTTGAGGTATTTGGCTCCTTAAGGTATCTTTTCTGTTTGCTAGGAGTAATGCATTTACCGTACGACAACACTCTATATTTTATCTAAAAAAAATATTAAAGGTCTATGCCTTCAGTACTTGACATCTTTGCTATTTATTTACTACAAAAACAACCGTGAATGTTGTCTTTCTTTTAAAAGATCACATCGGAAACTTATAAGAAATAATAAAAAAAAGCAAAACAGACTTGTAAGCAATATGCATACTAACACCTATCTCAAGTGCAATGAATATGTATTTTCTTGGTTATCAGAAGGTTCGTAAATACCGTTCAGTTTAGGTTGCCTTTGTTTTTCGAGTGTTGCCGCACTGTCAGGATCGCTTACATTATTTCTACCATCGACATTATGATCAGGCACATATGGAGAGAAAGCACTGTCCAGGTTGTTTAAGTATTGAGTCACCAAACCTTGTATCCCCTTCTTAAGTTCAAGTTGTCAAGTGTCTTTCATATGTTTTTACATTGAATACATAAGTGTTTCTCTCGTACTCTTTTATTATTTTTCGTGTCTAATTTATTTTCATCAGCTCCAGCTGGATCAAATAAATTGAACAGAACGTTACTTACTGTAAATGCTAGACCGTTAGCTTTTGCACCGCAAATCGTAACTGCTGGTGTGGCCATTTGTTGTATTTAAGAGTACAAAATTTTGATCCTGCTGCTACATGTAGTTATGATTGTATATACTATTTGATCAGCTAATTTGCTTTTCAATCCAATTATGAAAACATTGTTAGTATGTACATGTTTCTTTTACAATGAAAAGTCTATCTTAAGGTTCTTTTTTGAGCTCTGATGAGTAAGCAACACGTTGGTTGCCAGTGGCGTACTAAGGGTAAATGGCGCCAGGGGAGACGATGATGGCCGAAAGGGTCAGAATACGAGGCCAACATTTTTATCAGCTGTTTTGGCGCCCCAAGACCTTTGGCCGAGGGGCAATCGCCCCGTCCCCCCCCCCCTTCGTTATTACGCTACTGTTGGTTGTTTATCTATAATCTGATGAAGATACTGGATAATGTATAATAAAGCTGATAAATATTGTGTATAATCCTGATATTTGTTATTTTTTATTTGAATGCCATATAGATCTGAAGTATCTATTGTGCGCAACTTGTACTCATCAAAACGTGATAGAGCGTAGATAAATTCGTAACTGTTAACCAATGTCTGTGGTGTAGTTTCAGTTTTAAACATGTCCAACCTTTCATATCTTCAGTTACAACTAGAAAACGTCCACGTGATTTAGGTATTGTTTTTGTTTTTTTACAGTTTTATTTTCCCTTTTTGATATACTTTATTTCAAGACTATCAGGAAGCTCCCGAACTGGCGCAGTGCAAAAATAGTAAAGCAATATCAATCCTGCGATTAGTTTCGTTTTGTCATCGAACTTCTTTTTGTTTTTATCGATTTCATCTTTCAGTTTTCAAATTATATCAAACAACTCAAGATTTTTTACACCCATTTCCTTGTTCAATCCATTCTTGAATGTCTGCATGTTTTCGATGATTTCGGGTTTATGTGCCTCAGTACTACCATTTAATGCGAAAGTCTTATTCACTTGTGTTGAATGCATCTGAAGTTGTCAACTTTTGTTCCATAGAATTTAATCTTTTCTCATTCGTGTCATCGTTTGGTCTAGTTTGCACCGCACCGATATTTCAACCAGGTCTCGGTAAACATATGCTTTTGTGTCTGTTATAGATTTTTCAACATCGGCGTGCAATTTGGTCTACAACTCTGTGAATGTAGAATCTTTAATCTTTTTTATCTTATCAATCAAATCTGTGATAGATAAATCGTAGGTTGTTTTCATAGATCTGATCGTGCTTTCATTCGCATTCATTTCGCTTTTTACATCCCCTATAATTTTGGTTATCTCTGCATTGTATTAGTATTAGCTGTTATCTTGCCGTTCAGGTCAGTAATTTTTATACCAAAATCAATAATTACCTGTTTAATTTCGTGTTCGTTCTGTTGGATTTCAAGTCTTTCTCTAATTGTTCAATTTGAGATTGTTATGTACTATAGTTTTCTTGAGATTTTGAAAATATTATCAATTTCACACTCCAAAGTTTCTGTCTAGGTGTTTATCCTTTCCTGGGTTGGTAGTAAACATTGACGGATGTTAGATAACTCATCTGTTTTTGTATTACTGTTTACAAGACGTGTATTGCAGTGGATCAGACATTTAATTTCTGTCAGAATAATCCTAGTACATTTAAAATCTTTTTTCCCCCCAGTTATTATTAATATGTATCTCTGCGATATCGTCTGCTCTTTCAGTACCACCCTGTTCAACAGATTTTAGTTTATTGTCATACTGTTCAATTCACGTCATGATATCGTTTAATTTGCTATCATCCAGAGTCTTACTTGTTTGATTATCAACTCATTTTTGTGCAAATTTTATATTAACCGCATACAGTTTTCAACAGGATCTGGTAAAATGGCAATGCGGTTATTGTAGAGGTTTAAGTCAGTGTTAATTGTTTCACTCAGTACAAGCATTTTTCATCTGTTTCTGTAACAGTTTTTAACGGTAAGAACTCACTAGAACCTCTAAGAAATATTTCTTCAATCATTCTATACATCATCTATTCTATTTGTTTTACCTGGAAATCATATGTTACAGGCATACCTTGAAGGTCTACGACTTTTCCATCTTCATCTCTGTTATAAATATTAAATTTATTAATTGAACCTTTTGTAATTGTTTTTAATATTGCATGAAACAAAGAATCAGTGAAAAACATTTTAAACTAGCAAAGATTAGCAAACACGAATAATAGCCAGTAGAGTAAGGTTTGGTGTTATTGATTTGATCCAGATAAATGTATAGATTATTTGGTTATAAAATTGTGTCAGATTCAATAGATGTCTGTATAGTTTTCTGGCTACTGAATCCTATAAATTTTGAAATGTAGTTGGTTATGTACATTGTGTAATTGTTACACGGAGTTATTTTAACTTTTTGGTTGTATGTTAAACATTCGAGAGCAATGCTTTCTTCATTAACGCCATTTGCAGTTATTTCATCTCTGACTTTTTACATATATATTTTCAGGTTGTAATAACCTTTCAGGAATTAAACCAATCCTTGTTTCATTATTGTCAGTGATGTAGTAAAAGATATTATTTTTAGTTAATCGGAAATAGCGTAGTAACCAATAAAATGTATCCTCTGTAATGAAATGGATAGTTTGCCATTAATGTTATCTATTGGATTTGTAAAATATATTTTGCTTTTTTTTCGGGGGGGGGGGGGAGAGACCATTAAAAGTAATATAGTTAAAGGGTACATAAAGATAGGAGGTAATGTTTGAATTTTTGTTTCCGTATTCATTTTTAATTCCTGATTTCGTTTTTATCTTCTTATATCTGCTGTAAAAATAAATTTTATTTTGTCATCGATACTGTTCAACTTAATGATAGCAGATGTTACCATTTTATCAGGTTTTAAAAGATATTTACGAATTATCTTTTCATTCAAAGCTTTTGAAACAATTCCTACAACTGATGTGCTAAATACAGTAAAGGTCGTGAAGCATGAATAACAGGAATAGCAAGTTTAGTTGCTTTCAGGTCAGTTTCCAGCGACATACGAGAAAAAAACAAGATATATTTACATCATACATACTTGTGGTTATACAAATGTTAAAGGATGAATACAGAAGAGATTAACAAAGACTAAAAAAGCATTTAGTACAATATTCACAAACCAACATACACTTTTCAGTTGACCAATATTGTTCACACTTATAAGTGTTATAAATTGTATCATATATGGTCTAGTAGAAAAGTATTTTTCAAGCGACACTTCCGTTGCTTATAAAATTGTTTACATTCAAACAAATAGTGAAATTCATCATCGATATCTCCACTTCTACATAATACACATTTCTTGTCATGTCTAGGTATTCCTTCCTAACGTCCCTTTTCTGTTGGTTCAAAACTTTACAAATATTTTATACAACTTTCTTGGCAAGCTGACTAGATAATTTTCTAATTCCAATTCAATTTAGTATAAGTTATCCCTTTTGACGAGTCATTCATAGCGGAGTACAAGGCTTGTCTATATTGGTCAATAGGAATTTCTTTGCATCGTCTTACCAAATATTTGCTATCAGAAAAAGAAAGTGTTAACCAAACAAAAAACTGACCATACGTATATATATATATATATATATATATATATATATATATATATATATATATATATATATATATATATATATATATATAAAACTCTCCTAAGATCATAAATTTGCAGGTGCTTTTTTCACACATAGAATAGACCTTAAAAAATTTAGTTGCACTATTTCAATAGTGATTACGTTTTCATGTCCCCAAATTTCACAGCCGTATATTAAAATAGGTGCTATAGTCTGATCAAAGAATTTAAGCTGATAATCAACTGGTAAATTCAAATTATAAATGTGTTTGCGTATTTAAGCTGATAATCAACTGGTAAATTCAAATTATAAATGTGCTTTCGTAATAACAAGAATGCTTTGTTGGGTGTAATGACTGTGATAAAGCTGAAGTAAAGGTGCCATTCTTTTCTAAAGAGTAAACCCAAATATTTGTACTCATTTACCACGTCTATGTCCTTGTTATCAAATATGAAATTATATGCCTTTTTTCTACCCTTACCAAAAACTAAAGTTTTTGTCTTTTCAACATTGACAGTCAGTTTCCAGAGTTTAGTAAAATCAGAAAAACAATTAAGTATCTTTTGCACGTCTTTCTCATGAGTGGCAATTACAAAAGTGCAATCTGCATAAAGAAGCAGAAATACATTTAAATATGTGTAAATCATATCATCATTATGTAATTCGATACCTTTACGAGTGTTACTTTTCAGAAAGGTGTCTAAATCATTTTTTTTAAAAATGAAAACAATAATGGCAATAAATTTCCTCCTTGCCGTACAAGCTGTATCACATGAGAATAATCCTGAATAGTTACCATTAACATTAACACATTATTTAATGTTTTGATAAAGGTTATATATAACTTTCAAACATTTCCCAGTGACTCCAAGAGATAACAAATTGGTCCAAAGGGCAACTCTCCAAACATTATCAAAGGCTTTACGAAAATCTACAAAAGTGCAAAATAACGTTTTCTTGTTTACAATTATAAAATCAATCAGACAACAGTTTGTGTATGTCAGTTGCCAACCTCCAACCACCCCCCATCCACACCTCCGTTACAGCTGCAAAATAAAGAAGCTCCCGACTGCGCCCCCCCCCCCCCTTGCCAGGCGCCCGGGGGCAATTGCCCCCCCCCCCTTGACCCACACACTCCTCGCGCCGCCACTGATTGCAGTACAGACGCCTTAAATAATGTTCTTCCATTTAAAACAGTATAAAAACACCCAGAGAATATATTACGCTTGACAAATTGTCTGTATGTGTTATGAACAAGCTATCAACACATCATTCGAACACGAGAACTTATATTTTCAGCAATTTACAACATTTTCTTAATGCTTTCAAACGTATGAATGATTTCAGACTTTTGTCAAATTTTGATATTCCTATCGTTGATTCAAACACAGCTACTGAGTGACCATGTGGTTTTCTTAATCGAACTTTCTTCTCCATCAATTCAATCTCTGTTTTTGTTGGATTGTTGTTGACTGACCTTGTAAAATTTACGAGATCTTGAAATTGTACATTTAGCCGAATACAAATCTGTATACTTACTAACATCAAATGTATAGTTTATTCTTTCTTCATACCGTATTGCTTTAATAATCGTGCTATCGGGATCGATGATAGCTATTGCAATGTTGTCAACATTCAATGTAATCTGTAAATCTTGATTTTGTTTCTAAAATATTGCAGGATATATTTTTCTGATACTGAAATCGACAAAACAACACTTCTATCCTATAGCATGTTATTTTGTGAAACAACTAGCTTTGATAACACTTATATACCATACAAACTTGTAAATAAATACATCTATCCCCTGATACTGAGATTGCTACTTTAATGTTGAACTCGTGAAATATTATCATCAGTCATCTGAAAACTGTTGAATCTATCATAATATAGTATTATGCCGTTATGTTGATAAACAAACTTTTAATTTATTTTGCTGTTTTAGATTCATCAGTATTCTATGTATGTGCTTGTTGTTTCTTTGAGTTGTTCCTTTGAGAAAAAAACAAAAAAACATACAAAGATGCTTAACTGGGGGGGGGGGTACGAGGATGTTTAAACTGGTTTCAACCTTTTAGGTATATTCAAGAATTCTCTTTTATGGGTACGTGAATGTTTAAGCCATTTTAAACCTTTTTCAGAACGTTCTCGTTTGGGGGTTTGGGGGACGGGGGATTACGTTGATGTTTAAGCCGTTTTTAACCTTACTGTTTAAGAACAATTACGTCTATTCTACTTCAATATATAAAACTAAAAACACAACTGAAATTTCCAAATGAAAATGAATTTTATGAGAGATGAAAGATTTAGGTTTTGTCCTCTTAAAAAGAATCCTTGGTTCCCGGGAAATACAATGCATCAGTTATGAGTTTAAACATTTTTAACCTGTAAGAAAATATGCGATGAAACAAAATTTGCGGGATATTTACATAGCATCGTAAGATTTCGTCAAGATGAACATTTTGATGGAAATTTAATTTGAACAGTTAAAAAATTTCAGATCTTAATACCATAATAAAAAATTGTTTCCCCATCTCTTGGAAAACTAATATTTTAACAGATGAGCAAATGTGTAAATTTCATATTTTGCGTAAATGTTGAATCTAAAAATATGTAATTTAAAATTTTGCATTCACTTTTCTGGCAGCAAATATATAATTTAATTAGCTTAAAAAAAAACAAAAAACAACAAAACAACAACAACTGATTTTAAAACCGTTAAGAGTCACAATAAAAACTTTACAAGTTATATTTAAATAAACATGATTTAAAAAAAAAAATTCATATTGTAAAAGATTATGTTATCTGAAAATATTTCATTCCGGGATAACTTGATTCCGCTAGACAGAGCAGCTCTTAAAGTTTTTCTTTTGATTTTTCTCTATAGGTTTCAACTATGTTTTCAGTTTTACATTTTACAGAGCTTGCAATAACAAATTGCGCATTTTTCACTATATAGTTCAAGCTCATATCTCATTAACGAGTTTTTGCCCCTTGAGATTCAGTTCAGTGCCGCAGTTTAGGACTCAGATCTGATAAGAACCAATTGGATTAAAAACATAATTGCAGTAAAATTATTTTTTCATATTATGTCTGCCCTTGTATTATGGCAAGCCTTTAAGTTGGTTAATGAGTCAAGTATTAAAAGAGGAATATTTTATTTCCAGTTATAAACTTTATATTTTAATACCCTTTGTGCCAGTAGAAGATGCATTTGTCCACAGGATTTTTAAGTAATTGTGCAATAATGTTAATTTTAAATGTTACTATGCTATTAAGATGTAAGAATGGATACTTTAGAAGTAAAATGAATACAAACCATAGTAATATAATTTTTTGCAAAAAGTAATGATATCAAATTACAAAAGAGGATAATTGAAAGCCATGATGGGCTTTGATAATTCAGAGAAGAGGAAGTTATTTGTTGCTACATTGAACTTAGTACCATAAGATTGTTTGAAAATTGCTGGATTGATGTATTTCGATCGTAACCATTGATAGAATTGAACTCAAAAGTATGCAATAATTCCGATAAAGTATAATTGGTTTTGAATTCCTGTATTATTTTTGGAACAAAATTCCTATATTTCTATATTTTTGGCATCAAACTTGGCTTGAAAATAGGATACATTAATATTTCGTTTTATTAGAATACATGCAAGTGAATAAATGTTCTGCAATATGTTTGAAGATCGTGTAATTAGCATGTTGTCAATAACATTGATTACCTACTAATGACAAGATATTGACTGCCATAATGAAACATAAAAATTTCAACTATTTTGCATGATGGAAACCATCTCAAAGCACACCACATAAATGCTTGTCATGCTCTTTGGTCTGGATTTTTCTGCTTTTGCAATAAATTTTGATTAATATTGGCCATAAATTGTATTCCTCAATCCCCAGATATATGCATTCGCTGATTTAATAGCTAAGCTAACGTTATAGAGATTACACACAAGTCTTTCAAAGCTACAACTAGCTGTACGTGATGTATTAAAGAGGGCCATATAGTGCGCAGAAAAAGCATCAATCTACATCCTTTGTGGGTATAAGCATTGCAAGCAGATTTTGAGAGATGACCTCCTGTGGAATTCCGCATTAAGCACTGCTCCATGTACAAGAAATTCTTTGAGAACGAAACTAAACTCATTTCTCTCTCTCTCTCTCTCTCTCTCTCTCTCTCTCTCTCTCTCTCTCTCTGCCCCTTCAAGAGACTGAGCAAAGAATTAAATTCGGAACCGAAATACCAAAATCAGAAACCAGACTTACAGCTGTGAAATGTCTAGTTCTGTAGAGCAAAAATGGAGTATTACGAAAAAATCTAAACAAATATACCTCTACACAGAGACGAGTTATCTACAATCGAAACTCTTCAATTTTGAGTGAATTCAATTTGTGTACTCAAGACACATCGTGACTAAAGGTTCAAATATGATGCTTCCTGTTTACGTCCGTGTGAATATAGCTTGCTATTAGATGAATCCGATTAAAAAGATTTGGGAAGTTTTATGTGTGTAACTTTGTTTTAATGATAGAAGGATCTGAACTTTTGAATTTTTTTTTTTAAAGCAAGAACCTTATGTAAGGTAACCAAGAAAATCGCTGTTCATCATATTCCTTTGAGCACGAAAGTATGTAATATATGACAGCACAAGGCTACTAGTTAAATTTAATATAATTTGATCACAACAACATAAAAATAACATTATTCACTGATTAATTCAAATTTCTGCTCAGTCGTGCTGTCGTATATTACCAACTACTGAAACACAATAAACATGTTTATGTGCTCACGATGCCACATAATACTGCATACAAACAAAAAACACCACTGTATCACGAGGCCACTTCCTCAACTACAGGATTCTCAAAGCTGTGTGTCACAACTCTCATATACTTTAATACTAAAATACAACCATACCAACGTGATATTAAAACTCAAACATACACCATGGATAATGCTGGAAACGGCGACGGGACCAGTATTATATTTACATTAAGATACAATACAATTGCAACTTTGTGCACACAATTTCGTGACATTCCACTTGCTACTTTATCGTTCAAGTTCCAATATACGGAGATCGGAAGGTCAATGCTGAAAAGGCTTTTCACATGTATGTCTTAATACATTTTGATGTTCGTCAACCTAAAACCTCAAATTTCAAACATTTTCTGGTGCTTATTCATTGTGAATGGATCATTGAAGAAAACCTAGTGTTATAGTTTTTAGTTCAGGTATTAGGCTTAAACATGTTGTTACGACTCTTTGTCTTGAAATAATGTAGTAGAAAGAAAGTGAAACCAACAATGTAAATAAAATCAACAAGCAATTTATTTCTAGACAATTAAAGTGCAAATTCAAAAGACACTTACAGTAACGTGAATTAAAATCCAAATAATCCTATGTGTCCTAATCACAAGTCCTAAATATAGAATGTTCCGAATGAATTCCAGCTGCCGTGAATGTCCTGATGTTCAGTAGTCTTGAATGTTTTGTTATGCCCGAATAATGTAATCCATAATATCTTTGAATAAATTAACATAAACCCCAAATCAAGTATTAATCCTATATGAGAATGAGCAATTTTAGTAATTCCAGTGACTATTTCAAATAAATAATTCCCCTCTCTGAATTTGCTCTGATTTTTATAACTGTAACATCTGATTACTAAAATAAATTCCTTAACAGACTGATCTTAATAATATGAAGTTTAGTATAGGAATGAAATCTTGTTTACCAAACCTGTATAAATATAAGGATAAGTCACCTGACAGAATATTCTAGAATATGAGTAACTTTAATGGAAATTTTCTGTGCGTACCTGACCTTTCTCACATCAAGATATGGAAATTTCCGATCAAATTGTTAAATGCTATGTAAACAAGACTGACCTTGAACTCAAATGCAGTAAATATGTTGTTTACAAAATGTCTAAAGTACAACTTACCTCATGGACACATATTATAAATTCAATATACATAACAATGTGGAAAGTTTAGATTTATTTCAAAATATTAAAATGAAGTGTATTGCACTTGCTAGATTATCGTCCAAGTTCAAATATATAGAACTATTCAGGTCAAAGAAGGAAACGCTTTTAATTGACCAATTCATTAATTTTAGAACTGTTCCAATCTCCGACTGGTTTGGCTTCTATTTAGAACTAGAATAATCACATGGAATTATAAAAACTTGAACCTTGCCTATCATTTACTATATTTACAACATACACAATTCAACCCAGCTTGTCAAAAAACAAAAACAAAAAAAAAACAACACTGTAACCTGAAAAGACTGTATTAGATCTGATAGCATTGTGCTAGGTGAAATTTGTTTGACCTAATGGAAATTTAAGATAAATTCCGAATCATTTCACGTAACAAACTACTCTGTCCATCAAACACAGATTATGGAAAGAAAAGAAGAGCATATACAATTATTACATACTTCTACAGCTGAAAGATTTTAATCGTGAAGAACAAAGCATCTATGCAATGTAACTATATATAAAAAAATTATAGCTCTATATACTGGTACTTGGCGGGACCACGTAGGGAAAATATAAGACAAGTGAATTACTACTGCCGACCTATATACAACACACAGAAACAAATACGACTGTGACATGAAACAGCATTGTATTATATGAAATTTGTGTGACCGAACGTAAATTTAAGATATATTCCGAATCATCTAACGCAACAAACTATTCTATCTACCAATCACAGATGATGGAAAGAAAAGAAGAGAGTATACAATGATTGCATACCTCTACAGCTAAAAGATTGCTATCTTAAAGAAGAAGGCATCAATGCAATGTAACTATATACACAACAATTAGACCGCTATATAATGGTTACTGATGGGAACCATGTATTGAAAACATAAGCTAAGTGAATTGCTGCTGCCGACACTTCGCACGTGCCACAGTAAACTGTCGATGAAGTGAGTAAAAGTAAGCATGTCGCAATCGTTCGACAGAACTTAGGGCCCTCTGTATGGAAATCTTTTTCTTGCTTGTTTGTGCAATGTGTATGTAGATTGTTCGGGTAAGCAATCTTTCAATTCTCGGTCTTTTTTTCTCTCTGTTTGTCACGTTTAATTTGCTCCCACAATTGATTGATATTTGTGTCTATGAAAGTGTACTTTCAGATTAGAAGTAAAGATCTCCTAAATACTGTTCTTCAGTCATGTAAGTAGGATTAGCCGTCATTTGTTTTTAAATTATTTTTGCATTTTACATGAGCACCATTGTAATAAAGTCTACGAATTTCGAAGAACTACAGTATGTATATTTTGTGACCTTTGTAGTAAAGCAACAATGACCATATCTGAAAGAAATGTTTACTTATTTCAAGTTTAAATGGTATATAAATATGGTCTAAGATAGTTGTCTCAAAAAATAACATAAATGAATTCATCCATATTTATCTTCCATTTCTTACGCCAAGAAATTTATTTTTCCATATTTTAAAAGGCACGAGAGTTGCATTTAAATTTGAATGAGCATGACGTTGAAATCACTATCTCTATTGGTGTGAGCAAAATATCAAATATTGTGAAATATGAATCAGGTATTCGTTTCATATTTGATACAGAATATATCTCTAGATTCTGTTTGAGCTGTCTTCATATTACATTTTCAAGATATTTTAATTTTTGCCAGATCTCTCTATAATGACTGGACAAAAATTGAAGTTTAATTTTAACACAATACAGTTATAATTTTCAAAGGAAATTCAATATTTTTGAAACTTCTTTATTAAAATCAATGATATACAAGTAAAATTTTCAATAAGCATCATGCATTTTATCTGCCTACGATAAATTGATTAATTGTTTGGTCTGCTATTATCACTTCAATGTTAAATGTCAGATATTAAATATTCATGTAATGCATTTATCCCATTTTATTAATATAAGTGAATTAATTTATTATATTTTCCATCATTTGTGTGACCCTTGATATTTGACCTGTGACTCCTAAACTAATTTAAATTATCCTAACGTGACGTCACTTTTTCACCTTTTTGCCCTGTTATATTGTCTCTGATTATACTCATCACTGATTTTGGGAATCTACCTAGAAAATGTGTTCAAGCCTAAGGTGGGATTCGAACTCGCAGTTTCATCGTCTATGGACGCTTGTTAATACGGCTTAACAATTAAAAAAGCAAATAGATTAATTTAAATAAATCAAAGTTATATTTTATGACTAATACATAATATCACCATACATTGATATCATTTGATTGTCTCAGTTACAAACTTTAATATATTCAATATATCAAATTCTAACAGTATAGGCTGTGTTAGAACTACTTACTGTCTATTTATAACTTCTTTGTTCACTAAATAGAACTCTGTGTACGTAATGTAATGATGAAGTTTCCTATTTCTACTTGTCGTTTAACCGTAAAGAGTTCTCTATACATAATGGATTAATCAGGTCGTTTAACCATACCGTATTAATTTATATATTTGATTTATATTTTGTTTTTTAAATGTCATACATTTGAAAATATGAAATAATGGGTGGTAGGCATTCAGAATTAATTACATTTATATTGTTCTGTCTTATGGATTGATACCTCAATAGTGAACTGAATTTTAAAGAAGAGTGAATGGCGGTATTTCACCCACTTCGTCGGTTCGAAAGCGGTAGAACTTAAAAATGTCTAATTACTCTGTTATTTATTTACTCCGATTTATAAGTTAAAAACTCAAGAGTATCTGAATTGTGACAGCCCGAAAGCGGTAGGACTTAATTATTTATGTAGTGAGGGTTATAACCTCTTGTATTATTGTTTCTATTTTAAAATGTATTGTAGTAGCATGAGCTAGGACGCATACAACATTTTATTGTTTGCATGTGGTTGTTGTTTCTTTTTTTTTTTTTTGAGAGAGAGAGAGAGAGAGAGAAAAAAAAAAAAGACTGGGTAGTGGCCTTGGGTTCATTGTTGTTATTGATTTAATTTTGCTGTGTGGGTATAGGCGGTACGGTACTTGTTACAAAATGAAAATAAGATGATTTGTGGCTTTGTTTACCTGGGCTAGGACATACCCCCCCCCCTCCCATTTTATGGGTGACTACTATCTCTCAGATGTGTCGGAACACACAGGATCGAATCCAGACCGGCATAGCTGATGAGCGTGCTACCTCTGCAGTTTGCTAAAGAAATTAACCATTCTTAACTTCTTTATGTCACGCCCCTAACGTACTCTAGACGGCTCTTATGTTGGTTTGAAACAATCTTTAAAGTGAAAGAGACCAGAGAACCCAATGGAAAACACGAACCTATGGTTGGCAACTACTAACTCTCTAACGTGTCTGAAGAAGGGATAGAATCCAGAACTGGAGAGATGCACAGCGAGTGTTTTATCACTGCGCTATCCAGATCCCAACTGTGACTTTGTTAAAGAAATTAACCCAGATAAACTTACTCTAATCATCACTCCATCATGGTCTCCTTATTGATTGTTCATACCCAATAAAAAGATCAACAAAGATATGATACATAATATGAAAACTTCCAAAGCAATTAACATTCTCCGAAGAATTTGCCTCGATCCCGTCTAATAACTGCTACATTTGATCACATATAATAAACAACACTGAGTGATGAATGCAATCACGGTATGGATATGCCAGTTTCTAGCCAATTCAGCGTCATGAAAACAACATCCGCTTTGCTGGTTTCACCGTACTATGAATAGAAGAATGCGACTTGACAATTTTATGCATTAGCCCCTCATTACTGATTGAGGAAGCAGAGATGCACATTTTTCTTGTGTTTTATATATTTGATAATGAAACTTTCAGCAATGAAATAATTTTAACGGAACACTAGAGGCTTGGTAAAAAAAAAATAATAATAAAAAAATCTACCTAAAAAATAACCCCAAAATGAGATCAGTAAACAACAAAGAAAATTAATGCGCTCAAACAAACTAGTGAAATATTAAGTGTTTAAAATAATGTTAAAATTCAAAGTGACACAACTCGAGAACTTAATGATTAAACATGTACGTTTCCAGCCAAGTTGCCAGATCCGGCGTTCTAAAACCTGATTTATTTTGTGCTATTCCTGCAATGAAAAAAAATAAAAATAAAAAAATAAAAGGCCTCAGAGACTATTTTCAGCCACCCACCCCGACTCCTATGTGAAAAAAGGGTGGGAGCTGTTGTCTTCCGCAGATCAGTGGGTTCATCGATCATCATGGTAACAAAGAATTGGGCTATGTTGATCATTGTTTACACTAGCGGGCCAGGAATCTTTTCCGTTCGGGCACAGTGGCCAACCTCAACCAAGGATAAGTAAAGCTCGTCTATCAGCATTTTGTTCACAGGACAGACTGTACCAGACCTCCAAAAATACTTGCTGAAACCAAACCACAGAAAAATTAAGTAGGCTGTGATGCTTACCCGGCGAACTTGTAAGTGACAAGGGCTGTAACAGTCATTCTAAGGACGGTCATTTTTGTCTTGATTTGGAACGTAAATATCAAATAGGGTGGGTTCGAGCTCTAGCGGCTCGAGTTTTTTTCTTTTTCAAGTGACCATGTAATACTCCCGCACTACTTTATCTACGTCCTGAAACGTACGCTCAGCGTGTTGCTGGCAACAGATATCTTCGATGACCCAGTCCAGGAGCTCTGCTCTTTTGCATGATCACTTAGCCTGACAGGCCTTTTCATGGGCGTCCGAAAGAAGTTTTCTAAGGGGGAGGGGGGGGGGGGGGGGAGCAAAGCCACAATCAAAGGGACGAGCCTCTTCAAAGGTGATGCCAACAGGGTCAAGGGGAGAGGCAAGCTCCCCCAATAGGATTTGGGTAGTTTAATAGTTTGGGGGGTTGTTTTAAATCTTATTGCAGGCTTGCATATATATATATATATATATATATATATATATATATATATATATATATATATATATATATATATATATATATACACACACACACTGCACAATGGATTGTTCAAAACCCGGAGGGGGGGGGGTAAGAACTTCACCCTCCCCTTGTCCCGCCCCCCCCCCCCTGCTGACGCCCATGGACCTGTTGTTGTTCTACAGCATTATCGTGGCGTTTGCGCTTTTCATCAATGTCTGTACTTTGTCATGCTGAACATAGATACATGTAGTTTGATCCGGAAAAGGCTAGCACATTAACGACTGCGCCATCAACAATCATTGTTTAATCAGCGAGTCCAAATTTGACAATGTCTGCCCACACGTCGAGATTGGACGTGCCCATATAAATAGCAGAGAGTGAAGTTAAACTTTGGGATTGTACACTTTTAAATCTTTTTGGTTTTCAGGGCGTAGCTAGTGGCCAGATCAACGACTACAGCACTGTTGTAGGCCATATTAACGATTTGCCTGCCATCTGCTGACATCGTATATTTAGCGTGTTCAAACTTGTTAAAATGTGGATAACTACTGCATATTAAAAGGATCCCTGTATATTTTCTCATTTCGGTGGCACGAGTTTTATATACGATAGGCTTTGGGGTATCTTTGTTGATAGCACAATGGCTACTTCTATAACCATAGCCCCTCCGACCGTGGCATATCTACGCCAGTTGTTCTGGTCGCTGCTGTGGTCCTTGGCAGTAGTCGTGCTCTGCACTGGCGTGTATACGTGCACCACAACTGTTTTCTTGGCAGTCTGTCTGTACGCCTTAATAGGCCTTGTAGTCGAGCAAGGAGCTCATTTTTTTCCATAGTCTCCTCCCCTTTCGGTTCCGCTTCCACCTTTCTAGGATCTTTAACATGTCCCTCTTTTGTCACTGTTTGGACTGGCAGCATTCCCCTCTACAGCTGGGTTTGTTACAAGACTTGCATTCATGTTCTTTAGACCAGTTATTATTTCGTGGACAATGATGTCCATATTGGCAGGGCTTACGCGTGATTAGGGCGGCGGTAAGTGGTCCTTTATACTCGCTGTAACGGTGAAAAAAGTTCACAACAGGATGCGGTAAGCGCGTGCCCAACGAAAGAATCTTCCTCAAGGTCGCTTACTAGTTTAGACTGATTTTTTTTTTAGGGGGGGGGGAGGGCAGCTGCATCGAAGCGAGAGTCGCATATATTCACAGCGCGTCCTCCCCCAACGTCTTGGTCATCACCTCTCAGAGGCAGGCCTCATAGCGAATAATTATCATTTTAATAATTTTCCATTTTATCCTACTGAGTGAAAGTAATCTAACCCCCCAATAACTGGTTATCAGTACCAAACAGAGACCAGCGCGCCTAGGTTGCTTTTTTGTCACATTTTTCCATCTCTATTTAGCAGCTCTCCGAACTGATTAAGTTTTTCACTGTGCTTTTACTGTCAAAGCCGGAGGGTTCTTTTGGCGGTCCACTAATTAACTTTTTTAATTGAAGCATATACTGGCCTACTTTTTTAAAATAGTTTTTTAATGAATTTGGGTGTATTAGAATCTTTGACACCCATGTCAAGCATCACTTGGTGTATCCCGTCAAAAGAATGCTGGCTGATTCGGACCAAATTACGGGCTGATTCGGACCAACTGCCAGGCTGATTCGGATCATGCAAAACATTATAAGAAAAACATCGAAACACACATACCTGATTTATTTGAGAAGTTATTATTGTTTTCGCAAACATAGTAAGAGAATGCAAAAGGTTGATTTTCAGCTTTTAATTTACATAAGATAGTTCTTCATAAATTTCTTGCCGAAATCAGAGCAAAACAGATATGAACTATTGCATTTTGATTTTTTTTTAAATTATTTTTTTTTACAACGAAAATAACTTTTTAATGTTTTACGAAAAAAGAAAAACATAAAATTATTCTTTGAATTAATATCTTGGAAAAACATTTTGAAACTTTTCATAAATCAGGCTAGTATGGCCGACTTTCAACACTGTCAAACAGTAATGTATATAAATTGACCCATGGCTTTTATTGATTTCTTATGCAAATCGTGTTTTCTTCGCATTATAGTTACCAAATAAATATGGTTTAAAGAGCTATTGATGAGTAACACAATATTAAAACGTACTTTATTGTTATCGCTGTATGTTTATCTTGCGAATAAAATCTCAAACCTGTAAACCAACTTGTTTTATTTTCATCCTAAATTTTGAAAATTTTACAATATTAATGAACGTAAATATTTCATTTGAAATACATATTAAATCCATTAAAAGCTTGATTTCTGAATAGAAATGGTATTATATTAACACATATATAATAATAATATTTCCATTTAACCAAAGATCGCACAGTTATTTAAAGTCAGCATTATCTTTTGTGTTTTAGAATGGTATTAAATTCAGTAAATTGGAAAATGACAACAAAAGTACCTTAATTATAGCGGCATTTATCAAACTGGTTTTGCAAATTGATGGTCAGATGATCTCAATAATATTGTTTGCAATTAAAAAAAATTTAGAACGTACTTATTGAACAAAGTATTAAACAGACGGTGATAATATGATGTTTAATTATAGCGGCATTAATCAAACAGGCTTTGCAAATTGAAGGTTAGTTGATTTCATTATTATTGTTTGCAATTAAATTAATTAAGGGTGTACTGATCAAACAAAGTATGAAGTAGACGGTGATAATATGATGGGACAATTTTAGCGGCATTGATTAAACGGCCATTCCCTTAAATATGGAGAAGACACTTTCTTCATCATTTTCAAATCTTTCAACAGAGATAACACCGCAATTTTCGTTATGTTATCAAGAAACTTTATTACAATTAATATGAGGTCCACATGATTAGCAGAATATAGACGTATCGTATTGAAGTATGATATTGTATCGAATTAAATCATACATTTGACAGGAACCTAGTTCATTTATTAGTATATAAATGTTATTTAGCACTATTAGTACATAGTACAATATACAGAATAAAGACACATTCTATATAAATCTAACAAAAGCATTAACATACTCAGACCAATAGATTTTTGTCAGCGTTTGTAATTGTATTATTTCTCAATAAAATAGTTCACTATTAAATTGGCAATGCCAGATAAACAGTCTTAAATTATTTCAATTGATTTGTATACAGAACAACGCCATTATCTCACGTAAAATCGGGGTTTTGTTTCCTTAAATTAAGTTTTGAACTGCTCAATGTACCTGGGAATAATCAGAAATATCATATTTTGAAAAACTGTAAATGTGACATTAAAATCTAAGAGGAAACTTAATACTATTTCACATGGTCCAAATGAGCTCGTAATATGGTCCGAATCAGTCTGACGTTTGGTCCGAATGAGCCCATAATTTGGTCCGAATCAGCCACGGTCCAAATCAGTCTGCATCCCTTCAAAGCTGTAACGGTCCTTGCAGTGGAAGAAACCAAACTATCTCACCTGCTCCCGAAGATCTTTGAATATCTAACTGTAATTTTGTTTGAGCACCCAGGCGCTTTGTTCTGCATGGTGGCCAAAAAAGGTGAGTTCCGCAAGTATTTCTTTCTTTTTTGTCAGATATGTTGTAGCAGAGCAGTCATCGATAATATACAAGGCAGGGTTACAGATGTAAAAGAACCGTAGCCAAGTCGTGAAGCCTCTCCCCGTCGTCGACGAGATACACCTCCGGTTATGTCTGTCAAGCCCTGCGTTTGGTATGTCTTGTTCCAGCAGATGGGTGGGCAGAGGATGACAATATGCTGAAACACGCCCAATAATGGTATTCAATGAGGTTGAGCATGAAGACTATCTTGCCACAGTCGGTTTTGTCCGCAGATGATCGCAGAGTGGATGCCTTAGAGAAGTATGGAAAGCATTTTAGTAGAGTGCAGCAAGGAACCTGACATCTTCAATATTGAGCTGTTCATCCAGCTACAGGCTGTACTTTGCGAGGTACTTTCCGACTCTAACGTTGGCTAGATACAGGTCTTTTTCCAGCATGATAACCCCCGGGTGTCAACGCTTGCTACTGGCAAAGTATTTCCTTACCTCGCCCCACTGTTGGTAGACTCTGAGACCTTGACTGTACAGCTGATTAGGACTGCCCTAGATAGTAACTTCTACCGTCTGTACCTTCGTGTTGTAGAACGTTTTAGTGTCCCCGGCAAATGCGGCAGCGGGTTTTTCAAATAGCAACAGGATGCCCTTAGAGCTCCTTGTGGGTACGTTGAGATTGATGTTCCACAAGGTTTGGCTCCTGTTAAATGTGACCTTTCTGTGGCGGAGCACACGGTCGTACAGGATGGCCAGCCGCCTGTATTGATCCAGGATTAAGCGTGTGAACACTGGGTGCGTCACTATCTTGCATGCCCAGGTTGGGAAAGCGTACCAGAAGCTGCTGGTTTGGTCCAATCATACTTGGATTATTGGTGATGACGACCAACTGGCGGATAACCCTTCACACCGAGGGCTTCCTGTAGGCAGTGGTATGGATTAAGTTTGCGTCCGTATTGTGACGTCATCATGTTAAACGGCACTTTTTCAAGTACTGAGTGTTCTGCGGTTGTATGTTCAATAGTGTCACAGAGCAATGGCATAAAAAGGATGATGTGTGAAAGTTAAAAACCCGGTCTATGAGCCCGACGACTTAAAAACGTCAGGTGAGGCAGACTTAAGCTTGCCGCATGTCCCGATGGAAACTGGCATCCACTGGCACAAGTGGATCGCGGCGCCGATCGTCTTGAGCAGCTTTGAGGAGCAGCTTAAATGGGTCATAGATACATTTTACATGACGGTACACAAAAAGATACGACCTGCACCCTACGAAAGTGAACTATAAACCACTTTCAGCTTGGTGTTGACAACAAAAGTCTGTTCACGATCGAGGATGTATGGATTACATACAACCTACATTTTTCTGAGCCTAAACAACCTGAACCTGGGGGTCTTCAGGGACCAGTTGGAAATCGAGGAGTATACGCAAACGACCTTGCGCAAACACGTATTGAGTCGTGAATAAGGTCAACATCAGCCTTAATTTATAAAGCCCTTGGACTTGTCCAGGATACACGTAAACCAAGCACAGTCGGCCTCGGAGCCCTGAGCAATATACTCTAGGTGCAGGTTATCGCCGGTTTCACTCATAAATGTCATCTTGGGGTTGTATGGCTCGCCAATTGGGTCATACCAAACCCCTTGGTAGTAGTTGTAGGCTTCTCTTCTTTCTATTTTTCTGCCTCCAGTCTGAATTGAGAGAAGTTCCAAACTCTGTGCAGATTTGCTCGTGGGCCTGCTGGCCGTATGAATTGTTAAAGACATTCTCGATAACGTTCTGTGTAGAATGAGACTTAAGCTCTGGTAGGATTGTTAATCTTTGGTAGTAGACATGGAAGCTAAAGTGAGAGCGAGTTAGCAGCGCTTTGTGTATTCCTGCATCGATACACCACAGCTGGTTCCTGCACACCATGGTTTTCACCTGTATAATTGCCTGTATGATGTGCCTCCCCACCTGTAACAGGTTGCATCTATTTCCGGTCGGATATAGGGAACATTTTTAAAGGTAAAGGCTTTTGGTGCCGTCTTTTAGCTTAATGCATCATGTTTGTTACTCTAGCCCGTGGAGGAAATTCACTTGCAGCATTAAACTGACAACCATTCGGTAGGCTCATGGTTGGCCTTCGATCAATCATCTACAGGGTTGGCTGGCACAATGGCAGGGTGGGCGTGTCCTTTCAATGGCGCCATAACGGTGATTCAGCCGCACAAGCGCACCCGTTACCGATCAAGTCAGGCCTCTCTGACTTTGGCATGCTTGCAAAACTGATGCCTGCATACCTATCAAGTCTCACACATTTTGTACAAAAATCACCCTCTGACGCACATGCTGAATTTTCTCACGCATTCTTAAAAAATTCTTTTGGACATGTGTATTCAACATATTTACCATAAATTTTAGATTCAGTAGCGACAAATTATGTTAAATATTGTTGTTCAAAAACAATCCAGGAGAAGTATTAAATTGGTTTCTAATGTAACTATAATGCGTTGGCTTCAGGGGTCCTCTTCCCGCTGACCCTCACCGGGGCTTCGCCCCAGGTCCCTGAGGGAGCTGCCGCCCCCTGGACTTCCATCTCAATACTGACATTTAAGGACCCCTGACAGCTCTTTGACTGAGGCACTTCCAGATCTGTTGCTCGATATTTCCAAAGCCAATGGGCAGATAACCATGGTGGTCCCAATCAATTATGAGGTGAACAAATTAGTCCTGGCTGGCGATTGCACTTGGGACTAGCTGATGGGGGTGGGGTGGGTGTGGGGACTTAGTGTTGCCTGTTATACCAGAGAAGAGCTTTTGACTTTATCCTGCAAAAGGCTCTTTTTGTCTACATGGCCCAGCTTTCCAAGACAAACAATGTTGTCAATGGCATCCCCTACATACTGCGTGGAATAATTCTCACATCCTGCCCCCGAGTTTGGTGTTGCCATAACCGTCCAATATCCTAGTCCGGGGTTTAAGAGGCTGCAATGTGGCACAATTAACAAGTTCAAGATCAGGGTCAGTGACTGACAGGATGACCTCAGTAACAATGGCCTGCCCAACAAGGCAGACCTTGAGATTCATTAATGGGCATTTACTGTCTGGAGGAAAGCTGTGGCATCAAAGCAGAAAGCATCCTTAAGCAGTTATCAGACTATGCTAAAGTCACATGTCGACATTCAGTGGCCGGCAAGTATCAAAGGGTAGATGGCACCCTGACAAGCATTACATATGGCAATGTAACACTGGCCATTTTTTGCTCTGGAAGAAGCATTATGAATATGTGGCTAGAGCGAAAAACAGGCGAGTGGTTTCACAAAGTGGTCTGAACAAGCAATCTGGGGAGTTTGCCATTGAGATGAGAGGGGACAGTGGTCTAGCTCTCATGGATGCAAACTCAGAGTCATACCAGAAGGACTCTACACTATTCTTTTGACTGGTAGCTGTGTCACAAATGGAAAATCTAAATCCACTGGCACAATCTATCTTGAACTCAGTCATGGGTGGGTATGCATAGATGAGAATTATAACGATCAGTATACTTTCTACCTCACGGCCAAACAATTAAAAGGAATAGAGCCGCTTGATATAAAGCTGTACTGTTTAAATCAAGAAATCAGATTTCCGGATTATTCTAACCATTGATGCTAACCACAGTACTGATTTAGAGCTTTCTCTAAGATTAAAAAATGAAGCACTTGCATTCTACCACAGGAATATCAAATGCAGGCAATATCAGAGCTACCCACCTATAACACCTAATGAGAGCTACAGACTCCAGCAAATCAGTGAACTCAGACACAGGCTCGAGCAAGAATGATATGTGAACACTTTTCTCTACAGAAAATACCACTGTGTTGTCAGTGCCATAGAGCCAGTATGGGAAGTGGGGACTGGTGTGTAACTCTCTACCATTATCGCTGCCCCAGTTGTTTTGTGACTTGAGGCAGCCACTCTAGCCTGTTGATTGGATTGGATTGCCATGTAAGATTATTAGCCAGCACCTCCAAGTGAAAGACAAAACACAATAAGATCCATGTGCTAGCAGAGGCTAAAGTGAATACGATCTCAGACCCCACATCTAGGGCCTAGAAAGATGGTCACCTCTCTGATGAAGAGTTCTGGCTAATCATGGATGAGGTTAAAAAATACCATCAGATGAAAGCCAAAACTTGCTTCAGGGTACAACAATAAGATTAAATAATACAATTTGTTTCAATTTAAAAGAAAATGAAGAAAACAAGTTATGTACTGAGTTATGAACCCTAACATGGCGCCGACAATATTCAGCTTTTTCCTTAATTTCCTTCAAATATAAAAGTAAAAAGAAAGAAAAAATCATGTACATTTCCCTTACCTCAATTGCATCTCATCCTTATCACAAAATAGTTAATACATTCATGAACATAAATGTTTTATGAGCACGAGAATGATATCCATTTGTCATTTTTTTTACCTTTCTTTTCTATTTATTTTCCATCACCCTTTCTAACTTTCCAGGTTGATATTTTAAAAATTTCAACCATTTTGTCTTTCTTCCTTGTTTCACCATAAATGATCTACATGTTCGATCAAATAAAGCATGATATTTTTATTTCCATCCCATTACTTACCTTTTTTTATCTTTTCATCAAATATCTTTTCTTTCCGTTATCTTTCTAACTTTCTAGGTTGACGTTTTTAAAATTTCAATGGTTTTGTCTTTCTTCTTTGAATATTTCACCCTAAATGAACTACATATTCATATCTTTCGACTCTGCCATATGGGGCAGTATATTTTTGCCAAGTATGTGCGTTGACTTCTGAAAATAAAAGAAAAACTAATGGCTTAATTTTGCCCTGTCTATTGTTGTTGTTCATCCTTTGAGGTCGAAAATGACCATGATATCATTAACTAGTTAGGTTTCTGTGAGCACTTGTGTGGCTGATGAGACTAATTTGTGCTCTGAATTGTCTGTGCCACACTGTACAGGAGATGACGCTTATGGTTGTTTGATCAACGGAGGACCTGCTGCAGTTCCGAGATTTACGCTACTCGCGCCTATACAATTCTCTTCAGCTCATAGTCTGTAGCTCCAGTATGGATGAGGCAGTGCCAGGTGGAATTTTCCTGTGTGAGAATTTCCCAAGACTCAGGGTCAAGGCTGAATGCTGAAATGTTTCAAGGATGACTCGAGGGAGTCTTTGAAGCATTTATTTATTGACCTCACCGAGATCACTTTGTCCCCTTCAGCTCGCCATAGAAGATCTTCTTTGGTTGTCGCTTGTTTGACATTCTGGAGATGTGGCCTGCCCATCTCATCTGAGATTTCATCAGAAGAGTATGGATGCTTAGACTCCCTGCCTGTGTGAGAACCTCAGTGTCTGAAACCCTTTTCTGGCATCTTATCCTCATCAGTTACCTCAGGCAGCCCATGTGAAAATGGTTCAGCTTCTTGGCATGGCGTCTGTACATTGTAAAGGTTTTGCATGCATACAGCAGGGTTGGCAACACAATGGCTTTGTTGACGTTCAGTTTTGTTTGCAGACTGATGTTTCTGCACTCCCACACATCTGTGCATAGTCTGCCAAAGGCCACACTTGCTTTTGCAATTCTGGCATTGGTTTCGCCATTGATGTGGACAGCACATGACAGTGTGCTGCCGAGGTTGGTGAACTTGTCCACTGCCTGGAGGGTTTGACCATTCACTGTGATGGTAGACTCTATGTATGGCTTTCCAGTCTATTACAATTATGTGAACTATACATTATACGATCTTAAATAAAAGATACTTACCAATGTTAGATGAAGATGCCACTGTAAATATGCAAGTCTCTCTTAGTTCAAAAGCTTTCGTCAGACTGTACTACACTGACAATTTATACATATCACGGGGAGGTAATTCACACACATAAGAAGATTCGAGATATGATGATGTCAGTTTATCACTTAAATGCACTCACATTATTTTCCAGAGTTGTTTTGTATTGTAAAATTGTTTTGAGTTATGACTACTTAAGATAGTCCCTCACACCAGCACCAGTAGATTGTAAACCGGTGACAGAACCCACCACAGGGCACATACACTTTTCCGTTTTGCAAAGCTAGGCCATCCTTCAGGACTAAACGTTTTTGGTGTTGAAAGATCAATGGCTATCTTCAGTGCATTTAAGATAATAATAGCTGTCTCACATGCTACTGCTCTCCTCTGGTATGGACTGCAATCTGGAGTAGAAGAGCATGAACTACCAATATCACTATCAACATCATTAACCTGTTTAATGTAAATTCCACAAGCCAAAATAAGCAAGATCAACAGTCAGAGCCACTAAAGGTACAAAGGCGCAGACAAGAAAGCATCCAGTACACATGTCTGTATGTACATAACATACAAATCTTTAAATCTTTAAACGGTGGTTTTTAAACTGCAAAAGCCTGGGCCATCAGGTGGGGGTGGCAGTCCCTCAGGGCTTCCCATTTTTTTTGTTAATGCAATTGGCTCGCATCTTTAAAGAGACTCCCCCTCCTCTCTGAAAATAGGTCTATTAGGTCTCCTGCAGCCCCCCCCCCCAGCAAAATATATGGGAAATGTCAAGGTCAAGAGCAAAATGATGAATTTAGCTTAATAATTCAGCAACTGAGCAAATTTTCACACATCTTTCAGCATGTTGTAAAATGAAAATGTTCTAGAATTAGTTCAGTCCATTAGAGGACCAGAAAATCTATCTCTCTATCTATCCATACTGCAGCACCCTCTCTTGAGGATTATGTGCAATTTCACTGGTTTGGGTAAATTTAGGTAATAACAACTCCTCGACCACATTGAGCCTTAGAAATCCTGCCTCTAAGAGTCGGATCTGAATGAAAAGCAAAGTGACCATGTTATGTAGTGTGTGAAAGGACTAACATATTTACTACACTGTACTTCTTGCTTGATGTCCTTGTGTTCAAGGTACAATCAATTTACTACAGATGAGGCTGATAATGGAAATCAGTAAATGTGATATTAATTGTTATCCTCTTGCAGGTTATACAAGTTTTCATGGCTCCAAAATCAGCAGGGCAATCTATATATTTGCACTTCTATATAAATATTATGCAAATTGTGACTGAGAAAAATAAATAGCAAGAAAACACAATAAACACACAAACCTTGCTTCATCATCATTGCATTTATTCCAGTTCCTAGTTGCACCTGGGTTTCCAATTGCGGGTTGTCTGTTGTTTTTTTAAACACACAAACTCACACACACACATACATACACACACACACGTTTAGTGAATGTTAAAAGAGTATAAAATATTACAACAATTTGTACGAAACTGAGAAACGAGCTGTGCACACAAGTTTTTTTTTCTTTCTACAGCAGTTCATTACTGCGCAAAGAAAAGGAACATAACTCTTACACAAATTATCATACTGCCTTATGGAACAATATTCACATCTTCATTTGTGTAAAAAAAAGAAAGTAAAAGCTGAGATAAGTTGCACACGCCTAAAGATGATGTATACAATAGTCCATTACTGCATCAAGTCAAAAAAGGGGAGTATAACTTTCACAAGAATAATCACATACCAACTGTGGAATGATATGCTCATAGTCATGGAATGATAAAGAGCCTACCAAAGATCACAACAATCCACAGACCAGTTGCACATACAAAATACATGTATACATAACAGTTCATTACTTCTTTACAACAAAAAGGAACATAACTCTTGCAAAAATCATGGTAGCTTTATTGTAGAATGATATGTGCATCTTTATGTGATGTTAAAAAAAATGCCTACAAATGTCAAAACAACCATTCAAAAACTGAGAGACTAGCTATGCACACAAGAATAGCAGAATTAGATTGGGACAAAACATCTTGCTCCCACTTATCCGCTATCTTGTGTTTCCCATCATGTGCTAAAATTTTTACCAAAACCCTGTCTCCCTCCTGAATGATTGATCCTCTAACCCAAATTCATCAGAACCTCACTCTGGAATGATATGCGCATTTGCATGTTTCTTTGTTTTTTTATTTAAAAAAAGCCTACCAAATATCAAAACTATCATTCAAAACTTGACAGACTAGTTGTGTACACCAGAATTGGTTGCAAAAATGGACAGACTGACAAGGATAATTAAAATCTGCCCTTACCTATGCAGCAGTGGAAAAAAGAAGATGCAGCCATGACCTGCATATTGAACCACCCCTGAGCTTTTGGTAAATTGATGTTGTACACCTCAAGCATGTATCGACATACCAAGTAACATGACTGTGGCCAAGTGTACACCAGAAACTGACATGACTTTTAACACTGGGTAATATAGGGCGTGGACTGATGTATGGATAGAAAGACAGACAGATGAAAGGATACACATGGACACCAAAGTGATCACTATGTTGAGCTTCTACCAAGGCAGGCATTTGTGAAACAAGAGGTCCAAGTGGGGCTGACATTGCTCACGTGGGTAACTGACAAATGTAAACTTGTGAAAGCAAATTCATACATGTAGTGAAAATGTGGAGTGGAAAGAAAAAGTTTGGAGCACTTAGTTGCCACATTGTCCAATAGGCCTAACAAAATATGAGTGTTTCTGGTTTCATGGTAAAACAAGAGTCCCTCTAAGGGTCTGACACTGTCATGTCTGAAAAGAATTTCCAGAAATTCAAGATAAGACCATTTCTTCTTTAAAACTGCTGAGTGTTGAAACCATTTCTGATATTGTTGAGGGATAATATATTCAAATTAGCCACTTACATATTGGATGTAAGATTTACACCATTTTCATTTAGGACAAACTGGACACCATGAGAAGACTTTTGGTGAAAACCTCATGTTGATATGACCATCCATTCAGAAAAATGAGTGACAACATTTTCAATATGTTCATTGTGGCAGCCATATTTGAGGTCAGATCAGCACCATTTTCATTCAGGACTAACTAGATAAGTATTATAATTAGTCTTCTGGTGAATACCCTATGTCGAAAGGCTTTCCATTTAGGAGGAGTAGCAATAACAAGATTTTCAAGATGGCTTCCATGGTGGCCATACTGGATGTCAGATTGGCACCATTTTCACTGAGTACCAACTTGACATCATAAGAAGTTTTCTGGTGAAAACCCAATGTTGATATGGCTTTCCATCTAGGAGGAGTAGCAATAAGATTTGCAAGATTGCTGCTGTGGTGGTTATATTGGATATCAGATTGGTACAACTGTCATTTCAGACCAACTAGACATGATAAGAAGTCTTTAAGTGAAAACTCAAAGCTGTTACAACCATCCATTTAGGTGGAGTAGCTATAACAAAATTTTCAAGATGGCCACTTTGGTGGCCATATTGAATGCATAGGTGGCACCATTTTCATTTAGGAAAAAACTAGACATCATAAGAAGTCTTCTGGTGAAAACCACATGCCAATATGACTTATTGTTCATCAGGAGTAGTAATAACAAGATTTTTTAGATGGTGCCATGGTGGCCATATTGGAGATTTTCAAGACAGCCACTGTAGCAACACCCCAACATAAATGTCAGAATGTCTCAAATGGGGTGGGATGGGTTAGAGGAAACTTGGACTAACTCTTGGATATGTTAGAGACTCTAAACCCTAACCATGATTGGTAGAACCATGTCTGCCCCCTTGTGGGTAAGTGGGAGCAAGAGGTTTACAAAGTTTTGTCCCAATCTAATTCTGCTATTCCTGTGTATGTGGTTCAGATACAGAATGAGGAAGGTAAAAAAGAACCCTTCATTTTAATCTGTTGCTTCCCATAGGAGCATTACTGATAGATGGTTCTCAATCAGAGGTACCAAAACCGAAACCCCTCCCTAGGCTTTGTCAAACTGTAAGTCAGAACATCAACAGGCAAGAAGAGACTCTATCTGTCTCCAGTGAGGATGATGACTTGGAAGACTATCTGATTATCTTTCCTCATTCCAATGACCCAGCTGCAGCAGACACCATATATGGTGATGCTGATGAAGCAGAGGTTGAGGATTAAGGCTGCTGTCTCACACGGTCCCGTTGCCAGTGATGGATCCACAAGGAGAACGTCACAAGAGCAGAGTAGTGTGGACACCCACATTTCAGGATCAGATGTTGAACCTGGTAATGTTTGAGATGAGGACAAGGAAGAATCTGAAGAAGCCAATGTAAAACACATTGAGGAAATTTCTTCAGACTAAAAGGAGAATTGACAAGACATACAAAACAACTGATGGATGACATCTGGCATGAATGTTATGTTGCATACAATACCAGAATCAGAATACATACAGACAGTCAATTTTCTGGAGCTGCTGGTTCTTATAGGTGCATTTTGGAACATGCTAAAAATAGTATCAGAAATGATGCTATAGATTATTTCTGGGAATACAAAATAATGTCAATGATGCCATTTCATCCTGGAGGTAACAGTGGGACAGGCATTCATTTAATAAATAAACTGTATATATGGATATGATATTTCATTGTTGTTATTTGTATAGTTGTTTTTATAGTATTCCTCTAATTATACACATATTACCTGGACTGTACTCTGATCATTGACACAACCTATGACTGGTCCAGCTCAGTAATTGTTCAATCAACCAGAAAAAACTATGACATCTGATTGGTTAATCTAACCACTTGCTTTGTTTTATTCTGAGTTTTGGTGGGAAATTATTCTTTTCCTCTGGCAGTTTTTAGATCAGAGTGTTAACTCTGCCATTCAAAATCATGAATTCAGTTTCAGTGTCTTGAAACTGCCTTTGGAGCACATTCAGGTAAGTAATATTTATGCAGCATTCATTATAATTGTTCTACTTAAAGCTAGAAATTAATATTTTGAAGAGTTTATGTTTTGGTCGATTCTGATAATTTGGTGCAAAACTTTCATATGATGCAGTTTCAGTCACAAAGAGCTATAAGGCACACGTATTTTAAATCCAGTTTTGCAGGTTTTGCTTTCATGGGAATAGTTGGTTACAAGCTAAAAAGAAGCATCAATGTTCCAAATTAACAGGCAATATTATTTAAGAGAGTTTGCCATTTCATGTATCAAATCCTGAATAAAGTACTATATAGTCATGTCTGAGATAACACATAAAGTACATTGAAGTCATGTCTGAGATAACACATAAAGTACTATGAAGTCATGTCTCAGATAACACATAAAGTACTATGAAGTCAAATAACAGATAACACATAAAGTACTATGAAGTCAAATAACAGATAACACATAAAGAACTATGAAGTCATGTCACAGATGACACATAAAGTACTATGAAGTCATATAACAGATAACACATAAAGTACTATGAAGTCATGTCACAGATAACACATAAAGTACTATGAAGTCATGCCACAGATAACACATAAAATACTATGAAGTCATATAACAGATAACACATAAAGTACTATGAAGTCATGTCACAGATAACACATAAAGTACTATGAAGCCCTGTCACAGATAACACATAAAGAACTATGAAGTCATGTCACAGATGACACATAAAGTACAAGCTGATATGTTTTACATACTTAATTTGAAATATTTTGTATATGGGACAAAAACAGTATCTGCAAGAGCATGTCTTATCAGACTGCATTGTCTCAGTCTGGCATATCCCACTGCATTGTCTCAGTCTGTCATATCCCACAGCATTGTCTCAGTCTGTCATATCCCACAGCATTGTCTCAGTCTGTCATATCCCACTGAATTGTCTGTCTGCCCCATTCCGCAAATAGGGTAAAGCTATTCTTTTACTGATCACTATTATACTTGTTTCATTTCTGATATGTCAGGGAAATGAAGGTCACAAGCATATATCAAATTTACCACTGGAATTGAAATGAGATATTTCTTGTTATATAAAATACTAGCTTTATATTACTCTACTGTTTAATCAAGGCCAGAATAAAGGTGGAGCAAAAGGTGCAGTTGCTCCAGGGTCCCTGTCCAACCTGGAGGGGGGGGGGGAGAGCTGTAATGCAGTGAAATGGTATTTGGGGGTTGGGCATGGGGCTCACTTTTTGAAATTGCTCCAGGCCATTCTACCACCTTTATCTGACCTTGTGTTTAATGCATGCAAAATTACGGAACTCGTTTACATTAGCATTATCTGCTAAATTAATGAACACAAAAGATCATTTGTGACTAAAGTGCTATTTCATACCCTAATAACAAAAAGTGACTGCAAAATTGAACTAACATCGGAAACTTTAAATAATCACAAATTATGAAAAGAAGGTCCAAGTGATTAACTTAGTCTTTATAGATGTCACATTCGGTAAGCAGACATTAGGTATAAAAAAAAGCCAACACCAAAATATAGACAAACATATAGCACATGAAAGATATACCCATGTGATGGTGCACTTGTATTCCCAGTGAAGTGGGAGCATAGGACAATGTAACAGCACCCTGTTCAAACTTAACACAGTCACAGGGGCATGAGAAGTCACCACAAGCTTCAGTTTGGGAAGCAGTCATAGACTCTGGTGATGGTACAACTGTATTCCCTGGGAAAGGGAAGCAACATTAACATAGTATAAGCACTCTGTTCAAACCTTTTACAATCACAGGGGCATGAGAAGTCACTGTAAGCTTAAGTTTGGAAAACATAGTCTTATAATAGAGTTTCCACAAAATTCAACATGGTCAAAGGGTATGAACTATGGGTTTACTGTCACCTTCTTTGGTTATAGGAGACAAATATTTCTCTGGGTGGATTCACATGAATTTTTGCAAAGAGACTATATTTACAAGCTAACTGGATGGAGAAAAATCTATATACCCTATGTAAAATAAACACTGAAGTAACCACTCCGTAACTTTTGAATGCATTCATCTAACAGAGCATTACTGCAGAATACTTACACTTTATTAAACTAGAAGTGATCTGTTTTTGAAAGCAAAAACATGCCTTTCCCCTCCCCACCATGACAATGTCTTTCTGTGATACAGATACTTCAATAAAGGAATTGAAAATCTAGCAAGGAGAATTAAAGGAAATGTTGTTAGTAGTGTAACAATTTTTTTTTTAAATCCCTGATTTTGAAGGTCAAAGGGCAACATTTTGTGCCTAAAACTGAAGTATGTGACACATTTTTGTTATCATGGGACCAAACCTAATACAATTTTGGTTTACGTGACCTTGAACAGATTTCCAGGGTAAGGGGTCGATGTTTCATGCAAAGGAGTGGATGTCGACTTGTGTGTAAGAAATCTTCTAAACTATTTCTGATGACAGATGGTGTCATCTTTTAATATTTATAACATTATTGAGGGAAGCAATACTAGTTACAGTTTATATAGTGGTTTTTATGAAGGTGTCTGCAAGGGCAAGTTTCACTGTAAGCTGGTGAAAGAATAAAGATACATGTATCTTGCTTATAATAGTCCCCCCTCAACAATGCATAAATATCTTTTTTTTTAAATCATGTATGCAGAACCAATAAAGTCTAAGCTAAAACAAAAATCCAAAAGTAAAAAAAAAAAATGTGAGAAACAACATGAAATCTACTAGATTCATCCTCATATGCATATTAACAGGCATACCAAATTCATTTGTCTAAATCAAGTAGGTTTCTAAATTGAGCTAACAATTTTTAGGTTAAAAAAGCCAAAGCCAATATGTGTAAAAAAATGGGAAAATTGCTGTGATGGCCTGGATATCTATTCATGTTATTTACATGTTATTACAAACATGCTTACTAACTTTTTATTTGTCTACTGTGAGTGCTTTTTGGTTAACCATGCCAGCAAGTTGTTTCTTTAAAAAAAAATTCCAAAAATTTAATAAGGTGTAAAAAATTTAAACACAAGGTCAGAGTCACCAGAACCTAAACAGGTCTTAGGACCTACTCAATATATCTAAATATCTGATTTGGCCTGGTTTGGCTCAGTAGTTTTTCAATGTAAATGCAAAGATAGTTTGGTCAGAAAGTTCAAAAATAGTTTTTAAAAATGGAACAAATTGCTATTATGGCTTGAAAATCTAATTGGGTCATCTACATATTACAAATATGACTTCTAAATTTCATTTGTGTACCTCAAATGATTTTAGCTTAATCTTCTTTATAAGGTTTAATTAAAAAAACTCCAAGTCCCAATAGTTTAAAAATGTCAAAAATATGAAAAATTAGTAAGGCGGCATGAAATTCTAATCAGGTTATTTCAATATAATATAAATATGCCTATCAATTCCAGTTGTCAACCTATAGCGATTTTTTTCTTAACCTGGCTTACAAGATTTTTGCTAAAATGTCCAAGACAAAAAAGTAAAAGGTGTTTTTACAAAAATTCAAAAATAAGGTCAGTTACCAGAACTTCAGGTCTTGGAACCCACTCAAGGCATCTAAATATCCAGTCTGGTCTGGTTCAACTCGATAGTTGTTTTAGATAGTTTGCTAACCAGGTATAGTGTGACAGCATTACCAGTCATACCAATGGATGAATAGCACAAAACCAACACGTCTCCCTCCTTGGGTGGAGACCTAAATATGAGTGCAGTGTATGCAATGTTTAGGTACTGAGTACATATATATTAAAATTTTAACCCTAAAAGTAACTACTGTTGATGTACTGCTGTATGAGCAAAAATTGTGTATTGCTTATGCTAGAGCAGGAGAGATAATACAGGATGAATTACTCTCTGAATTAAGTAGAATGAGCATAATGAAATGTGTTCCAAATGCCACAAACACCCTTGAATGAAACCAGTGTTTTTGGAAAGATTTTGGAGTAACCAACTTCCTTGCAAATAGCCATTTAAAAAAATGTTCATTTTTTCTTCTTAGAAAGAATTTTCATCGGACCAAACAATTATGAGGTTCCCATTATCACTTAAAGTAACAAATGTATACTCCACCTATAATAGGAACAAAGATGATCCTCCCCCCCCCCCCCCGTTTTTCTTCTTACCAATCAGTATGTCCAAACTGAAAATAAAGAGTTTGATGTGTGATTAGCTTTTTCTTAGAAGACATTTAAAGACCAACTCCTGTTGTCTTAATCGTAATTGCTCAACTGTTTTTGTAATTATACAAATGATGATGCCTCACTTGTAATTGCTCAACTGTTTTTGTAATTATACAAATGATGATGCCTTAATCGTAATTGCTCAATTGTTTTTGTATTATACAAACGATGATGCCTCACTTGTAACTGCTCAACTATTTTTGTAATTATACAAACGATGATGCCGCACATGTACTTGTTCAACTGCTTTTGTATTATACAAACGATGGTGCCTCACTCCTAATTGCTCAACTGTTTTTGAAATTATACAAACGATGATGCCTCACTCGTAATTGCTGAACTGTTTTTGTATTATACAAATGATGATGCCTCACTCGTAATTGCTCAACTGTTTTTGTATTATACAAACGATGATGCCTCACTTGTAATTGCTCAACTGTTTTTGTATTATACAAATGATGGTGCCTCACTCCTAATTGCTCAACTGTTTTTGTAATTATACAAACGATGATGCCTCACTGGATATAGAGCATGTAGGGTATGGTGCACCTGAAATAACCCACAAGTTATTTACGCGCTAAAAATCTACCATATAACTCAAATTTTAATTATTATATATGACTCTGTAATTAATATCGAACATTTTAATTATTTTTTATTCATGCACAAATTACTTTTTAGGGTCTAATTTGGTAATTAAAGAAGATTTAGTAAGATTAAAGTGCTTTCATAGACCAAAAAGGTCTGCACAAGAGATGTGATTTTTATGAATAGGACTTTTGTATTGTTAAGCTGACTTCAAGTAGAATTAGGTGTAATTTACACATATATATATATATATATATATATATATATATATATATATATATATATATATTATATATATATATATATATATATATATATATATTTATATATATAGACACAATACCTCAATGTCAATGCATAATATGAAAAAAAGAGACCAATACAAGGTCATTTTATGTTGATCTTTCGATTCACCAATCAAACTACAGCTTTCACATTTATAAAAGTGAAAAAGGTCATTTGGAACATGACATTTCTAATGATAACTTTCCTCAACACAAAATGCAATGCTTTATCCAAAAGGTTACTAAAAATAAGTGGACCGGGAATTCCAAAGGTCACTAGAACATGGACCTTTATTGGTGTGTGTCAGATCTACTTATGATTAGTAGATCGTGATTTTAATCCGATTGTACCTGCATGTTACATATTTCCTGTAGTTGAAGGGTGTTGATTGTAAATGAGAGCATGTTAAATGAATTTATTTGTTTGGATTGAAGGAAGTAGGAAAAAAAAGTTCTATCCTCTAGTCCAAGAAGAAAAATGTAACACCATGTATTAAAGCAGCATGCTCCTATGTTTTGATTTTTAATACAGTTGGCAATTAATGTATGTAGAACATGTTATCTGGAACCATAATGTATTTTTAGAACAGTATATTGACTGGATGGGGGAGGTAGGCAGATTCTTATTTTTAAGGTGCTCTTCTTTGGTAAAATTTGTGGAAATTTAGCACCATACAGTACATAAAGTAATGATAGACATAAATCTTTAAATTTCCCTCTTTGAGACAGCACTAGATTGAATACTGGTCCATTAAAAAGATAGACTGAAATCGGAGTACAGAATGCTTAAGATTTCGTAAACCCATTGGATGTGCTGTTTGCCTGAAAATGCTGAAGGTAATTCACCATACTGCTTATAAAAGAAATAATGAGAATTGTTTATCACTTAACAACACTCACACATAATGAGTTTAGTTTATATCTTCTGATTACAACACATACAAGAAATTAAAATTATAAAATGCAAGAATGGAAGAATTAATATCATTTAAAACGTTACCAACATGTACTTTTCTATCATAGCTTATCATTCTGTGTGTAAAAATCAACAAAATACAAGGAATAAACTTTCTTAACTAAATACAACTATAACTTGGTTGAATCTATATTTGAAAACCAAAAGGTATTAAAAGGAAATAATAGACGAGTCGGACTTAACAATACCTACCTAAGGTGCTTCCCAATTACACAAGACGACTAAAAGTGATTATGGCATGCATAAAATGACAGAAAACAGTACATTTACAGAGTACAACTGGGCATGACTGGATTGAATACTTGTATCCCAACACATAATGATCTCAAAAGTACCGTGTGGTCATAGAGGTTTCTCTTTATTATAAAGTGCCCAACTCACAAACATTAAATAAAGGCCAATGTCATAGGTATGAAAATAACAGCCAATAAATGTGCTTTATTTAAATGCAATTGGGCATGAATCATGTTGAACACAGGTAACTGAAAAAGATGGGTTGAATTCATGGGACAGTTCAGATGGGTGGGAGTAACTGTTATAAGGTGAATGAGCACTGATTACAATTTATAAATCTGCTTGACAAGATTTTCAAGATGTCTGCTGTGGTGGTCATACTGGATGTGCATGCAGCACCATTTCCATTTAGGACCAACCATTTATGATGTCTAGTTCGACATCATAAGAAGTCTTCTGGTAAAAACCCCATGGCAATATGCCTTTTTGTTCAGGAGGAATAGCAATAACAGTGATGTTGCAGATACATTGGACATCAGGTTGGCACCATTTTCATTTAAGGCCAACTAGACATCATAAGAAATCTTCTGGTGAAAACCCCATGTCAATCTGACTTTCCGTTCAAGAGGATTTGCAATAAGATTTTCAAGATGGCTGCTGTAGAGGCCATATTGGACATCAGCTTGGCACAACTTTCATTTAGAACCAACTCGATATTATAACAATTCTTCTGGTGAAAACCCCATGTCAATATGGTATTCAATTCAGGAGAAGTAGCAATAACAAGATTTTCAAGATGCCTGCATGTATTGGTCATATTGGAAGTCAGATTGGCATCATTTTCATTTGGGACCAACTAGACATCATAAGAAGTCTTTTAGTGAAAATCCCATGTTGATATGACCATCCAGTCAAGAGGAGCAGCGATAACAAGATTTTCAAGATGGCTGCTGTGGTGGCTATATTGAATGTCAGAGCAGCACCATTTTCATTTAAGACCAACAGGACCATGGAATGAATGTGTATATAAAGTTTTACGGCAATCCTCCAAGTAGTTTAGGAGGAGTAGTGATAACAAACTTGCACTAATGGATGGATGAATAACAGACAACAGACCATCCCATAAGCTCTTCGGGTCTACGACCAGAGGAGCTAAAAATGAAAAAAATGAAGGGTACTCACAGTTGGTTTTCACGTGAAACTCGTCAGAAGTTTTTGCTGGTCACATTGTATCCTACACTTTTTGTCACAAAATTAAGTTCATATGCTTGAGAATCGCCCAGCACATAGCAGAATGTCCCACAAGTCAAGTAGTCTCCAATCATTGCATATAACATTTTATATGTTTTTTTTCTACCAAGTTGGGTAATAATAAACTTGTTTACAGTTAAATATTTTTGCATTTTCTTTTTACATGTCCACTTTTTCTCTGACTCTACCCTTCTGGGTATTAATTGGTATACTAAACAACATAGTTGCTTTTTCTACAGGAATTTTCATTTCAATTACCATATTAAAATGCATCTGTTAGATCCCAAGGAGTGTAGTTACTTCTGTATTAACCCCTAACATGAGGCTTGGTCTACAAAGGGAAAAACGAAAAAGTTCACATGGGCCAGCACTGATGATGCATAACATTTTTTCAACAGTATATATGTAGCAGCTTGATCATGTAACATCTGCTGTCTGCCAGAATTGGAGGAGGCAGGCAAGTGAGAGACTGTAGAGATTGGTCTTGTTCTAAATAACAACAAGAACATTTGAGATACAGAACATTTGTAATTGAGTAATAGAGCAAGTTGAGAGATATTGGGAAATTCTTTAAATTACTTACGATACTGTATTGACATATTTTAAGATCTGTTCATCCTGATGGACAGAGGGAAAGAAGGAGCAGAAATATGAAATATACCTAAATATGGAAATAGAAGTTTGAATAACATACAAAAGGGCAGATATATTCCCAAAAAGTGCAAAGTACTTCCAAAAGTGATATTGTCACTGTACTGTGACAATAAAAGTGGCATCACCAGTGTGGCAATATTAATTTTCTCTCACTGATACATTTCAGTATCTCATTATGAAATGTATAATAAAAAAAATATTAGTTTACTTAAGACTTTTTCTATTTAGCTCTACGGGTCATAAGCCAGAAGAGTTTATGGCATGGCCTGTTGTCCATCATCAGATGTCCATTCTGTCCATATGTTAGCACAAGTTTGTTATCTCTACTCCTACTAAACTACTTGGAGGATTGCCATGTAACTTTACAAACACATTCATCCCATGATCTACTTGGTCCTAAAAGAAAATAGTGCTGATCTGACATCCAATATGACCACCACAGCAGCCATCTTGAAAATCTTGTTATTGCTGCTCCTCAATGGATGGTCAAATCAACATGGAGTTTTCACTAAATGAGTTATGATGTCTAGTTAGTCCTACATGAAAATGGTTCCACTTGGACATCCTATCTGGATGTCAGAAAGAGCCTGCTTGGAAATCTTGTTCTTGCTACTCCTTCTCAATGGATGGTCATATTAACATGGGGATTTCACTGAAAATTATGAAATCTAGTTGGTCCTAAATGAAAATGGTGCGGATCTGACCTCCAATATGGCTGTCATGGCAGCCATCTTGAAAATCTTGTCACTCCTTCTCCTAAATGGAAAGTCATATTGACATGGGGTTTTCACCAGAAGACTTCTTATGGTGTCTAGTTGGTCCTGAATGAAACTGATGCCAATCTGACAACCAACATGGCCACCATGGTAGCCATCTTGAAAATCTTGTTATCACTACTTCTTCAGAATTGATGATCATATCAACATTATTTTTACCAAAAGATTTATGATACCTAGTTGGTCCTAAATGAAAAGTGTGCCCCGTAGACATCCAATATGGCTGCCACAATGAACATATTGAAAATCTTGTCACTAATTCTCCTGAATGGATGGTCATATTGGCATGGGGTTTTAACTTAAAGTCTTCTAATGGTGTAAAGTTTGTCCTAAATGAAACTGGTGCCGATCTTACATCCAATATGGATGCCACAGCTGCCAATTTGAAAATCTTATCACTCCAAAATATCAGAGATGGTTTCAACACTCAACAGTTAAAAAGAAGATATGGTCTCACCTTGAATTCCTGGAAATTCTTTTTGGAATGTATAGTGTCAGTCCCTTTCAGGGACTCTTATTTTTATGTTATAAGCAAATTACTTCCCAACATTTTTGTTAAATATTAATTGACTTAAGACTTTTTTTAATTTGTATGTTATATTTTGTAAAATATATTTTCTTCAGTTTTAAATAACAGATCATTCAATATAATCCCTAAGGTGTATTATTTTGCTAATTTATACAATTTGCTGTATTAAAATTCATGTATCCTGTATTCTAATTTTTTTTTTTTTTTAAGTTTGCTTCCCCAAGGGGAAGAAATTTCTTCACAACATGAAAACCTGCAGCCAAATTTGAAAACAGATCATATCATGGGTGAAAAAACAAATTGGAAGGTCTTCATGACAGGACACTTTCTGTCAAATCTGGTCAAATTCTTTTCAGCAATTTTGAGAAGTCATTTAGTAGTTCAGTGGTTAAGGCACTGGACTTGTGAACAGAAGGATGTAGGTTTGATTCCCATTACTGGATCAGGCTGAATCTGCCACCATGGTGTGTCCTTGGACACAGCACTTTACTATACTTGCTTTGACATTATAGAAGCTTAAATAATTCACTTTGCCATGAAACACCAAACCCAAAAATGGCCATAGTTGACAACTGATCAGAATCATATGTACAAACTTAAAATGTCTTCATGCCAGAATGTTTTCTATTGAATATGATCACATTCTGTTGAGTGGTTTTTGAGAGAAAATTGTTTGAACATTTTTCTAATTTTGGTAATGGCACCTTATTTGAGGACAGATTTGCATTATTTGTATAAACTTGAAAGGCCAGAATGCTGTCTGTCAGATCTGGTCAAATTCTGTTAGCTGTTTTTTAGAAGTCCATTTAACATTTTCTATTTTTAGTAACTGTGACCATATTTGATGGTGAATAGACATTATTTGTTCCGATTTGAAAGGCCTTAATGCCAGGATGCTTTTTGTCAGATTTTGTCCAGTACTGTTCAGTGGTTTTTGAGATTAAGTTGTTTGAAGGTTTTCTATTTTTTTTAATGGCGGCCACATTTGCTGATGGACTGGCATCATTTTAAAAAAATGTTAAGACCTTCATGTCAGCATGTTGTCAAATTTGGTCATATTTTATTGAGTTGTTTTTGACAAGAAATTGTTTAAAGATTTTTATATTTTGAAAATCACAGCTAAAACTTAATGAAGGAATGTCAAAAATGAAAAATGTTAAGGCTTTGATGCCAGAATGCAACCTGTAAACTTTTGTGCAAATTGGTCTAGTGGTTTCTGACGAGTTGTAAATAACAACTGTGAATGGGTGATGCAAGATGGATGACACACAATGTATAAAGGCCTTATAGCCAGTTGAGCTATAAACATAGGAAGTCTGCAAGTATAATTAAAATCAAGTTAAAAAAAGAGAAGTTTCAGGGTTTTTTTTAACCTTCTTTCCTCTTCTTACTTGTTAAATTTCAATGACCAGAACTAGTTGGAGTAAAATAATTACATTTGGGATGTTGAGCTTGAGCATGTTTCATACTAAACAAGAACTCTGAAGCATGCTATATCTCAACTGTTCCACTGCGGCATATTACAAATACCCAACAAAGTCACTGGCATGTTAAAAGTAGGTCCCTGTGACCTCTTTTTGCCCTCCAAGATGAATATACCCATCAAGTTTCATGACTGTAAGTGCTACAGTGTCAAGAGAAAACAAGCTAAATGCAAAATCTTAACACTGACACATATGCCAACAACAACAAAAACCCAACCCCTTGTGAAAAGTGACAAATATGCCAACAATAAAAAAACCCAACCCCTTATGAAAAGTGACACCCATGCCTAGTCTATGCTTTACAGGTGAGACAAACAGTTCCAAGAATATAGTGACCATATTATTTTCTTCAAATTTCTTTGTTCCTCATGATGAAAACTTTAAGTAGCTGAAATTAAAATAAGTTCAGGTTTGAAATAAAATGTATCATTTTGTTGTAATTAAAAATTTCTATGGGTTAGACCAGTTGGGATGGACTTCCAAGAGATGACATGAATGATGCTCAGTGATCTTTTGTGCAGCTTTTAAATTATTTACTTCACTATCCTATAACAAATAATCACCAACCTATCATAGATACCACAATGCCAATCACCAACCTATCATAGATACCACAATGCCAGGAACTCATACCTGTATGCCTAGTGTACTGAGCTATAATGTACTGGATTGACAACTTGCTTGGATATTATATGTACCTAGAAGTAAACATAAAGAATTAGTTGGTTTGTACTTGCAAATTTTTTTTTCTTCATCTAGATACAATTACATGTACGTATATCTTGCACTTGTTAAGAATGTATATTATTTTAGAAATATACATGTTACATCAGACTGAAATTGCCATCATTTAAATGATGCGCATGAATGTTGTGGCAGGTGAAATATGATCTAAAAGACCACACCTATGTAAATTTTCTGTGGAAATTGGTGATTCTTAGAAAATGACATCTATTTCTGGCATGGGTTAAAAAAAAGCATAAAAGAGAAAAGCTGCAGATTTTTTTTCATTCTTTATTTGGAATTGTATATTTATGTCAAACAAGTCATATTAGTTACACTTCTGCAATTGTATCTAAATCTGTCAATAATTTGTCCCAGTATTAGAATTCAAACAGAAATAAGACTCTAAAAGTTGACTAACATCACTCTACTGCCTTCAGCAAAGCTTCATAGCATTCAACAGCTACCTGGGCCTCTGCACGAGCCTTCTCATTCTGTGCTGAGCTTACTTCCTGTTGGGCCTTACTGGCTCCTTCCCTGATAGCCTGTAAGATACACAATAAATTTAATAGAAAAAGAAAAATACATACAAAAGAATGCAGAACAGTGTAACTTCTAATCTCCATGATGAAAGTATCCCAATTTGTTTAATCATCTATTAATTAGTTTTTTTTAGCAATATCATTATCAATTACACCTTTGTACATATACCTGAAAACAACTTTTAGATTCCTAATTTAATTTCAATTGAACTTAATTTATATTGTAAATCATAACATTTTAGTGAACATACAATTTTCAGGTATTTAGTTAGTAAAGTAAATTCATGAAAATACTTTTCATGTTAAAGACAGTTATATACATTTAGTTGATCAGCAATTCCTCAAAATGTTGTTACAAAAATTATTCCTTGTACTAAATTCATGCAAATTTCATGATGCAAAATATTAACATTTACAGATCATTGTTCTCCAACAGGTCACTAAATTAAAATGGTATCTGGGCAAAGTAAATGTAAGAATAATGTCACCTGATACTACCATGATTCCACTCTTAACAAAGATTTTGCAGTTCTTTTAGCAATACAGAAAATGACTGTTATTTTACAAGTTTTTATGTAACTGCTATGCTTCTACAACCCAGAATGCTTGATTTTCACATAAGGCATTTATTTTAACTGCAAAAAAAATCACCATGAATTCAAATAATAAACTCTTGGCTGACATGAGCTCCGAAGTTCGCCCAGACAGTTTGGTGTTCATGAGAAAAGCGCTGATGTCGAAATAAACATTGCCCACACAGTTCATGTCTGGGTGCTGTAAGTTAACATGGGGTTACACATGTCCAAAATCTGTGCCAAAAACAATCACTGTTATTATCCTCTTATGATAGCATCTTAACAGAAGACATTATATCATCATCACTTTAAATGTAAGTGAACACATTTTGGAGACATGTCTGTTAGAAGAATCCACCCTACACTGATTAGAAAGTACATTTCATAGGTTCTCCAAGGTTTTAAAATTAACAAAAGATATCTCTAAGTTCTGAAGCATTTGATTACTGAATTGCACAATAATGTGTATCAAATTTACCACCAAATAAAGTGCAAGATGAGCCATCCTGGTCTTCCAGCAACACTTCTGCTACTGAGAGTATTAAATTAATCTTAAATCTTTCTGAAAGTTTTTTAAACCATATTTTCCTTCTGGCCAGACTGCATTTATTCATTATTACAAGGCAATTAACTTTAACTTTCTCTTTTGTGTTTAAGAGTTTAAGAAAATTGTTTGTAGTGATAATTTTAAGCAAGTGTTAACAAAAACTCATATACAGCATTCCCTTTAGTTACTTGTATGCAGGGAATGCTCTTGCTAGCTGTTAGTACTGACCTGTGCACAGAGATATAAATATCATTTAATATATGCCCTAAAAAAATACAAAGTCCCCTCTTACCCTTTTAAAAAAAATCACTAGCTATTATTTCATAAAGTGCTACAATATTTTGCTTTTACCATCTCTAGCCAGAGAGCACTGAAGAACTGTACAAGATAGAGATAAAGGTAAGAAATAGTTTAACAAGGAGTTTTCACCTAATTTTACTGCCTGGATGATGATTGTTATCAAGTTATCAAAAGGCACTCTCATACTGTCTCGAGTACAAAATTTAAACCAGGATTCAAAATTATAATACACATGGTTAAAGTAACATTTTTGAAGGAACTTAATATTTTCTGACAAGGCTGCCAGACAGATTACAAAACCAGAGCTAATATAGTGATATTGATACAGAAATGAAAATGGGGAAATCCTGATTTACTAAGAGCTAAAATTTGATAAATTTCATTGTTTTATTTAATTTTAAGCAGAACATACCAAATGAATTGATGGCTTTTTGTTTTCCTTTACAGAAGGAAAAAATATTAAAGGAATGAGACTGTACTGGACTGTTGAATTGAAACCTTCTTTTCCCCCAAAATAAAAAGATATATTTGTTCCATGATGCAATGACAAAGAAACACCTTTCATTTTCACCATTTTGTGACTAAAGGTCAATTATGGAGAAAATATTAAAATTGTAACTTTTCATGCTTTTTGTAGAAAATCATGTGTAGATTAAAAATCTGTTTCTATTGTAAAATTTACTCCAACCAAATACGTGAAATATACCATTTAATTCAACAAAGCATTAGATTGTCCAATATTACCGACTGCATTACCTCCCTTGATTAAAGCTTGGTTTGCTGTTATGTGTGACGTCATTGTAAAATGATCTGACCAGATACAGGTGTAGAAATGTATTGATTTCCAAGTCATTTCAAATAAAAATGATGAATTTTGTGCAATAAAAGGGTCATAAAATGTGATCCAAAAGCAAAAGAACTACTGTTTTCCTTTCTTTAAATTTCTAAATGAAGAGGCAGAAATTACGGAAGTATTATAAAGAACTTTCAGAGTAGGCCCTACTGCAGATTACAATTCTTTTCAAAGCATATTATAAGCAATCAAATCATCAAAAATCCTTCTAAACCCTAACATGAGGATTTAGGCATATCATGTAGTATACATGTGAACCTCCTGGATGGGAGGGTGTTTCTCACGAGTTGAGGAGTGTCCGCTATCCCTCCTGTCACTCACTCACTGAAATCTTCTGTGTATGCAAAATTATTATTGAAAAATTTAATTTGTTCCATTTGTTTTACACTTTGGTTCCAGTGTAGTATATTTACAGTTATAATGCCTGTGATCACATCACTGTGAACTGGCTTAAGCAGGGCAAGACAATTTAGTGCCGATTTCAAGCAGCATAAAACAATTAACATCCCTTTGATTCTGTTGGCAGGGTCGGTTGGCTTCATTGTTTGAAGTTTGTCGAGATGGATTATACTATGTGTGAGCAGAAGTAATTCCGAAAGGATTAAAGATGTTAATTGATTATGGTTGGGTTACTAAAGAGATCAATCAGAATAAAACAATTAACATTACTTGATTCTTTATGGAGGGTATGTTCTGCTTTGGTGCTTCAAGTTGTTGAGATGGATTAGAGTCTATACTATGTATGATAAAAAGTAATTTGGACAGAATTTAAGATATTGATTGATTGTGGTTGGATTACTCATGAGCTCAAGTGGTATAGAGTAGGCTTGGTGTGACTTTGGTATTTAAAGTTTGTCAAGATCTCTAAGCATGTGTTATTTCCCAATGCCAAAACACCAAAATCTAAGCAAAAGAAATATCACACAAGATTCGATGATGGATAGAAATGGGAATTTCAGTGGTTGGAATTAAGTTTGAAGGGACATGAATATGCATTATGCTCTTCCTGTAAAGCTGATTTTAAAATATGTTATGGTGGCAAGAATGCAGAAACCACATCTCATAAAAGCATATTAACCGCGACAACAAATATGCCACCACCGAAATCCATGTTCACGGAATCTGCATCAAATGTGGATAAAGTTTCACGTGCCGACGCACTATTTGTCAACTTTATAGCCGAACATAATCTCCCGTTTATGGTAGCAGATCATTTTTCAGATCTAGTCAAAATAATGTTCCCTGACTCAGAAATCACACAAAAGTTCTGATGTAAATGGACAAGAACTACTCACATAGTGACTATTTTATTGTTCATAAGAAATCATCAACCTAATTGTATTATAATAATAATAATAATAATAATAATAATAATAATAACAATAATAATAATAATTTATTATATGAATGCACTGAGTGAGCAACCACCTGCAGAATATGAACAGCGGCCACGATTTTTAGGCAAAATATCCATTCAATACTACACTGAAAGAGCGCATCGTAATCGATATAAACACCACTGATCTTGATTTAATTCTTTGTAAACATGAATGTAAACCAGACTAAAGAACATGTCACTAACTGCCATTGTAATCCGTAATGCCTGGGATTAATGAAATCTTTGTCTTCATTTATAATACTAGCAAGTGATAATCGTTTTTTGGATTTGATGGACATTATTAAAGAGTGGCGATAGTGATGATAATTATGACAACAAATGTGTCTGCAAATTAGGCTTCAAGTTACAAAGGGTATGATGATATAATGTATGCATTTGTGATTCATGTGGAAAATCTTACTGACATTAAAATAACATTAGACCCAGAGAGTACCAATCTTGAGCAGTTCTGGCAGGCAGTCAGCAATCTAAATCTACCCACAGGCAGGAAACAATTGAAACTTCTTGGTGGAATCAGAAGAGTTGTACTAACATTGCCACATTCCAATGCAGACACTGAAAGGACATTTTCCATTCTGAGGAAAATTCAGGCTGACTCCAGAGGAAACGTGGATCCAGTAACAGTAAATCATCTCCCAAGTGTTAAAATCAACAATGATGAGGACTGACAATATAATCCAGGCAATGATCTCCTAAGAAATGCTAAAAATGATTGTGGTACATATAATAAGAGTATGAATAGCAACAAGTTACTGTGAAAGGACCTTTTTGATGAGATGATATTTTAATATTGAAAAAATGTAAATTTATTCAATAGTTGTAATTTTTGACCATTTGCATGCTAAAAATTGGGTAGACAAAATCCTCCCTCTTGTCTGTCACATGTATGCATGTAGGCATCATCAGGGTAAAATGAGAGAGCAAGTGCAAGAGAGCGAACAAGAGAGGGAGATATAGGGAGAGAGAAGACGATGAAAAAGAAACTTGAAAAATAAGTTGTCCCCTTTTATAGGGTACATAAATCTAAACTGCTAACACATATCTTTGTTAAACCTTTGCTGAACAGATTTATGATGGGGAAATACGGGCAGCAAAACAGAGTAGAACATGGCAAAATATTATATTAGGAGATAAGTAGTTACATTTAAAGGAACAGGGTCACCCATATACCATTTCAAAGAACTGCAGATTATTTTCAAATATTTATTTTCAATAACTTTGACTAAAAATTGGAATTTGATATATTTATTTTTTTAATGTGGCTTATATACTATGAAAGCAAAGATCATGCTTATCTGCATTGAATACACAATATTTTCGTGATTCTTTCTAATAACTGTCATCATTTTGGTTTTTTCTCTCTCGATCCATCAATAACTGTATTGACTGTATATGTAGAATTAGCTGTTTTGATTTCTTTAATTTTCACAGGATCATTTTTCACTTGATAACCCGTCACAAATTCCCACACTATGGTCTCTACATCTGCAAGTTCTCTGTACTAGTGATATGTCCCTTCCACATAAATACCAGGGGGAGGCAATACCTGCACCGACTTTCATGAGGGTCAAACTATTACAAGCAATTACAGTGGGACCCCGCTATAACCCGCCCCGCTATAACCCGAATTCGGATATAACCCGGTCGTGGCATGGCTCCCGAAATTTCGGGTAATTTATTACAGTTATTTTTCTCAAAGACCAAAAAAAAAAAAAAAAAAAAAAAAAAAAAAAAAAATTTTAAGTATGAAAAAAACTAAATACATCAAGAGTTTAATTATCATTCTCATATTCGTCTAAACAGCGAAAAAGAACGTGTAGAAAATGTATTATCAAATTTCTTCTATTTTTGTGCCAAAATAAACGTCGGAAATACGAACCAATTGCTGGGCCTACTGAGAACTTTGATCTTTGTTTATTGTTGAAAAATTACAGCTCATAAGTGTCAATATTATAATTACTGATTCCTGAGTAATGAAGCCATCGTTTCTACTTTGTTTGTCTTGAATGCATTCCGAATACAGTCGTTGCTCAAATAATCTCCGATATATGTTCTCTTAATTTCATACACAACTAAGCAGCAGCCAATGTGGCGGTTGATAAAAAATTCTCACCAGAATGTATAAATCAATTAATTTAAGTACATTGTTTATCATCAAAGTGAACTACCGAGCTATACTTGTTCAAATCATAGGGCAACGATTTATACAGCATCAAAGAAACAAAGCCACCAGCATGTGCGTAAGGCTTGGCGGTGTTGTTTTATGCAATCTGTTGGCCAGTAAATAATGTCGTAAATTTACTACAAATATACCCCCATTGTTTAATGACTATTATTCTTGCTGTAGATTTTCAAACCAATAGGATTAAAAGTGTTAATTTGTATACATTTAGAATGGAAAATGGGAAACGCAAACGTAATGCTTTTACTGTTAAAGAAAAGATTGAAGCATTGGACAGGATTAAGTCCGGTGTTAAACAATCGCATGTAGCAGAAAGCAGCTAAAAATCACAGAGTTTTTAAAAAAATAATAACTACTAACAGATGAGAAATGTAGTGGTGTAAAATGTATGCGACACCGTTTATTAATCGTCGGACATACATGTACTTTTTCATCATTCATTACATACACCCGTTACGTAATTTTTGTTACTTTCTCTTCATTGTATTAGTCACATAATGATCTGTGACAAAATTATTGAATATTCTACATCCGTGTGTGGATATTTTCGATGGAAATATTTGTATTATGGATTCAATGTATGTTACAAGATTCACTGGTGAGTACACGGTGTTGATATTCTTTTCATGCAATAGATTATACATGTATATATATAAATTAGACACGTGTATGTACCAATGCATGGTTTTCTGAATAAAGTAATATATTATATCAGCAAATGGTTTTCTCATTTAATATATATTGATCAAAAATGGTAATTGTGCCATGCATTTTCGCACCCGTCTTTATGTAACCCCCCCCCCCCCCCCCCCCCCCCCCCAATTAAATCCAAAAATGTGTTGGTATTGTACATGGTTGCTTATAACACGGTTCGGCTCATAGCCCGGTCGGATTCTATGGCTCCCAACTACCGGGTTATAGCGGGGTCCCACTGTATTCACCAATACAATATAAATTTAGAAGATTATAAAAAAAGTTCAAACAGAAACCTCCATATTTGAACTTTATGAAAATGTTTAGTCATTTGATGGCAAATGTAGACAAGGAAGGGAAGTGACTGTAATACAGTAGTTCCCTTGTTTATGAATGAAGCAGACTTGTGAATCCAGAATTCAGGATTGATCCATAAAGTTTTCAAGCTGACTATTAATACAGACCTGATGATCAAGCCTGTCCAAAGGATGTGCCTCCTCAGCCAAAATCTGTACAGAGGAATCTGGATTCACTGTTACAGACCCACTGCTCACTGTAAAAGAATATAAGCTGTCATTTCATATATTGCTAGCTGGGGTAATGCATTACCTAATGTTTAACACATGCATAAACATGAACAGCATAGGCCAGAATAGAAATCACATAGTTCTCTAGCAGATTGGGCTCTTTGCTGTTGATCCAACTTATGATTTCAAGTTAACACTTATCAGCTAGTGTATTATGAATTTATGCTGTTTACAGCGAGGTGCATTATGTGATGACAGATCTGGGTCTATACTGTTTACAGTAAGGTACATTGGGTGATGGCAGATCTGGGTCTATACTGTTTACAGTAAGGTACATTGGGTGATGGCAGATCTGGGTCTATGGTGTTTATAGTGAGGTTGTTGTTGATTTGGTGTTTTACATCACAGCAACACAAGTAGGTTATTTAGTACCAAGGCAATTGGAATAAAGTGCCCTGCCCAAAGACACATCACAGTAGCCAAACCAGGCTGATTTGATGGTAGGATTCGATTATGGGTCTGGCACGCTAACCAGATTCTCCGTGCCTCTTACAGTGAGGTGCATTATGCGATGGCAGATCTGGATCTATACTATTTACAGATGCATTATGTGCTTGCAGATCTGGGTCTACACTGTTTACAATTTGGAACATTATGTGCTTGCAGATCTGGATCTACACTGCTTACAGTTTGGAACATTATGTGATGGCAGATCTGGGTCTATACTGTTTACAGTTTGGAACATTATGTGATGGCAGATCCGAGTCTAGGCTGTTTACAGTTAGGTGCCTTATGTGATGGCAGATCTGGGTCTAGGTTGTTTATAGTTAGGTGTATTATGTGATGGCGGATCTGAGTCTAGGGTGTTTACAGTTAGGTGTATTATCTGATGGCAGATCTGGATCTAGGTTGTTTATAATTAGGTGCCTTATGTTATGACTGATTTTAGTTTACACTGTTTGCAATTAGGTGCCTTGTGATTTGGCAGATCTGGGTCTATGCTGTTTACATTGAGGTTATTGGCAGAACTGAGTCTATGCTGTTTACATTGAGGTTATTATGTAATGGCAGAACTGGGTCTAGACTATTTACAGTTAGGTGTATCATGTGACGACAGATCTGGCCCTATACTGTTTACAGTTATGTCTATTATGTGATGACAGATCTGGATCTATAGTTTTTATAGTTAGGTGTATTATGTCATGGCAGATCTGGGTCTAGGCTGTTTACAGTTAGGTGTATTATGTCATGGCACATCTGGGTCTATGCTGTTTACAGTTAGGTGTATTATGTCATGACAGATCTGGGTCCATAGTTTTATAGTTAGGTATATTATGTCATGACAGATCTGGTTCTAGGCTGTTTAACAGTTAAGTGTATTATGTCATGACAGATCTGGGTCTATGCTCTTTATACTTAATTGTAATATGTGATGGCATATCTGGGTCTATAGTGCTTATAGTTAGGTGTGTTATTTGATGGCAGATCTTGGTCTATAGTGTTTACAGGTGTGGGTTATAAATGGGTAAATATGGTATATGAACTAATTACATCCAAATAATGAGCAATGTTGTCAAACTCTGAGACTGGCTGAGTATATATATATACTGAGATTTCCAACAATGTGGCAATGTTTATATCATGAAAAAAAAATGTTATAAAGTCATATCATTCACTGATATGCTGCTTATAAACAAATGATCAACTGGTAGTACTAAAAAAAATTTAAAAAAGTACATAGACATGTAAATATAAATTTGCCATGATTAATACAAATTGCTGACATAAGATGAATTGTAGGTATGTAATTTCACAAACCCATTTAGTATGATTTATTTTGGACAGAAAACCTGCAGAAAATGATCTACTTAACTTTTGATTGAAAAAAGCCATTGCCAGTGTTAGGGTTATTATGAAAACAAAATATAACTGCTAGTTTGGGAATATCATAGCTTCTTTTACCAACTAAATTCAACAGAAAAAATTCTACTTTACAGGAAACTTAAATGCATGAACTTTCCATACATGCCAGAATGCACAGTCAACCACAATCCTGATGTTGTATCTAGATAATCCAATGGTAGAAGAAAAAGAAAAAAAAGAATAGATTTGTGGCTGATAATGCAATTAGGTGAGCAAGAAATAAAATTAAGACTTCAAAATATGTCCAAAATTTGAATTAACAGTTGAGAAAAGAACGTTATTACGATCAGCATTTATGCATTATTTCTCTGAAAATGTTAGTGGGAAAAAATGCATACTGAATTATTCCCCTTGCTTTACATGCAAACAGTAATTCGTATGAGGTTATCCAATTTGCAATTGTAAATTAAAGAAAATTACTTAATACAAATTCTATCCCAATACAAATTATCAAAACATAAGATTTTTTTTAAAAAAAGATATAAAATGGCCAAGTACAACTAAGTAATATTAGTAATTACGCAGAAAAAAGGGATTCATTTTAAGAAACATTGAATGAATCATGAGTTTTCTACTACTATAGAGTAGAATAACATAATATGAAATAGAGAAATGAAAAAAGTAACAAAATAAAAATAAGTACTAAAAAGTTGTGTGACTGCCACAGAAGTTTTGCTTTTCTGAAACTTAACACGGATCATTGCAGAATCGGAACTTAATTGCCACCCAAACAGAATTTTTCAAATGTTGCCATGGCTGTGATTTCTGATTCTAAAGAGGAGTAGAAGGGACAAGATCACATGTGAAATAAAAATAGAAAAAAAACCCTACATGATGATCATGAGAAGAATTTGTCTGTATAACAGTTCTGTACATGTCACAAGGAAATGCCCCAGATATAGCCCTTCCCTCTGGCTGATTTTGGGTCTGTATGTGGCTTTCCTCGCTGCCTAATACTCCACACAATTATCCTTATATGACATGCATATGACTATTCTAGTCCAGTAAAAAAATATTTGTATGGAAGTGTCCCAATTTCATGTGAACTGAATTTTTCTTTCTTCTTTTTCCCTTTTTTTTAAGCTTGCTTAACATCAACATAAATCATGCAGATGAGTTCAGTGTTCACAAATGTGGAAATAAATCAGAGTTTGATAGTTGGTAATATGAACCAGATTTTCATCGATAATGGATTACAATCACAGTCCTATTCTGCACTTTGTTACTGCATGTAAGAGATAATCTCTTTCCCCTCTCACCCCGACACACACACAATTGCACAGACACACACTTGAAAAGATTCACTGTCATTGCAAGTCAAAATAAAACTTACAACATATTAGCCTACGGTATTAGGTATGGCCTACTTCATAAATACATACCCAACATAAGCAATAACCGACCATATTCATAGCTTAATTATTGCTCAATTCACAAACTTTGATCAGCTGTCTGTTATGATTTTTTAAAATTTCTATACCAACAATGAAAGAAGATTCTTGCAAAAAGATAAAGGTTTGAAACTGATGCACACTGACTAATAGTATTGTAAAGATAAACCTGGTGCATCTACATGTATTTGTAGGCATACAGACAGTCAGTTTGGACAGTTTTGTTGACCTGAATAATCTTTGTGAAAACAGGTCTTTAGCCATTGCCGAAACTGTTTTATATACAGAATATAACTGAAAGACTGGAAGTAAATTATTGAAAGAATTTGTAGGCAGTACAGAATTATTGCTGTAAAAAGTCCTTTAAATTGGAGTATGCAATACAGTAATAGTAATTAAGTGCTTTCAGCATATGAACCAAAGTGTGAAAGAAAAGCACCTGCATTCATTACTCATAACTGCATGTAAATGCTTAATGCATGCACACATAAACAGTGTCCCGAAAAAGAGAGTAAAAGACACACTTTCTGTCCAATTTAATCCAAGTCTGTTAACTGGACTTTTAGAAGTTGTTAAAGTTTTTGTTTCTATTTTCAGTGACAGCAGTGATATTTGACAGCAGATTGGCATCATCTGTTTAAACTTAACAGCCGTTCATGCAAGAATGCTTTCTGTAAAATTTTGTCTAATTCTGTTGAGTAGGTTTTGAAAAGAAGTAATTTTTAAAGGATTTTCCATTTTTTGTTACAGTTGCCATATCTGATTGTGAACTGGCATTATCTGTATAAACTTTTTTATTACAAAAATGCTTTGTAAAATTTTGTAAATTTCTTGTCTTTTTTGATCGTGGATCAGCATAATTTGTACAAACTTAACAGGTCTTCATGCCAGAATGCTCTTTGTCAAGTTTCATCAAATTCTATTTATTGGTTTGGAAAAGTTGTTTAGAGGTTTTTCTACTTTTTAGGAACAGCAGCTATATTTTATGGCAGACTGGCATCATCGTCTTTATGCCTGGATGCTCTCTGTCAAATATGACCAATTGGAGACATTGTTTTTAGGTTTATCTATATTTGGTAATGGTAGCAATATTTGATGATGGATAACCATCAGTTGTACAAACTTGAAATCTCTCTATGCCAGGTTGCTTTCTGTCCAATTTGGTCAAATTACGTTGCAAGATTTTTGATATGATCAATTGGAGAAGAGGTCATTTAAGGCTATTTTAGGTAATGGCTGCCATATTTGATAGTGGATCGGGATCATTTGAACAAAGGTCAAAGACCTTCATGCCAGTATGCTTTCTATCAAATTTGGTCAATTCTGTTGAGTGGTTTTTAAGAAGATGTCATTTAAAGTTTTTATTTTATTTTTAGTAATGGTGGCCACATTTGATTGTGGATTGGCATCCTTTGAACAAAATTGAAAGAACTTCATGTGAGGATGCTTTTTAAAAATCTGGTCAAAATCTGTTTAGCAGTTTTTGAGAAGTTCTAAATAGCAACTGTGAATGGATGACACATGACAGACAAATGACAATATATTACAAAGGACCATAGCATAAGCTCGCTTGGCCTTATGGCCAGATGAGCTAAAAATGTAGAAATGAACATAATAGATCCAAATGAGTTTCATGGAGAGCTATCCATCTGCAGAAAACCCTTAACTGCTTGATTATAATTATGATAAACAAAAATCTCAGGTTCCGTAGGGTGACCATGAAAGATTCAGGGAAAATATGCAAAATCATTTTGAGAACTAGCCACTGTCCTAGTGAAAGAATGTGCATGGTTTCTGAGAAGTGTTTTGTTCGACCTCGTGCCATTCATCTAAGGCATACCTCATTAACATATTTTAGGTATGAAGAATAATTTGGCATCAAATTAGAAGAAAAAAAAAACAAAACAATCCAGTGATGAAAGAGAGTATGCTTGTGTCCTAGAAAGAACAACATCACTAACAATTGCAGGAAAAGAAAATGCAAACTCTGCTGCAAACCTGGTAAAGTCAGTAGGAGTTTGCAACTTGCAGAAAAACACACATATATGGTTCTACAGGTCTCATACAACAATTTAAATTTACTTTTCTATCAGCAAAAAAGTTGCTTCAAAATAAAAAAATATTAAAATAATCTTCAAAATTCTTCACATACCTTTGCAGATTTTTCCTAGACACATAAAATGGTAAAGATATATGTTGTGCAAACTTCAATGAAGTTATGGCATCCAGAAATGGTCCAGCAGCAAAAATGCATGGAAGCAAAGTACCAAAAGTGCTTTTCATACCTAACTTGTAAAAAATCCAGACCCAACAGTTTAATAGCCTGGCATGTACCAGTACCACAATAAAATTGTATAAATGTTTTCCAATGCATGAACAAATTTGAAAGCACTTAGTACAGTGGTCTCCCTTTTATATGACCACCCCTTCTGCAATAAAAAGGTGGCTTTATCAAGCAGTAGGTCTTCCATGATGGGGACAAAATGGTTCATATATACTCTTTGGTACTGGGCAATGTGGCCTTATAAATGGGGTTGTCTTTATTGAGAGGGACATCTCAAGATGGGGACCAATGTATCATTCTAGGCTTCATGACATGCTTTAGAAAACAAGAGTCACATGAACACCCATGATTAGTGTTTAATAGTCCTCTATGTAGGCACTAATAGGACATGATTGACTCTCAATGACCTGTACCTTTGGTCCAGGTATGCGGTCTTGAACTAAACTTACTCTGCAGAAACCTTTATTCTCTTGTTAGACTTACTATAACCATGAGCTCTGAGCTTTAGACCCAGAATCTGTACAGTAGGTTGCTTTATTACCCTAAGTGCAAGCCATCCACAAAGTTTGGTCAAGGAATTACTCTAGAACAAAAGTTACTCTGCAAAATCCATTTTTCTCAAAGTCACAATGATGCTGACTTTTTACCATTTTACCCCCAAATCAACAGGCCTCATCTATAAGTGCAAGCCCTCCACAAACTTTAGAAAATGTACATAGTTGAGAACTAAAGTTATTATGGAAAAAACATTTCTTTTTTAAGTACCTGTGACTCTTATCTTTGACCCCAAAATCAATAGGTTTCCTTCTTACCCAAAGTAGTTAAATACAAACTCTGGTGAAGGTACATAGTCGAGACCTTAATTTCTGTGCATAAAACATTTTTTCAATTTTCAGCTAGTGACCTAGACTTCTGACCTCAAAATCAATAAACTTCTACTCCAAGTGCAAACCATGCACAAAGTGTAGTTCAGATCTGTATGCAGAAGAAAAGATTTTGTGCAGAAACCATTTTTCTTTTCTCAGAGTTACCTTAACCTCTGACCTGTTCACCCCAGAACAAATAGACTTTCTTTTTCCTTACCCCAAGTGCAAGCTATCCACAAAATTTGGTTCAGGTCTGTGATGTATAACTAATGTTATTTTTTGAAACCGGGTATCTTCTTTCGGTCACAGTGACCTTGATCTTTGACTTTTTGACCCCCAAATCAATGGGCTTCTTTTTTCCCCAAGTGAAGACTTCTTCCTTACCATAAATCAGGGTTCAATCTAGAGCACACTTTTGCACCATAAAAAAGTCACTGGCCCCTTAGAAAAATCCTGCTGCACTAGGGTGACCCATAAAAACTAAGTGGCACACTCCTGATACTTCAATGCATGATCACTAAACTTTTCTTTCTTAACAGTACAGTTACGATAGTTAAAGCAGTTTCATCATGCCTAGTATTTATGACAATCTGGTCCTGAAACACAGGCACTCATTTCTGTCAGTATAAAAAAGGGAAAATATTGACAACACTCACTTCCCTTCTCCCAATCAACACAAGATGACTAAAAAATGGTGCAGTTCAAAATCTGACCCCTTGCCGATTTCATGCTAATTTTCATATTATGTTGATCCATTCAGCCACTCATAACATATATTGCTGTAAAGAAGACATTCCAAACTTTTTTTGCCATGTACAATTTATGTACCCTACCAGGGCTGAGCAAATCCCATAGCCCGATGTCCCGGACTATTCATTTTCAAAGTCGGGCAAGTAAAATTTTCCAAGTTGCTAGTCCGGGAAAAGTGCCTTTTTGATATTTTAAAAAAAGTCGGGCAAGTCCTTATTTTCGTGCTTTAATCACTATATCTACCTTTATTTGGCCATTCATACTGAATACTTGATTCTACCCCTCTCCATGTATACATTTACATCCTGTATAACACCTACAGGTGGTCAGTGATAATTATCGCACATGTGCACGTTCTGTTACCGCTTGACTGCATATTGGGCTAAGTGACCAAATTATCGGCAAATCAAAACAGGTCAAACAAAACAAAGCGGGTATGATTAATTAGCAGTGTTTTAAGCGGCTTTGTTGCACTGTGTTTACTCAAACCAGATCCTCACGAACGGCTCACTCTGATTTTAATCCAACGAGTCAGCGTAATTAAATTAATGAAAGGTATTTTACTGACATCAGAGTTGGTTTCCTTTATGAATTGATTAAATGACAGTAATGATTCTTTCATATTTAATTGATTATACAGAGGATTAACTTTCACGTGCGATGTTGCATTTGAAGTGACACAATTACGCTAATTAATGAGCTGTCGCTGTTCGTATTTAAAAGAGAAAATGAATAAGGAAAATTCTTGTCAAAGTGGAGGGATAAAACGTAAGACTGCTACTGAGTGAGAATTCCTTAAACCAAGAGAGTTTAAAAATTCAAATGAACATTTCACCAAATGGACTAGAGCTTGAGGACTTTAACCCAGACACAGCTATCAACTGCTGGCTTAGTGCTGGTGCAGGTGGCAGACATATACATGGGCATTTTTTCAAATCCAGCAGCTAAAATATATCTACATTAACCTGAAGTAGCCAAATGTATATCAACCAATGTTTTTGAAAAATTAAATTCTTTAAAGAAATAATTATGTTGTATAATATTTTGTTTGTTTTTTCTATGGATTAAGTACATACATCTCATCAAATCTCGGCAAGTGATTACCATTTTGGGACAAGTGAAAAGTAAGGTGGGACAAGTGAAGAGTAAGGTGGGACAAGTGAATTTTCTGAAACCACTTGTCCTGGACAAGTGGATGAAAAACAAATTTGCTCAGCCCTGCCTACTAATCATTTAATAGCCACTTTTTACATGAAATTTGCTTTGCATCTTGTCTACTTGGCAGGTATATGCTTCCAATATGTCAGGCATTTAATAAGTTACATTCAATTCCGAGTGGTGATTACTGTTTACCCTGGACTTGAATAGATTGGAAACAAACAATAACCACCAATCAGAACTGAATGTAGGCTATTCACTGCGTGATATGCCACAAACATATATCTGCCAAAACTGGCCCCAAGTAGACAAGATACGAAACAACTGAGAAACTTAACAGCAATATGTCATGAGTGTCTGAACGTGCTGATGATACAAGGAAATTGGCATGGAATCAGTGAGGGATCCGATTTCAAACTGCACCAGTTAGTTACCTTCTGTTCATTGGGAGATGAGAGGTAAGTTTTGTCAATATTTTTCCTTTTTTTTTTACTGACAGAAACGAGTCATGTGAAAAACAGCAGATTCCAAACAGACCCCTGACATTGATCATGTACCATTTAGCATTGTATCTGCAGAATGGCAGCCAAAATCTCGTGAGAAAAAATTCCAACCTGAATGATTCACAAAATCAGCATGACTGCACAAATATTACTCACAATCAATGAAAATACTTAAACAGTATTCCAAACAAATCAATGTGATGACTTTGTAGTGCTTATACTAATAACAAGTGTGACAAATTTATACCTTTTATTGTTTTTGAAACCTGTCAGTGATAAACTAACAATTAACATAAGTTGTAATTCATTGATGGCATCAATAAAACCTTGCTCAGTTTGGAATTTACATTAATTTGGATTTATTCATACTCTGTGTACAAAATAAAACTATCCTGCTATCAGAGGATTAATTACTATTTTAAGAATAATTTTGGGGTACATTTATTTATCTAATCTTTATTTAACCACTAGCTGAGTTGAGAAGAAAAAGTAGTGTCTTATGTAAAATCTGGGTGGCCCCTTTTTGAAAATCTTCATGGGCTAATGGCCCATCAGGCTGAATGCTAGATTGAACCCTGCATATGCAAACTATTTACAAACTTTCTAAATGGTAGCTGCTGGAGAACTCGAGTCATTGTGTGGAAACAAAATAAAAACAGATGGACATCATGGCATTAAATGCTCCGTCTAATGGCTGGCATATAAAAACATGATAAATGCAAAAAAACTTAACCAAGAATGTAGAACTGATACAATGGAAGTTAAGTGTTAATCCCCATGATCTGCATAGTGGCAGCGATCATGTATTATTATGACAATAGCACTACATCACAAGAAATAGACTGGCATGTAAGAGCAGTGAAATAGCCATAAAATAATGAAAACTGGTTTCTGCCATTTACAACCCCACCAAGCACAGTTGTTAAAATACTGTAGAAAAGTAAATAATTGATTAAAGCATCTCTTTACTAAAATGCAAAATGTCAGTGAAACACTTGATTTTGGAAAGTGATCTAGAAATCAAGCACTGATATGATCAATATGAGTTATTAAATAATAATGATAAATATTTAGTTTTTTGGGGGAGTAAAACTAATTTTAATTATGTAATACTTACCTGTTACTATTATTAAGCTTTCTCCTTTCCGCATGGAAAAACCTCGTCCGTGCTAGATGCACCAACTCCCTGTTCTAGAAGTTTCTTAGAACATGTGCATCGACCCAGTCAGCTACTGCTCCACAGAGCGTCCTCATTCTTTTCAGGACATGAGACTAATGAAGAAAATCAGAGCAGGGTGGGAGGAGGGCATCCAATAGTCACAGGTAAGTATTACATAATTAAAATTAGTTTTACTCCCCCAAAAAACTACATTTTAATGTCAGTAATCACTTACCTGTCACTATTATTAGCTGAATTTGTCAGTAAGGAGGGTGGCTGATGGACTTTGAGAAGAGTAGAAATGTGGAAAAAATTACTCACTTTCCAGTCCAAGCAGTCAACTGCAGTTTTAAGCGGCAGTTGTCTGGGTCGTAGATTGTGCTGCGATGATCGGACCCATAGAGAAGATACCTTGGCTTTGGTTTGTTAATGGCTGAAGGTAAAAACACGAGAAGGTTGTGTGTGAGCACCAAAACGCAGCCTTCATAATATCGTCTAAAGATGAATGGTTGAAATATGCCCAGGAAGTAGCTATAGCCCTGACTTCATGGGCTTTAATCTTCATGAATGATGTCTCTTTCCGTGAGAGATGCATAAGCTCTCTTGATGGTGAGTGAAATCCATCGAGAGATAGTGGATGCTGAAATATCAGCTGAACCCCTAAAGGGGAGAAAAAGTCTTTTCCTACCCCTCCTTCTCCCTTTAGAAGATGTTAAATAGAATCTAAGTGCCCTAACTGGGCAAAGAAGTCTATCACTATCATCGTCCAGCACAGATACGACTAAGACTGGGGATTTCAATCGGGGATGGGAATACTGACGGAAGTTGATTTTTGGCAAGAAAACCAGTCGGACACAATAGGGAAACGGACTCATAATTTCAACTGAAGAGTAAACATCCCTCTTCAATTGATAAAGCATGTAGCTCGCTTCTTCTCCGGACGGACGCAACGGCCAGAAGAAAAACGATTTTAAACGTGAGATTTTCAAAAGAGGCCTCAGTCAAAGGTTTGTAAGGTGTTTTTGTCAATGCCCACAAAACACATGAAAGGTTCCATTTTGGTGTCAATGAGCAAGACACTGGTCTCTGAAGCTCGAAATACTTTATAAGATCCGACAAGTGAGGATCTGAACCAATGGATTGACCTTAAGAGAATTTAAGAGTGTCTGAAAGACCAGCCCTATACCCTTTAATTGTGGAGGCTGAACAAGATCTTTCCTCGAAAAGGAAGAGAAGAAAATCTGCTACTGCAGCGATAGAGGGTCGGCAAGGATTAACGTGTTTCCTAACACACCAATCACAGAAGATTTTCCAATTTGCATTGTAGACCTTGGATGTAGAGCATTGTCGGGCTTGTACGATGCAGTCGGCAACTTTGCTTGCAAACTTTGCCTGGCGGATCGATCGCTTGAGATAAGCCAAGCGCGAAGGTGGAGGATCTGGGGATTGGTGTGAACTAGAGTGCCTCTGTGTTGTGAGAGAAGATTTTTCCACGAAGGTAATACTCTTGGTTTGTCGATCAACAGGTCAAGTAACTCTTTGAACCACGACCTTTAAGGCCACATAGGTGCAATCAGGATGATCTGTGCGGTGGACATCCTGATCTTCTGTAAACCTTGTGGAATCAACCGGAAGGGTGGGAATGCGTAAGCTGACAGTCGATTCCAGTTTAGGCTGAAGGCGTCGACTACCCAGGCTGCCTGATCTGGGACTGGGGAGATATAAAATGGGAGCTTGTTGTTGATTTTTGTCACAAACAAGTCCACTAGAGGTTGCTCCCATAGACTGAACAGAGACTCTGCAACCACTTGATGAAGAGACCATTCTGTTAGGACTATCTTGCCTGTTCTGGACAGACTGTCTGCCAGAATGTTTTTCTTCCCTGGAATGTGACGAACTCGGTGAAATCCCTTCTGACTGTGCCCAACGTAGAAGGTTCCAGACTTCCACGCAGAGTTTTGGAGCATGAGTGCCTCCTTGTCATCTGAGGTATGCAACCACTAATGTGTTGTCTGAGGAGATCATGATGCAATGCCCTTTGACGTGTTCTAGGCAGCCTTTTAGGGCGAAGAACACAGCTTTCATTTCTAGATTGTTTATGTGGAGAAGACTGTCTTCATATGACCACTGGCCATGGAGAAGTACTTCCTTCTGGCTCTAAATGAGCCCCCCAACCTGAATCTGATGCGTCGGTGTACAGATAGGAGTGGGGTTCTGGGACATGCAGGGAAACTCCTCTCAGAAACATATCTTGATTGTGGGTGGTACTGAAACGTCGACCCTAGAGAAATTCGCATTGAGAGGGAATCCTTGAAGAGGACAAAAATGAAGTCTCCCTAGGGGAACCAGGTCTGACGCGGAATTCAAGGTTCCCAGGAGGGAGAGATACAGACGAGCCGACAACGAAATCTTGGTCTGTAATGTCCTTAAAAGTTCCACGATTTTGTGTATCCTCTCTGGGGGAACACGAAAATGGCCCAGGGAGGTAAGGAAATTCATTCCTATGTACACGAAATCTTGAGAAGGAACGAGTTTGGACTTCTCTAGATTTGGAATCAGTCCCAATTGCATCACCACAGACCAACAGAGGGACTGTTTGTTTGTGTTGTTTATTAGCCAGTCATCGAAATACTGGATTAATGGAATCCCCAAGTATCTCAAGTGTGCAGCTATTACTCCAATGACTCTGGTAAAGATCCTGGGTGATGAGGCGAGACCGAACGGCATGGCTTGGAATTGAAATACTTCCTGTCCGATCGAGAACCGGAATTATAATATTTTTTGTGCGGCAGATAAATCGGGTTGTGGAAGTACGCATCCTGAAGATCGATGGAAACTGCCCAGTCGGCTGGTTTGATAGCGTTCTGAACTGAAGTTGCAGTTTCAATGTTGAATGTTTCCGTTTGCAGAAATTTGTTAAGGGGGGAAAGGTCGATAATCAGTCTCCGTTTTCCGCCCTTTTTGGGGACCAGAAAAATCCGGGAGTAGAATGCTGGTGACTCGATGTTTTTAACCCTCTCCACTGCGCCCTTCCGAAGAAAAGTGTGCACTTCTTCCTTTAATTTGAAAATGTTTGATTGATGGAAGAGGATGGGTGTCCTTGAGAGAGGAGGGGGTTCTATGAAGCGTAGACGTAAACCCTCCTTGACAATAGAAAAGACCCACTGATCTTCCGTGATGTTCGACCAGACCTCCGAAAAGAGGGCCAGTCGAGCACCTACCTGAATTACAGGAAGAGGTATGCACTGCAGGAGAGGTGAGGTGTCCCTAGGTATGACCTCTCTTTCCCTCTTTTTGCCTCTTTAGGGAAGGGGGAGGCAAGATTAGATCGCTTTCGCCTGCCCCTGCCTCTCCAGTTACTACGTCGCATATCTGAAGAGGGCTTATAGGCAGGTTGTCTACTTTGCTGTCGTGGTTGCGTACCACATTTTGGTATGAATTGTGGCTGACCCATAGCCCTATCAGGACGCGTGTGAACATTGGCCGGTTTCGACAGGCCAGCAACTATGTTGTTGGTCCCTGAAATCCTGAGAGGCGATAGAAGGAATGAGTCCGCCAAATAAGGTCTCTGAATCAAGGGGTGCATCCCTCAGAAGATTTGGGCTATGTTCCAGCAAAAATTTAGAAGAGTCCAGTGCTACATCTCTATGTAGGTGTAGAAGCTCTGCCGACAATGCCATTGCCATAGACAATGCGTGTCGTGAAGTTTTTTGCCGCAGCCTCTAACAGTCATTGCAAGGCAACGGTTGATAATGATTCCTCCTTCAGTAAACTGTCGTGGTTGCGTACCACGTTTTCAGTAAACTGAAGGAAGCTGCTGAAAACAGGTCAGCATGTGAAGCTATAGTCACTATTGACCTGGCCTTTGATTCTAATGCCTCCAAGGATTTAACCAATAGGCGAGCAAAAAAACCCGCTGAAATGCCCACTTGTGAAGCTTCGGCGTCCAAGTGTGTGTGTGTGTGTGTGTATCGGGGGGGGGTCAATGGCCAGGCAGGTGAATGGACCTTATAGCTCGAGGCTGAAATTAAGGGCCTCAGTGTAGTTGAGGGGACAGATCACCCTTTAATCTGTCACACTGATTCTTGACCTTTGCTCAGCTGTTTCGCAACTTTGCTAACCATCGGGGAGTGCGGAAGTAGCAGTAAGTCCAGTCTGGGCATTGCTCCTGACAGTTTCTTTAAACAAGAGAGAATCTTAGTGTCACTTGGACAATTTGGTTTTGGGCACATGTCAGGAGGAAGAAGGCAGCATACTTTGTTTACAGCCATGTCGAATGACCAAGTCTCCCCTTCCTCGACCACTTGTGACGATGGTGGTGAGGGGTTCGGAGCACTTGTAATGGTAGGGTATACCCTATCCTCCGGAGTTTCAGGAAATTTCTGTGAATCTACTAAGAACGACAAGGCATCATCTTCCTGTTCCAGAGCTCGGTGTGAAGCAGGAGAAATGTATACCAAATGATCCCTCAGCGGGGACGGCCAGGAAGTAGGGACATATCTATTCTGTATCTCAGCATGGGGAGCGACAGAATTGTCCTCAATGGGTGTTATGTATGGAGAACAAGAACTCTTGTCGCCTCTCTTTCGTCTCTTAGTGGGAGGGGAATTAATCTTCCCTTCCCTTGACGACCTATTCTGCAGAACTTGTGATGGTTGTCGGATCTCATCACTCGTACATGCAGCAGGCCAGACAGACGACATCATTGGTAGAGGGAGTTCTCTCCCTTGCAGGGGAAAGTTCCACATACCAAATGGATTGAAAGGGAACATGGGAAAGGAAGGGACATCGGTCCGATTTCCTATCCCAGAAGCATGTCTATTTGCATGTTCTGTCCCTGTGGTGTGACAACTAGGTAATGTAGCGAAAGGGGGGTATTTGAACCTAACCCTAGCGCTAGACCTAGATTTGGCATGTCTCGTTGACCTATACCCAGTATATGGTCTTGTTCCTGCCCCAAAGGGAAGACGCAAGGATTCTCCATATTTGGGCTCAGTGTAACCCCTTCCGGGGGTATAACTGTGTCTGCTTGTGGGTAGGTGCTACCCCTCCCTCCCGTAGTGGGGGGGGGGGCACTCTGACCCAGCAAGTTGATAGCCCTTAACGATAGAAGCTGCCTTCTTAGAAGATACTCCATCATGACTTGGGAAGGTGCCGCTCCTCCCTCTAATATTCGGGGGATCACACTCAAACCCTTGAGAGATATCTGTTGCCATCTCACCAGTAGTAACATTATCTCTCTCTTGTCTAGGGAAGGTGCTGCTCCTCCCTCTTTTATTTGGGGGATCGCACTAGAACTCTTTAGAAACATCTGTTTCTTCCTCACAGGTAGCACCAGTATTTCTTTCTAAGAGAGATTTATTTGATTTAGAAGGGTGCTTCTTTCCTCTTCAGATAAGTGTGACGGCTTTCGGCCAGATCCCAAGTGTCGTCCGACCATAGACAACACATGGGGCATCCATCCACATGTGTACATTTTGCACATGACAAAACAAGTTTGATGAGTGTCCCATGGGCCTTTCTTATCCCCACAATTACCAACTGATTGAGACATCTGAAAATTAAGTTCTGAAAAAGAAACTTAGTTAACAAAATAACAGAGCAATGATAATAATAAGGGTTGCGTCAGCCTGTTGTATCTCCTTACTACTGTTTTTTTTTTTTTTTTGTAAACAAGAATGTCTGAGTTTATTCGGTACTTCGTGACAAAGATGAACACCAGAGCATCATTGTAGGTTAAGATAATGTTATAGAAAACATTATTGAAAACATTTATCGGCCCTAGAATCTACTAATTGACAACAATTATAATATTCCGTCTCGTGACCAAGTTATTATCTTCATAAATAACAACAGGGCTGAGTAAATCCCATAGCCCGATGTCCCGGACCTCGCTTAAAACACTGCTAATTGATCATACTGGCTTTCTTTTGTTTGAAGTGTTTTGATTTGCCGATAATTTGGTCGCTTAGCTCAATGTGCAGTCAAGTGGTAACAGAAATATATGAAAATTATCACTGACCACATTTATGTGTTATACAGAATGTAAATGTATACATGAAGAGGGGTAGAATCAAGTATTCAGTACGCCCGGAGGGCATGATTGGCCAAATAAAGGTAGATATAGTGATTAAAGCACGAAAATAAGGACTTGCCCGACTTTTTTAAAAAGCACTTGTCCCGGTCTAGCGACTTGGAAAATTTTACTTGCCCGACTTCAAAAATGAATAGTCCGGGACATCGGGATATGGGATTTGCTCAGCCCTGTTACATCTTAAATTGTTAGTAGTTTGATACATATTATTCATCAGTAAATGGAGAAAGCAAAAAAATAAAATCAAGTACATTTTGTAACACATTTGTACAATATTCAACACGAGTTCCATGATATACTGTTTTCCACCATATCTGACTTAAAAAATATTCAACACAAGAGTTCCATGGTATACTGTACTCAACCATATCTGACTTGCAAAAAAAAATAACCAAAGCACATAATCTTAACATTGCTATAGCCAATGACACGACCAGGAAGTGATACCGATATCTTGCCATTTCCTGATGCAGACAAGACAAAACTACTTTGTAGAACCCATCTCTCCTTCAATCTGTCTTGAAGTATAAGTACGAAACCATACCAAAATATTTCTTTGTGTTGCCATCCTGATCTAAAACTGTGAGAACTCCTGGTCTTAGCACTGCCAAGGTTGGCACATGGTCTGGGAGAATACCAAAACTACCATTGAAAGAGGGTACATCCACCTGCTTTACTTTGGCATCTCTAAAGAAAACCTGGAAAAAGTGAAGCAAAACATCTAAGAGAGAAATTCATGTAAATCTGGTGCACAACTGACAGCGAAACCAATGTGGTTCAAAAGATCCTGTCATCAAAATTTGTCAAAGGATAAGCCAAGTCCAAATACAGCTTCAATGACATATTAAGTTTTGTAAAACATTATAAAATCCAAAATGACAAAGAATGAAGCTATCAGTATCAATATTAAGTATTTGTTTTCTGTTAAGCACACAGATTTCCAAGTACATGTACAGTACAGCTCGCGAGATTTTTCACTTCTCCATGCATTAAGGTACATGTAGGGGTGAAGCAAAATGTGGAGAGGATTAAGAACAAGTCCTGCCTTGCATTCTGATGGAGCTGCCATGGCTTTATGCAGAGAATAGCTGTGCAAACTACACTTTCTCATGGAGTTGCATCGGCCGATCACTGCTGAGTTGAGGTAGTGTCAATAAAATGGGTGTGGTTTGGTGCTTATGACCCCAGTAAGCATGCACTAAAATATTTCACTGAGAGAGAGAGAGAGAGAGAGAGAGAGCATGGTGGGGCATGGAGTTATCTACATTGTTGCCCTTATAAATTCAGTTTTTTATTTGTCCTAATCAAATTTTATAAAACAGAATGCCAATGACGTATGAACATTATTATTCCTAAATATTGTGTGAAGCATCTAAATTTCAGTTATTTTTTTTTTTTAAATCCTACATTATTGGAAGCATAGCAATTTCTTTATCATCAAAAAAAATGAGAATATTAAATGCAATTCTTTGATTGTCAAAATGTGACTTATTTAGAATAAAAGTCACTAAAAATTTTATATGCAAAAGCTGGTGAACCCCAGGCTTGCTAGTCAAAGGAAAACTTGAATGCAGAATGACAGAAGCCTGATGAAAGTATAGTTAACTGTATAATAAGTATCTTGGTAATAAATGTATTAACTGCATAAGGCCAAAAAAAAAATATGTGTATTTCCTGTCGGCTGACTGTCCCTGTTTCTCATTGCTGACCCTAGCACTTTTTCCCCCCCCCCCCCAATTTTTTTTTAATAAAAAAGAATCACATTGTCGAAATTGATTTGTGCATCTATTTGAGCCAGTTTTGCCCAGTACTTTGAAGCGCTTGAAATATTATTTGATTTATATATAATGTTAAAATAAAAATAAAGAAAAATATACCTACCTACCAACCCTAATTTTAAAACCAGTGCCATAGGAAACACACATTTATTTTTTTTTGGCCTAGAAGAGGGGGGGGGGGGGGGAGGGAGGGGGGGATAGGTTGTGAGCGGTCACTGAGAAATGTAGTTTTTTTGGGTGGGGTAAAACTAATTTAATTATGCAATACTTACTTGCTTACCTATTCTATTTTCATGCCACAAAACCACCGTCTGTTCAATGTGAATACATTCTCCCAGAGTAAAGAAAAGGTTAGTATAACCTTTATACTCCAGTCTGTACATCATATGGTCATGCATAGAACTGTCATCTTTTTCATAGATGACGATTACACAAGACATCAGAGTGGGGTGGAAGGAGGGCACTCGGCAATAGCGACAGGTAAGTATTGCATAATTAAAATTAGTTTTATCCCCCCAAAAAACTACATTTAAATAGCAGCAATTACTTATCCCATCGCTATTGCTTAGCTGAATTTGTCAGTTAGAGGGGTAGGTTGATACTTTAGTTAAACTGATCAAAAACAGAGAAAATGTAATGTACTTACCGTAGAGGGAGAGGTCCATCTTATAGAAGGTTGGTGTCTCTCTGAGACACATGTTGTGCTGCAACGATGGGCCCCAGAGAAAAAATGCCTGCGCTCTTTTGTGCTAATGAGTAGAGATAAAAGGAGAAGGTAGTATGGGAATGCCAAAAAGCTGCCTTCATGACGTCCTCCAAGGTGGAGTGATTAATGTAGACCCATGAGGCAGTAATGGTTCGAACCTCATGGGCTTTTAGTTTCATAAAGAAAAGGGACTAATACACTCTTCTGATTGTGGTGACAATCCACCGGGAGACAGAGGCAGCCGAAATGTCTACGGAGCCCTAAGAGGAAGGAAGAGATGTTTCCTACCCTTTCTTTTTCCTTTGGAGGCATTAAGATAGAAACGGAGGGCCCTCACGGGGCATAAGAGTTTATCTGGATCATCCCCTGCACAGATATGACTTAGACTGGGGATCTCTACAGGTAGTGGAGCTACCGAAGGTAACTGATTTTTAGTGAGAAATCCCAGCTGACAAAGGAGGGAAACAGAATTGTAATTCCCATTAAACCGGAGACAGCCAGTGTCAATAGACAAGGCATGAATCTTGCTTTGTTGTCTTGCAGACACAAGAGTAGGATCACAGTCTTGATTGTGAGGTCATGAAAGGAGGCTTCACTCAGTGGTTCATAGGGGATATTGGTTACAGACCACAAAACACAAGAAAGATTTAATCTGGGCGTAAGAGAGTGGGAGACAGGTCTCTGGAGCCCTGAGAGAATTTAAGTATGTTGGAGATGGCAGCTCAATTACCCTCGACAGTGGATACTGAACATCTTTTGGTTTCAAAAAGGAACAAAAGGAAATCACCAATGGAAGTTACGCAGGGGCAGATAGGATCAACGTGTTTCCTACTGCACCAAGCACAAAAGATTCTCCACCTGGCATCATAGAGCTTGGATGTAGCTGCTCTCCTGGCCTGAATGATGCAACTGGCAACTTGGCCTGAAAACTTGTTCTGGCGGAGAGATCGCTTGAGATTACCCAAGCGTGAAGGTGGAGAATGTGTGGGCTGTTCTGGAGAAGGGATCCCTAGTGTCGAGACAGGAGATCCCTTTGGTGAGGTAGAGACCTGATTTGATTTATTAACAGTTTTAGCAGATCGCTGAACCATGATTGCTGGGGCCACAGTGGGGTGATGAGAATGATCTGCGCGGTGGAAGTTCGGGCTTTTTGCAGAACTTGAGGTAGCAGTTGGAAAGGTGAGAAGGCATATGCGAATAGCTGATCCCACTGGAAGCAGAATGCGTCCACTGCCCATGCTCTCTGGTCCGGGACAAGAGATACATAAAAAGGAAGTCTGTTGTTGAGCCTGGTCGCAAACAGGTCCACCAGGGGTCTTCCCCAGAGTGTGAACAGGGACTCTGTTATGGAGCAGTGAAGAGACCATTCCGTGAGGATGGCTCCGCCTGTCCTGGACAGGCTGTCCGCTAATATGTTCTTTTTGCCCTGAATGTGGTGAACTCGGATTGTAATGTTCTCTGAGGCTGCCCATAGGAGGAGGTTCCAGACCTCCATGCAAAGAGAAGGGGCATGTGTGCCTCCCTGATGTCGTAGAAACGTTACGACGGACGTGTTGTCTGAGGAGACCATGATGCATCAACCCCTTACTTTGTCAATGTACCCTTGCAATGATAGAAATACTGCTTTCATTTCTAGGTTGTTGATGTGGAGGGATGATTCGGCCAGAGTCCAAAGAGAATTACGTCCTCCGGCTCTAAATGAGCACAATGAACCGGAATCTGATGCATTGGCGAACAGATAGGAGTGGGGGTCGGGTGCATGCATTGGGACCGCAGCCAGGAATCTGTCCCAATTCATCCACCAGCACAAATTGTGGTGAAAGTCCCGTCCTAGTGGGATCAGGGTTGACAGAGAATCTCTATGGTTTCCACACTGCGAGGAGGAGCAACTGTAGAGAGTGCATATGGAGACGTCCTAAAGGAGCCAAATCAGCAGCGATGTTCAAGCTTCCCAATAGGGATAGATAAGGGCGAGCAGGTAACGATGTTTTTGCTTGTAGCACCTCTAGGAGAGCCAGGATTCAATCTAACCGATCTAGTGGAACCCAGACCAAATTCTGGTTCATGAGGAAATTCATCTCCATGTAAACCGAATGAATTCCAACTTCTTGAGGTTGGGTAAATACCCAACCGAGTTACAGCGGACCAAGAACGTAACAGATCCTGATGAAGGGACTGAACCTGGACATTGTGGATCAGCCAGTCATCACAATACTGGAGAATCGGTGTTCCCAGTAATCGAAGGTAGGCCGCAACCACTCCCATAATTAGGGTGAAGACTCTGGGTACAGAAGAGATTCTGAATGGTTGAACCCGGAATTGAAAAACTTCCTGGTCTAAGTAAAACTGGAGGTATTTGCGATGTGGAGGAAAAATCGGGATATGTAACTTGGCATTCTTAAGGTTGATGGAGACCACTCAATCGGACAAAGTGCATTCCAGATCAAAAAGGTTGTCTTCATCTTGAAAGGTTTCTTGATAAGAAACTGGTTGAGTGGGGAGATATCGATTATGATATGAAATTTTCTGCTTTTCTTGGTGATCAGGAAGATTCGGGAGTATAAGGCGGAAGACTGATCTTCAGGACCCTCTTGACTGCCCCTTTCTGCAAAAGGGTGTGCACCTCTTCCCTCAATTTCACCAGATTGGACTGGGGAAAGAATATGGGGGTCCTTGATTGCGGGGGTTGTTCTTGAAACTGGAGTCGATAACCCTCATTCACAATGGAAAGGACCCAACAATCGTCTGTGATGCTTGACAAAGCCTCTGAAAAGAGGCCAAAGTGAGCACCTATGGGGAAGTTCGTGGGGGGGCGGGAGAGGCAAGGCAGGAGAGGAGTTTGATCCTTAGGCTGTCCCCCCCCCTTTCCTCCGGTGGGAAAGGAAGGAGGATTACAGAACTTCCTCTTTTGGGGTCTGTGGCTACCTTGGCGCCATGGACCCGAATGACAAGGAGGAGGTCTACTTTGAGGTTGCAGAGTGGACTGGGGTTGTGTCTGCTTGAAGAACTTGGCGGATAGCCTCCGAGGGTGATTCACATTAACACACTTCCCAATCCTACACAGGATGGAATGGTAGAGGGGGGAACCCTGTCTGTACCTTCCCCATAACACGAGGCTGACGATTGATAATCAGAGAAGACCTCATCTTCAACTGATATATCACTCAGGAGGGTGTGGTGCTGATACCCCCGGTGGGGGCGCGGAGGGGGGGGGGGCTCAAGATGCTACCTGGAGGGTGCAACCTGCTGTTGCTATGCTCTACCAACCTAACGGAGGAGGCAACCCGCTGTCGCAGTGCTCCACCTCACAGGAGGGAGCAAACCACTGTTGCATTGCTCCAACAGGAGGGAGCAACCCGCTATCTGAGGTGTACACACTGTCTTGAACGTGAGGAGTGTTTGTCTTCTCCTCCCTGTGGGGGGGGGGGGGGGGGCGATCAACTCCTCCAATCTCCAGTCCCTCCTTCTGGAGGGGCCTCACAGGCTGGCAAAGAAGTTGGTCCCAAAAGCTGAGACCTAAGGGAGAATCCAGAAAATCTAAAGATGTGGGGGAGGGAAGATTCCTGCGCCCTTGATAAGTAGGTCTGGAATCAACTAGATTACAGGTGTCAGAAGTCCATAAATTGCAAAGTACACAACGATTTTTCTGTGTGCACTTGGAGCACTTTATACAGTCTGGGTGAGTGTCCTAAAAGCCCTTCTTGTGACCACACTGCCCCACAGACTGTCCTGACATTATTCTGAAGAAAAGAAATAATGACAATATTTAATATATGTCATGCTAAACTCACCTGGCTGTATGCAGTGCGTACCGCGTACACCACTGTGTATGCACTAAGTACACTGTATGCACAAGGTAAATAACAGATTTCACCTCGTAGAATTTTTCCCTGTAGAAAAGTAATATATTTCACACTGTGAACTTTATTAGAGAAACATGCAGACACATATGCAATGACAACATAATTCGTGATGCGGACAATAATAATATAAGTGAAAATTTAATGATAATTGTCACTTTTTGAAGAGAGAGGAATACGCTGTCCTCTATGTTAGGCAAGGCCTGTTGTTACTTTCAGAACACGGGGGCTTACCCGGGCCTCAGTTGTATATCAGTAGAGTAGGGGAGTGTTCCCACCCCTAAAGGGTGGAATACACGAGGTAGCCTAGGAGGCCCCTTAAAGAACTAAGTTATAAAAAGAGAGAATGGTTACCATACGGAATAAATTATGGAAAGGATAGTGTAACACCAAGACTTAATTATGAACTGCAGAATGGAGACCGCTAATGTGGTAAGTTGCTACAGGCAAAACTTCTGTGGTAATGATTTCAGGCAAACGTCGACACAGTCTGGTATCCATGAAAAAGATGATAGTTCTGCGCATGACCATATAACGTACAGACTGGAGTGCAAAGGTCATAATGACCTTTTTTCCACTCTGTAGGAGGATATATTCACATCGAACGGATGGTGTTTTTTTGGCACAAAAATAGGATAGCTAAGTAATTACGAAGGGGTAAGTAATTGCTGCTATTAAACTGCACTGCAAATGTACACTAAGTTACAGCTAAAAGCAAAATGTTCTTTATTTTAAATTAACCATGTATAGAAAGAAAACAATGAATTAAACAATAAGAATAACTGATAAAAGAGAACAGATAGTGAATGATAAGGATGAAAGATGGGGGGTTAACGAGTATGTCTGTGATGCCTCAACATGCAAAATATAGAATATCATGAACTTGTGATATCATTATCGGCTAAACATCAAACGAAAATGAGAGAAGTGGCAATGTAAGACTCACAAATGCTGAAGACCTGTAAATCTGTATTTGTATTTTCTCTATACATGCAATTTGTTTCCCCCAAACTTTATAATCAATACTGTATATTGGACAAAGAAGTTTCATATGTATCCAAGAGTCCCTTGAAGGGATTGACACTCTACTGACCAAAAAGAACTTCCAGGAATTCAAGACAAGACCATTTCTTCTTTTTAACTGCCGAGTGTTGAAACCAACTGTGATATTTTTGAACAATAACAAGATTTTAAAATTAGCTGCGGTGGCAGCCATATTGGATGTAAGATTGGCACCATTTTCATTTAGAACCAACCAAACATCATTAGAAATCTTTGGGTGAAAACCCCATGTGAATATGACCGTCCATTCCAGAGAAGTAGCAATAACAAGATTTTCAAGATGACTGCCATGGTGGCCTTATAAGATGTCTGATTGGCATCATTTTCATTTCCAACATCATAAGAAGTCTTATGGTGCAAACATCCTTCTCAACATCCATCACACGCTCAACAGAGTGCCCATTTCTTTGACAGATCAATGAGGAAAGTGCTACTAAATCAAAGGCATTCAGTGTGTCAAATCAAAGGGGAATGATACCGCTATCAATGCTGGTGTGTTGACAAAAGACAAACATTCGCTAGTCTTGTTTCGTTAAAGTTTCACCTTGAAGAGCGAGTAGTATGGAGGGTGCGTATTTTTATCCAAATACACTCAAATATTTATAGGTTACTGCATTTGTATGGGAAAATATGAACGAGTTTTTTTGAGCTATACTGCACGACGTCAGGAGTGCAGTATAGCTCAGAAAAACGAGTTCATATTTTCCCATACAAATGCAGTAACCTTTTTATTATATACTCATTTAGCTTTTCTACCTAAGGCTGAATAAAAAAAAGAACACACTACAAGAAACAAAGTAACTGAATTTCTGCTATATCGTAAAGTAAATACACAACCGAAGTTAAACCAATACACAGTAAAAGTATTCATGGGCACATGGCACCGCCCAGTGACCTTTGAACTTGGTTGAGTAGCGCGCGCTCTGTGATTTGTTTCAAAAAGAAATCTCATTTTGGTCTACTTAAAATTGAAATTTTGAGTCATATTGTGAATGACTGCGCCTTGGAACAACTTTCCCAGTTGATCTGGAATGGAGGGATTTTGTTTTTATGTCGATTCAGCTAAATTCTGCTCTTTTAGTTTTTAGCTGGTTCTATTACGTACGATTTACATGTAGCTAGAGGGACTGGCCTCGACAGCAAGCTAGCTTACACATGTGTTACTGTCCTGTCATTGATAGTTTGGAATCATAAGGTGGACAAAATATGAAATTCTTTTATGTGAAATTCTCAAGAAGATGCAAGATTAAATATTTTTTTAGGGAATATTAAATTCATTTCGTTTTGGAGTGCAGTAAATTCTCCTTTGGAATGTGATTTCTGTTGGAAATGTAGTCTAGATTGCAGTGCAATTTCGCGCCGTGGATCAGAAAGTACATTTTGAAGAAATTCAGGATGCAGAAAAGTAAGTACATTTATTGTCATTCTTATTACCAGCTATAGATGATATATTTATATGTACTGTCATAATAAATCCAAACAATTTCTCAAAAAAAAAAAAAAAAAAAAAAGGCAAAATTGCAAAGCGGCTGGGGTGTGAGAGCCCATTTCGTCAGCGGAAAATAAGGCTTCTTCGTTATCGTGGCTTCTTGGCTCCGAGGCACTTGCTTTTATACCAAAACCCGCCTTCTTTAGTTGTATTTTTTCGAATTTAGTGCTTGGACTGACTTGTAAAATTAGCGGTCTCTGAGAGAAACGGAATATTATTTGGTCATAAGATGCCTTTTTATGCTATTTTTTTTTTATAGACTCTAGAGAGCACGGTTCATCGTCTGAACCATCGGCTAAATAAGTGTTTAAATGATCAGAATGATATTTTCAATACTGCATGCCTCACGTTTGTTGTCATAAAGCCACCGCTGTACATTGTGAATATCACGTTCAGTCACTTGCTTGGTTGAAAGATTCTTTTGTGACTCAATGAATTCATCCACATCGTCAGCTTTATCATCTCTACTCTCAAACAGCTTGTTTAGTTCATCCACAGACAAATCTAATAAAGCAAAAGCTCCGGTGTCTGCTATATTTGCGTACATTGTTTGTTTACAATAAAAAGTAGTTCCTAACACGCGACACTATTTTTAGACACGTGTCGTGCAGTATGAAGCCGTGCAGTATGGAGAAATACTGCACGATTCTGACAATGCAAAGTTAATGGAGAAAAAAATGAGTATATAATAAAGTCAAATACACCATTTAGAATATTAAAAGTATATTTATATTGTGTTATAGGTGAATTTTAAAAAAAATTTATATTTTGTGAAATATTAATAATATATATTAATAATCTGTTACTTTCAGTGTTTTACTAATCATGTGATGATGGGTGTAGTTGTCAACTGAAATCTGGCTTAAACCTTCAGCTGAATCTGTGTTAACTGATTTCACTATTTAGTACAATTTTTGTATTTTTCTGCATGTTAATAATTAATATATTCTGTTTATCAACAACCATTTCATTACACATTGGCATTTGAGTTTTATTGTTATGTGTTAGAATGTATGTTCATCAACTACTTTTTTAACCATGGTTTTTAAAGTGTATCAAGTATAGTACACGCATTGTGTTTTTATGAAAAAACATTTTCCCACTGTGAACCTTAATCCATTGTTTTTTTTTTTAATTACCCCAGTCACTTTTAAATGGTTTGCTTAAAATGTTCCCACACAATGAAATATATACGGCGCTATCCAATATACAACCTCTACTATTCCAGCCTGTTTAGTACTTTTGACTCAAAATATACATGTCCATGCGACACATTTTCTCAGGAACTAGACACGTGTTTTCTTTTACCGTAGACCTACTGTTATTACTCCGACTCTACAAAGCACGTGATGCTGCATTCTATGACCAACAGCTTTAAAAAATATACTTAGGATTGCTGGTTTGGTCATCTGACGAGTTTAATATTACCAAATGGACGGGTGAAAGCGATAAAAAGTGTGTAATCACGATTAATTTGCTTCAATTGGCGAAACTTAAAAAATTTCTGGTGTTTTAATTAATGTATCATTCAGTAAGATTTATTTTGTGCTTTGGAATTACTTCTTTCTCCCCTTGTTTAACTTGTACTGTATTACACGCAAGCTGAACACATCATATCTATCAATAATGCCTTGTACATCACCCAAAATTGCTACGCCACGTGTTTGCAAGACTATAAAATCTATCTCTATTATTGCACTGCTTGCTGTCAACACGTGGCTTCTTATTTTTCACGGCTTTAAACTGGTATCCCTGGTAGAACTTCGTTAACTACTCTGACCTGGAGGCGGAAAAGTTTTGGCTTCAGAGGTTGTAAAACCCAATTATTTCCTGTTCATTTTGAACCGTTCATATTAATTCTAAGGTGGTTGTGAATATTGCCAGGTTCACCTTGATTATTGCAGTAATGATCACTCATTGGACTTTCAGTCTATTAAATTTCTGAAGCATTAAGTTCATACATGGTTAATTATGACCAGATTCTACAATAGATAATAAGAAAATAAGACAAAGGACACTAATAGCAGGTGAATAACCCAATGAATTATATAAATTCTTGTTAAATACAAAATGAATTGCCAACCAGCGATTTACATATTAACTTATTTAAATAAAGAGTGGAATCAAAATTGTATTTCTAAATTTTGTCAGTAGACGAATTTCAAAATGAAGATGAACGAAGCAGATTTCAAAAATGCATACTCTCTAATTATCAATGACTGTTTCCAAGTTAGCGATAAAAGCCACGGCTAACATCAATTGAAAGTTATGGTGCATAATCTCTCTCTCTGATGTTTGCATGTAATAAACACATTTTATTACAAAAAAGATGCATTTAAAAAAAAAAAAAAAGCTTGTAGTGTAATACAGCTTTCGTAAACATGTACTAGCTTCGTGTTGCTGCGATAGACTTGTATTATATGTGCTGCATTGCAAGATTAATTGGGAGAATAAAATTTTTATATGGTTTATTTTATATATCCTAGAAACCAGTTTTACGCAAAAAAATCAGAACTTGACCACATTGCGTTTCTCACTCAATATTACAAGTCCAAAATTCATTTTTTTCCACACACAACAAAAACATTTTCATTCAGAATTTAATGCTTCTTTTGAAACATCGGGGCGAAAAATAATAAGATAGAAGCTCAAAACCTTCATGAATGGCCATTGTTAACAAGTGTAGCGGCTAACGTCAAATTAAAAATGTCACTCCTCGGCTGGTGCTTGATGATAGATTCATGAAGAAAATAACCTTTTTAATACAAAACACTTCGTTTATGGTATGAATAGCCACTGAAAGAGAGCAGCCTTCAATACCGTGAAGACGAATTCGGCGCATTTAAAAATTATCATACTCTGAAATAATCAGTCATTTTTCTACAGATAAAGGTATTTGTATCCTGCTTTCAATAATTTCTTTAAAGAATGTTTTGGAAACTGTGTAGACATTAAAGGGAAACTATGACAAATTAATAACTAGTACAAGAAGTTCTTTTATGAAATATCATTTATTGAGAAAACACACTGAAGTTGCCGCTTACGGGTCGACGCGCTACTTGTTTATCTAACGCTGTTTCATTCATGTCTTTCTAGTGCTTGCATTACAGGATGTTATCCCAGCTGAAGTGGCTTCATTAAACAGAAACCCTTCATAACAATATTCCCATGACATACTTGAATTCTGATTTAAGTTATTTAACTTCTACTCTATGTGCTACTGGGGGTGCGGGTATGATAGGATTTAGCTTTAACAAAATTCCACTTGTGATTTTTAGAAAATAAAATATTAATAATTTTAGATGTGAATCAGGACCATTGCAGCTTGTTACATTTAAATGCTTGGTCCCTTATTAGGAAAATAAAAATACTATATATAGTTTGCTTTATACACCGCTAGAAACCAGTTTTATGTGACAATATCAACACTTAACGGCTATGTGTAACTGTCTAAATTTGCTCTTCACAAACTAATATCTTCTTAGATTTAAAGCGTTTGATTTTGTGACAACAAGAAACATTTTTATTCAACAGTGTTTATTTTGAAACATAGAAGCGCAACACTGACCAGTATTAAGACTTCTATTCTATTTGCTTATTTCACAATGGAGTGGGGGGTGTGTGTGTGTGTGTGTGTTGTAGGCCGAGAGAGAAAGAGAGATGGAGGGGATGGGATATAGCTTGAAACAACTACAATTGTTCTGATTTTTAGATAGTTTAGACGTGCATCAAGGCCATTACACTTTTTTCCCCCCTAAATTTAAGTTAAATGGTAGGTCTCTAAATGGGAAAATAAAAATAATTATATTTAGTTTTTCATATAATGCTAGAGACCAGTTTTACACGATAATATGAGAACTTAACATCAAATGCGTTTCTCAGTCCAAATTTGTTTTTCACAAATTAACATCTTTTTAGTTTTAAGGTGTGTGGTTTTGTGATATTTTCATTCAACAGTTATTGTACTGTACATTTTGAAACATCGAAGCACGACATTGAACATTAGTTGATGACATGTAGAAACTGTCATGATGGACTGTTGTTGACTCGAGGCAGGAAGCTACAGCAACAGGCGTAGCAGCTGGCTTCAAAGTAAGAATGATACTCCTCAGCCAGTGCCTGGTGAAGCAATGTATCTTCGTGAAAAAAGTGTGGACAGAAAGTAACTTTTTTTCTCATTGAAATCACTTTGTTTACGACATGAATGCCACTGATAGAGCCCAACAGTCAATACAGTGTACACAATTCCGTGCATTTAATAACTGCTGTACTCTCTCATAAACAATGTTATTTTCAAAGTTTAAGGGTAAAAGTACAGAAGAACCTTTCTGTAGCAAAGCTCGTGTATCTTTTTTATTTTAATATACTTTGGCAAGAATAATGACACACATGACATAATTTGCCAGTGTTCATGATCGTATATGTTCGATATAAATATTATGGCGTTCGTTTGTAATCTCTTTTCGAGTTTTATATGTATTACTGCTTTCAATGATTTCTTCAAGGTGGGTCTTGGAAATAGTATGGAAATTAAAGGGAAACTATGACAACTTAATAACCAGTACACAAAATACTTTCATGAAATATCATTTATTGAGAAAGAACATCGAAGTTACCGCTTGATCCAGAACAATGTCAATTTCCGCATCTGTATATGCCAACAGGTACATATACATGTATTAAATCAGCAGGGATGTATGTTGTAGCTAAGCAATTTTTTCTGATGTACGCTTTGTCATGGACAGGGGTGGAAAGATATCCAAGAAATATAAAACCTAATATTTGTTCTACGTTACGCACGTTCGTCTGTATGTATCCTCAGCCAGGCTACTGATAAATACACAAGAAATGTTACCACTGTACAGGTGGTATGAAATTGACACCTGCCATGTTCGGGTTTACGGTGTTGGAGTTTCTCCCATCTGTTTGTTTAGTGTGTCGACTTGCGGAGCGAATACAATAGAATCAGCGAGGGGTGCCATAAAACCCATAATGACTGCAATAACATTTGTGACGGACTTCCACTAGATTGAGTGGATTTTCACTAAATTGGGGGGAAAATCCACCAGACTGAGTGGACTTAAACTACTCATAGTGGGCACTTAATCTCCTGCCCATTTCTCCACGCCCACCAGATTGCGTGGTGAATTATAAAAACATGATGCGCGTACTGTATATCCACTTTTGAACAACAAGTCAAAGTTCTGTACATAAAACAAAATTTCCTTTAGAATTTCTTAACTGTACATGTAAGTAATACAATATTTAAATGTCAATTTATCTTAATGTTCTTGCTCTTTCATTTATGCTTTGTTTTCGCTGCCCAGGCTTCTTTGCGATTCTCTTTGATTTATCTGGCAGCGAAAATTTCCCGTCTGCAGACAATATTTTCTCTGGTTGTGTTTTGTGTTTATCGTCTTTTTGGAAATTCCTAAACAAAGACTCTTTTTGTTCTAGAGTTTTTGATCTCCATGACTGCACTGGCACAAAATAGTTGTTAAAGTCTGCTGAGAGTATAAAGTTTCCAGAGCTGTATAATGCTCTTCTTGCATCCATAAACTGCAGGTTAACAACACTATACAATTTTCCTATGAGTTTTGGGGTAGTTTGTTGTGTACAATCCACTGCAAGTTTCATGACATTATTTACTGATTCAATGTTATTATTCATCCATAACTTTTTATTGTGATCCTTCTGCCTTGGTCTAAAAATGTACTGATCAATATGGGATTTGTAGGTTCTGGTAAAGTAATTTATAAATTTATCAGTTTGTAAGTGCACATATTTCAGTTATTATTATAAAGTAATAAAACTCTCCATTATATTCTTTATTACTTTTTTATGTAATTCGTGTTCGTATTCAATAATAGAGTGGAGGCATATCATATCCACAGTTAATAACAGAAAAAGTGGAGGATTAAGATTGAGCTCTACAGTTTCGTACTTTGCATAGGATTTGATTTTTAAAGAAAAAGAATTTCGTTGGTTTTCCTCGCTGCTTATCCTGATTTTTTTAAACAGATCTCGTACATCTTTGGTATTGTTAAAATAACTTTTAATTCTCTTTATTTTGGTGTATGATTGATGGGTGCAATTTGGGTTACCGTAATAACGGTAAGTCTTGGGACACTGTAAGTCTTGGGAAACCCTTAATTATTTTGAAAAGTAATTTTTTTATAACCTATAAAAGTTGGGACATGAAGTTAAAGCAATTTTTTCATGTACTATAAGTCTTGGGACACCTAAAACATTTTTTTCCCCTACTGATTGATCAGCATATTTTATCGATTGTAACCTCATGTAAAATATACATGACTTTGTGCTTGTTAAGGGACTCGTATTATGAATTATTACATGGAAATGTTAAAAAATTATTATGATTTGTTTGAAAAGCCAATAAATATATTTAATTTTTCAGTTTTTTTATTATTTCTACCAAATTAAAAGATGTATAATTTAATAAGACGATGACAAGAATTGAGCATTAGCGGTATGTTATACCCATTCATTGAATGATTCAACAGCAACTTCTCCCGTTTGTGCTCTAGCTTACAATTGTCAGTTTATGCATTATTGCATTAAAATTGTCGAAAGCACCTGTAATTATGGGGTTTTTTCTCTCCCTGAAAATGGAAATACCTAATTCATTAAAATGTGATACCAGTATGAGAACAACGAAAATAGTGTTTATTTCAACTCGCGCATTTATTGTGCGCATGTTTACATCATGGCGTCACCACATGCACATTGAAGATTTTACTTGTCATGAGTGAAGTACATACATTGGAATCGAATCATAGGCACCACTGCACTAAACTTAATATCTCTAAAATACAATAAAGAAGTTTAAGAAATGATGCTTTTAAAATATAAACTCCATGGTAGTTTGCTTTGATGTAAGCGACCGTAAATAAGTACCTGTTTACTCAGCTACGGTAATCGCGCTAATAGGAGTCGAAGCCAATCACATATCAAAGTACCGGCACTGCCGCCGGACAAAATTTCCTCTTTACCCAAGCCACTTTCAGGGTTTAAACAATTAACTGGCCTGGAGTGCTGTCGGAAAACAAAAGACAAATCCGCCAATTATAAACATAGGAGACACCAAAACGACCAACTTGCCAAAATCAAAAGTGGAATGAATAATGTGTGGAAAATTATACGATTTTGTAAAGCCAAAACACAAAACTAAAATGGATCAATGATGCTCTTAATCGATATCTATTCAGAATTTTAACATATATTACGATCATTCTTTCATGAATATATGACAGTTATGTGAATTTATGCTGGTTATTTATATCATTAAACATACGTGCCTTTTCATATAGATTACATCACTTTGTAGGATCGCTTATACCACTGAAAAACAGTAACTGTTGAGCACATGAATCCAAAAAAATAAATGAAACAGCAATGAACGTGTAGCTGAAATGTAATCTGGAAGAATGCGATTTGGTAAAAACGATGAATAAAGCAAAATCTGCATCAAATATTTTTGGAAATAAACAAGGATATAAGTGACGCCAAGCATGATTTGCACTGTGTAAGTACTGTACACTATAGTACAGGTCTCCCGTTCAATATAAGCGACCCATGAATTATGAAGTCTTTATTTACCTTTATCTTAAATCATGTTGGAGAAATCGGATAATATGCACATGCAAAATAATAACATAAAACAATCATAGTAGTTTATAAACGTTTATTGACATGGTAACTGAATGAGCTGGTCTGTGTGACATATGGCGATCTTCCCAATTGTCTTTACATTTTTTTTTTTCGTGTCTACAAGTTTTGGGACACCGAAAATTTTATATATTTTACATGCATCTAAGTCTTGGGACATGAAGAAGAAAAAAAATGTGTCCCAAGTCTTACCGTCATTACGGTATAGAGTATACTGCTTGCCCTTATTTCAGATGTGCACCTCTCAAAAGACTGCTAGCTCAGCTTGGTCATTTTCACTTTCTGGACATCAAAGGTAAATTGGAGAAAAAAAACGAGCCAATAACTTTGTTTACTTTTTATACATTTGATGATTCATTCATTGCACTTTCAGAAGCCGATATTGTCTAATCTGGCAAAATTAATTTTCCCTATTTTAATAACTGCTATTTTTCGAGCACATGGGAGCAGCCATTTTATCAGCTGTTTGCTGTAGATAGTGCATAGTTTCCATAATGACCACATATAAAGGAATTTCCGCCACATGAAAGTAGCATTAGCAACACCAGTACAGGGCATATATACTCTGGAAATTTCACAGTTTTACATGGTCACTGCACTTTTTCCATATGTTACTAACTTTCTTTATTAAAAAATGCTATAAAGTATATATGAAATAAAAGCCAGTAAAATTATCTTTCTAAATATGTATTACTTGCTATTATTATTTATTTGTATTTACACTTTATCGCAGGTTGAAAAGTAAATTACAGGTAATTTATGCTTCGTGTACAAAATCAATAGTTCAGTGACTTGCACGTAACTTCTGGTTCATTGGAAAATTGCGACCGGTTTATGACAATGAATATTCATGAAATTTTCCAGCCAATCAGAATATTGAATTACGGTTAGTGCAGAATTTGAAGAATTAAAATATCACAAGCCATGCTGAAGATATTTTGATGCAAATTCAACTATCGATCATTCGCGATCCTCAAAGTTTATAAATATTCTTCACATACCATTAGATATTACACATTCTCATCTTTAATTTGATATATAAAACATCTATCGCAAAAGAGATTAAGTATGCCAGACTTTGCTTCAAAGGTAAAAAATTTGAGAGTTTTTCAACTTCGCCAAGCGTGTGGTATAGACGCCATCTTGAATATTTTACGATATTTGTAAACAAACTTTTGTAACCAATAGTTTAAGACCGTATCGATCAATAAATGTTCAAATATAGTTATGACTTACGGCTAACAAATAAAACGATCTAAATCAATTTGTAGCATTTATTCATATATTCTAAATGCAGTCTTGTCTTTTGCAAATTTGTCGAGACAATCGTTCTTCATAACCATTCGGAATCACAGCTAACGTATCGAATTTGGTTTTCTCATTCAAATTTAATCATTTGCTAGTTCGTTATTATTACTTTTGACAGGAGACCGTTCAGTTAAAAACATTATGTATACCATGAAAATTACACCTCCCTTAAATTATATTTATATACAGTATAGTTCAACAGTTTAAATTTGCTAGTTTATTTTTTTTAATTTTTTTTTACAGTAAATAATAAAAATCGTTTTGATTATGAATGAAAATTATGCAAGCTCCTTTTAAAATTATCATCAATATTATTAATTTAAAAAAAAAAAAATACTTTATTTATATATAGCACAATAGTTGGCCCTCTGTTTTAGATTGATGTGTTTGGAAGCTATTCTGGTAATACAGATATTCAAAACTGTTCTGGCCTTTTTGGTCCTTTTGCCCTGCAGAATGGATTATCCTGGCCACTTCTGCCAGAAATATGACTTGACAAAAGATAAAATATTGAATCACGTCCATGAACAAAAACCTATATCCAATCTTCAAAATGGAGTTGTACCGGAAATTAAAACTTACCTTGAGAAGTCAAACAGAGCTGCTAGTGAACTAACTAATGTCATTTTAAAGTTGGACCCAAGATTTAATACAGTGAATCAAAAATCTTTGGCAACAAAAATCACCAGACTTTGTGAACAGAGAATCAAGTTAGGCCACAAGAAAAAAGTTGCAGGCTTCAAAAATGTATCCGACCTCTTAGAAAACTTGTTTGAACCACCAGCAACCCTGGCAAATCAAGCACAAGTAGCAATCAATGAATCCTCAAATAACATTCAATCTGTTTTTGAGGAAAGCATAAATTCAAGAAACCAGATATGGAAAAAGTGTGCATAGCTAGGTTAAATTTAATGTGAGCACTCCGACTGATGAAGAGTGCCAGAAAGAAACTGTTAAAATAAAAAGGATTAGTCGAGTCCATTACAGATGGTCAAAAGGCAGTTGTAAAATTTAGGATTCCATGCCGAAATCCTGGATATTTTCAATGGTCAACAAGGGAAGACAAACAAACAGTGAAAAAACAGTTTGTCTTAAAAAAAGGATTTGTACCAGACTGTGAACTTGGGACGACAGTGGTTCATTAAAGACTTCAAGAAAATACAGAGTGTCTTTGAGTTGTTCAGAAATATATACTTTTGATAATAATAGAATGTTGAACTTTTTACCTTCTGCTAATGCATACAAGTGTCGCTAAAAATAGCCTTGGAACACATGAGGCCAATACAAATGGATGACTTCACAGCTGATTCAGGTCCAATATTTCATTTGGATGAAAATGGAAGCAAGATAGATTTCTTTCTTTAAAATTTTTTATTTGGTGGGTAAGTGTGAGACACAAAACTTAGGTGAGTGTTTCAAATTTTATTTCTCATTAAATTACATAGTTTGCATGGGACAAAATTCATGTAGAAAGCATGTGCACTAAATCTAGTAACTTTCACTCGGGTAGCCATTATGATGATCTGGGGTTCAGCCTAGCAACAGCTGTTAGAAGGCATACTTATTAGTAGCCCAATAGCCAGGCCACTCAGTACTTGCAGAAGGTAAAGAGTTAAATGTAAATATACACGAATTTGAGGCAGACAAGACAAGACGTCTATATGTAACTAATTACAAAGTTTGAAAATAAAATAGTAGCATTTTTACATTATTTTTCTTAGTTAACTCATTACCACCTACACATACAAAATTTCTGACAGCACAGATGCATTCAGCAGGAAAATTTACATAGGAATGCCAAATTTCATAGCAATATCTTTAAAAATAAAAAAGTTACAACATTTTAAAGAAGAATATTGTTGTTCTCTGGTCCGTCGTTGAGCAACACAAACCAGGCATTATATAAGGCTAAAAATTCTGAAAATGACTTAATTTTTGTCAACTTTAAGTTACTGCAACTTTGGTTCTAGTAGAGATATCTTGATAATTAAAACTGTTTTGAAGAGGTTTCAATGAGCTTTTTAATTTGAAATAAGTTTCATTCATTTATAATATCTTTAAAAAAAAAAGACTGGGGTTGCTAGTAGCATAGAGGTATGCCAACAATCTCTCCATTGTGCATGTTGCCAACACAAACAACTTCACCTTATACTGGTCCCTCTCTCAGAAGTACATACTAACTGTAGAGCAGTACTTAAAGTGATTACATTCATCAATTATCGATTCTAAACTTTTCCACATATATACCTCTTTACATATATTTCTTGGGTAGATTTTATTACATTTGAGTATATTTGAGCATATCTGAGTAAAAAGACGTGCCGGTAATATGGACTGTGATTACTTAATCAGATGAAGAGTACTACTCTGAATAGGCAACACCTTTACTGAGAGAAATCACGCAACACTCAAATACGGAATTATACTGTGATAATTCTGGCACCCTGCTGTAAGTACCCAGACGGACAATTAATAATAAAATGTTTGTTGCTCGAAGAAAAAAAACCCATAAAATTCCACAGGGGCTCATATTGTCGCTTAATATACAAGTGCATAGAGCCAAATGGAATATGGCTCTCTCATTAGTCGACCGAATGACGTACTACGCCTACTGATTATCTGATTTTCAGTCAACCAATAAGGGGCCAGAATTCCATTCAGTGTGTTGTAGCTGTATATTAAGCGGGCGTGATCATGGCCATGTCGACCGGTAGTGTGGGAAAATGGTCTAGCATTCCTTAAAGGTGTGGTAGTAAGTCAAACTTTGTGTAGGCATAAAAAGTCAAATGCCTGAGCTATATATCGGTACCAAATTTATTACGCCATGCGGTGTAGCTCGAAATATCAGCGTAGATTCTTAAATAGGTCGGTCCAGAAAGGAGAGAAGTGTCCTCCCTTGTAGTATTGTATAGTACATGTATGACTGATAGATAAGTTGTAAGCAACAATACGAGCCCCTGTGTAAAATTCCATTATAATTTTTAGCATAATTTTTTAATATGTTTGGGGTTGCCGGACTGGGCTTTCAAATTGGGGAAAATATTTGCCCAGCATTAACTTTTTTGTTGTTGTCTCTGGCAATAGATTTTTCTACCCCCCGCATGCATGCCAGAAAGCATTCTATTCCTCCCCTTTGTAGACATTCACCACCCCATACCCTGGAACTGTGCAAGGTGACCCTTAGGAATATATGTCATTTACAGGTGTAAACATACTTCAGACGGTGATGCAAAGGTAAAAGCCATGTCGGCATAGTTTCTCTTTCTTTGAAGATGTCTAGCTGCTAATCTATAACATTGCTGGACCAAAGTAGGCGCCCTCGCAAGTTGATGTGCAAGTGCCATTGCCGTTCTGTTTCAATTCAAGATGGCCACGGTTTTCCAAGGCCAGTAACTCTATTGACCTTAAACAAGTATTAATATAACATAAAGAGATGAATCTCCAAAGAACACAATTAAATAAACGGATAGACATCCAACATGGCAAGATTAAAAGATAATTCACTTAGAGTTAAAATTCAGATTGTTTTGGATAACAAGTCTATGTTTTTAAAGGTATTCCTGTCACATCAACACAAATAACATTATCAAAATTGTCATTCTAATGGACTGAGTTTCCACTCGTATTCCCAGTCGGATTTTTTTTTTTATTTTTTTTTTTTTTACTGCTTGAAAGGGTCAGAGATGGTATCACGGTACCAATTGCGCAAGCCCAGGGGGTGGAGCTTAAGGTGTAGGGAAAATTGTATTCAGAAATAAACAACAAAACTAGCTGTGATTGGTGTATTATGTAAGAGTTGTAGTTTCTGTCTGGCTTAAAAAAAAGTTGAGTCTCTTAGCAACATGTGAGATTATGTTAATTCATATGTAGATCATGTTTTGCATTTTTTATGATTTTTTAAAAATGTGATGCACATCACTGAAAATGTGTCTGTTGTGACTGGACAACTCTTACCCCTGTCTAGTTCCAGCAGAGTTATCTCTCTTAAATGCAATGGAGTACCTGGTTCTATCACTGTCAAATTGACAATCTAACATTGCTCTCTATGACAGTGTGTGACATGCATGCTAAAATAGGAGAGAAGGTATATTTATTTCACCAAATGTTAACATTAAGGTCTATGGAAAAACAATTGGTACCGTGATACCAGATGGCTGCATACACGAAATCAATCGGAATGTCCTCGGCCTTTTGGTTTCACTCTTGGGTTTTGGAAGAGGGGATTGTACAAGTCAAAGGTGTTTGCTCTACAACTCTCACAATGTAAAGAAAGTTAACAGCTGATGAAAATAACTGTTCCTGTGTGCTCAGAAAATATACTTTAAATAGTAAGTAGTTAAGAAGGTGAGAGTTCTGCCACTCAGTATTGTTTAACAAATTACACATATTAGCAACTCTGACTTGCTCATACCTCTTAAAATTTAATTTCAAACCAAAATACTAGTCTGCCAAACACCCTCACCTTTCTAACTACGTAACTGACACGCAGTCATGATCTAAATGATCATGAAATACGCGATCTTCTAAACATTTGTAGAACATGTATGTATGTATGTATGTATGTATGTATGTATGTATGTATGTATGTATGTATGTATGTATGTATGTATGTATGTATGTATGTATGTATGTATGTATGTGTATGTATGTATGTATGTATATGGTGCTAACTAAAAGCAAAGTTCCGAAAATGTTAAAATAAATCGCACAAAAACGTTACGAAGATCAACTCTTCCAAAGAAATATAAAAAGGAAGTATTACAAGATAAAATATAAAAAAGGCAAAGATGTTACAATTCTGTGAAAAGTATATAAAAAACAGAAAGAAAAGACAAAATAAAAAAAGATAAAAATAATATTTAATATCGATATGCTTTAGACTATGTATTGACTATGTATTCCAATTAAGTTATATGCAGTCTTTTATTAGTTGCCTCTTTTGGCTTTGCTATCGTGTTAAACAATTCATTTGCCTTTTCAACGATGTTATCCAATCCTTTTCTCTTCTATATATACTTAAAATTATTGAAAAATTAAACGTACATAGTGTTGCAACATAATCTCAAAGTGTACACAAATATATTTATGGTGTTCAAAAATAAACAATTCACCAATGCCACTACCAGATATCCTTCATTATGCAATTTATATCGTTTACATTACTTTAGCTAATTTTAATTGTTTCAAATGGTATTATAACAACATGACAAGCAGTATATATGTGACTTTACCTAGAACACACAGAGGTTTCGACCCAACGTCCATGAAAACTGCATTTTGGGGTATTTTAAAAACATGAATAACTTCAATTTTGGGATATATTTCCATAAATGAAAAACTGATTCATGTGCACATTTATTTCACAATTAAAAATATTGCTTTTGCCCCCCCCCCCCCCATTTTTAGAATTTAAAAATTCAACACCCGCAAAAAATTATATGAATAAATGGATCCAAGTTTTCAACTAAGAAAACAGAAAGGAAAAATATTATGTCTAGCTATAAGGTTTGGAAGAAGAATGAATGGTAACAGAAGTACAACACAATGGGGACTGCCAATAAGTCTGCCAGGAATAGTAAAAATATATTATACTGAAGATAATTAAAATAAAATATTATACTGAAAATAAGTATTTTACAATCAGTAACGAATATATTTTTCAGGATTATGCTTTACACTTTGACAGTGACAATTCATAGCTTAGATATAGGGATAAATCTAATATAAGAATTTGGCAAAATCAAGTTCACTGGAAAATATAGCTTGCAACAGCAGACTGTGGAATATCTACTTGGTATATTGATGAAAACAATAAGTCACTTTCCGACTTGGCAAACAATATATAGATTTCATACTTACGTTCAATTTCTAAAAATGTTAAATGATGTGGAGGTTCCATTACTAGGAAAAATAACAACACAATAATAGATAAAAGAAAACAAACTTTGAGCACAAACAACAAAAACATCAATTATTGTAACTATCAAAAAAATGCAATTTATTTAAAATATCAACATATACAGATCTGAGATGTTATTCAAGAAGAATTGAAATGGCATCATATTATATATCCAAAAACACACTGGAACAAAATATCCAAAATTTAATGTGGAAGAAAAAAGTCACTTAGAGGTGAAATAATAATTTTAAAAAATGGGTAACTGTGGATATAAAATATTTGAAGAAAGCTATTATTTATAATAATTTTAACAAAATATTAAGTAATGTGGAAATTAATTATGGCTGGACAGCTTTTTTAAAAAAAATTATCCCAAACAGCAGCGAATTGACAGAATAATGGATATCAAAATTCAATAAAAGTATAGGATTTAATGTATACGAAATATTGGGTTTACAATTGTCAACTAGATTATCAGTTGCAAATTAACTAGAAGTAGTTATGGAATACTTTATTAAATTATTAGAAAATTACATAAAAGGAATGTAAGAACTTAACAGCAATGACATTTCTAGCAGTTGAATCACACTTATTTGAATAACAGCAAAAGGAATAAAAGATAAAAATATATTTAACGAAGTTTTAAAACATAAAATATTATCGCAACTACAATAAGCAAGCTAAATACAATTTATGAACGCGTATGCATGAAGACTTTTATGACCTTAGAAGAACAAAGAAAGTAAAAGGAAATAAAAGAAAATATAAGGGAAAGAAACAAGGATGAAAAATAGAAATACATTTTGAGGAAGTTTTAAAAATATCTATTTCTAAATGAACCAATCTATAAATAGTATAACAACTGACACAGCTTCAGCAAATTCCACAACTTAATTTAACTATCCAAAAGACAACAGAGATGGATGTTTGTTCATATCTTTACAAGGGATTGTCTCTATTGATTTATATTATAATATTTCAAATGATCATAAGAACAGTATATTTTATCAAATCAATCATAAAAATGAATCGATAACTGTATGATTGAAAGAATGATTTTATAACATGGACATGGGGACAAAGTCTGTTAACGAATGGAATGTTGAGCAATAGGGATGATTAAAATGTTATTAGAATTGAATATTAAGGTATTTATTCAAAAGTTATCATAACACCATCCAACAATCATACTGTGTATATAACAGATTATAACACAAAAGCGTTCAGAGTTTAATAAAGCACAAAGAATCTAGGTTGTAGCAGCATTAGATCATATTTGCATGTTCCTTAAACTAAATAATTTGTAAATTTCTCAAACAGATTGATCCAAAAGAACATTATCACAATGTTGGAATGTATCCCACTCAGAAATGCTACATTTGGTAAATATGCATCATATCCAGTAAATGGACACAACAAAACATTAACAAGCTCAAGAATTAACATGTTAACAATTAGGATAAAAGATGAAAATGGAAATGATATTGATTTTCAAAAAATGTCAATAACTTATGCTTTTCATGTCAGCTAACTATTTGGCTATATCATTAAAAGGACATATTTAATAAGTATCTAGTAATTAATAAATCATACGATACAACAGCAATTACCCGTAACGGTACCTGGTGCACAAATAAATGGAATATGCTAAGAAAAAAAATATCAACTGCTTTAAAGCTTCATCCAAGGATATAGGAATAGATTTTAATAACATAATAAAAATAATAGAAGATACGTCAAATTAAAACGATATAATGATTGAAGAATTACAAAAAATGCTTAGTGCAAACGGACAAAAGATATTGGATGCACAGGATCTTTTTAAGCAAAGAGTTGTTAAGAAAAAATCATCATCTTGAAAAGATTAAAGACGGTATTACGACTCTATGGTCTAAGAAAAATGTAACAGAAAGAAAGTGAAACCAACAAATCAAGTAAAAATCAACAAGCAAATTATTTGTAGATAATTCAAATAAAAATCAAAAGACGCACAGTAACGTGAATTAAAATCCAAATAATCCAACAATCCTAAGTGTCCTAATCACAAGACCTAAATAATAATAATAATAATAATAATAATAATAATAATAATAATAATAATAATAATAATAATAATAATAATAATAATAATGAGGACTTTGTATAGCGCCTAATCTTTAGAAGCTCTAAGCGCTTTACAACATTATATAACACCTAAACAAACATATATAATGATATGATTACGAAAAGAAAGAAAAAACAAACACCATGAAATTAGAAAACAAAAACATGCTGAAAATAGTTAGGTAAGAAAACATTAAGTCTTTAGGCCTATTCTTGCGGTCGAAAAAGATGAGTTTTAAGAGCACTCTTGAATGAGATCACTGTGTCTTTGTGTCTAAGTTCAGTTGGCAATTCGTTCCACGTTGCTGGGCCCTGGTATACAAAAGAACGTTGTCCGTATGACTTCATTTTGGTATTGGGAATAATGAGAATACGGGTGTCGGAAGAGGAGCTTAAGTATCTTGCTGGTGTGTACACATGGGTGATGTGAGATAGGTATGTTGGACTGGTGCCAGTCAGTGAAACGTAGCACAGAGAAAAAATTTTGTGTTTGATTCTGGATCGAATGGGTAGCCAGTGTAGGATACAGAGCAGGGGAGAGGTGTGCTCTGTTCGTGGTACTCTAAGAATGATCCGAGCAGCTGTGTTTTGAACTTTTTGAAGTTTCTGGAGTAGATACTGAGATGAACCAGATAGAATTGAGTTACAATAGTCCAGTCTTGAAAGTACTAAGGAACACACAAGTGTTTTAGTGGCATCAACTGAAAGATAATTGCGAATGGAGCTGATCCGTCTCAGCTCAAGGTATGCAGCCTTGCATATGTTCATGACATGTTGGTGCAATGAGAGTGTACTGTCTAGAGTAACACCCAGGTTTCGTACTGACTGTGTTGCTGATATTTATTGTTTGAGGTAAAGGATGTGAATGAGAAAGTCTTTGTGTGGTAATCAGAATGGCTTCAGTTTTATCATCATTCATCTACAGCTTGTTACATGTCATCCATGATTTCACATCGGAAATACACCTCTCTACACCTTGGATGGTAGCATCAACTTCAGTTGGGTGGCTAGATTTGTATATTTGGGTGTTATCAGCGTACAATTGGTGAGACACTGGGTGACGATCTATGACACTTGAGAGCGGTTGAGTGTATAGAATGAAGAGAACAGGTCCAAGAACAGAACCCTGTGGAACACCAAAACATAGATCAACTGGGCTGGAGTGTTTTCCATTTGCGGACACAATTTGTGTCCTGTTGACCAAGTAGGACTTGAACCATAGTAAGGCTGTATCGTGAATGCCAAATACATGATGGAGACGGTGAAGCAATATATCATGGTCTATTGTATCAAATGCTGCAGACAAGTCAAGGAGGGTGAGGACTGTAATCTTTCCACTATCCAAAGCAGAGAGAAGGTCGTTAACTACTTTCAGAAGGGTTGTTTCGGTACTGTGGTGAGGGCGATATGCAGACTGTACATCGCTAAAAAGACTGTTTGAATTCAGATGAGATACAAGTTGGGATAGAACAACTTTTTCTAAGATTTTTGACATGAATGGGAGGTTAGAAACAGGGCGGTAGTTCTTTAAATCGTTATGGTCAAGTGTTGGTTTCTTCAGCAGAGGCTTTACAATGGCAGTTTTGAAAAATGATGGGAATTCCCCGGATGAGAGAGAAGTATTAATAATATCAGTTAGTGAAGGCAATATTGGATCTAAGCACTTTTGATGTGTATGGGTTTCCAGGACAGTCAAAGTGAAAGTTGAAGTCTCCAAGAATAATCAGGTTGCCACCTATCGAATTTCCATACTCTAGGAGATTCGGAAACTGCTCCAGAAAGAGAGATTCAGTCAGCTTGTTTTTTCTACTAGGAGGAGGGCGGTAGAGGCAGAAAAAATGGACTGACCTTTGTTCCAGTGCGAGTGTGGTTTGGACTAGTTCAAACGATGTGTGGTTGAAATTGAATGTTGTAGTGTGATTAAGACGATTGATCATGGAGTTCTTTGTGATGACAGCAATTCCACCTCCGCAGGAGTGGCGGGGGAACGACTTGATGGAGTAACCGAGGGGTGTTAGATCCGCGCATTTGGGCTCATCGCCTGATGTTTTTAGCCATGTTTCTGTTAGGAAAAAGATGTCGATATTCTGATCGTTGATAAAATTAACTATTTCTGTGCGCTTTTCCGGTGGTCCTACTGATTGGGCATTGAATAATGCGATCCGTAGTGGTATCTCTTGGATAGTTGACACAAAGGTTGACGATTTAAGAGGAATTTGAATTAGGTTATCTAAATTAACGGCTGAGTTTTCAAATTGGCATGCCGGAAATGGCGAAAGGGAGATAACTGGAATTCTTCTTCCTGTTCTACGCCGGCCAGCTTTAAAACAACGTTTCTTTTTTTCGCTTCCGTTTACATTTAAGTAATGATGAAGAATGTAGTCCCAGGTCGTTTAGTCTAGTGCACAATGTAGTGTGGAGAGCCAAGGAGTGGTCGTTTAAAGCAATTAATGAGGGTCTATCATAGCGTAAACGGGTGGACTGGCGAGTATCACGTGATGGCGGTATGTTCAATAACAAAGGAAGTTGTAGCAGTGGTGCAAGACGGCTGAGAAAAAGTCTAATAGTTCTCGTTTCCAAGACAAGATGATGAAGAAACACATTCCAAGAGAACAGCCAATGCATGATGAACACAATAACGTAGACGAAGACAGACAACAAGCACATAAATCATGAAAAACGGCACAAAAATCCGGAGCAGCTGCCTCAAGCCTGTTAAGCGATAGCGGCCATCTTGCTGCATCTCAGAATGTTCCGAATGAATTTCAGTATCCTTGAATGTGCTGATGTGTCAATAGTCTTTAATATCCTGATGTGCCAGTAGTCTTTAATGTGCTGATGTGCAAAAATGAAGTACTCCAGAATATCTTTGAATAAGTTCACAAAATCATCAATTCAAAATCCAAAATCCCAAAGTCTATGAGGACTTATATAATCCAATGAATACTTTAAATAATTCCTCTCTCTGAATTTGGAATGAGTTTTCACAACTGTAATGACTCTTTGAAGACCGATGTTAAGGTCGAGACTGAAAACTGTCCACTAAACATAGTATACATAAAGATAGGTCACATGACGGAATGTTCTAGAAAATTATATGGTGTATGCGACTTTTAACACACAACTCTAAAGGAAAGTTTAGTTTTATATGTAAACAAAATCAACCCTGACCTCAAATTAAATAAACAACTTGTTTATCAAAACCGTTCTTGAACTCAAATACTAAATAAACAACCTAATTCAAGGACAATAGCTAAACATGTAAATCTGATATATAACATTAATGTCTGAGCAAATATTAAAGTCAAGAAACATTTACAATTTCCTAAAATATTTAGAATATTATATAAACATCGTACATAATAACGGTGAAAGATAAACCATAAATAAACAAACTGAAAATAAAAAGTATAAGATCTTATCATCCAGGAAATATGTTTACAAAATTAAGGAATTGATGCATACGTATGGTTCACTGCAAAGAAGGATTAATGAAATGAAAAGTAACTTGGATAAGGGGGAAGTTGCTAACCACAACAGAGAACTGGCAGATCTGAAAACGGAAATAAGAAGTAAAAACATAGATCTTTAAAATGAAATTATTGGAAATACAAATTCAAACTGCAGCAATTACAAAAGATCATGATTTTATTGAAATGAAGAGAGTATTGATAACATAGCAAAAAGTAATTTCAATGAAAGAAATTAATTTCTTAAAGGTAACATATGGCTCATCTATTGCTAATCTTAATTATGAAATTAAAAATTAAGGTGAATCATATATTATATCAAGAAACAAGAGCTAAAAAAGCAATTAAAAAGGTAAAAGATGAAGCAACACAATAATAAAACAGATACAAGGAAAGAAGTAAAACAAGAAGTTACAAAATAAATAAAAGAAAAAAAAAATCAGTTTGTTACAGCTGAACTTCAGTTTTAAAAGTGCGAGACTATATATATATATATATATATATATATATATATATATATATATATATATATATATATATATATATATATATATATATATATTTGCATAAACGTGGTTGGCATGTTCCTTATGATAGGAGTATTACTATGTTAGAAACCCATGGAATTTAGAGACGGCGTAATGTTAAATTCTTGTTAGAGGCCATAGAGTACCCCACAAGTTAAACCAGTGACGTAATGTTAATTCCCGCTAGACCCAATACAGTTCCATTTCCAAAAATGGTTAATAGAGTGAAAATGGAGGCATAATGTTAAATTAGCATTGTCCCTATAACCACCCATCATGTCAAACGTATGGACATTGTTAACATTACATTTCCCCTTTTCTCTATAAATCCTAAAAATGTCGGCCTAATGTTAAATTCCCATTGTCCTCAGAGAGACTGACCTGGTTTAACCTTAAATTCCCATTGTCCTTTTGACAGATTTTAGATATGTGATTGCTAACATTTAGTTGAGAGAGAATATCTACACCAAGAAGTTTCATACAGTCCTCACAGGGTATTTCGTGGTCGTATATGGTGAGATTGGAAACATTTTGCGCATTTTTCCCAAGAACAATGGCTTGGAATTTCTGCGGGTTTGCTTGCATACCATTGGCTGTAAACCAGTCAGTAAGTATCTTGTTCTCATTTTGTTAAACAGAGCTTAGATTATTTGGATATTTATGGATGTAAGGTATGGTGTTGTTATTACTTAATTATACTGTGTTGTTTGTATATTGAAGTAGAAATTGTTGTTTATGAAGATATGAAATATGAGAGGTTCCAGTATTGAGCCTTGCGGTACTACTTATGTAGGGTTTATCCCAGTTACTATGTGGGGATCCCAGTTTAACACGTTGTTTTGTGTTGGACAAGTCGTTTTCAATTAGTTTAATCGAGTTTTTTGAAAATTTGAAAATTTGTAACACCTGTAGATTTCTTTGTAGCATGGCCTTTCATAATGTTGTAGGTTTGTTCTGGCATTACAGATTTCGGTTTAAGAGTCTCGTGTATTTTTCAGGCGGTTGATTGTCATGCATAGTTTGTATTGATAAGATCAATAGTAGAGTCATCTACGAAGTTCATTTGATCCAATGGTTTTTGCAATGTTAATGTAGTACTCATTGAAAATTTTACTGACTTTTATTCCGTTAGTACCCAGAGTGATTGTTGGAGTCTGAATTTTTATCTTTGGTTGATAAAAAAAAAAGGTTCAATGGCAGGCCATGAGTTCTTAGATTTTGGTCCACAACTGTACCTTTAAAAGAAATAGAGTGTAATAGATTGTCTTATGACCTTGATAAAAAAATTTCTAAAACCAACAAACAGTGAAGCATTACGTGCAAAATAGTTCAATTTTCTTAAGGTGGTAGTTTGAGAGAGAGAGAGAGAGAGAGAGAGAGAGAGAGAGAGAGAGAGAGAGAGAGAGAGAGAGAGAGAGAGAGAGAGAGACAGACAGACAGAGAGAAATTCATTACATAGTCTGTTTGCACCTCACAATGTCGATTTAACAACAACAACAACAACAACAACAACAAAAAAAAAAGAAGATGAACGGTACAGCAAGTTTATCGAGTTGATAGGCGTATCTCACATGATTGTTTGTCTTCATGCGAGGCACAGAGTGAACTGTGATTTAAATTTGATGCTGGATAAAATATACTAGTAATAAAAATAAATCACGCACCGTATTAATGTTTACCACAGCACGGTTTATTACGCCAGTATACCTTGCAGACGACAGAAATTTGTTCTTGTATGTTTTGTTAAATCAGACATAGTACTGAGCTTTTATTGATGTTCCTCTGTATTATTAATCAGATTGTATCGCTGGAACTCATTTGGATTTTGTTTTGAAATCGGCTGTTAATTTTCAAGTGTGCAATTGAAACAGAAGTTGATTTACCGCGCTTTCATCTTTGAGCTATACAGTACGTATTCTCGGACCACCATATTTCGTGCCAAAACGTGAAGTTTAACGAGTTCGTTATAATATTGTGAGAATCTATTCAAATAACCATAGAAAGTGTTCATACCGTTTTTCTGAGCGTGTCAAAATTAGTATTTTTTTCGGAAGTTCATCTATGGTTCGTGCCCTGGAAATAAAAGCCACGTGACGTAAGATAGGAATGTGACAAATGAGCCAAAGTGTGGAAACAGATCGTTTATAATGTCTCTGTATTTTAATAAATTGCATTTGTAATATATTTCATTGTTTTTGTACGAGTATTGACTGCAATAAAACATAAAAAATGATGCCAAAAGTAAAAAAACAATTTTTTTTAATAGAATGCGTTTTTTAATTATTTTGTTTTTAAGCTATTTCGATATAATTATCATATTTAAAGATACGCTGAACTTTTAAAAGATTTTTTTTCTTCAGACTATGTTGCAACAAAGATTTTTTTCCCTCAACATTACAATAATCCAATAAAGAATTTCTTACTGCATAACTCTTCCATTTCATTTATTTTTTCTAACATGATATAAAAAGTGCATGTTATATAGACAAAGTGTTTACATTGCCTTTGTCATCTGAGAAATCTCTGTCGTGGATTTCCTACTAATAAAAAGGTACAGAAAACCAACATGTGAACAGAGGTCGCGAGAAACATAGGGCACGATTCAAGGATGGACACGAAGTTAGGAGGGTCGACGATACTATAGTACATCATTTTTTTCGCTTTCCACAAAAGACAGTTTGCATTTCTATCTCTTCTGTGTGATTTTCGATTTGGTAACACATTTGTCCAAAGATGAAAATGTGATTTAATTTTACTTTTTTACAGTTAAAAAATAAAATGTATACAGTGGTGGATGCATCAAGGGGTTGGAGGCAATTCAACTTTTCCCTTTTCCAGTTAAAATTGTATACCATTCAAAATGAAAAGAGATAAAGTTGGCCGTTTGAAGCAAAATAAACTATCCCATTGAACCGTCATAAAAAAGATAGCAATTTATAGTACCATTCCACAAGAGTTCACATATATTCCATCGACTTTCATAATTTTGTTGGTAGGATACTAGAATATAGTATTCGCTATCACACCCCTCCCCCAGGCAGTTTTGTACCTCACAACCGATTTTAAAAACTAAAAGCATCAAGGAATATAAAAAAATGCACAAAACTTGGTCATTTCATTCATCAGTTTATAATTTCTAACCTGATTGTTGCCAGGGGGTCTCAAACACTGTCATCTTGACCAAATGGGAGTTTCTTTACTAACACGGTCACCATATTTGCATTGGCAAGTTTATTTTTTCAGGCAGCTGATTTGATGTAGTTCGCTGTCTTTGATAAGCTCTGAATAATTATGTAAATTTCTGTAACTTTGGGAGTTACTTCCCTTTGAACACATGTATATAAGAGTTAAACCTTTTTATTTTGATCAGTTTGTTAAATAGAAATATTAAAACTAGACATTGCAAATATTGGATGCAGACAACACAGTTTTTACTGAAAATGGACAATTCTTGAAACCAGTATAGGATAGTGAGCAATCTGGTTGTTTACATAGACAGTTTTTGTTTGGTTTGAACATACATGCCATAACACGACGTGTCATGCTAAAAACATGATTTTGTATTCCCAAACCCCCCGACATGGTCATGTTTTGAAAAACACAATTTTCAGCAATCTTAGTGGAAAAAAAATTTCCCACAAAAAAAAGAAAAAAAACCCGTATATTTCTTAATGACCATGATATATGCCCGTCATCTGTGTATGTATAAACAGTAAACAGCCCTGCTCAGTGCTCATGTAAAACTATCCTCTGGGCAGTTTATACAGCTGTTTTAGAGGCAATTAAAACGTAAGGCGGTCAGAGATAAACAGCCACCTTTCAGAGATTTACTTAATTGGCTTACAGTAGCTAGGGTGATGTGTCATGTCAAATCGTTTGAGCACTGCTGAGGGAGAGCCCATTAGGCTAATTTGCATATGTAAAGTACACAAAGTGGAACAACCCAATTTGTTTGAAGTTAAGTACATCAAAGAGATGCATGTTGAAGAACAAATTTTATTACACATCACTGACTGCATTGAATGTTGAAATCAGATTTTTACTCCAGGTATAAAATGCAAAACATGATTATTTTGGTAGTACTGACGTACATGTCCGAATGGCCGCACATATCGTTAATCCCAAAATCAATCAATCAATTTCGGTAGTTGGAAAAGTGATAATCTGACTCAAGTGGCCATTACATATTTGACACTCCCTGACATCAATGCAGATGCAGAAAGATAATTTTCTATGCTTAGACAAATTGAAGAATATTTTCGGGGAAGGTTGAACAACAGCACCATTTAGTCTCAAATGAGTGCAAAGATGAACACAAATGACACTTGCATTACCTTGAAACCAACCACTTAACTATTGAAAGCAGCAAAGACTGCATGTAATTAAAACAACATTCCACTGTCCAATGGATTTTAAAGACAGTAACTTGGTGTATTTTTTTATTTAATGTCTGTGAGGTTGTGATTATGTGTGCATATGTGTGTGGTGATGTTATTTGACAATGCTAAGTCTACCATTTTTTTGTTTGTAAGTATATTAAATGCTTCAGAGAAAACAGATAGTATTTTCATTTATTCAGATTTTGAATTTCCAGTCATTTGCTATAGGCTGATTTGAAAAGATAGCTTATTCTCATTTGGATGACGTTGCTTTTGGGGGGTCACGTGCACTGACACTGACCCCCCTTGGGACTTCAAAACACACTTTTTGAGTCTCAAAAACCACCCAACATTGTCTGGGAATATGGCAAGTATGTTTGAAATGCGAACAAGATGACAATGCATACATGTGAAAGAACCAGGATTTCAAACCAGTAGATTTACAAATTTTTATCAGTAGATTGGCCTCTAAACCAGTAGATTTTTTATCGGCATAAATTTTACGTTTCAGGGGTATGGAAAACAAAACAAGTGGTTTTCTTTTTATATGCCATAATATGTATTCTCTTCATACTAAAATAAAATAGTATACGGTCAAATAATGAAAAGGAAAAGTTGTTTATCTGATAGTTCACTGCAAAGAATTTTCTTTTATAAAATCCAATAGCATTTTTAGTTTCCTTCACAAGATCACTGTCAAGTGACAACTAATGACATTCATTGTGATTATTAAACTTCACACTTAACAAGCTCTCAATAGTTCTCTGGTCCAGATTTCCCCTTGAATCACTGTATTTTGCAAAGAATGGAGAATATCCTCTCTGTATCAGCATTAGAATGTTGTAATGACAGGACAACCACATTCAGCCTACAAAGAAGTTCTAACTTCAGTTTTCCTGCTGCTGATTTTGTACGGTTGCTGACTACTCTCCAATACTCCTCCAAGCTGTGTTCACCCCGAGTAGGAAGTTCCTGACTTGGACTTAGGATGTATTCCTTAGCCTCATTCTCAAAGGCTTCTTCCTCTTCATAGCTCAGATCCAAAATCTGTTTGCAAGTTTCACCACTGTAAATAAAAAAAAATAAAAAAAGATTGATTTAGATTTTAAATAAAAATGAAAAAAAATACATGATGTATTTATGCTTTTATGAATAATTTATCCAAACTTTAAAATTAATTATCTTGTAATATATTTTGAACTGATATATTTTATCTAGGGCTTGAACTTAATTTATGTGCATGAAAACTTCAAATAGTTTATGAAATCCAAAAGATACATACCTTTAAAACACACAATGCAAACTCAAGACCTTTGCTACTTGCCTGCACACACTTAAACTCTGATATTCAAGCATTGTTGAACTTGTAATATTTCTTAGCCGGTGGTTTCGTAGCATTGGGAGAAAGCACATGTTTTGTCATTTTGACATGAATTGAACAAAAAATGTAAGAGTTGTCCTCTTAAAACATCTTTAACAATACAATAACAATTAAACAAGACAAAAATCAAAATACTTACTCTAGTGTGCCTGCCAAAATAATTTTTTTATGGTCGGTCTTTTCATTTTATCTCCCCTTCGCTAAGGGTCATCCGATTTTCATCAAAGGCTCAGAAGACATCATGGACCACCTTTTATCCCATTATTACTTATAACATCTCAAAAAAAAACCCCATCCCACATTTGGCCTTAAACTCCTCAAATTCCAACAATAAGGTAATCAATTAGCAGCTTGCTGTGTACACATGTCAGCTGTTCTTGAACAATTTACATCTTATTGCTCTGTCACGCATCATTGCACTGGTCATTGTACTGGTGGAACATTTCCGGTCCCCAGTAGACTGGTTCTGGCTGGTTTCTTTAATGTGTTGATGTAACGCATAAAAATACTGACTTGGGGGGGGGGTAAATTTTTTTTTTATTTTTATTTTTTTATTCTTGTAATTTTCATAAGCGGTAGACTTGAACTACTAAACGGTATGTGCGGTAGATGGCCTTTAAAACGGTATTTTTGGCCTACCGCCAGTAGAATCACATGTATGAATTGTTAGGGGCCCCCTGTGACAAATCAGTTTAGAAATTATAAATTGACAAATGAAATGACTAAGTTTTGTGCACCTTTATATCCTTGTTGTTTTTCATTTTTAAAATTGGTAGGGGAGTACAAACTGTCGGGATTATAGGCGAATACTATAGAACCATGATGGATGTCTGATCCAGAGGCTGCAATAGGCTGGCTAAAAATGCCCAAGATGGACTTGAGGTTAGGGCTGAGCCAAAAGGGAAACTTTGGACCAAATAGGGTGGCCATAGCCCCATAGTTTCTTACATAGGAGGTCATTCCATGTCCCTGTTCTTTAAAATTGCAATGAGTCCTTTTGCATATAAACATATTTGGATGCTGATCTGGTACAATGGGAACTCCTTAATGTTTCAGAGTGTACTGATCTGTTAATGAAGTGTTCTAGATTCTGCTGGCACTTAAACTTAGCCAATTTGATTCCATTTCAATATTTTTTGAAAGAATGATAGTCTGTAGTGTAATACCAGTGTGGTAGGCATGAAACATGATAGTGCATGCATTTAATTTAATTGGACTTTGGGTCTCAATTTTTACTTGCTCAGCATAATTAAAATAAATGAAAAGTCTATATATTTAATTATTTATTTTAGCTTTTTCAACAAGGAGTTGAACTATTGAGACATGAAGATTTTTAAAAAGATAAAATCTCTGAAATGGTGAAGTATCTTGGGATAGATTATTTGCAAACTGTAAGTATAATTATGTAATTTTTTAATAATTTTTTGTTGAAGACAATTTAAACCCTTTTGAATTTATTGATAAAAGTGATAGAGAAAGTAATGTAAGTACATATACTAGAAAACAGTAGCTGCTATAATTCATCATAGCAAATGCAACAGGAAATATGTATTGCCCATGCATTTATGCTAGTAAATTACAGCTCATATTTACAAATTGTTCGGTATGTTATAGGACTCACAGTACTAATTCAGCCCCCATAGTAAACCTATGCAAACACCATGATATTAAAAATTCAATTACTTTACATTTCTGAATGCTCATGATCAAACCTACATTTATCAGTATAGACATATCCTTGATGCAAGCTTCTCGGTAGAGAAAACAATATGAGCAGTGGCATTTTCTGGATCTACATGTATTTGAAACGTGTGCTTTCAATTCCGCACCAAAGAGTCGGGTGCTAATTTCCGAAATGAGTTTTACCAAACTGTAAAAGAACTGAAATTCCATCAGTAAAACATGGTCTTTATTTTTTTTTCAGTTACATTAGGATAAACTTTCAAAAGATTCTTTTCACTACAATTTTACTTTCATTATCAACCAATCCTGGCCATCCAAACCCATATATACTCTATTTTATCTTCACCCATTTCTAGACTGGTTCCCATTTTCCCTATAATTAGTACTGTGAGTCCTATATCCACCTTTGGTTTACTTTACAGACTTATGTATGGTAGTAGAATGTATAAGTAAGGAGTGTGCATAGTTCTGCTCGTCTAAGATTACTTTAGCGTATATTAAATCATATTCCAAGTTCATGCATATCAACAATAGTAATGATGTATTTCAGGCAACATTGAAGTATCTGAGCTTCATATCAGAAATCAGAAAATCAGTAAAAATATTAAAATAAATCTGTCTAATCAAGAGTTACATTATATGCTATCACCATTTATCTCTCTTCAATTTAAGATTGAAATATATTATCAGCCTTGTCATATTTTGCAATAAATAAGTAAAATGTCATTGTGACCATCTATATTTTGCATGTATTACTTCAGAAAAGGAGATTTAAATGACAGAAATTGCTTAAAATTGCTCCAGAACACATTTAATTTAAAACTAAAGTAAGGTAGGCATAATCCAATTAAAATACAAAATATGAACTTCTAAAACATTCCCTGAATGAAATTGGTGGGACACAAAATCATGAGGGATCATCACCATTAAGCATGGTGACAGAGATCCAAGTGATCATATCTGAAGCATAATGTTTCAAAATTCAACTGGGAAATATCAAATTGGTGACCATAATTACTCTATAAATGGTAAATTGTCTAAACTTTATATATTTGATTGCATAGATATTAACCAATGTGCAAAACACCCCACCTTGCATAGTCAAATCTCCACACTCAATGGCACTGTAACCCCCCCCCCCCCCCCCTTTTCATAGCAACAGTTGTCATATCTGAAAGTGTGTTTAATATCCCACTGCAAATCACTCTGAGGTAGACAAAAGGTATTCATTTTGCTTGTTATGCACAAATAGAACCATAATTTTGCATTTATAGTAAAGTTAATTGTACATGCAGATGTGGAACCACTGAAAGGCTGTTCTCTACAGGACTCACTACTAATTCAGCTTCCATAGTAAACCTATGCAAACACCATGATATTAAAAATTCAATAACTTTTCATTTCTGAATGCTCATGATCAAACCTATATTTATCAGTATAGACATATCCTTGATGCAAGCTTCTCTGTAGAGAAAACAATATGAACGGCGGCATTTCCTTGATCTGCATGTATTTGAAACGTGCTTTCAATTCTGTACCAAAGAGTCGGGTGCTAATTTCAGAAATGAGTTTTACCAAACTGTAAAAGGATTGAAATTCCATCAGTAATGGTCTCTATTTTTTCAGTTACACTAGGATAAACTCTCAAAAGATTCTTTTCACTACAATTTTACTTTCATTATCAACCAATCCTGGCCATCCAAACCCATATATACTCTATTTTATCTTCACCCATTTCTAGACTGGTTCACAATCTTTCCTATAATTAGTATCGTGAGTCTTATAATTGCATAAATACATGTTACTTAGTAATTAAAGCAAAGGGTCTTTAGAAGGTACAGGTTTTATCTGAAACATGGAAATGAACTCTTGTCCATCAACAGTACTGGATTATCAACCGAGTTTGCTGTGAAGAAAATATCTTGCTACCAAATGTTTGTTAAGTGGTCCGAATCAGGAACTGAATATGGACTCCGGTTCCATTATTAATGTGTCCCATGGTCTATACCAATATCAAGTATTTTGAAATCATGCTGATTTTTTGTAAGTTTAAGTAGTTTTCCCATAGCATCTTATTCTATATTGATTTGTTTCTGAAAATCATGGGCAGGGCCCCATTCTGATTACATGTACAGCTCTCCCTCATTATAACCCAGTAGTTGGGGTCCATCACCATTGACCACGTTATGTACTGAACTGCGTTATACAGAGAACCATGATATCTACAAAACCACGATATATTGAGAACAGCATAATATACAGAACTGTGGTATAGCGGGCACTCTTAAATTTTTTAAATAATGGTGTTTTGAAAAGGAAATAAAGATATAAGACTAAGTTCCACCTTGTTTTCTTTCAAACCTTATTGTTATACATTGGTTTGATTTTGGTCATGGGGTCCATAGTAGTACCGTGTTATATGCAGAATTGCATTATAATGAAGCATGTTATAACAGGGGAGAGCTGTATCTTGTTTTGATATTTTGTAGGTAATGGCTCTGTCTGCGTAACAACAGTCATAGTGAAATGCATGAAAAAAGAAACTTTTGATTTTAAAAAGGTGCATGGGTAGTTTGTATACAGATCATGCACTAGAGTTTCTATTTTTCCTCCAAACATTTAGCTTTTATTTGTTATAAAATTGAATAAAAAGCCATCATAAAAATACTTGTGATTTTCTCCTGTCTTATATATTTGTATATTTCAGGCTCTCAGTAAAAGAATAATCTTCTTGTCACAGTCCCTTCTGACCATTCCTCAACATCTGGAACATGTTGCAAACTACCCACACAATGGAACTCTTCAAGATGATACATATAGAACATTATGGATCCGAGGTATTTTTTTGTGAAATGTTGTACATAACTGTGTATAATCATGGCATATTTTTGCCCAGGCTCAAAGTTTTTATGTGTTTTTTAAAAAAAATTCTGATTGATGAAGCCATATTACATACATGTGACAGAACTAGGATTTCAAACCAGTAGATTTACAAATTTTGATCAGTAGATTGGCCTCTAAACCAGTAGATTTTTTATCGGCATAAATTTTACATTTCAAGGGGATGGAAAACAAAACAAGTGCTTTCTTGTGCCATAATATGTATTCTCTTCATACTAAAATAAAATAGCAAGTTTGAACATGAATCAGATTCGGATTCTGATGGTAAATGTTACAATAATAATTACTTATTATGAGTCAATATACGGTTGAATAATAAAAACAGAAGAGTTGTTTAGCTGATAGTTTACTCCAAAGATTTTCTTTTATAAAATCCAATAGCATTTTTGGTTTCCTTCATAAGATCACTGTCTAGTGACCACTGATGACATTCGTTGTGATTATTAAGCTTCACAGTTAAACGGCTGTCAATAGTTCTCTGGTCCAGATCCCCCTTGAATCACTTTGTATTTTGCGAAGAATGGAGAATGTCCTCTCTCTATCAACCTTAGAATGTTGTAATGACAGGACAACCACACTCAGCCTGCAAAGAAGTTGTAACTTCAGTTTTCCTGTTGTTGGGCTTGCACAGTTGCTGACTACTCTCCAATACTCCAAGCTATGTTCACCCTGAGGAGGAAGTTCCTAACTTGGACTGAAGATGTATTCCTGAGCTTCATCCTCAAGGGCTCTCTTTCTCTTCATGGCTCAGATCCAAAAATCTGTTGGCAAGTTTCACCACTGTAAATAAAAAAATAAAGATTGATTTAGACATGAAATAAAAATGAAAAAAATACATAATGTATTTATGCTTTATGAATAATTTATCCAAACTTTAAAATTAATTATCTTGTAATATATTTTGAACTGATATATTTTATCTAGGGCTTGAACAAAATTTATGTGCATGAAAACTTCAAATAGTTTATGAAATACAAAAGATGCATACCTTTGAAACACACAACTCAAACTCTGGACCTTTGCTGCTCACCTACACACACTTAAACTCTGATATCCAAGCACTGTTGAACTTGTAATATTTCTTAGCCGGTGGTTTCTTAGCATTGGGAGAAAGCACACGTTTAGAATTGAACAAAAAATATAAGAGCTGTCCTCTTAAAACATCTGGAACAATACACTAACAATTAAACAGGACAAAAATCAAAATACTTACTCATTTTTTATGGTCGGTCTCCATTTTATCTTCCCTCCGCCAAGGGTCGGCCAATTTTCATCAAAGGCTCAGAAGACATCATGGACCACCTTTCATGCCTTTATTACTTAAAATACCTCAAAAAACATCCTGCATTTTGCCTTAAACTCCTCAAATTCCAACAATAAGGTAATCAATTAATAGCTTGCTGTGTACACATGTCAGCTGTTCTTTAACAATTCTAATCCTATTACTCTACAATGCATCATCCCACCGGTCATTGTACTGGTGGAATATTTTTGGTCCCCAGTAGACTGGTTCTGGCTGGTTTCTCTAATGTGTTGACAGAACACGTAAAAATACAGTGTTTGGATATTTTTATTAAAAAAATTTTTTAATTCTTTTAATTTTCAAAAGTTGCAGATTTTAACTACTAAATGCTATGTGCGGTAGACGGCCTTTAAAATGGTATTTTTGGCCACATGTATGATATTAAATGAATGGCTTGATGTGTAAAAGGACAAAAGAAAATGATAAAGGACAATTATTTCTAACACAATACCAGATTTGAGACATTTGTTGTAAGCAAAAGTAGGCAGTAATTGTAGATCTAAGTGGATTTTATCTGTTAAAAACTGTTTAACAGAATTGGTTTTGGGGAATGTTTGGGACAATTAAGGTGCATTTAGTCTCAATGCTTTATTAAATGGCTCGTCAGGCAGACTCTAATTATCAAACAATTGCACTCTAAGTCATGTTGAAAATACAGCAAAGTACTAGTACCTATACTTTTACTTAAGTACTGGACAGGGCACTAACACATGTATCTAGTCCAGTGACACCAGCAACATTGAGTATTAATGGAGCTTAGTATTTTGATGCTTCACTGTTTGGAGATAATTTCGTTCACAGGAGTGAACTGGGGTTTTGTCAGTTGTCTTGATTTTCCTCCCTAACACATGGGGGAAGTATGATCGCAGTTTTGCCATTTATAATTTTGTATAATGCATATATGCCAGAACATGATGTGTTATGTGAAAGACACGATTTTTTTACTCCTATAACCCCCGACACAGTCATGCTTTGAAAAAAATGATTTTGTCATCCTAGCATTGAAGAGAGAGAGAGAGAGACCTTTCTTGACACCATGGTGTATGGCTGTAACCTGCATAAACAGTAAACAGTTGCACTTAATGCTTATGGAAAACTATCACCTCTGGGCAGTTTATCCAGTTGAAAGTCATAGGGGTGATTAAAACATAAATTGGTCAGAAATAAACAACCACCTTTGCAAAGATTTCTTCATTTGATTGACATTAGCTAGTGTGATGTCTCTGATCACTGCAGATATTAACTCGAATGACACTTGCATCACCTTCAAACCCCATTGAACTACTGGAGCAGTAAAGACTGCATCTAGTTTAGACTGAATTCCACTGTCCAATGGATTTTAAATACAGAAACTGAACAGAGCTGTACAAATTTGATTTTCATCCACTTTTCCAGGACAGGTAGTTTCAGAAAATGCACTTGTCTCACCTGCCTTTTCACTTGTCCCCAAATTTCAGTCACTTGCCAAGATTTGATGAGATGCATGCACTTTAATCCATAGAAAGAACAAAAGCAATAATGTACAACATATTTATTTCTTCAGTGGGCTTAATTTTTCAGTTTTCCATTGTCAAGTTATCTTATATACACTATTTGTTGCTCTGATACAGTAGCATCAATACTTCCATCATCAAGAATGGAAAGAAATACACTGGAACTCTGACTTTCCCTAGCTTTTTCTCTCAAGGCTTGATCATTTGACAGAACAATGTTTCATGCCCTGAGTCTGTTCTTCTAATTAATGCCAAGTTCAACACGGTTCTTCTCCTGCAGTGCAAATAGCATTTCCTTATTAGAAAAGGGTTTTCTATAATGGGCTAGGGTGTAAGCTGTGTTAAAGAGAGCTCTCTTTTTTTTCAATTCATTCTAATTTAATAATCTTAAAATGGCTTTTTCATAGTGGAGTGTCAGTAGCTCTGACTTCAGGGATTTTCGGCACATATTTGCTAGTGTCATGAATAAATATACTGTGCTGCACAGGCCTTATGAAGTCCAGAACTGTTATGAGAATTGATTGGTTCGATCCTGAATTTGTCAGTTCCAGTGACAAATACACTGGTTGAATTTCCAACCTGTGTCAGTTTGGGATATTGTTTGCAATAAATGCAAAACATCTTTCCTTAAGAGTCAGTGAATTCAAGCCATGGATAATTATCAACCCAATGTAGCTAAAAATTTCTGTCTCTTAGTTGTGTCATATTTGACATTTTTTGCACCCTTAGAATCTGGCTTATGTCTCATTGGAGAAACAGTTACCTCAGACTAAGTGGCAACCTTACGTTTTATCCCTTGACTTTCACTTAAAGTTTCCTTCTCCAATCTTCCTTAATACCTTCCTTGCAAAAATAATTTAGTAAACTCATTTTATCCACATTGTAAAGATCACCTTGCTTGATGATTACTTTTAAAGTTGTCATAACATACATTTTGTCATTGAAATATAAACACAGACAGCTCCTTAATTAGCATAAACACAATATCTCATATGGAAGTTGATCTTCTGTACAATCAATTAAAAATGAAAAATTCATTAGTCATTTAATCAGTTCATAAAGGAAATTGATACTGTTGTTGGTAAAGTGCCTTTCATTAATTTAATTGCATTGACTCGCTGGATTGATATCGAAGGGTGATCAGCTCATGAGTGTCTGGGTTGAATAAACATATCTTAACACGGCCATTTAAAACGCTGTTAATTATTCCAACTGTATTTGTTTTGCTTGAAGTGTCTTCATTGGCCGATTAATAGGTTGCTTAGCCCAATATGAAGTCATTTGGGAACAGAATGTGTGCACATGTGACAGTTATCAGTGACCCTTTGTGACCACTTGCTGTAGGTGTGATACATCACAGGATGTGAATGAATAAATGGGGAGAGGTAGATTCAAGCATTCAGTGTGCTCAGAGGGCATGAATGGCCAGATAGAGATAGACAAAGTGATTAAAGCATGAAAATTAGTGCTTGCCCAACTTGTTTTAAAATAGCATAAAGCACTTGTCCTGGACTAAAACCTTGGAAAATGTTACTTGTCCAACTTCAAAAATGAATAGTCCAGAATGTCATGCTACATGTGACAGAACCAGGACATCCAATCAGTTGATCTAAAAATTTTGGTTAGTAGATTGGCTTCTAAACCTGTCCAGTAGATTTTTTTATGGATGTAAATTTTACCTGTTTTAAGGAGATTGAAAACAAAATAAGTGCATTTTTGGCCATAATATGCATTCTCAGTCATGACACTGAACTTCTGACTCCTACATGTATTTCCATCTTTTCTGTCCCTGTGGGAGGGCTAGGACCTGAGTGACAATGTGTGTTGTCTTTGTATGCTGGCATGAAAATTTCTGTGCAGTCTCTAAGTCTGGAAACATCACTTTAACTAGTTTAGTAAAATGATCTTCAATGAGGAATGGTAAATTGCGCTTTGCCGCAAAATTTGCAAACAAAGTCTCTGCAAGTGCTACTTTATCCACTTTTGATCCAGTCCCACACAAGGCCTTCATAGTGGGTATGTTTGTTAAAGAGGAAGTCGGTTAACATGCAGTTACTTTTCTTTGATGAAAAGAATATAGTTAATCACATTTGGCCATATGTTCTCAGACATATTCATTTTATTAAAGAAAATATACCAAAGGTTAACTGTCGTCAGCATTCCTTGGTTACCATTGTTCTTCAGCCAAGTGAAATGGCACCCAACAGAGTTTGAAAAACTCAACCAATGTTGATTTTGCTTGGATATACTTCAGTAAGAAAAAAGGCATTACAGTGAGTATAGTACGACTAAAGCGATTAGACTTTTCCTTAATCTTGTCCATGCTGTCTCCACCCTCACCTTGATGCGTGAAGAAACAAAAAATTGTGATTTGTTCAGTAGATAATTGAAATTTGATAGGCATGTTTATGCATCTTTAAACTACCTGGTTATATCTTGACACTATTTTTAAAAAAATTTGGATTGCAAACGTTCTTAGCACAATAATGCAAAAAAAACCTGATTAACTTGATGAAATAAAATGGGCTGGTCACATTTCTAATAATTTGTGGACATAGGCAAATGAGATTTAATATGAATAACTACATGTATGTGTGTCATGACCTGGTTAGATTTTTGTGCCATTTAAGCATTTTTTTAAAAGCTGTATCAGGTTTCCAAATATTTGGGACATTGGTTTTATTTATCTGCAGCAGGGGCCATACATGTTTTACAACTATTGTAATTTATACAGTATTAGAGAGCAAACAAATTTTGCAAGGATAATACATTCACAAAAAGTTTATATTGCTTATGAGTGGAGTTCACTGTAATGATGATACAGCATTATTATTTACAGTACAAATCTATTTTTTTTCTTTTCTAAGTAAAATGCCATTCTGGATCAGCATGTAATTTGATATGTTATTATTATTTTTATTTTTTAAAAAAATGAAAAACATCCATGCACCAATATATAAACCACTTGGCAAATGCTTATACTTATTGGGTAAGCTTATGCATGTGTAGAAACCTGACAGAAGACGGATTCACATGCCACATAAATTTATTAGGGTTTTTTATTCAATTTTTTGGATGATGGGGGTGTGTGTTTAGATTTTTGTGGTATTTACTATTAAAATTGTCTTATATTTTGGCAGCAAAATTTAAGTGACTTTGACCCTTTCTGACTGTGAAAATTGTTCTTGAATCCCTGAACCAACGTTTCTTAAATAATACCTTATTAGTGGGGAGATTTTTTTTTACATAATTAGTGGGGACAGTATTTTTTACATAATTTTCGTTTTCATTTCAGATTTTTCTAAATTTTTGAATGGAATTTGCATTTTGTAATTTTCCATATTAAATCATTTTGTTTATTTGTTACTATCTGAGTACAGGGGTTAAAATTTATTCACTCGTTTTCAGTTTCAGACACTGAAGAGGGGAATGGGGATGTGAAAATTCTACTTTGTATAGAGTTCTAATTTTAAAAAAATCCTACTAATTCTTTGGAACTACTGAATAATAATTCATTACAGGGAAAAACTGGACATCAACACACATTTAATGAATATGCTGATGGAACAAGAAGAATAAAATGCAAATATTGGATTTGCATAGAACAAGTCTCCTAATAAACATTTTAAAGTTTTATGAATACCTTTCTTGTTAAGTAAAATTTGTCAGTTACATGTGCAAAACAGTATTATTTTTAGCAATCTAGTTATTTTATAAAGTAATAATTAAATATGGAAGATTTCTGTTTTAGTCTGTGTTTGAATAACAGTGGAAATGTTGCAGAAGTTGCATAAAAAATTAAGTTTTCATTTAACAGTTTGTGCATATTGTCATTAATAGTTTTAGTAGAGAAAATACATCACAAATACTGCATGCTACTGTTCACTCTAAATGAAAAGAAAAGGAAAATAATTTAAAGAAGGTTTATTTCTGGCATTTTCAGGCTAAGACACTGCGAAAAAGCATTGGAAACTGTAACAGATTCATGTGGTTTTTGTTCTTTTCCATGTTAAGAAAACTGCCAGAAAGGATTGGAAACTGGAATGGATTCTTGTGGTTTTTGGAGTCCCCATGTTATTGAAGCTGCCAGAAGGCATTGGAAACTGAAATGGATTCTTGTGCTTTCTTGTGTTTCCATGTTATGAAAACTGCTAGAAACAATTAGAAAATGGAATGGATTCTTGTGGTTTCTAATGTTTCATGTGCTATGGAAAATAGCCAGAAAACTTTGGAAAATGGAAAGAATTTTTGAAGTCTCCATATTCTCATCTAAACTGAAATCACAAGAATCCATTTTGAAACAGCTTGATTCTAGCAGAAAATGTAAATTCTACCTGGCGCTTGGGTAAGATTGAATTTCCATTTGTACCTGAAACAATAGAGTCAAGATTCTGGAAACTACCCTAAAACTGACTTGAAACTATGGTTTATAGATAATTTTTGTCAAGTTTTTGTTGTTTCTGGTGTTTCCATCTTATGGAAACTGCCAGAAAGCTTTGGAACCTAAAGAGGATTCTTGTCGTTTCTGGCAGTTTCTACTTCCTGAAAAGCATCGGAAACTGGAATTAATTTTTGAGGTTTCTGTTAGTTTCCTGTCCAGAAACCAGAAGAAATATGATTGTTTCACAATGAAAACTGCAAGAATTTGCACCTGAACTGCATGGAATCTAAACTGAAACCACAAGAATCTAAATCTTGCTGTCTGCTATGTAGGTTCAATAGAAAAGAATAGAAAACTGTACTGTCTCTGATTTTTCATGTATTTTTTTAAAAATTATGGGTGTATAGGAATAATTATAGGTAAAAATATAAATTATAATTTCTTTAAGTATCTGAAGTTTGCAAATTTTTAATAAGAAAAGTGTTATCTATACAAATAAAAATAGAGCTAAAAATAATTACAATTACTGTGGATTGATGCTTTATGACAAATTAGAGTGTTGGAAAAATCACAGACAATACATATTTTGTGTTGAACTTGGATTGTGTTTGATTTTATTTCAATTCCATATGCAGTTAATCATAAAATTTGTCCCATTTTTTTTTTCAGAGTCTGTTGATAGGAATTTTCTCACACAGCAAATGGAAAACGTTGCTGTGGATTTACATGAATTGGTGAAACCTGTTGCAGAAGTGAAACTTGAAAAATATGAACAGTAAGAAGCTGAATGTTAATGAATTGTTGATATCCTGAAAATATACCATAGTTTGGGAAGCAAGATGTGTTGTTTAAAAAATGTCAACGTAAAAAGATGTGTAATATCAGGAAATAGCAGTTTTTAAGTCCTTCACAATTTGTATGACCTCTTCCCAACTTGAAATTGGTCGGGGTTGTATCACATAAATGTCTTCCATCTATCCAACTGTTTGTTCTTTCATCTCTGTGTACATCACAGGATTTATTATTATGTAGGTGCCATGTTTTTGACCTCCAGATGTGCATATTATTCACTTCTTAAAGTCTCAAAAGTTTTTTCTGTAGATTTATGCTTCTGTTTTTGTAGATTTATGCCTCTATTACAGGGGTGTCAAAGATATGGCCCGCCAGACTAATTATTTATTATTATTATTTATTATTATTATTATTTATATCAAATCTGGCTCGCCAGAGCAAATGAGTTTGACACCCCTGCTCTATTAAGTAAGGGTTAGAAGGCAAATTTTTCTTCACATTAAGAGGATGAGTGCAGCATATGGTCTGCTTAATCTGAAGAAAAATGTATTAACCTACTAACCCTCTTAGAAGGTACCATATATATATGCATATAAGTTGAGTCCAACTACAAACAACATAGATCTTGATCTGCCATAATGTGCTGGAAGATCAGGATCTATGTTGTTTGTTTTACTGATTACTCCTAACAAACTGCATAGACCCAGATCTGCTGGTGCATTATGCAATGGCAGATCTGGGTCTGTGCATTTTGCAGTTGGACTTGACTTGTGAGCAAGTACATATGGTAAGTTTTGTTTTTTAGAACAATAATTGATCAACCAGTGGATACAATGTATGTTATACTAGTTGACACTAATGGTCTCACATAGTGATCAACAGGTGCAGATGTTGCATCATACATCACAGTGATTGGCTGATAACATTGAAAAAAAAGTTAACCCAGTGACCTTGATTGAGTTGCAGCAATTAATCTGCATCCATTATGCTTGATTAAATGTTGTGCATGATATTGGGTGATGATTCAGATGAAGATTTTTGCAGGATATTGGGTTGAACACCAAACAAGAATAGTATTTTTTCCAAGACAAAAAAACAGCAACATTTAAGATTACTGTGTCAAGGAATTTCTTGCAACAAAGTTTAAGTAGTAGTTACGAACGTTTAAGTGTCACTCCAGTTTTAATCAAAGACAAGGAACGGTTAGAAGTTCTGGAGTTATAAATATGGAAATTGTGCTAGGTTGGTCTTTTTTTCATCACTGTAAAATATTTGCTTTTTGGGTAAATGATGAATGTTGTAAATTGGCCTGAATGTTATTGTAAATCTATTGGCAATTAATAAGCCTTCAGGATTTGTAATTTTACAGATTTGGTGTAGTTTTACTTTATTTGGTTTGTTAGATTGTGTTTTTTAAAATATAAGCCAGAGTATTTGCTTTTGCAGTTGATGAAAATTGGATTTTTGGATTTATCTTAGTTGCATTTTAAGTTTTATTGGCAAACAATACAACTTCCGGACATAAAAATGAACAGAATTTAAGTACTTGTAATTGTTTTTGTTATTGATAGTTCAACCATCTGTAGCAAAGCACTTTGGTCTGCCAATGAGACATCTCAGTTTGATTTCACTAGTATGGGAATTTTGTGTGATGTCACAGTTAAGAGTGCTCATCAAGAGTTTATTAAGAGCTCATAGACACATGTGGCATACCTGCCATAAAATGACATGTCATGCAAAAACCATGATTTTTTTACTCCCAACCCCCCTTTGAAAAATGTGATTTCCAGTAATCTTAGGAAGAAAAAAAAGTGAGAGAGAGAGACCTTTCTTTGCCATCACAATATATTCCCTTAACCTGTAGCCTGTATAAACAGTCCTGTTTACTGCTCATGTAACACTATCCACGGGGTAATACAGTTGATTGTCAAAGAGGCAATTAAAAAGTAAGGTGGTCTTAGATAAACAACTAACATTTCACAGGTTACTTAATTGGCAGACATAGCCAGGATGATGATGTGTTAAGTCCTTTGAGCACAGCTGTGGGAGAACCCACTAGGCTAATTTGCATAGGTTAAGTACATTAACCCAATTCGTTTTAAGTTTGGTAAATCAAAGATACGTGTTGAAGAACAAAAGTTATTACACATCATTGCCTTGAATGAAAATGTTTAAGCCATCTTCATTAAAAATTATTGACAAGTTTGTGATCAACGGCAACATTTCTTTGAAGTGGGATTTACTCAATCTATAAAACGCACAACATGATTATTTTGGTTGTTTGAATAGTGCACAAGTGTGACTCATTTTGAAAGCAAAATGTTGAAAAGCAGCTGTGATTTCATAAGCCATCTGCAAAGTGAGCAAAGCCAACCAAAACTAAATTTCGGAACTCCTGGTTAGATGGAGTTCGACATTTTAAAACACAGCAGCAAGAGGGAGCATTTTTCTCTTTGCACATACTGCAAACACCATATCACTATTGTATCATTCTGGAGTGTATGACTTCTGTCGACATTGCAACACCACCTAGCATTGGGAAAGCAGAATCAATCCCAAAAGTAACTAATATGTTTAAACAATCATTGACAGGCCATATCAGAAGAGCTGAAGTGCTTTTCTGCAGTTTTGTTGTAGAGCACAATCTGACCTGCATGTTTGACACTCACTCACAGCAGTGCAGATGGAGAAAGATCATTTCTTTGCTGAGAAAAATTCAACAAGATCTTTGAGGAAATTTGAACAACAATGCCTTCCAGTCTCTGATGAGTGCAAAGATGAACACAAATGACACACACTTGCAATAGTTCAAACCCCATACTGAACTATTGAGAGCAGCAAAGGCTGCATCTAATTAAGACTGTGTTCCACTGTCCAATTGAGTTTAAAAACAAAAACTTTATGTTTGTTTGTTTTTTGTGTGTTTTTTGTCTGTGTGGTTCTGATTATGAGAGTGGGCTCATATCTGTGTGGTGATGATAATTGACAATGCTAAGTCTACCTATTTTTTGTTTGTAAGTGTATTAAGTGCTTTAAAGAAAATGTGTTATTTTCTTTATTCAGATTTGAATTCCCAGACATTGTCTATAGGTTTATATGAGTAGATAGCTTATTATTGATTGTATGGAGTTGCATATTTTTGTTCACCCCCTTTGGGACCTCAAAATGCACTTATTGAGTCTCAGCCCACCCACCCACCTCCACCCAACACGGTTTGGCAGGTATGATGTGGGTCATGGATAAGAGTAGTAAAACCAAGAAATCTGATTTGTTGAAAAAAAAAAGCATAGTGCTTGTGAGGACATCAGTGCATTATGGACACATTTAGTTACCTGCAAATACTGAGTTCTGATATAGTAATTTACTCATTAAAGCATAAGTACCCTGGTATGACGTGTAAGTATTTTACAGTGTTGGGTGAAATAAATTTGTCTGATTTTCATGTAACCATCAGGACTGGTACATAACGTTTTACATTTTATGTTTTTCTGCACGTTTTTTTAAAAGGGAAACTTTGTTCGAAGGAATCAGTTTTGATCTATGTGACGTCATACCAAGTTCCAGTTCTGATTCCCCTAACATACCATATAATAATGCTGGGTTGGAGCTTTGTGGCACTGCCAATTTCCAGGAAGTGTTTGAAACTTATACATGTAGAGGTAGGTAGTTACAGGTGCATTTTTTAAGTGCTTTAAAGAATGCTGTGATTTTAATATTTTGTTGTGAGGTACCAATTCTCCTGGATGTTGTGGTTGCAACAAACCACGAATTAAAAAACCCAATGAAAAATGATACCCCAGTGGGAAGAAGAATGACCCTTTTCCTGATCCACAAATTTAGTATCAAGGAAAAACATAATTCTTTGCAAAGCCATAAAAATGTAAATACTCTACAATGAAGATTTCTTTTGTAACAAAGTAGATTCCATTTCTTAGAAAGTAATCAGTTTAAAACTGTTGTCATTTATAAAAATGATAACATTTTATGTAGATAATTATTTCTCAGAAGTCTGTTACATACCATCATGGAGTATTCAATCCTGTCACTTCCACTGTTAAAAATGTAATATTTGATAACTCAACATAATCAGTACTGTTTCAAGTAAAATACTTTTTCCCTCATGTTTCTATATATATAATTTTTTTTCTCTATTATTTCTCATCCTTTCATATTAGATCAGAATGTATTGACTCTTCATTGTCACCTTAGAATTTTATGATGCATAGCCAGAAATAGTTTATTTTTACTCCTGCTTAGTTTCTGTTTTTTTTTATCTCAAACTTTGCTTTTACTTGTGTTCACTTTTCATATACAATAGATGATAAGCTGGAGGAAATGATCACAAGGAACTATTTAGCAGATACCATGAAAAAATTACCATCATTTAAGAGACTTCTTTCACGTCTTGTTCCAAGTCCTGTCAGTGATCCATTGCTGCAGGAAGGTCAAAAACCAACTGAATCGTATATGTTCAGGTGAGCATTCAAAATGGCAAGTAATTCCTGTTCCTTTCTCATGGATTCTTGGAGAGACTTTGTATTGTTTCACTGGTATGTAACAGTTACTAGAGAATTAAACCAGAGCCTGAAAGCCTGAAATCCCTGTATTTGCCGGACATGTCTGGTAGATCAAATGTTTTGACTGGCACATACACTGAGCAACCAGACATCGGTCATAGGTGTTCTCAAATATCATTATATCAACTTGTCTTTGATTTGTTTATCCATTAACCTGCCAAATAAACACCTTGACAAAGTAAAATTCAAAGGTCACTAGGTCTAGTTTACAGATTGTTTCTTTGTTGGACAATCAATAAAGGTGTTGCTGACTAAGCATAATTCAAAAGTGACTATGTGTCGGTTACTCATTGTTTCTTTGTCAGTCAATCATTAGAGGTGTTGCCAAGTAAGCTTATTTGGTAATTATGTTTTCCCAATTGTTTAAACATCCAATAGCCACAAAACACAAGACAAAAGAGGTGTGAAAGCTCAGGTCCTGGACTTATCAAAGACCTTATAATTGAATGATTGCCCCTGGGTCTGTTCTATAGACATTACATGAGTCCCTCACATCACATGGTTTGTGTCACAGTGTGTCAGCACATTATACCTTTAGAACAAAATATGCGAAGTTTAGGACTGAAATTAGGGCAAAAAGATGCTAGCAACAGCAGTTAATGTTTGTTATCATCCTCCAAGACTTATTTGGGGACCTGATCAAATAAAACTTCACCATCCGACTTTACCGGAAGTGCCCAATAATTTAGGCGTTTGGTAGTAAGTCAGCTTGGTGTCAGTTAATAATTAATTTTAAAAACAGTAGAGTGGAATAGAATACGCTTGTTGGGTGAAATTATATAGTATAGTTTTCTGAAAGAAAAATATGATTTTTATAAATAATTAGTTTAACAGGAAACCAGTTAATCATGGAAAGATAATACTAATACTAAAGCAGCAGCAAATCTGGAACCAAAAATGCCACTTTAATTTTGGGAAAAAATGTCCGGCAAGAGCCACTTGCATTTCAGGTTTTCTGGAACTAACCCATATATACTTTTTTTTCCACAACTGGAGTTGCAGATCTTTTGTTGATACTGTACCCTCTGGACAAAGTGACAATTAAATTGAGCAAGCTTTCACAAATTACCTCCCATCATGATTTGATTGGTTACAACTGACAAATGGCAGCACCTTGCTGTGTTACCAACTCCAGGCAGCATTAAGAAAACAAATGCATATGGCTATTTATTAAACCTTTCTTATAAGCTATTAATGTGATTAATTTCTTGTATTTCAGCTTTGTTAGAAAATATATCCAGATCTTGCAATTGCTGGATAGAACACAACTTTGCTTGTCTAAAGTAGATCTTTCAATGAGGGGTCATTCATTCTTGGGCCTAAGTATGAGGTTCTCCAAGCCCATTTGTGGCATTCATAAGTATCACTACACTAATTGAGCCAATCAGCTTTTTATTGCATGCTAATTTAGTTTCTAAGAAAATAATTAATATTTTTTCTCTTTTTTATTCTGGAGATTTGCTGACCAGTGAAGAATATTACTTATCTTCAGTATAAAGCAGCATAAAATTAAAAAGCTTAAACAGAAGATACAATGTTAATCGAGTTCAACCTCTTGGCTTTTGTTTAGGATGACAAAGCAAACGGGTGTGATTCAGCTGGTTCCAGAAAGGTCACTTGCACTGAAAATTCCTGTTATTCCATTCAGATGCAACTATTTCCAGAAAATGCAACATACAGTACAGCTCATGCCAGTTTTAATTTTTCCACCCACCTCGGTGGGGCAGTTACCGTATTTGCCGGCCTATAAGTCGATGCGGAGTATAAGTCGAATTCGCTAATTTCGTCAATTTTCAATTCTTCATCCATATATAAGTCGATGCGGAGTATAAGACGAAGCCAGATAAACACCTTGGCTTCGTCACTTTCGCTAGTAACTTCCGGTTTCATGAATATTAATGGTATCACTATGCTATTCCAGATTAATTGGGAAAATGATTAAGATGGTCTGTACATGTATTATTTATAGGTATTTTTTATTGGTACATTGTATGAATAATGAAATTCACTTTTGGCTCTGACTCTGTATCCTGCAGCACATTTTTAAGTGACTGCTAACAAGCTACTCTCTCTCTCTCCATGTTGTTAATTGAACCTATGGTTTATTTTTATTTTTTTTAAATAACTATAAACATATTAATATACATGTAGCTAAGAACATCTTTGCCAGCAGTGGGACATTAATGTCGATGTGTCTGCTTCAGACAGACATGCTTGTGTAGATAACCATGCTTTACTGAGACATGCTTATAAAACCATGTTTTACTAAGAGAATTTGATCATGCATTTTTTGTTAAAATAGTGGCTGTATATGAAACTTCCTCATCCAATATATGGTATTGCTTATATAGCTTTTGGGGGGAAAAAATTTAATGTATCCTGAAGATATGAGTGTGGATTTACATGTCTTCAGTCATGAGCACAGTCTTACATTGGCACTCTCTCTCTTCTGTCTGTCCCGGTCTCTTGCAAAAGAATTTGATGATTTGATACACTGTATTTTCATTTGATGTTTAACTGATAATGAAATTGCTAGTTCATGATGTTCTGTTTTTTTTTTGTGATGTTGAGACAGCATGAACATACTCGTTTAGCCCCCAATCTTGAATCCTTATATTTCACTATGCAATCCCTTTTGTCCATTTATTCTTATGGTTTAATTTTATAATGTTTTTTTCATTGGTGGTTAATTTGAAGTAATGAACATTCACTTTTAGCTGTAACTTAGTGTTTTTTACTGCGGTGTTAAATGACTGCTCACAACCTACCCACCCCCTTTTTTGCTTTTTTGTGCAGTTAATACATTTATGACCAAGATACTTATTACAAATTCCCTTTATTGGGCTTCTGTCATTTTGCATTCTAGTTTTTCCTATGACTAGCAAGCATGGGTTTCACCAGCTTTTTCATGTAAAGATTTTAGTGATTTTTATTCTAATATATCATATTTAACAGTCAAAGAATTGCGTTTAATATTCCTAATTTTTGTATGATAAAGAAATTGCCTATGGTACTGATAACATAGGAGTTTTTTAATAAAAAAAAATATCTGAAATTTATGAGCTTCACACAATATACAGTACTAATGAACTTTGTGCATCATTGGCATTGAGTTAATGTTATCTAAAATTTGATTTGGAAAAATAGAAAATTATGTCTGTTAATTTATAAGGGCAGTGACATAGATAACTCAATGCCCTACCATGCTCCCTCTCTCTCAGTGAAATTCTTTAGTGCATGCTTGCTGGGAGTCATAAACAGTAAACCATGCCCATTTTATTGACACAACCTCAACTCTGCAGTGATTGGTGGATGCGACTTTGCAAGAGAGCATGGTGTACAGAGGTATTCTCTGTTAGAAACCAAGCCAGCATCATCAGAACACATGGAGGGACTTTCTCTTAATTCTCTCCATGCTTTCTCCACCCCCACCACAATGTGTGGAGAAACGAAAAATTGTGTGAGCTGTACTGTAACCTATTCTGGATTTTTAGCTCACCTGGCTTATGGTCTTGTCCATCTTGCATCATCTGTTGTTGGTTCACAATTGTTATTTACAACTTCTCAAAAACCACATGACCAGCTTGCACATAATTTTAAAGGGAGCATCCTGGTTTTGAGGCCTATAATATTTGTTCAGTTGATGCTGATACGTCATCCAGTAATGCTGCCATTACTACAGTTAGAAAAACCTTTAAGCAATTTCTTATTAACTACTGAAAAGAATTGGTCTCAGAAAACATTGGACAACATTTTGCCTTTCAAATTTTGTACAGAATATGCTGATCTGACATCAGATATGACTGCCATTCCTAAAATAAAAAAAAATTTAAACAACTTCTTCTCAAAACCACTCAATAGAATTTGACAGAATTTCATAGAAAACATTCTGGCATAAATGACTTCAAAATTTCTACCAGTGATGCCAATCCATGATCAAATATAGTCACCATTACTAAATTAGATTTATCTTCAAATGACAACTTCTCACAAAGTGCTTAAGAGAAGTTTACCAAATTTGACAGGACATATTATGGCCTTCAGGGTTTTCAAATTTATACAAATGATGCTAATCCACTATCAAATATGGCCACCATTACTACAAATAGAAAAACTCACACAACTTCTCAAAAATCTCTCAACAGAATTTTACCAACTTTAACAGAAAGAATCCTTGCATGAAGGACATGCAGTTTTGTAAAAATAATTCTGATACACCATCAGATATGGCTACCATTACTAAAAATAGAAAAACCTTTAAATAACAACTTCTTAAAAACTGAACAAAATTTGACCAGATTTACAGAAAGCATCCTGTCGTAAACATCTTTCAGATTTGTACAAATAATGCCAATCTGCCATCAAATATGGCAGTCATTACTAATAGTAGGTTTGGTTGAGTTTTTTGAGTGGCTTAGAGCATGGCAACACTTTGAAGGTCATATGCTGAGGCAGAGTTAATTGCCTTTCCTAAGAACAATTGGTAGCCATACTGGGCTGATTTGATGGTGAGAATTGAACTAGTACCCTTCTGGTCACTAGTCCAACACTTTAACCACTGTGCCACCATGGCTGTTACTAAATATAGAAAATTAGAAAAACCTTTAAATGGTTTCTTCTCAAGACAAGCTGGGAAGAATAGAACCACATTTGACAAAAAAGCATCCTGGCATCTTGTCAGTTTGATACCAATGATGCTAATCTGCTATTAGATGTGGCCAGTGTTACTAATTACAGTATAACCTTGAAACAACTCTTTCTCAAAAACCACTCAAATGAATTTGACCAAACTTGACAGAAGGCATCATGACATAAAGGCTTACATATTTTTTACAAGTGATGCCAATCCTCCACCAAATATTGTCACCAATACTAAAATTTAAAAAACATTTAACTTTATATCAAAATAGCCACTCAGCAGAAATTGACCAACATTGACACAAATCATCCTGACATGAAGGCCTTTCAATATTGGACAGTTGATGCTGATGTGCCATCAAATGTGGGTGAAGATACACAAAAAAAAAAGAGAAAAATTGAAACAATTATTTCTGAACAAATTTGATTAACAGCTTAGAATTTTTTTTCTTCACATAATGCATCGAATTGACTCAGACTTCCTGGCTGACTGCGCTTGCCTTTGGCTATTTAAGGCAGATGTCAGCCTTGTGAGCAGATTCAGGTCTTTTGTATATATTAGTGCCTAACATAAATAAGATAGTCATGGTGCATCTGAACTTATAACTAATTCACTGGATTTTTACAAAAAATGTAGGAAAATCAGTGAAATATATAAGGAACTTAATTGGTACAGTGATGCCTTGAACAGTGTAAAGCTTCATGGTGAATACTTTATTTTGACAATTATAATATGTTTTCTTCACCCTTGTGGTACTGCTACAGTGAGAATAGGGCACATGTGCTTGGTTTGGTTATTCCAATGTGACCAGACCATGTGGGTTTTTTTTCAGACTCTGGCACCACAACTGGAATAATGCTTTGTCTTTCTTGACAAGAATTATGAACTTGGGCATTTCTTGACCATTTCCTGTTGTTATGTATGATGTTTATATAATATTATAAATATTTTAGGAAATTATAAATGTTTCTTCACTTTAATATTTGCTTAAATCTTTATGTTTATTAGGAAAAACATGTATAACTAGTGTCCTTGAATTAGGTTGTTTTGATCAATATGTTTTCTCAATTTGAAGGTCAAGGTTGAATTTTGTTTACAGTTAGAATTCCATTAAGATGACACACATTCTAGAACATTCTGTCATGTGACCAATCTAGAACATTCTGTCATGTGACCAATCTTTATATATATCATGTTTGGTGGACATTTTTTCAGTTCGACATTACCATCAGTCTTGTAAAGAGCTATTACAGTTGTGAAAATTCATTCCAAATTCTAAGAGAGGAATTATTTTAAATATTCATTGGATTATAACAGTGCTCATAAACTTTTGGATTTTGGATTTTTAATTGATGATTTTGGAATTTAACTGAACTTATTCAGAGATTTTGGAATACTTCATTTTGACATCAGCACATCAAGATTTCTAGTACATCAGGACTTTTGAGACCATTGGCACATAATAACATTCAAAGACACAGCCGTGAATTCGGAACATTCTATATTTAGGACTTGTGATTAGAACAATCATTCTTATTGGATTATTAGGATTTCAAAACACATTACTGTAAGTGACTTTTTGATTTTTCATTTTAATTATCTAGTAATAAATTGCTTGTTGATTTTTACTTGATTTGTTGGTTTCACTTTCTTTCTGTTACATTTTTCTTAGACCATAGAGTCGTAACAGAAATTGGGGGCTCGTCGTTCCGGGATTGAATTTCTTTAAAGCATATTAGAGATATTAAATTTATCTTTGAAATTCATATTGATTTTGTCTCTGAATTTTTTTTGTCTTTGGCAAAGATTTTTAATAGAGAAATTTTTTTTTGTGTGAAACCAACAAGCATTTACAATGGCATCTAATGTTCAGAATTTCATTTCAAAACCTACCCAGGAGGGGTTAGAGTGCATGAGAAAGGATGAGTTGCTCGAGCTTGCCAGAAAATACAGTCCATCTGAGGCAAAAGTATCATTGACAAAACAGGAGATAAAGATTATTTTGATTCAGTATTTAGTAGGAAAGGGAATTTTTGAAAATAGTGCTTTAAGTTTGAAAAGAAAGCCTGTATCTGGTTCTGACAGGAAATTAAGGGAATTAGAGTTAAAGAACCAGATTGATTTAGAATTGGCAAAGCTTCAGATTCAGAGAGAGAGAGAGAAGGAAGAGAGGCAGATCCAAATGCAGAAAGAAGAGAGGCAGATCCAAATGCAGAAAGAAGAGAGGCTGATGGAGAGAGAAAAAGAAGAGAGGCAGTTGGAGAGAGAGAAAGAAGAGAGACAAATGCAGATACAGATGGAGAGAGAGAAAGAAGAGAGGCAAATGCAGATGGAGAGAGAGAGAGAGAAAGAAGATAGACAAATACAAATGCAGATGCAAAGAGAAGAAAGGGAAATGCAATTTAAGTTAAGAGAATTAGAACTGGCAAACAGAGCACACTCCACTCCTTTAAATACAAGTTCAGGTTTTGATGTTACTAGATATATTAGGTTAGTACCCCCTTTTCAGGAAAAAGAAGTAGATAAATACTTTCTTCATTTCGAGAAAATAGCTGAAAACTTGAAATGGCCCAGAGAGCATTGGACTTTGTTGTTACAGAGTGTACTTATTGGCAAAGCTCGTGAAGTCTACACTTCACTGTCAGTACAACAAAGCACTGATTATGATGTGGTTAGGGAGTACATCTTGAAAGCTTATGAGTTGGTACCAGAGGCATATCGACAAAGGTTTAGGAATTGTAGAAAAGAAACTGGACAAACTCATGTCGAATTTGCAAGGGATAAAGAACAACTATTTGATAGGTGGTGCTCAGCCAAGAAAGTTGATCAAGGTTATGATAACCTCCGACAGCTCGTATTAATTGAAGAGTTCAAGAGGTGTATCCATAGTGATGTTAAAACCTATCTTGACGAGCAGAATGTGGAAACTTTGGAAAATGCTGCTCGTATAGCTGATGATTATTCCTTGACTCACAAAATTTCATTTGGCAATAAGTCGTCCTCTCAGCAGTTTTCTGGTAAAAAACCATTTCAATCTCATTCGAGTACTTCCAAATTTCACAACAGCACAACTGTTAGGAATCAAACATCTGATAAGACTGATCAGAAATCCTTATCTCTTCCTACGTGCACTTATTGTAAAACGAAAGGGCACGTTATTTCTGATTGCTTCAAGCTGAAAAATTTGCAACAGAGTAAAGACAGAGCTTTTCCAAATGCTCTTATTTCTAGGAGGTCAAGGTCACGGTCTTGTATTGAAAGCAATACATTTGTTGGGTCAAACAAACCCCAGTCTGATTCTATTTTGGAGGCTTATGAACCATTCATGTCAGAAGGTTCTATATCACTTATTGGTGATTCTGCCAAACCTATCCCAATTAAAATATTAAGGGACACTGGAGCTTCTCAGAGTCTTTTATTATCAGGTACTTTGCCTTTGTATGAGGAGTCTTCTTCAAGTGAAAGTGTTCTTGTTCAGGGAGTAGAGTGCGGCTTTGTAAATGTTCCTCTCCATTGTGTAAATTTGGCATCAGACTTAGTTTCTGGACCTGTGACTGTTGGGGCAGTGACTTCTTTACCCATAGAGGGTGTTCATTTATTACTAGGCAATGACCTAGCTGGAGATAAGGTTGTGGTTAATCCACTTGTAACTGACAAGCCTTGTTTGGATCAGAAAGTTGATCCTGTCGAAACTGAAATCCCTGATTTGTACCCTGCTTGTGCAGTTACTAGAGCTATGGCAAAAAGAGCTCTTGAGAGTGATGTTGATCAGGATATTATTCCTTTAGCTGACACATGTATTGGTCAGTTTTTTGATGAGGTCACTTTTTCCTCAGGTATTGATCAATCAAATGGTATTGATCACAGTGATCCTCTTTTGGCAACTCATTCTCTTTGTTCTAATCAGGATGACAAACGACAATCCCTTGTCGTTGAACAGGAGCAAGATCCCGAGATATTTTGTTTGTTTCAGAGGGCTATTAGTGAAACTGAAGCCACACAAGTTCCAGTGTGTTACTTTGTGAAAAATGGGGTCCTTATGAGGAAATGGAGACCACCGGATGTACCCGCTGGTGACGAGTGGTCAGTGAGCTATCAAATTGTTGTTCCTAAGTCATATAGACAGGAAATTCTTAATTTAGCCCATGAAACTCCTTTGGCTGGTCATTTAGGAGTCCGTAAGACTTATCACAAGATCTTGAATCATTTTTATTGGCCGAAACTCAAAAGTGATGTTTCTAAATACTGCAGATCTTGTCACACTTGTCAAATGGTAGGAAAACCCAATCAGAAGATACCTAAGGCTCATCTGCAACCTATTCCTGCATTTGATGAACCATTTAGTAGAATAATAGTAGACTGTGTTGGTCCTTTACCTAAAACCAAGTCAGGCAACCAATACTTGTTGACCATCATGTGTGCATCTACAAGATTTCCAGAGGCAATCCCTCTGAGAAATATAAAAACTAAAACTATTGTGAAAGCTTTGGTGAAGTTTTTTACACTTGTTGGCCTTCCCAAATCTGTCCAGTCAGATCAAGGGTCAAATTTTATGTCTGGAATTTTCCAACAAGTTATGCATGAATTAGGCATCCAACAGTTTAAATCTTCTGCCTATCACCCTGAAAGTCAAGGTGCTTTGGAAAGATTTCATCAAACTTTGAAGAATATGATTCGATCATATTGCTTTGATACAGAAAAGGATTGGGATGAGGGTGTTCATTTGTTGTTGTTTGCTGTTAGGGAATCAGTTCAAGAGTCGTTGGGTTTTAGTCCCTTTGAACTAGTTTTTGGTCATACTGTCCGTGGACCATTGAAATTATTGAAAGAGAAACTTCTTTCAAATGAAGATTCAAAGATTAATCTTCTTGATTATGTCTCTGATTTCAAATACAAGTTGTCAAAGGCCTGTGAAGTAGCAAGAACTAATCTTCACACTACCCAGTCAAAAATGAAATTAAGGTATGACAGAAATTCACAGGAAAGGAGTTTTAAACCTGGTGACAAAGTTCTGGCTCTCTTTCCCATACCTCAGAATCCTCTTCAGGCTAAATTTTATGGTCCTTATACCGTTGAAAAGAAAGTAAATGACTTAAATTATATCATTAACACTCCTGGGAGACGGAAACAGAAACAACTTTGTCATATAAATATGTTAAAGGAATATTTTGACAGAGATAGCTCAGCTAATTATTTAGTTAATTTAGTTGTACCTGTCCCACACAGTGAAGATATCAACGATGGAATACGATCAGACTATAGTGACTCTGGTATAACCAATCTTCGGAATTCAGAAATATTGAACAACCTAGACCAGAAACTTTCACATCTACAACAACAGGAAAGAAATGAACTAAAACAGCTATTACATGAATATGAGCACTTGTTTCCTGATGTTCCAACACGAACAAGTAAAATTTATCATGACGTTGACATTGTAGATTCTGCGCCTGTGAAACAGCATCTTTATAGGATGAATCCTCTCAAACAGAACTATCTGAAGAAAGAAATTCAGTATTTACTGGAGAATGATTTCATAGAACCAAGTAAAAGTATCTGGAGTTCACCATGTATTCTTGTTTCCAAGCCAGATAATACATTCCGTATGTGTACTGACTATAGAAAAGTCAACAGTGTCACCAAAACTGATTCATTTCCAATCCCAAGAATGGACGATTGCATTGATAAAATTGGAAATGCGGAATATGTCACCAAGTTTGACCTTTTAAAAGGATTCTGGCAAATTCCACTGACGGAAAGGGCAGAAGAAATTTCAGCATTTGTAACGCCAGATGGACTTTATCAATATAAAGTCATGCCGTTTGGAATGAAAAATTCACCTGCAACGTTTCAACGTCTGATGAACATGATAACATTTGGTCTTGATAATTGTGACGCTTATATCGATGACGTCATTATCTACAACAACACCTGGGAAGATCATTTGGAAACCATTCGAAAATTCTTCGATCGACTCAGTGATGCGAATCTGACAATTAATTTGAGCAAAAGTGAGTTTTGCCATGCTTGTTTCACATTTTTAGGACATATTGTGGGACAAGGTCAAGTTAAACCTATAGAAGCTAAGGTCAAAGCTATCTCTGAATTTCAAGTTCCAATTTGTAAAAAGCAACTGATGCGATTTCTAGGTATGGCTGGATATTATCGGAAATTTTGTTCCAATTTTTCCAAAATTGCTGAACCTTTGACAAGTTTATTGAGTAAGAAAACCAAATTTCATTGGTCTGACAAGTGTCAGGAATCTTTTGACAAGTTAAAGGCCATGCTTAAGAATGCACCAGTTCTTTCTGCACCAAATTTTAGCCAATCATTTAAATTATCTGTTGATGCAAGTGATGTAGGGGTTGGTGGAGTATTGATTCAGGAAGACAAAAGTGGTGTGGATCACCCTGTGTGTTATTTTTCTAAAAAACTAAACAAGCACCAGAAAAATGATTCCACAATTGAGAAGGAATGTTTGGCTTTGATATTGGCTTTACAGCATTTTGAAGTGTATGTCACCTCAGCTCTTTCTCCAATTATTGTGTACAGTGATCACAATCCCCTTACTTTCATCAACAAAATGAAAGATAAAAATCGGAGATTGTTGAGATGGAGTTTGATATTGCAGGAATATAACATTGACATCAAACACATTAGGGGAAAAGACAATGTGATTGCAGATGCACTCTCACGTGCCTAGAAATGTAATATTGCTTGATGTAATTAAGTCCAGTATCATAAAACATGTTCTTATGTAATTTTGGTTATTATAGTATTAGATGTATATTCAAAAGAAAGCTTTATTATATAAATCTTTCTTTTTCTTTATGAAGGGAGGTGTTATGTATGATGTTTATATAATATTATAAATATTTTAGGAAATTATAAATGTTTCTTCACTTTAATATTTGCTTAAATCTTAATGTTTATTAGGAAAAACATGTATAACTAGTGTCCTTGAATTAGGTTGTTTTGATCAATATGTTTTCTCAATTTGAAGGTCAAGGTTGAATTTTGTTTACAGGTAGAATTCCATTAAGATGACACACATTCTAGAACATTCTGTCATGTGACCAATCTAGAACATTCTGTCATGTGACCAATCTTTATATATATCATGTTTGGTGGACATTTTTTCAGTTCGACATTACCATCAGTCTTGTAAAGAGCTATTACAGTTGTGAAAATTCATTCCAAATTCTAAGAGAGGAATTATTTTAAATATTCATTGGATTATAACAGTGCTCATAAACTTTTGGATTTTGGATTTTTAATTGATGATTTTGGAATTTAACTGAACTTATTCAGAGATTTTGGAATACTTCATTTTGACATCAGCACATCAAGATTTCTAGTACATCAGGACTTTTGAGACCATTGGCACATAATAACATTCAAAGACACAGCCGTGAATTCGGAACATTCTATATTTAGGACTTGTGATTAGAACAATCATTCTTATTGGATTATTAGGATTTCAAAACACGTTACTGTAAGTGACTTTTTGATTTTTCATTTTAATTATCTAGTAATAAATTGCTTGTTGATTTTTACTTGATTTGTTGGTTTCACTTTCTTTCTGTTACATTTTTCTTAGACCATAGAGTCGTAACACTGTGGAACATAGTTCAGTTTGTTTATTGAAGACGACAGAGATATGATAAGGAATACATTTAAGCTGCAGGTCTGGTCATTTGTGCGGAATGTACTGTTTTTGCTCTGATTCTAAAAATCATAATTTTCAACAGGTTAAATATCTTCTGACCATTTGAATTCAACATACAGAGGAATTTATTATGCTAAATTATATTCCCAAGTGTGTTTGACAATGTTTAGACAGTTAATATCTATGCAATTTTGTATTTCCCAATATGGTCCATGGATCTCAGAACTCCTTACATTTCACCTTAGGTGCACAGGGATGATACACTTTCTCCAGATCTATTTATTGAGAGATTAGAAGTAATAATTTAAAAATTTTGGGTGTATCTTACTTCCAAAGCAGCAACCTGGATGGAGATTTTGACCAAAAATCGTAGCATTTTTTCATTTATTGAGAGTGAAATATTTTACAATTTACTAAACTTGAATGCATTTGTTCTTTACTGATGACATAATAATTTATTGTCAAAATTTATTTTAAAGCTAGCTCAGCAGTATCAAGAAAGTTTCATTTTTTATGCGTATGGCGAGTGAGTCCTAAGGCTCGTATTTAGAATTTAAATTTGTCACCTGTGCTTCAGTGTTGCCACAGATATGAAAAAACAAATTTATTAAATCAGTTTTATCAACTTGTCCAGGCATCACTATACTAATTATCCAGTCGGCTGTTATTGCATCCCCTGATTGTAGTCTCTAAGAAAATCATTAATGTTTTTTCTCTCTGCTTTTTTCGAGAGATTTGCTGACCAGTGAATAATGCTACTTGTCTTCAGTAGGAAGCAGCATTAAAGCCTAAACAGAACATAATTTTTTTATATATTATTATTGAGTTCAGCTCTTGGCTTTTGCAAAGGATGACAGCGCAAACAGGTGTAATTTAACTAGTTTAGGAAAAGTCACTTGCACAAAAATTCCAATCATTTCATTAAGATGAAATGGTTTCCAGAAAATTAATTTTATGTTGTGTCCAAGTTAGTGCTAACAAAAGTAAGATAATCTTGGTGCATCTGAACTTGTAACTAATGCACTGAATTTCATAAAAAATGTAGGAAAATGAAGGAAATATATAAGGAACTGAATTAGTTTAGTGATGCTTTAACAGTCAATAAGTTCTTTTTTTAAAACAAATATTTTTAAAATGCCTTATACAGTCAATACCCTAGAGTAGTGTTATCATAAAAATATTTGATTGTACTAACATTGGTAACATTGGTGTTTTAAGACATAGTTGCATCGCATTATGTATCAAGTATACTGATTTGTGAATATTATCTTCAGAGATATGGATGAGATTTGTGTGGAGATATCAAAGGGCACCAGTGGCAGTGCTGTTCAAGAAGAATTTGAGAAATTAAAGGATATTGAAAATGAATGCAGAGATATGGTAACTATCTTTTATCAGCTAGTGCAATTACCAGTAGTTTAAGTTTTAATATTATAATTTTGTAATTTTGTTTTGTAATCAACATGGCTCTGCAACCATTGAAATTACTTTATACCATTTGCTATGTAAACTCATTCAGAGATATGGCATTTTAAGGATTTTTTTTTCTTCTTTTTTTAATTTGTTTTACAAGTCTGACATATGTAGACTTTGATCTTAAAACTCTTAAATTAACATGCTTTTTCTTGTAAACATCTTAACTGAACCATGTGTACATATTTAGCTATGATTTCTCATGCTCCTTTTTAACAGGGTCAAGTCATTGTTTCTGATAAACTTTTGTATATATAGAACAGCTGACATATTTAGGGTAAAACTTGAGGACAGATGTCCTAAACAGGTAAAAACTGATAGCTTGCTGTAATGTATGCTAACTTCTTTTGTTTCTTATGATGTGTGAAGCATGATAAAACATACATTGCATGTCATTACCTTTTCCTCTGCATCAAATCACACCCATAAATATAGAGTTGACCATTTTGTTTGAAACTGTTGGGTGGAGTTTTTATGCTCATTGTCTTCATGCTTCCTCCCCTCCCCCTCCCCCCCATCCGATTGGTCATCATCTGTTCCACCCTGCGTCCTGTGTTTGCTTGTAAAAATAATAGCTGTGCCAATGAAATGAAACTGGGTCCTTTGACCTGTTTTTTTCGGCGGCATGTTTGTGACCATCACCTTAAATTTGCATGGTTTCCTTCTCTTCTTGTTTGTCAGTACGAAAAATGATAGGGAAACAAATCAACTGGAAAATAGTAAGAGCTCCATTGATCGGCCAAAACTAAAAATATTAGTCTATTAGAGTTACTGTTATTCAGTTGAAATGGGCAGGAATAATATTCAGGGCAGGTCAGATGAAAAGTTATGTCATTTTTAACAACCTTAACTAACAGTATCAGTATTGTGTTTGCCAGATGGCCCAGCTTTTTTACTTTAGTGATTTTTTTGGCTCTACTGTTCATAGACCAGAAGAGCTTATGGGATGACCTGTTGTCCATCATCCCTCGTCTGACATCCATCCATCCTTCCATCTGTTAGCACAAGTTTGTTATTGCTACTCCTTATAAACTGCTTGGCAGATTGCCATGAAACTGTACACACATATTCATCCTAAGGTCTAGTTGGTCCTAAATGAAAATGGTTCTGCTTCGACATCCAATATGGCAGCCAGAGTGTCCGTCTTCAATATTTTTTTTATCATCACTCCTTCTGAATGGAAAGTCAGCATTGAATTTTCACCACAAGACTTCTTAATGTGTCTGGTTGTTCCTAAATGAAAAATGTTGCTGCCCAGATATCCAGGATAGCCAACACATCATGAAAATCTTGTTATTGCTATACCACCTGAATCATATCAACATGGGAATTTACTGAAAGACTTTTTATGATGTCTAGTTGGTCCTAAAATAAAATGGTGAGAATCTGACATCCAATATGGCCACCACAGCAGCTATAAAATAAAATGGTGAGAATCTGACATCCAATATGGCCACCACAGCAGCTATCTTGAAAATCTTGTTATTGCTACTCCTCATGAATGGAAAATCATATCAGCATAGGGTTTTCTCCGGAAGACGACTTATGGTGTCTAGTTGGTTTTGAATAAAAATTGTGCCAATCTGATATCCAATATGGCCACCATAACAGCCATATTGAAAATCTTATCGCTACTCTTCCTAGATGAAAAGTCATATCATCATTGGGTTTTCACCGGAAGACTTTTTATGATGTCTTGTTGGTACTAAATGAAAATGGTGCTGATCTGACATCCAGTATGACCACCATGGCAGCCATCTTGAAAATCTTGTTGCTACTCCTTCAAAATGGAAAGTCATATCCACATGGGGTTTTCATCAGAAGAATAATTATGATATCTAATAATAATAATAAAGACTTTTTTTACTGAGGGTAACTCAGTTACCTACTAGAACTAATCTACCTTGAGGTCCCTAAGATATATGTGCAGATATATACAGAGTGCAATCAATCACTACTCATCTCACACATACATGCTTACATACATGTATGTATACATTCATACCGTACACAGTTATGTACATAGAAATTATAGACTCAGACTAGTTAACTACAAATGTAAATTGTATACTACTACAGTAAAACCTGTCATGAGCGACCTCTGCTATGAGCGACCACCTGTCATGAGCGACCACAATCGTAATGCACAGATCGATTTTATTATATAAACGCACTGTCGTGAGCGACCACCTGCAGAACGCGACCAGCGACCACGATTTCTTGGCAAAATATGCATTTCGACGCTGCTATGAACGACCGCATCACAGAAACAGAGATAAACACAACTGACCTTTATTTAACCCGTTGTAACCACGACCGCTTAAGAATCAAAGACGTTAAAAACAAAATCAAAAACTTAAAAACAAATTAGGCTGGCTACCGGTTTCGTAAATTGTACAGGTCATGCATGTAGTGTCGTATGTTATAGATTGTTAACCAGACTAGAGTACATGCCGATTGCTCATTCGGAAATACCTCGGCTATTTCTGCGAGACTGAAGTATGAATTTCCCGCGTATGGCAGCTTGTTCTAAAATAATACTGCTGTGAACGACAATATCGCGAGAACTGAGACAAACACCACTGATGTTTATTGTATCCTTTATAACAACGACCGCTTCCAAAGTTAAGACTGTTCTTAAAAAAAATAATTATAAAAACAAATTAGACTCACTACCGGTTTCCTAACTTTTGCAGGTCATGCATGTAGTTTCCTTTGTTCTCGACTGTAAACCAGACTAAAGTACATGTCACTAACTGCCATAGTAGTGCCAAAGTCAATATAGCGGTCGCATAGATCATTTGTGTTTGGAGTTAATCCGTAATGCTTGGGGTGAATGAGGTCTTTGTCTTTGTCTTTAATACCAGAAGGTGAGAATCATTTTCCGGATTCGATTGTCATTGTAAAAGACTGGTGTGGTTTGTTGGGGTGTTTTTGATGTTACAGAGATTACAGCCCAAACACCAAACCGTCACCTGTTCACCTTAGTGCAGCCGGTTACACCTTCTGTTTATAGAGTTAATCCCTTTGTATCGTCGGTGAATAAAATCTTTGACTTTTGTCTCTAAATAAATTTATTCTGTTTCAGGATAAATTAATTGTGTATTTTTATTTCATTCATTGGTACATATACATTGTATATGTATTCCATATTTCCCCAAAGCTTGATCAAAACCGCTACAGTCGTTATTACAATTGATCCCTTATAACATTAACACCTAGCACTTTAATAACAATGGCAGAACCTCCAATGAAAAAGAGACATTCTAACATTGGAGGAAAGAATTAATGTAATTGAAAGAAGTGAAAAACGGGAGACCGTTTGCAACATAGCAGCCACTTGAAACATTGGTAAAACTCAAATTTAGGGTGTTATAAAAGACAAGGAGTCAATTAGAAACGAACTCATATGCTAATACTAGTACATGTACGTGTGATCTTCAAATATAAATGTGATTCATGTTTAATGATAGATGTATATCTTTATTACTATTTAAAATTATTTTCAGATTAATGCATGCAATATTTTAACAAGAACTATGAACAAAGAATACAATAAATGTACATGATTGTGCTTATTTTTCCCTCTTAAACAGTGCTGAATTTCGACCTTGGAAACTGTCTTTTTGTACAAACCTGTTATGAGAGACCACCTATCTTGAGAGACCGCTTTTTGCTGGCAGAAGGGGCGGTCTCTCATGACAGGTTTTACTGTATCAATGTTCACTTGCCAAAGTTAAACTTATGCATAACACATACCAACATATATTTATATACAAAAAAGTAGCTGGAGGAGGTGAATAGGCCTTGTGGTATTAATTAAGACTTGGATTTCATCCACTTAATACACCTATGGTGAAAAGTTGATATGCTAGGAGATTCTTTGATTTCTTTTGGGATATTATTCCATATAATGGCCCCAGAGTATTGGAAACTTTTAAAATAATTCTTTCTTTGGTTTTGGAATTTAAAAGTTTTTGGCTGTCATTGATATAAGGTTTGGGGTGTTGCTGGTTTCTCTGCATTGAAAAGTATTTCTCAAGTAAACAGGGGCAGACTTAACAGAAACTTTATACATCATTTTGGCTTTTCAAAGGTGAAGTAGTTCATGAAAAGGTAGTATTTGTAAAATATTCAATGCCTTAATAATGTTTCCAGTTTTCCCATCTAGTATTATTTTACAGGCTTGTTTTTGCAACCAAAATATTTTCTTAATATTAACAACAGACGTATTTACCCATATTATATTGCAATAGTCAAATTGAGGCTGAATATAAAAAGTGAGATAGGAGTTTGTTTTCTTAGTAATGAAACTTTTATGATCAGACCAGAGTAAATTATAGTCAACAAGAATACCAAGAAATTTGTCCTTGGAAACCACTTTCACTTTTTCAGTATTATAGAAAAGGCTCAATTTATCTGTCTTTAGTTTGGGTCTCTTTTGCTGCGTTGTTATTAATAAAACCTTTGTTTTATCTGTATTTACAACCATGCCATTCTCCTAACACCACATATGAAGCCTGTTTAATGCCATTTGAAGATTATTTTCTAATTCCCTTTTGCATTTGTGTTCGTCAGAGAAAGTAATATCATCAGCATATAGATCAGTAATGATACCGTATTTCCAATCTGTAGGGGAAGATCGTTTATGAAAATAAGAAACAAAAGTGGTCCGATATAGATCCATGTGACACACTACAGTTTATTCTTTTATTTTCAGATACATGTTCATGTAAAGTAACTTTAAGGAATCTGTCATTCAAGTATGAAGCAAACCATTTGTGAGCCGTGCCACTACATTGATAGATTTTTTTGTTTTTCTAGAAGTTCATGATCTACAAGATCAAATGCTTTGCGAAAATTGACCATAATGCTCCCAACTGACTTTCCTTCATCTAAAAGTTAGTTGGTCCTGAAGGAAAATAGTGCCAATCTGACCTCATATATAGCTGCCACAATGAAAATAGTGCCAATCTGACCTCATATATAGCTGCCACAATGAAAATAGTGACAATCTGACCTCATATATAGCTGCCACAATGAAAATATTGACAATCTTGTCACTAATTCTCCTGAATGGATTGTCATATCAACATGGGGTTTCCACCTAAAGTCTTCAATGGTGTCTTGTTTGTCTTAAATGAAAATGGTGCCGATCTTGCATCCAACATGGCTGCCACAGTGGCTAATTTGAAAATCTTATTGCTCAAGAATATCACAGATGGTTTCAACACTCAGCAGTTAAAAGAATAAATGGTCTTATCTTGAATTCCAGGAAATTCTTTTTGGCCATTAGAGTGTCAATTCCTTCGAGGGACTCTTATTTTCAGTCAGTGACTGATGACCAACATCAACTTTAAATACTGTAAATAAATACAAACAGGAACATCAATCCATGAACAAGAAAAGGAGAATGGCACATTTAAATGTTTTCTGTTTCTTTGTTTGCCTAATTCAGTCCATAGCCCTTCATGCCATGTCACCTTTTTGCAGTTTTCCTTTTGTCTGTAATACATTGTTCCTATGCACATATTGCATTTTATCTTGGCATTATTAATTAAGTCAAAATTATAATTATTTACATAATAATACATTTGTAAAGGAGCTGGAAGAGATTTGTCACCATTTCTATGCTGACACTTGAATTTTCCAAGTAGTTTCCAGATTTTGCCATGAAAAACACTTGCATAATTATGTTCAGTTATCTTGTGTACCAAATAAGGGCTGCACTTTGGAATTTTCCATTCCAGATCTGGCTACTAATAAACTTTAGTCATTACCCATTTTAACTAGCATCTTCTTCATAATTATTTCTTTCTCTGAAATGTTCCTTTTCAAACTAACCAGAGTTTGAGTTGTTAAATTATGCATTTATCATTTACACAACCTTGAAATATGTTATACTAGCAGACATCGGTGATTTTAAACAATAAATCTTTAGTCAATGGCACAAGCCACTAAATTTTCAATCATTAGTTATGTTGTTTTTCATGAAATAAATCAAGTCTAAAAAATTTGATGGTTTTGGTGATCACTAGCATTAACATAAGCATTTATGAGGAATAGCCATATGTGGAAATATGTCACCCTTTCCAGTTTTACTTTCGACTGTATACATTGTTCCTTTGCACATATTGCATTTTATAGATTGTATTGTGACAAAAATTATACTTATTTACATAATAATACATTTTTAAAGGAGCTGGAAGAAATTTTATCACCATTTATAAGGGATAGCCATGTGAAAGATGTCACTAAGGAAGCAAGAAAACAGCTTCTACAGCAAGCAGCTACCTATACAGAAGTAGAAAAATTAGGTAGTAAAACCTGTCTGTTGTCCCTAGAGTTGACTTCAATTCACACATGGAGGTAGCAGGGCTGTTTTCTGAACCCACTCCACATTACCCCTGTGCCAGAAAGGGTACTCCCCACAGGAATTTTTAAAAAAAATGAGCTTCAAAACAAAGACCAATACACAGAGAACTGTGGGGATTAGCCCACCTGTCTGTTGGCCTGGGTTCTTATAGTTCAAAACTTTGTTATGCCATGTTTGGGTAAACTGGGCTACAAATGTTTTTCGTGAGTGTTATGTATATTGAATTTATAATATATGTCCATGAAGTAAGTTGTACTTTAGTGATCAATTTGTAAAGTTGTAACAGAAATTGGGGGCTCGTCCGGGATCTGAATTTCTTTAAATTACTATTTACATTGACTTTGTTTCTGAATTTTCCTTGTCCCTCGTAAATATTTTTATTTCACTCATTTGAGAAATCTTTAGTGAAACCAGCAAGCATTCACAATGTCATCTAAGGTTTAGAACTTTTTTTCAAGTCCTACCCAGGTAGGGTTTGAGTCTATGAAAAAGGATGAGTTGCTTAAGCTTGCCAGACATTATCATCTTTCTGAGGTAAAATCGTCTTTAACAAAGCAAGACATTAAAAATATTTTAATTCCATATTAGGTGGAAAAGAAAATTTTGGATAATGGTGCTTTGGGTCTAATTGATTAGTCTGTATCTGGTTTTGATTGGACATTACGGGAATTATAGCAAAAAAAACAGATGGAATTAGAATTAAGAAAGCTTCAGCTTCAGAAAGAGGAAAGGGAAATATAAATGCAGATGCAGAGAGAGAGAGAGAAAGAAAGAGGAGAGGCAGAGAGAGAGGGAGAAAGAGGAGAGGTAGAGAGAGAGAGAGAGAAAGAGGAGAGGCAGAGAGAGAGGGAGAAAGAGGAGAGGTAGAGAGAGAGAGAGAGAGAGAGTGAAAGTGGAGAGGGAAATGAAGGAAAGGGAAATGCAGATGCAGAGAGAGAGGGGGGGGGAGGAAATACAAATGCAGAGAGAAGAAAGACAAATGCAATACAGATTAAAAGAATTAGAACTGGCAGGCAGAGCACTCGCCCCCCACCCCCATTACACACAAGTTCAGGTTTTGATGTTACCAGATATATTAGGTTAGTACCCCCTTTTCAGGAAAAAGAAGTAGATAAATACTTGCTTCACTTTGAGAATTGCTGAAAACTTGAAATGGCCATTGGACTTTGTTATTGCAAAGTGTACTTATTGGCAAAGCTCGTGAAGTCTACACTTCACTGTCAGTACAACAAAGCACTGATTATAATGTGGTTAAGGAGTAATACTTGTTGACCATCATGTGTGCGTCGACAAGATTTCCAGAGGCAATTCCTTTGAGAAATATAAAAACTAAAACCATTGTAAAAGCTTTGGTGAAGTTTTTTTACACTTGTTGGCCTTCCCAAATCCGTCCATTCTGATCAAGAGTCAGATTTTATGTCTGGAATTTTCCATCAAGTTATGCATGAATTGGGCATTCAACAGTTTAAATCTCCTGCATATCACCCTGAAAATCAAGGGGCTGTGGAAAGATTTCATCAAACTTTGAAGAATATGATTCGGTCATATTGCTTTTGTTGTTTTTTTCTGTTAGGGAATCAGTTCAAGAGTCACTGGGTTTTAGTCCCTTTGAACTAGTTTTTGGACATACTATCCATGGACCATTGAAATTATTGAAAGAGAAACTTCTTTCAAATGAAGATTCAAAGATTAATCTTCTTGACTACGTCTCTGATTTCAAATACAAGTTGTCAAAGGCCTGTGAAGTAGCAAGAACTAATCTTCACACTACACAGTCAAAAATGAAATTAAGGTATGACAGAAATGCACAGGAACCTGGTGAGAAAGTTCTGGCTGTCTTGTCCATACCTCAAAATTCCCTTCGGGCTAAATTTTATGGTCCTTATACCGTTGAAAAGAAAGTAAATGACTTAAATTATATCATTAACACTCCTGTAAGGCGGAAACAGAAACAACTTTGTCACTTAAATATGTTAAAGGAGTATTTTGACAGAGATAGCCCAATTAATTATTCAAATAATTTAGTTGTACCTGTCACACACAGTGAGGATGTCAATGATGGAATACAATCTGACTGTAGCAATTCTGGTTTAACCAACCTTCGGAATTCAGAAATATTGAACAATCTGGACCAGAAACTTTCACATCTTCAACAACAGGAAAGAAATTAACTAAAACAGCTATTACATGAGTATGAGCACTTGTTTCCTGATGTTCCTACATGAACAAATAAAATCTATCATGACATTGACACTGTAGATTCTACGCCTGTGAAACAGCATCCTTACAGGATGAATCCTCTCAAACAGGAATATTTTAAGAAAGAAATTTAGTATTTACTGGGGAATAATTTTATAGAACCAAGTAAAAGTAACTGTTGTTCACCATGTATTCTGGTGCCTAAGCCAGATAATACATTCTGCATGTGTACTGACTATATAAAAGTCAACAGTGTCATCAAAACTGATTCATTTCAAGTGCCAAGAATGGATGATTGCATTGATAAAATTGGAAATGCGAAATATGTCACCAAGTTTGACCTTTTAAAAGGATTCTGTCAAATTCCACTAACGGAAAGGGCAAAAGAAATTTCAGCATTTATAACTCCAGATGGGCTTTATCAATATAAAGTCATGCCATTTGGAATGAAAAATTCTCCGGCAACATTTCAATGTCTGATGAACATGATAAAATCTGGTCTAGATAATTGTGATGCATACATTTTGACTTCATTATCTATAACAACAACTGGGAAGATCACTTGGAAACCATTCGGAAATTCTTTGATCGACTCAACAATGCAAATCTGATGATTAATTTGAGCAAAAGTGAGTTTTGCCATGCTTGTGTCACATTTTTAGGACATATTGTGGGACAAGGTCAAGTTAAACCTGTAGAAGCTAAGGTCAAGGCGAACTCTGAATTCCCTTTGCCTGTGTGTAAAAAGCAGCTAATGTGATTTTTAGGTATGGCTGGATATTGCCGGAAATTTTGTTCAAATTTTTCGATAATTGCCGAACCTTTAACAAATTTGTTGAGCAAGAAATCCAAGTTTCATTGGTCTGATCAGTGACAGGAATCCTTTGATAAACTGAAGGCCATGCTAAGAATGCAACAGTTCTTTCAGCACCAAATTTCAGCCAATTTTTTTAAAATGTCTGTTGATGCAAGTGATGTAGGGGTTGGTGGAGTATTGATTCAGGAAGACAAGAATGGTGTGGATCACCCAGTGTTTTATTTTTCTAAAAAACTAAACAAGCACCAGAAAAATGATTCCACAATTGAGAAGGAATGTTTGGCTTTGATATTGGCTTTACAACATTTTGAAGTGTACGTTACCTCTGCTCATTCTCCGATTATTATATACAGTGATCACAATCCCCTTACTTTCATCAACAAAATGAAAGATAAAAATCAGAGATTGTTGGGATGGAGTTTAATATTGCAGGAATATAACATTGACATTCGACACATCAGGGAAAAGACAATGTGATCGCAGATGCACTTTCATGTGCATAGAGTATATTGCTTTGTTTTGTGTAATTGAGCTGAGTGACATTTATAGGACATTTTCCTATGTAATTTTGATTATGCATATTTAAAAGAAAGCGTTATTGCATAAATCTTTTTCTTTATGAGGGGAGGTGTTAGGTATATTGAATTTATAATATGTGTCCATGAGGTAGGTTGTACTTTAGTGGTCATTTTGGAAACATATTTACAGCATTGGAGTTCAAGGTCAGCTTTGATTACATAGCATTTAACAATTAGATTGGAATTTTCTATATCTTGATGAGAGAAAAGTCAGGTAAGCACAGGAAATTTCCATTAGAGTTACTCATATTCTAGAATATTCTGTCAGGTGACTTATCCTTATACATGTATTTATACAGGTTTGGTAAACAAGATTTCATTCCTATGCTAAACTACACATCATAAAGATCAGTCTGTTAAGGAATTTATTTTAGTAATCAGATGTTACAGTTGTGAAAATCAGAGCAAATTCAGAGAGAGGAATTATTTATTTGAAATATTCATTGGATTACTAAGAGTGCTTATTCTCATTTTGGATTAATACTTGACTTTGGGATTTATGTGAATTCATTCAAAGATATTCTGGATTACATCATACAGGCATAACAGAACATTCAAGACTTCTGATACAGCAGGACATTCAAGGCCACTGGAATTCATTCAGAACATTCTCTATTTAGGACTTGTGATTAGAACATTTATTGGATTATTTGGATTTTCATTCATGTTACTGTAAGTGTCTTTTGAATTTTCACTTTAATTGTCTAGAAATGAATTGCTTGTTGATTTTACTTACATTGTTGGTTTCACTTTCTTTCTGTTACATTATTTTAAGACCTAGAGTCGTAACAGTGAGTAACTATGTTTTTGTCAGCAGGAGCTAGTGTGCAGCAGATCATGTTTCTATCTGAGGTGTGCACAACCTTTATATCATATCTGCTTGGGAGTAGCTCATGGATGCGTAGGTCTCACTCTTTATTTTGATTTTGATAGGATTTCAATTAGGCATGGTATATATATATATATATATATATATATATATATATATATATATATATATATATATATATATATACATACAAACATATAGAGCCTTGAGAAACACTCCCCTTCCCCTGCCAGCCCTCAGGGCTCTCGTATATTAAGAAAATGGATTTGCCTGCTTAAATGGCTGTTTTGCTCAATAAGGGGGCATCAGGATGCCTCGCACACATCGACGGTGGAAGACTCTCGATCCAAACGAATGTTCTCCATAACAGAATTCAAGTCATCGCAACTGTCACACATCAACACAAACACAGTTCTTCATCAGTGCAAACAATTTCTTTCACTCACAATATTTTTTATTATATGTCAGCTCAAACATTTCTTTTGTCATAACATTCTGCACTGATGGTTTTGTTATTTATACATACCTTGGGAACAGTGATTCATAGTGTGTAGCATCAAGAAGGCAGATGCAATACAAGCAGGAAGTTGTGAAGTGTAATGTGAGCATCATTGACTGAACATTCCAAAGGTGAGGAGTCAGTGAGTCACACCATACAAGTAGTAGCATAGACACTGAGTTCTGGTCCATAGCCTACCAGAAAAAGCTAAGGATTTTTGCATCATCATACCGAGGCGATGATTCATAAAAGTGCAAGAATTCTACACAGGTTCCAGTCAGTTTTTATGAAAAAGCACGGACCTCCTCGTGACCGCGCTGGATAAGAGTGCTTTTTTCCCTTTTCATTGATTATCACAGCAGCAAGTTCTTTGCAGGCTCCTGAGCAAATTTCATTTTTCATTTGATTGTATTTTTCAACCTCATCCAAGACTAGCTGGAAGTCGTCAGTGGAGATATATCCATATTTTAAGGAACTCGTGGCATGGTTTGAAATTCTATTTAGTTTGGCCTTTGCTAGCACATGGATCTTGTCATGTTTTTTAGCTTTTGTTTGGAGGCATCAGCTAATAAATTTACTCAATCCTGGCCAGTCCACAGGCTGCAGTGCTGTGTCAATCCACACAACAATGGGGCAGCAATAATGGTACAGAGAGTAGGCCTAAACCATAGGCTTCCATACCCATACTGGCTGTAATCAGGGCAATGTCAACACCATCTATGGCATTGAAACACTGTCTGTACTTTTTGTAGAGAGCAGCCCTCACCACTCATTCTTGCTCGAGCCTGTGTCAGAGCTTGCTGATTTTGCTGGAGTCTAGCGCTCCCATCAGTCATTTTGACATTGGATAGCTCTGGATAAAAACCTGTCTTTGGAATTCCTGTGGTAGAATCGAACTGCGTAATGTTTTAAAATCTTGGCACATCTTTCTGTTTTGCCTCCACAGCTTTCCTCCAGACTGTATTTGCTGATTTTTCATTAATCTTGATGAATCTTGAGGACTACCATGATGGGCAGGCAGTTGTTAATGAGGTAATGTCCATCAGGGACCCAGATCTTTAACTCATTAATTGTTTAACAATCTCTGGGTTAGGATATTGGATGGTCATGGCAATGCCAAACTTGGGACAGAAAGTAGGAACAATTCCTAGCAGTGTGGAGGGGGTGCCATTGACAGCATTATCTGTCATGGAAATCTGGTTTGGGTTGATGAAGAGAGCCTTTTGCATGGTAAAGTCAACTGGCCTGTCTCTGGTATAATGGCCAGCACTGAGTCACCCCTCATTATCAAGACCCTGGAGGGATTGCAAGCCAGGGGTAATCTGCACATCATAATTGACCAGAATGACCAATATCAGTTCGTTGGTCTTGGAAACATCCAGCAACAAATTTGAAAGGGTCCCAGTTATCTGCTTTGCAACCATATCAAAGCTGCAGAGGCCTATCTTCATCATTAACATGCTCGCCAAACTAGCAGTCAGTCACCACTGAAAGGACTTGCTAGCCTTGACATTGTGCAAGTCAACCCAGATTGCCTCACTGTTTTGGACACAGGTTTGCGAAAAAAATATGAATCAGGATGATACTGGAAGATTTTAAAGCAGATGCCAAATACCGGTACCAGTCCAGAGTGCAGTTCAAGATGGTGCTGGTTCACGGCCATGAACATACAAATTAACACAACAAACAGCTTGAATACTACCGTTCCTGACCTCTTTAGCAAGTACAAGATGCCCTTTGTTGAGAGCGAGTAGTCAGGATTGGTAGGATAGGCCAATGCAGTTCTGACAAAATCGAGTAAACTTTGCCCTGTGGTGTACGACAGACAGCTGGGGGTATCAACACAGGACAATCCATCAGCCAGTGACCCACTTGCACAAACCCTTTGGAGGTTTCATGTCTGCTATCAAGCAAGAAAAATCATTTTGGAGCACCAGTGCCCCTTTCACAGGAAAAGGCCTGGAATGCCTTTGACAACATGTATAACTGGTGGGACTATGAGTGCATTTGTGTAGAATTAGGGGTTTGTACTTCTACAGACTGGCAGCAACAACAAAAGAACAGAGAGAAAACAGGACCTAGGCATTATTTACAACTACTGAGCAAATAGGGTATACCATCCGGTTGGTCCTTGTGATCCAAGAACTATGTGGTTCATGCAGACAACCACCAATTACATCTTGCATGTGGACTATATTTCACAGGACTCAGAAACTGAAACTGGGTTGACTACTTTTATCCTCTTTTATACTTTTACACAGGCAACCATTGAGCACATCAACAGCTCAATCTGAGCATACATGTGAGCCATCCTTGGTGTACAATCGCAGACTAGGATCAGTATTCTCATCACAGGCACTGCATTTGATATGTAGACACAATATCTGGCAAAGAGAAGATGCCATTAGCAGGAGCATCGACCTACCAAGCAGCATCAGCCACTATGAGGATGTGCTGTGCTATGTCCAATCTAAGGTTGACTTCATATTTGGAATCGGCCGAAGTGACATGGATCTCTGCACTGGTAGCAGAGGTTGGCGCTTAATACAAACATCAACTCTACCGCTGGCAATCGCTATTGCCAAAGTGCCGATGATAAAGCCAAGTGCGGTGATGATGCTGGTTATCATCACACCCTGATTGTGAAATAGGGTATGGAGTTGTGCGGCCAATGTCTTGTCTTCATTGAGGACCCGGTTGATGATCTGAGAGTGGCGAACCTCTCGGTCTATACTTATCACCTTTAGTCTCTCAGACCTTTTGTCTTCAAGGTCACGCAACTCATTCATTAATTTTTCCTGATCGGATTCCAATAATCTCATCTTGTAGTTTTTCTTTCATTATGGTGATCTGCCTGTCATGCTCAGAATGTTTTGCTAGGTTGTTTAAGAGTCATCCTCAGATTATCTGGAGTGTCTTATCAACACCACAGGGCTCTCCAAGCAGTTGCATAATGATATGGGTGCTGAAGGTTTCATCAGGCCGTTTATCCGTCAAGGTTTTGGCTAATTGTTTTAACTTGGTCACAGATTTATTGGCAACTCGGCTGATCAGGTGAGGTCTTCATCTTGACCATTTTTTACTTTTGGTGCTGCCTTCCAGAGTTTATTACTGGCTTCCCAAAGGGCTTTTTTTTCCCCCATCCTGGATGTATTTGTTTTAGGTTTCCAGCCCCAGCATTGTGCACATTTTTATACGCCCAATGTTTTTTTTTCCAATGTTGACAGAGACAAATTGTAAGTATTTTTTTCCCATGTCAACATCACTCACTCCCCACAGTTCCACCTCTGTCTTCCTTTACTGAGAAGCAGTTGAGATTGGGATCTATGAACTCGGGTAGATAGCAGTAGATCCTCATTTCTTTTTTTCACTGCTTCATAAACTTGTAGACCTTAGTTCTTTTTAGTTATTTGCATTGGCTGAAGGTCCCAGTAGTCAGGTCACTTTGGCCTCCCTTGGATGTGTTAGGAGCCTGTAGACATTCTTCACCCAACTCAACATCTGGCATGGTTAGATCTGTCTCTTTGTATTTTTCAGAGCAGTCCCTGTGGTTGGAGTGCCCAAATTCATCTGTCTCGAGATCAAATTCTCCTCCTGCCATCTTTTTTAATGTGTATTGAACATACAACCACAGAGCATTCAAAACACATTAACAAGATGGCATTCTTGATCCCTTCTGCCATATATGGGAAACACTCGGTGTGAAAGGCATCTGCCAGTTGGTCGTCATCACCAATAATCTAAGTACAATTGGCCAGAACCAGCAGCTCCTAGTACACTTTTCCAACCTGGGGTCCCAGGATGTCAGTATTCTGGGACTGCACATCTGGCCTTCACAGTTACCCTAAAATCATCTGATACCAACAGGACAGTGTTCAGAACTGAGAGATCGTGCAAAAGACAATGATCAAAATCTCTTGCAAAGAGGTGTTGTCCATTGACAACTCTGATTTCTATGACTTTTATAGTGACCAAAATATGGTCTGCCAGGGTATGGGGAAGTCTGCAATGCAGAAGATACTTTCCCTGAGGGTGGGCACTGAAAATGGTGATGACATAGTGGAGAATAATGCCATCATTGATGCCTATGGGAACAGATTCTGTGTGCCTTTTAGACTTGGAAATCCATGAGTCACACATGCTCCACTAACAGTCAACTCTATGTGACAGGCTGGAGTATGAGCTCACCTTTTCGACGACTTTTCCTGACCGAAATGCCAGCTACACGTGAGGCTGCAACATTTACCCAAATTCAACAGGTACACAGTGCACAGTAACTAATATTATGCCATCATCAAAACATTTCGAAACTCAATTTTCTTCTGATATGCATATTAGGTTTACAGTTGACAGCAGTTTATATGTAAACCCTTGACAATGTGTATACCATACCTTGCTCAATTTGCTGTATGTCTTTTTTACCTCTAATTATGACATGATTCAGTTTTTGAGACATGTCTTTGTTATCTGACAATTTAGGTAAAACATCTTTAGGATTGTCATGATATTGTTTCATGCTTCTTTATATATTTACATGATGAAAAATCGATAATGCAACTGGATGTGGTGTGGAGACATGCACATATGATGGTTTTGAAGGGTCCACAATGGCTAAGAAACTTAAGTGGTTTACAAACTTGAAACGTTTCTTTGAATAAAATGTTACAAATCAAAGGTTCTGTTAATGAAAATGTTTTTCAAAGGTAAATAATCTAGTTTAAAGAAATTTTTGTCAGCAGGGTCAGTAAATCAACCTGATATGTAGTGTTGTGTAATGAGAGGTGTAACCAATTCTCTTCAACTTTGGCTTTCTCCTAGCAATACTACATTCAGTGTAAAAATTAAACATACTTTAAGAACAGAATTAACAGAAAAATCCTCCTGAAGAACCAGTCCTAACTCGTAAGTGATCAAGAAGAAGATCCCATTGTTGGACGCACACTCACCATAACCTGCTGCAAACTCTTTATCGCTGTGGCATATTCTTAGCGCTGCTTCCTGCCGACTTAACCACAATTAAGCATTGCCAATTTGGACATTGATGCCCACAAAACAATTCGTTCCTAAAGATTGATGCAAAGGATATGACAAGCCAGACAGTCACATTGGCAGTAGGTCTGACAGTCAGGAGGCTGTTGTTGAGAGGGTAAATATTGTTGTCCCAACTGTCATCTCAATGGGCTGCATTAAAGACACTGAAAAAATAGAGGAAGGGCAAAGGGGTGCAGAATCCCAGAAATGAAGGCAGGATGAGCTTGCCCAAATATGCAAAGGTAAGGAACATTTTATTCAGGGACAAACTGAGAGAATGGGAACCACAAAAGAAAAGGTTCTGTGCTGTGACAATTGTCTCAAATGTAGCCCTGACTGTCAGGATGGTGTAAGCTGGCTTCCATATGCTGCCGTTTGGGCTATAATCCTCAGGGCGGTTGTAGTGCTTGCCAGGAAGATAGCGTCAACAAACACAATGACAGCAAGTGACAGTAAATGATGCCCAGTGAGCAATACAAACCCACAGTCATCACAACAAGCACACATGCAATTGAACAGTGGGCCAGACCCCTTTCATATACAGTAGTAAACCTCATTTTAAGAAGTTTTAGCAAAACAACGTCTGAAAACAGCAAGCAAATTGTCAATATGGCCTACCATGGTGTGGTGGTTTGTGTCTGGCAATTGGCTATGCCCAGCCGACCAAGAGTTCTTCAAAGGGGCAACCCCAAAGCTTGACTTCTTTCCTTACAGTGTTGTCATGACTGTTTTGGTTAAACAGTGTGTGCTCCTAGTTAACATATATGAAGTAGGACTTCTCTTTGACATTTTCAAGAATTGTAACTGTGGCAGTGATGGTCTGCAGCATAATAATTATTGTGCTAGTCTTCTCTAGGTCAAACTATTCTCAATGCTACAAAACAAAGGTGTTGCCAAAAAGCATGAAAGCCATTATAAGGCCGTAGAACAGCTCTAGACTGGCTAGGCCAAGTGGACCTGCCAAAGAAGGGATTGCTTGGATTGGGAGGCTGCTTAGAGAGGGTGTTCAGGATGTAAATTCCTCCCAGGCCATTCTGCACTTTTGTTCTTTTGAACTCTCTTGCATTTCGGATCTTGCACATGCTGAATCAGTCAATTCTGTTCTGACTGCCTGAAGCTCATAGTCTTTAAGGGTTCCCAAGACATCCTTCTACACTGATGCACTCCAACTGACCATTAGATGTGCACTCCTCCTTAAACCCTACCCTGTTTGTGATATTGCAATATTGTGATAATGCATACTGGCACCCGTGCAGCTAGGGACCCCTTTTCAACATGAGAAGCAACACACATTGCGCATGCCTGGTCTCCAATCTTAGAGGGTGCTTGCCCAATGCCCCAGTTTTTACGGTTGTATGCCTTAACTGTGCTGGGTAGGGCATCAACCCAGTTATTTTTGCCAGTTGGCCAGAACCACTGCTTGAGCATGGTGTGCAGGGTGAGATGGAAGTGGTCAATATAGATGAGGGGGCACATGGCTATTTGGCTTGACCAGTCATGGTATGTGTCATGGGACAAGAATGGTTCAGAGGTAAACTCTGCTGCTGTCTTTCAAAAGCCTGTGTATGCACTTTTCATTGTCTCAGGTCTGTGCATTGGACAGAATCAAGGCCATTGCTGTCACAGTATTGCTCTTGCTTTTTAAGAGCTCTGCATAAACATATAGTAGCTGTTGAGTCGATTGCTGTTAAAACACTATTGTAGCCATGGTTGAACCGGCTCAGTTTGTGAAAGATGATTTTAGCCTGGTAAGTTGCCATGAGGACCACCAGTGGGTGCAAACTCCTTAGGCTTGACAATCTGCCTTGTTTGCTGCTGTGAAGCTGTGCTCTTGTCCTTTGTTGCAAAGAGTATCTACTCCATTTTGAGTAGATGTCATCTATGTCAAAGCTGCTCTAATCTTCAACTTATGTCACCGGCACTTGCCTAAAGCGAGAGTGTGCAGCCTGTGTGAATGGGCATTTCGTTAGCAATAGCAGGCAATCTGGCATTGTCTTGCGTGTGAACGGAGATGTTGTTGATATGGTCAATGCTCTAGTCTTTGTCCAAAGGCTCTGGGCAGGTGGTGCATGTGTTTAGCCCTGGGAGACTACTTTTGGCTGTGCGGCGTGGCTGGTCCAGCACCAAGGGCTGCGAAGGAGGCAATGGGAGCTGCTCGCAGTAGTGAGTGTGCAGTCCACTTCATCAAACCCCATAATGGTGAGGCAGCTCTCCATAACCTTCCATTTCTCGTATTCTGTATTACTGTTAATTTTGCCCATGCTTGCATAACTTTGGCCAACCACGTGGTCACCAGGCTGAAGCAAATCTGTACCATGCTGGATGTGTTGGGCCCATATGTTCACTCTGTCCATGGTGTCGTTTGTCAGTGTAATGTATGGGGCATGTGTGGCCTTGTCAGATAGCTCAGAACACTGCATGGTTCTGAGACCATGGAATATGGCGAGACCAAAGGCCTCATTGTCCTGGCCGGCAATGAGGTCATCATAGAGAGCAACAAACCTGGGCAGTCTTTTATGGCAAATTGCCTGGGTCTTCCAGTTGGAGCATCTGTGGGAAGATGGTGGTGAGCACCTCAGCATAGTACTGGTGTGTGTTGAACTCTTGCTCTATGGCCTCATTCTTAACCTGGTTGCCATTGGTAAGGATGATGCGGGACGCTGTAGAGTTCTCCACAATCTTGCAGATCTACACTAATTCTCTCACTTGATATAAAAACACCTCATCAAAAAGGATGGCATTGTGGAGCATGGCATCATCCTTTGTAACTTTGTGATCTTGCCCAAGCAGCATTTGTAGAGTCACAGCATCGATGGCCATCTTGCCACATCTTGTTGCAGAGAGCTTTCCAGGGGCTTACCTCTAGCAGTCATTTGCCAGTCATCTGAGTTTCTAAGGCTCATCTTTTCTATTCATGAGTTACCTCCATCCTGTCCTTTTCAGTGAGTACCACTGCTATGAGGTCACTAAAGTCGTTATCTCTAGACATGTCCACCTCTATCATTCTGATAACATCAGCATTGTCCCACTTGTGGTCCATATGTAGTTTTTGCTGGTACTGAAGGGCAGGGGGACTCAGAAGCAGGGGCTCAAGGGTCATGTAGACATAGTCTGTGCAGACAGCGACCACAGTGTCACCTAGGGTAGTGGCCATTCTTTGCAAGAATCAGGTGGAAAATTGGCTGGTAACCTTCCGAGAGCTCACGCCATACCTAGTTGATGACAACAATAAGGTTGGGTGCCATCTCGGTCCATGGTGACAGTTGCTGTAGGCAGCAGTTTTGTTTTGGTCCTATTAGAGCTGTCTCCAGGCAGCCTTGTTGTAACGGCAACCAGCAAGGCCATATACAAAATTGGCTACATACTTTTTGTCTTGGTCTGAGAGGTTGCTAGCATACTTTGGGCCCAAAATCTTTGAAATGTTATGGGAGACACTGCGGTGGGGCACAAGCTCACATACAATGGTGGCTATGCCCTGTTGTAGGGCATATTGCATTGTTGTGCATGGGATGGCGTCCTGCTGGCTGAAAAATAGGATTGGATCTTTTTTTGTGATTTTCACTGGCAGGTAAAACTGGGAAAGGACTGGCAGGCATGGTAGCTGGGACATGATGTGGGTATAGGCCCAGTCCACATAGATGCCAATGACCTTGCCCCCCTCGGCAGTTAGGTGGAGTTGGTCATTGTGGGGCCCATGTTGGTAGTGGTTGAACAGTTTGAGGGCATCAGGGGCTGTAGTCGCTCAATGCCCCTCATGATGCCATTTTGTTGGCTAGCTTTTTTTTTGACCCACTGTATTACTCTGGTATATTGCTACTCAGTCTAGGCTTTATGGTCATTGGCTGATCACCATCGATGTCACCCAGCAAGGTTCAACAGACTTGCATCATCATTTTCCTTACTTGCATGCTTAAGCTGTTTACAAAGCTTTTGGATTAGGTTTTCATGCTCCTCGCAAGTGATGCATTATGCATCAGGCAACACTTTATCAGAGCTTAAAGCTCTATAGATCAAAATAACCATCTCATCCTTGTTATTGGAATGGGAAAACATGTCGGATATTTCATTGCTGCCTTTTGGAGGTGGGGGCTCAGTCCTGGACTGGTTGCCTGTGTAGAGCTGTTAAAAGCACTTCATGTCCTTGTTGACCACCCAAGCATGCTCGTTGTAGACCAAGAAAGCAAAGATAGTCTTGATGTTAGTATTGCGTTGTTTTGGTTTCAAGCAAGCAACAATATTGCCACAGATGTTAATGGCAACACCAGGGATGTGCCATTTTTTGAGCAACAATTGCATTTCACCCCAACACATTCTTAGTTGGTGCCAGGTGCTGGGATTGGCTCATTGGGGTCAGTTAGCTTCCTTAGACCATATGTAAGCTCTGGGTTAGCCATACTCCTGCGTCTTTTGAGAGACACCTTATATTGCATGAAGAATGCACCAAGAAGGTATCAGTTGGGATGAAAGTCTTTGGGGTTGTACCAGAGTGGAAATAAACTTTCTACCAATGGGGAAAAAACTGGGGGCTGGTCCTTGCCACGTTCATGAAGGGCTTTTTCTGCCAGTCCAGTTGCTGCATTTGCTGGCCATCATTCATGAGAACAACCAAGCCTGTTGTGGTTCTTGAGCGAGTCAAGCTCACCCATTGCCGTAAAGAGCTTTGTAATGCTCATTGTCAGAGGGAAGAGGTTCCTCCCAGTTCCTCGTGAAGGTGTTCTGCATCCTTTTATGTGATTATCATGTCACTCTTTCAAAAGGAATGTATCCAGGTTCTTTGTTTTGTATCACTGTGTGAAATCTTGAGTTCAACAGTATAGGAGACAGTCCACACAACCTCATCTTCTTCTGTAATGTTGTCTGAGCACTGTGTTGGGGGCATCTCTTTGTAGATTTCATAAAGGTATTCATCCAGGGGATCTCTCTTCTTACGGTGAGCTGGAATGGGCCTTGTTTTTTTTTTAAAACAGATATCTGGAAGTGGGTTTGGTCATTCAAAGAAGTCGGCCGGTTGTTTGGGCTGCTGACAAGGATTTGGTTTGGGTCGCCAACATGAGTTCTGTTTGGGCTGTGGTCCCAGAGCACTTTTTTGTGTCACATTGGTGATATGACTGTACTGGTGCAGGTCTAACAAATACTCAAGCCTGTTATCCATCACTCTCAAAGGATAAAGCTTTGTAGTGACCATATCTCTAAATTGTCAGCCAGACCTTCACAAGCTGATCCATTAAAACAGCAAACTGCCTTCTAGCTCTCTTCTCTTTATAAACAAGCTTGTGCTTCACAGAATCTTTACTACATACACCACACAGCCTTTGGAATGTTTGCCCTTTCCACACAGTAGGGCATGGGTGGAGAGCTCGCTTTTCTGATCTCTCTGGAGGTGGATTTTACACAATCGGCCCAGGTAGCTTTTTCCACAACAACTTCAATCACCCACCATCAACTACTGGCATATGTTATGGCCCTATATCATTACTTTGGGTATATACCAAGTCAGGCAGTATTATTTAAACGAGAATTTGTACACGTCAGAGTCCTGAGGGCCATTGAGGGGGGGTGGGCTGTCCCTCAGGACTATGTAGTTTTTGGGCTTGTTTTTCTGAAAATTCCTGGGGGGTACCCTTCTTTGCATGGCAGACACATGTGAGGTGGGTTCAGAAAACAGTCCTGCACCCCACCTTCCTTTTAACATGAATGAAACTGAATGTCAGCCCTAGGGGTGACACCTATCTAATATCACTAATATAAATAGATAGAGACATTTAGATGGATGGATAGATTTTTCACCCTCTTCTTTACTCCCTTGTTCAGTATGCAAGCAAGCTGATTTTTTGAGGCACTTTTAGTTCAGAGATAAAACATGTATAGAAAACCCATTGTATTATGTCATGGAAAGCAAATCATTATATATGCAGTCTTAGGTATAACCAATTTATAAATGTACATGATGTTAGTCTGAAACAGATAAAATTGCTCAAATAATCATCTCTTAAGATGGAAGTTTTCTGAGATCATCTATTATTTTTTAAAAGAGGTATCAGGTTTAAAAGAACTGATAAGTACAGGGTGATGTTGTACAAGAAGAATGAAATTTTGAAGAAAGTATCTTGAAGGATACAAATTTTCTCCTAAGTTATTCACATTGCATATGAATTGCTTATTCAGCAGTATGTTTCATTTTATTTTATATTTTAAATGATGTATCTAAATTAACAGTATATTTATCAATATTTTCAGGCCCTGGTCTGCATGAGCTCATTAAGAGAGAGATAAATTCCAGTGACAAAATGCAGCTGATTGAAAAAGCAGATTCTTATAGCTCCAGTGAAATATTCATTGAGAAATCCTTTTTAGAATTGAATGAAATGGGTATCCATTTTCTTTCATTCAGTAAATCCCCAATCTTTATTTGGTTTTTGTTCATTTTTCTAGGGGGGAGGGGGAAATGTAGAGAGTATAGTGCTCTTTTATTCCCTGTTTCATATCCCCTGCTTTGTCATATTTCAAGGTAACATTTCTCAGTACATTGAACTGTTTACATCGCTATGACCTTTATAAATTTTTTCATGGAAAAGGAATTAAAACTCCCACTAGGTGTCTCTGATAGATTGTGCAAATTCAATATATTGATTTTAATCTTTGAATTGTTTTTTTTTTTGGGGGGGTGGGGGTGAACAGCATGTTTAACACATTATTGGCTACATCATCCAGAGGAAATGGGAGCTAAGTGCCTTTCCCAAGAACACACAGGCAGCTGACCCAGGCTGGCCTGAGTAGAAATCAAACCCATGACCCATGGATTATGATTTCAATGCTCCACCAACTGAGCTACTGTGCCTTCCCAAGTGAGCATTTCATAGGATTAAATCTGTGCAGCCATCCATCTGTTCAGCTGTCTCTGCATGTGTGTTTATCTGTATTTCTGTCTATCCAACTGCCTGTCCCTGAACTACTTCTAAGTCTCATTTTACTTGTTGCCATTAAACCTACAGTTGGCCACATCATGCAGTAAATGTGTTCCTTACACACCAAAATTTTGATTGTAAACCTTGATATCCTTTTCTTAGTTCACTCCATGATGTTTATTTATCGTGTCCATGGTAATATTTGTATTCCTTTTTTTTTATTCTCCTGGATTGTAATACAGTGGGATATAGCTGTCTGTCTGTCCATAAACATTTTTATTTCTGAAGCATAACTTTTCTGTTTTTGTATTCATCCATTGATCCAATATCAAGACTTTCATTTCCAAGGCAAAACTCCCAAACTATTGAAGATATATCTATGAATTTGGTACCTATATTTGGCTGGTGGTATAGATGTGCATTTTGCTATTCGCAGTTCTTCAGTTTCAAAATATTTAATATTTACATCAATTTGTTCATCCATCTATCTGTTATACTTTTGTTTCTGGAGCAGAACTCCAAACCGTTCAAGGTATCTCTGAAAATTGGTATACATATCAGACTAGTAGTATAGATGTGCCTTTTGCTTAATTCATAAATCTTCAATTAAAATTTTTTACAGTGTTTTTGTTCATTTTTGTGTCCATCCATCCATCCATTATCCACATTTTCATTGCCAGGCAAAACTCCAAAACTGTTTAAGATATCTCTATGATATTTGGTACATATATTAGACTATTGGTGTAGATGTGCCTTTTTCTGTTCACAATTCTTCAGTTTTGATATTTTCACCCATTTGTTCATCCATCCAGTCATCCATCAAATTTTTTTTTCTGGAGCAGAAAGCCATTCAAGATACTTCTATGAAATTTGGTACACCTATTAAACAAGTGGTGTAGATCAGCCATTTGCTGTTCACAATTCTCCAGTCTCAGTATTTTTAATGTTTGTTTTTTCCATTTGTCTTTCCAACCATCCATCCATTCATTATCCACCTTTTGGTGTCAGGGCAGAACTCCAAAATTGTTTAAGATATATCTGCAATTTGGTATATTTATTAGACTAGTGGTATAGATGTGCCTTTCCTATTTACAATTCTTTGGTCTTAATATTTTTAATGGTTTTTTTTCCATTTGTGTTTCCATCCATCCATCCATTATCCACTTTTTGGTTTCAGGGCAGAACTCCACAACCGTTTAAGTTAAATGTATGAAATTTGGTATCTTTTTTAGACTTGTGGTGTAGATGTCCCTTTTCCTATTCACAATTCTTAAGTTTTAATATTTTTAATGTTTTTTTTTATGTCCAATGTCTGTTCATCTAAGAATCCGTTATTCACACTTTCATTTCTGGGCAGAACTCTAAAATCATTCAAGCTATCTCAATGAAACCTTATACACATATAAGACTAGATGTACCTTTTGCTGTTATTACATCATCAGTTTGAATATTTTCATGCTTTTGTTCATCATGCTATCTGTCCATCCATATATCATTCGCACTTTTGTTTCTGGAGCAAAACTCCAAAACCACTTGTTATATATTTCACACTAGTAATAATAATAGCAATAATAAAGACTTTATTTTCAGAGGGTGACTCAATTAGTTACAAATAATAACTAACCTACCTTGAGCCCTCTATTATGTACATATACAAGCTAATAATAAAAGAAATGTTCACCCACACCCACACACAATACATTAAAAACTATTCACATAAATGCTACATTGTTGCAGAAGTGAAAAATAAAGGTGGGTTGTGTATCTTATACTTGAATAAGTACCCCATGTTATTAGGATTTAATCCATCTAATACACCAGTTGTGGAAGGAAGAGATACTTGGGGATGATTAATATCGGGAGGAATGTTGTTCCAAACAAGAGTACCTGAAAATTCAAAGCTATTTTTGAATAGCTCCATTCTTGGCTTGTGAACTTTAAAATTGTGACCTTTTAATGATCTTAGATTTGGGGTACCAGTAATTCTCTTTTCTGGAAAATGTTGTTCAGGTACATGGGGGCAGAGTTTGTAGACACCTCATCGATCATTCTGGGCTTTCTCAAGAATATTCTTTCATGCACTGGTAACATTTTGATTGTAAGCATTTCATTCTGAACATTATTTATTTGCTGATCAAGAATGAATGTACATGTTCTTTACTGGAGTCTGACATTTTTCTCATATTTGAAGCACTTGTATTCCCCCAAATTATATTACAGTAGTCAAGATGGGGTTGAATGTAACTTGTGTAAAAAGTAACCCAGTACTGTAATGGTATGAAGGCCTTGATATTCTTTAGGAGCCAGAGAAAAGAGTTTATTTTCTTTGAAATATAATTTGTACGACGAGACCATTGCAAGCTATTGTCTGCAAATATGCCAAGAATTGAATCAAAACAAGTCATTTTCTGATCTGTGTTCAACTGAAAGAAAACAAATACTTTCTGCACAATAACTTTAGTTCCAGAGTATGTACCTTGACCAGACCTTGTGGATGGCTTATAGTTGGGGAAAGTAAAAAGCATATTGATTTCGGGATCAAAAGGTCCCTGTTCAAGGTCACAGTGACTCAAAGAAAAAAAATGTTTCCAGCCAATAATCTAAATTCTAGACCACAGTCCTTGATCAGACTTAGTTGATTTGACATTATCTTTCACCAGAATTCATAAATGGTTTGACTTTTGGGCAATGAATAAACCTATTACTTGTAGAGTTAATAGGTCATTACCAAGGTCACTGAGACCCTTTGGTCAGTGCTGTCCAGAGTCAGTCAGGCCCTACTAGTGCCTACATATAGGACTATTAAACATGGGGCAGGCGTATAATGTGCTATTTACAGTAATCTCATTTGACTAATTGCAGCATGAGTATTGCTAAGGGTGACCATATATTGCACATAAGGTAGATATGACATAATTTTCAGGTTTTTGAACAGTGCCTATAAATCATGTTCTACCTAAATTTTCCATACCTTTGACCCATAGTGACCAAACTTCCCAACAAAAAAAATCCACTGTAGGTGCATCATGTTTTAAATTTGTCCCATAACAAAATTGTGTCTACTCTGCATAACTTTCAAATCACTTATGGTACTGTTGTGTTTATTTTAATTACGTATTACCTAAAGTCCACAAACTGAAAATGTGGTTGTATTTGGGGGTGAACAGGGGCTGTACACCACAAAAAAATCAAGGTGATCTACTTTTTGTTACATGCCATAGATTTCTAGACTGCTAGCAAGGGAAGTAACCAAGGACAAGGACTATATAGGTTCCGCTCTATAGTTTCACACTTTGCATAGGGTTTGATTTTTAAAGAAAAAGAATTTCCCAGGTTTTCCTTACTGGTTATCCTGGATATTTAAAAAAGACCTTGTATATCTTGGGTATTGTTAAAGTAGCTTTTAATTCTCTTTATTTTGGTGTATGATTGATGGGTGTAATTTGGGTTATGAAGTGTACATCTTGACCTTACTTCAGATGTACACCTCTCAAAAGACTGCTAGCTCCATTTGGTCATTATTTTTCGTAAGCCTTTGGCCTCACATGTATAAATTAGCATTTTCACCTTAACGCTTGCTTGAGAGGCGCTCTTTAAAGATCAATAAAACCACGTGACACCTGCAATATAAAAGCCGCTGTGTTCACAGACCACGTCATATTTCACTTTGCGCTTACGAGAGGAGGTAAGTACGGTAAGTACATACCGAGATTTTCAACCACGTGGTTTGTATTTTGTTGAGTTTTGTTTCAAAAATAAATAAATTATAAACTTTCTGCGTATTATATTGTTGATTATATTATTGATACTTTTACTAAAGCAGCCGACCTTCGAACGCTGTTCAGGTCAATTTATACCATGCCTTGGTACAGTTGTACATTAGACTTTGGGAAAAAAGTTATGGCTGCTGACAAGGACGCGCTATACGTCACTTAACCCGTCTGACTCGTAGATGTCAGACTTTGCGAGGTTCAATATTGAATATTGCTGGCATTGTTGCTAAAATGGATGTATCCTCCATGAGAAATAACAAAGCACGCACCCAAAGTCACGTCGGTTGTTGACAAACAATTGATGCACTGAAAAGGGCCTGTCGATAATAAGGTTGGCTTAAGCTCAGCAACCGGAAAAATGTCGGAACGACCAAACTTTATTGAATTGAATAAATGAGCCCTGGAAATATAGCACCTTTGCGTGCATTATTGGGTATTTGCCCAAAAATTTATAGCACATGCTGTTGTAGAGAGTGATACTTGTGACATGGAATTTTATAAATGAAACCGGTTGGATACAAAATTGTACATGGTTATATGTTGTACACGTGATATTGATCATAAGGGAAATTTGTTCTACATGTGATATTGATCATAACTGGTGTAATGGAGTTGTTCATACTTTACAAGCACTCAACTCCCCTTTTGCTGGGTATGATACAGTCAAAATAATGTGCTAAAAGTGCTGACTGAAAAAAAAAAGACAAAAAAAATAGAGTCTTTGACCCTGCTGATCAACACTACAACCTTACAGTGCATATACAGTCAAACAGGACAAATATAACATGGCCAGAGTGGCAATGAAATGGAACCCCAATGTTAACCCATAAGTCTGGAGGGTATTAAACAAAAATCATGCTGACAATAACTTTGTGACATTCAACAGTTTGTTAGAGCTGTAATTTTGCCCATTGTCAAACTTGACTAACTTATAAAAACACAAAAGCTGTAACCTCACAGTAAATAAATAAAGAATGTGGTACCGGACTTAGTTTCTGGTGGTATGATAATGCAAATAATTTTACTGGCATTGGCCCCAACAGGCACGAAAGGTGCAGAGGGTTTAACAGATTTTACTCGTAAAATAATTCCAAACAATTTGGCCACACGAATGCACCTCATTGCCAGAGAGAGAAAAAAAAAAAAAAATTGACAGGTAAGTTCATGCATGGATAAATATGTACATTGAGGCATGGTAGTGGCCAATATCAGCTAATTTGATTTTACAAGATTTACAATACTGAATTTGACAAAATTAAAAACCAAAACAGAATACCACAATGCATCCCAAATTCTGATGAACAAAAGATTCCAGTATAAATTAAAGTGGATAAAATGTTGTGGAAAGGAACTAATGTACCTTCATAACATAATAAGGAAGAGGTTATTTCAGATCTGTTCATAGTACCAAAACCTAATGGTAAATTCAGACCGGGCATAAATCAAAAGACTTTGGATGACTTTGTGACTTGTGAAGATTTTAAACGAGATGCTTATTTCAATTGGTCATGAAATAATTACACGAAAATGATTTTATCATATCCATTGACCTAAGAGATTCTTACTTCAGTGTTCCAATACATGAACTTGTTCAAAAATGTTTATATAAATGTACAAGTTTAGGTTGAATATGATGCGATAATACATTATAAATTGGGTTGTTTAACCTTGGGGTTTCTAGTGCACCGAGGGTCATTACCAAATTTGAAACCACCATATTTATAGTTCATACAACCGGGTATTTGTTGTTCCTGTCACCTTGATGACATCATCAACATCAATATTCCCCAAGTTAGGCTGAGAAAATTTTATCCTGGAAAAGGTTTTATCTGTGTTTTATGATTAAGTACAAGAGGGTGCACTTCATTCTGTCTTGGAGAATTAACTCTGTAGATTTATAATTTATTCAGTTCAATTCAAATCGTGTCCTTATGAATAAAACAGTTTTGAAAAAAAAAAAAAAAAAAAAAAATTATATAATACATTGCCAATCAGATGTCCATCAAGACATTTCTTTATACCAGAGAGCATCTGTTGTTGGTTTATTGCATGATGCCATTTGAACAAGCTTTAACAGGAGGAGATAAAGTTCTTGGTCTTAAATAGTACCAGAATTTCGATGAACATATAAACCTGTTTGATACAATTAGGCAGAGCCAAAATGTAGACCTGAAAATACAAAATGCAATGATAAAAAGCTTAGACCCATAACTGTTGATTTTGCTATTTACACAGATGCATACAAAGATGAGTGGTGAGTTCTTTAAGCAGATTTGAATCAATCTATTTGTGGCCATTGGCCAGTTGAAGAATCAAATTATACATTCATTTTATAGAATTCTTGCCATATTTCATAACTTGCAATCTCTGTTGTCTGGTTCAGAATAAACATATTTGTACTCTAACATGGCAATACATATGCATTCTCCTAAATTAATTATGTCACATGGTCCAGGGAAATGAATGATCTTCCTAAATCTTATTGGTAGTGGTCAATTCCTTGAAAGAGATGTATACTTTTCAACCATCTGTTTACAACGAGTAGATGATACTTGTACTGATTTTTCACTCTGGGAATATTTTAAAATCTACAGAGTGGATATTGAATAGAGAAATTTTGCTTCTAAATTTTCAAACTGATAAATTTGCTTTATAAAATCCAGAACCTGGAGCATTTATTTTGAGATGCTTTTTCCCATAGCTGGCATGAGTTTGGGTCATACAAATTCCTCATTTCCACTTAGTAAGGAAAATTATGAATAAGGTCCTGAGTGACAAAACCGTTAAAGCTCTTGTGATAATCCCATATTGGCCATCTAAATCTGGGTCTCCTTTCATTGTGGCTTGTAGTGTTGATTTTTGCCATGACAAAACATCCTGCTTATACTCCTCTATTTCGGAGAGACTCGCCCTCGGAAGAAAAATCTGCAGCTAATAGGCGGTTGAATTGGGACAAACTTCCAAAGTATAAGACTTTCTGCAAAAGCTGTCGATCTCGACTGCATCTCCAGAGGGAAAGACACAAAAATGCAGTATTACCTTGCATGGTGTGACTGAATCATTTTGGTGTTCTGTTTGGGGGTGGAGCAGACCTTAAAATGTGTCTGAGGAAACAGTTATGACATAGTTATCTTGTAATGATTGGTAAATAATACAGGGTTTTAAAGTCCATGTGGATACAAACTTTAAAATAATTAGGTCAGAACTGGTGTTCACATTTGCTCTTAGTTCAAGGTTCATGAAAGGTATTGTTATTATGAATATACATCAAGCAAAGTATGCTTTTACTTGAGATGTTGGTCATGTCTTAAAGTTTTAATTTGTTGTACAAAATGTAGAGTTTAACATGCTGTATTTGAAAGCTGGACATTTTAATATTCTCTGGAACAACAAGGGCACAAACATTGATTTATATGAATATTCATAATATGCATGTATCAATCCCCCGTCGGTTGCTTACCATCGGTATAACAGGTAAGCTATCTGGTTGATCTTGCCAGTAGTCATATAATTATCTCAAAGATTAAACCATGCATGTGTAAGTACATACTTTCACCTAGTGAAACTGCAAATGGCTCATTTAATCAGTTATGGTTCCTTAGATCGTACAATCCTACTTGGATAACTGTGGCAATTCTAGAGCTAATACATGCAACGAAGCTCCGACCTGCGGAGGGAAGAGTGCTTTTATTAGTCCAAAAAGCATTGGTATTCAGTTTAGTTTCCAACTTTACTCGAAAGTTGCAGGCTGGGGAAGAGCTATGGTTTGAAAACCCCTAATTATTTTTTAGAGGAAAGACTTGGTCTTACACACTTTTACATTATCTCAATAGAACTCAAGAGTCTTAGAAAATGTGATTAGTTGACCTTCTTTTTTTTCCTACACTTTCAAGTGGAGGCAAGTACCATGTTAATATGTAGTTGAAAGCCATGCTACGAATTTTGGGAATTGATATCCAATATTTAAAGGCCATTCATATCAGTCATTATTGACATCTGCTACATATAGCGATATGATGTTCCTTTTGTGGAATTCTTAAAATGGCAGATTGGACATTATCCAAGAATTTTATTTTAATAATAATAATAATAATACATAAATAAATTATTTACTGTATATAAATTAAATAAGAAATTTTGTACAAGTGGTTTTACATATGAAGTGACAGTAGTTGATTTTAGTGAGTTTTTATTGTCCTTTAAACATCCTAATTTATACATGTGAGGCCAAAGGCTTACGAAAAATAATGGTCCCCCATCCAAGCATACTTTAGTTGTGATGGATGGGGGGCATTATTGGAGTAAGCCGGAGGCTGAGCATGTATAAACCCTCCCACTGACAATGTTTCCCACCCGATTCTTTTTTCTTAGAGACAACAAAAACGGGTTTTAAAATATGACGTGGTCTGTGAACACAGCGGCTTTTATATTGCAGGTGTCACGTGGTTTTATTGATCTTTAAAGAGCGCCTCTCAAGCAAGCGTTAAGGTGAAAATGCTAATTTATACATGCTCAGCCTCCGGCTTACTCCAATAATGCCCCCCATCCATCACAACTAAAGTATGCTTGGATGGGGGACCATTTTCACTTATTGCACTTTAAAAGTGAATTGGAAAAAAAGACAAGCCAATAACATTTGTTTACTTTTTATATATTTTATAACTCATTTATTGCACTTTCAGAAGATGGTATTTTCTATCCTGGCAAAAATTCATTTTCCATAATTTATTGATTGCTAAAGTTAGTGTACTTTGGACTAGTTCAGGCTCATTTTTTGAACACATTGGAGCAGCCATTTTGATAACTGTCTGCTTTAGATAGTGCATAGTTTCCATAATTGCCACATGTAAAGAAATTTGTCACAGTACATGAAAGTAGCATAGAGGTATGACAACATTCTCTACATTATGCATGTTGCCAATGCAAACAACTTCACCTTATACCAGTCCATATTTCAGAAGTAAATAATAACTGTAGAGTGGTACCTTAGAATCACATTTTTGAGGTTATGCAGAGTTCTTCCTCTTGCAGAAAATGTTTTAAACAAATAGAATTCATTTTAGAATACAGGATGCATACATTTCAATAGAAAAAATTATTTAAAAAAACAAAAAAGAATACACATTAGGATTTATAATGTATAATTTATAATTTAAACTTAAGAAAAATATTTTAAAAAATATAACAAGTAACACACTATAATAATTTGATAATATATTTTTATGACTAGTTTGTAAAATACTAGTGTTTAGCATGCTTGACTCCTACACAAGATTACCAGGCTTGATTCACAGACCAGGCTGGGTTGGCTGCTGAGTTGTGTTTTTAGGCAAGATACTTTGCTTTCATTGCCCAATAAAAAGTAACTAAATCCTCTAGGGAGAGCACAATAAAGCAGGCTAGGCTCAACCAATCCAGAAATGATGTTGTGCATCTCTGATGTACAACAGTAATTTATTTACTTGGAGAAAATCTGTGCATACATTTACAAACAAAGCAACATAGCTTCTAGGCTGAAGAACTTAAAGCATCTCTGATGTACATCAATAAATGTATCAAAGTATCTGAATTAATTACATACCGGTAATTATGTACAAGAAAAAGATTTTGCTTTAAGAAGAACATATTATAAAACCATCCCCAAGTTTATACATTTATTTGCAGAGAATTTTTGCTAAAACTTGTTACCACATTTGTAATCCTTGAATATGTTAAAGGAAGTTTGATATGTTTGGTTAAACAGAGCTTGACAATTGCTAGTACATGTATTGCCATTTTAAAGCACCTGAAACCTTTGTTGTTCATACATTATCACCTGTATTGTGTATATTTTAGGCATTTCATACATTCACTAACATTATTCTCAAATTATTTTAAATGTATATTTTGTATTATATATATATATATATATATATATATATATATATATATATATATATATATATTATATATGTATGTGTGTGTGTGTGTGTATATATATATATATATATATATATATATATATATATATATATATATATATATATATATATATATATGAGAGAGAGAGAGAGAGAGAGAGAGAGAGATATGCTTTCCTTGTGTAATACTTCCAGATTTAATTACTAAGAGCAATGATATCCATTACCTTAGAAAAAATACTGAGAATTTTTGTAGTTGATCCAGGCTGATCAGAGAGTGGGGCTCAAACCTGCATCCTTCTGGTCATGTGTCCAACACTTTAACCACTGAGCCACTGCATTTCCCTTGGGTGTGGATCCCAATGGTTTCCAAATTATGATTCCAGTGGCAAGGCCACAGGTGGGTAAGGGCAGAAGAAATCCATGCTTATTGCAGAGATTAACTCTCCTTGTAATGTCAAGTTAGTGAATATACTTTAAGGGTGGGGCTATGAACAGTTTCAATATTATGAATTAGGGCAAGTACCCAGCAGCTGGGAGAAATCCAGGGGACAGTGCTAGTTGTATAAATGACGTCCTCTTCATGCAGAGAAAGTGATCCTATATATATATATATGGTTTAGGAAAGAAAATAGAAAATCACACCAACATTAAGAGACAATGCAACAACTAGGTGCTCCAAGCTTTTCTGTCCTCTCTACAGTTTCTTTATGTGTGTGAATCTGCATTCACAAGCTGACATATGTCAACTCCAGTTGAGTGATATCAGGCCCACTAGGGCCTCTTGTTTTCTAAGCATGTTATATATCATTTTATTTTTTACTCAGAAACGGATCATGATGATGACAAGCTTATGAAAAGAGCAATTCTTGATTCTCCTCTGATATCTCTTGAAGATGGGGCTATCATGGATTGTTTTCTATTTGAACAGTTGACTCCACAGCCGTTTGAGTTGTCACCATTATCAAGGTAATTATGTTGCAGTAAATGTTAATTGGAATTAATAGTGTAACTGGTGTACAGAGGTTTGAAAGATGTTTTATTGCTTGTATGAAGAAAATATTATGGTAAATGTAACATTTTTTGGAATGTACTAATTTCCACTGATACAGTCTGATTCACAAGCAATTCAGCCCCACTCCTTCGTAACTTTGTTGGCACTGATAACTGCATCACTTCTCTTATGGTTGACAGTAAAAAGCGATCAAAGTGTCTATTTGATTATTACAAAACTGTGGCATGTCACTAACATTTGCTGGAAAAGTGTTAGGTCCAAACATAGTGAATGCATTAAAAACAAGCAAGTCTGGAGGTAGTATTGAAGTGCATTTTTCGGAGGAGTTAGGCCTTATATTTCAGAGATTAAACAAGATATGAACATGTTCAGTGGGTTACCATTACAAAGAATTAAGCAGTACAGAAAGTTATATTCCGCCAAACAGATCAAAACACTTTAGGGAAGATATGCTAGATCAGTTCCAAAGGGAAGTAACTCGCTTTTTTATATGATGTATACTTGAGATTTTAATGTGAGAACTTCTTCACTTGTTGATTTTCATGTTATTGGTGCTTTTACACTTGATTATTTTGGTTTTGATGCAGGTGCTAGACAATTTTTGAATCTTGATGAATAACTAAGAAAGCTTAATATTTCTGTAAATACAGTTTCTCAGGATTCTGGGAGAATAATTGTGTTATGTAAGAGTAACCATATATATTTATAGTCAATGGACTTATGGGTAAAGATTAAGGGATTGGATTTCAAGTATACTTCTCAACTGGTATGTCTCTTTTTGACTACACAGTGTCATCTTTATCAGGTTTGAAGTAAATTAAGGATTTTGAAGTTCAGGAATTCAGTCTAATTTTTTCCCATGTTCATTGTGCAGTATCATTGGAATTAGCATTTGATACAAATATTCATAGATTTAAATATAATAGCCAGGGTATTGTAAGTTATAATATTTGAGTTAAAACTAAAAAGAAAAAAGTGTATTGCCAAGATTCAGAAAGGGATAAATTTGTGAATTATATTAATACTGATATTACTGAAGATAGATATAAAACAAATACTTTTGTCACTACACTTAGTGGCAGATAATGATGTGAAATGTATGTTGAATAATATTTGCAGTAAAATAAGCAATCTTTTTATTGCAAGTTACAGCTGGTAAATTTTGTACCAAGTCATAACAGAACTCAAAACAAACAATGATTTGGAAAGGAACGTAAGCTTGCTGAATAGAAATATTATATTGCATGTAGGTTTTTTCAAAATTCATGAATAAATGCAAATAGAGAAAAAATGATTGATGCCTGTAGAAAGTATCAATGGACAATTAATAAATATATAAATAAATATAAAAGGCTTCAGAGAGAAAGACTTCGTAAAATGAGTGTACAATTCCTAGGCAATATTGGACTTCGATCAACAAACTTAAAAGATAATAAATTAAATTCTCTGTCATTGGAATAATTTATGACCTTTTTATGGACATGAATTGAACTATTGGTAATCATGATGATTTTGCATATTATTTTTTATTGCCTGAAAACGAAATACGTTAAATGTGAAATATTACCTTAATTCTTGTAATTTTTTTTGTACCCTCTAATTTTGTGTACACCATCTATACATACAAATTATAATTAATTAAATGTATCATATTTTTCTGTACATAGAAATTCATATTATTTTTCGTAAGCCTTTGGCTTCACATGTATAAATTAGCATTTTCACTTAGGTGCTTGCTTGAGAGGTGCTTTTTAAAGAGAAACAAAATCACGTGACATAGTCATATATAACCAGCTGTTTATCCCTCCACGTCATCTTTTCACTTGCGCTAGACGAGAGGTAGTAAGTATACACCGACATTGAAACAACCGCGTGGTCGGTATTTTATCGTATGTATTTGGAAATTAAAATTAATATCTGCTCTTATATACATATATCATTTGGATATATTAATTAAGCAGCCGACCTTGAACGCTGTTCAGGTCAAATTGCCCAAACTTTACAAATTTAGCAGTAGTTTATGGCTGACGACATGGACGATGTCCTGTCAATTATCCCTTCTGACTCCGAGATGTCAGACTTTTCGGGGTTTGATATTAATGATATTGGAGCACATGTGAAAATACCATCTAAAAGGAAAGGAAATAAAACTGCCTAAATTGGGAAAGGGAAAAAACCAATGCCAAAAAAGGCAATACACATATCCAAGACGAAGTCCGTTGTTGTCAAACCGGCAAAAACATGCGTTAAGGGAGACAATTCTTCCAAGAATGTTGTGGACGGACCGTCCACTAGCAAGGTGGGGATAGCGACCGAAAAAAGGTCGACAGGGCAGAAATTAGTCGACTTGAATAAGTTGACACCAGAAAATATCGCAGTTTTGCGTGAATTATTGGGTATTAACCCTAACCATGAAGACATTTGTGATAATACTGCTGTCACAGATAATGATATTTGGGATAGGGAACAAAATGTGTTAATTGCTGTCCCTGAGAACTCGCTGCCAAAATCTCGCACTCCATTGGGAGTTGTTTCAAATGTATCCATGGCAGGAAATCTGAATGAAGCCATCTTTGATACAGGGTATGATGAAAATGTAGTTGCTTCTTCTATACATGAGAATGATCAAAATTTAATAGATGAGGCATGGGAATTGCCTAAACTTAAAGTTCCCCAATTAGGGGAAAAAATTTCAGAGTCTCTAGCACAGCTGATTAACGCTGCTACAACATCAAAGTGTATAACTGATCAGATTGTGGACAAATACAAAATTCCTCAAAATTGCAACAAAATGGGACCCCCCAAAATTAACCCAGAGATCTGGGGAGAATTGAACAAAAGGGTACAGTCTGCTGACAAGAATTTTCGAGACACACAGCTTTTGGTCGCAGCCGCCATTATGCCCATAGTTAAACTTGCTGCTCTTGTAAAGGCACAAATGTCCATTACACCTGAGATTAAAGACTGCATTTCGGATGCACTTACTTTAATGGGCCAAGTTCAATATAACATTTCTCTACGTAGATGATATATGTTAAGGCCCCACTTGAAAAAGAAGTATTCCAGTCTGTGTAATCTGAACACCCATATCTCCTCTCTTCTCTTTGGTGATGATGTTGCCCAAAAAATAAAGAAATGCGAAACTGGACTTCGACTTAGACGAGATGATTATGCTTTAAATTTCAATGCTAGTAATGCTAGAGGTAGGGGCTACTCTAGAGGGTGCCCCACCAGACCATATAGGGGGAGAGGATTCAACAGATACCAACCATGTAATAACCCTAGACAATATGGCCACATGAATGCAAATCGTGGCAGGGGAAAGATGCACATGTCTCAACAGGGAGATATTCAACATAACTGACAGGTAAATTCAGGGGTAGCAAAAATAAGTAAATGTCTTGGAGCATGGAAGTTGTTGACATCTGATAAGTGGATTTTACAAGCGGTGGATGGTTATAAGATTGAATTTGACAAAATTCCATATCAAAACAGATTACCGCATGACATCAACTTTTCTGATGAACAAAAGACTCTGGTACAAAATGAAATAGATGAAATGTTAAGGAAAAGAGCTATTATACCTTCTTTTCATGAAAAGGGTGAGTTTATTTCCAATTTATTCATTGTACCTAAACCTGATGGGAGATTCAGACCAGTCATAAATCTGAAGGCTTTGAATGAATTTGTCACATACAAACATTTTAAACAGGAAACTTTTTCATATGTTTTGGAACTAATACAGGAAAATGATTTTTTCACATCTATTGATCTAAAAGATGCATATTTCAGTGTTGCAATACATGCAAATTTTCAAAGATATCTAAAATTTCAGTGGAATGGAATACTTTATAAATTTGTTTGTTAACCCTTTGGGATTTCCAGTGCACCGAGGGTCTTCACAAAAATTTTGAAACTACTGTATTCCTGCTTCAGAAAACTAGGTATTCGTTGCTCATACTACATTGATGACTCCATTAACATGAACACATGCCCCACTTTATGTCTTCAAAATACAAATTTAATGCTGGAAAAGATAGTATCTCTAGGGTTTACTATTAATTATGAGAAATCTTACCTTATCCCATCTCAGAAAATTATCTTTTTTGGATTTCTTATTGATTCAGTACAGTTTAAAGTTTTCCTTACAGAGGTAAAAGTCCAGAAAATTTTAAATACCGCCAATCAGTTGTTGGTCAAGACATCCATTTACATAAGAGAGTTGGCATCATTTATTGGTTTACTTGTGAACGCTTTTCAAGCAGTTTTAGAAGGGCCAATGCATTATCGCTATTTGGAAAGAGACAGAGTTCTTGGTCTTACATATTGCCAAAACTATAATGCACATATAATCCTGTCGGATAATAGCAAGGCCGAAGTAAAATGGTGGTCTGAAAACATAAAAATATGTAATGGTAAACATATCGGACCCAAACCAGTTGATTTTTTAATCCAGACAGATGCATCCACACTAGGGTGGGGTGCTGTTTCAACGGAATCCAATCAGTCTGTTGGTGGTCATTGGTCAGTTGACAAATCCAATTATCACATCAATTATTTAGAACTTGCTATCTTCCATGCCATGAGATCATTTTGTAGCCTAGTTATGAATAAACATGTTCGTATTCAAACAGACAGTACATGTGCATTGTTATACATTAATAATATGGGCGGAATGCAATCTAAAGAAATGGACGATCTTTCAAAATCTATTTGGGAATGGTGCCTCAAAAGAGACATTTACATTTCAGCCATCTACTTACTAGGAGTTGATAATACTTCTGCTGATTACTATTCTAGAAATTTTTCAGACTCTACGGAGTGGATGTTAAAAAGAGACATTTTTAGTAGGCTTTGCACTCACTTTTTTCAACCAGACATTGATTTATTTGCTTCCAGGTTAAATTTTCAAATTGATAAATTTGTTTCATGGAATCCAGAACCAGGAGCATTTAAGTTTGATGCTTTTTCCTTTTCCTGGCATGAATTTCGACCTTACATTTTTCCACCTTTCCGCTTAATAGGAAAAATTTTGAATAAGATCACAAGTGACAAAGTTGACAAAGCACTTATGATAATTCCATATTGGCCATCTCAGCCTTGGTTTCCTTTACTTATGGCTTGTATTGTTGATATTCCTGCCAGGTTGCCTTGACACAAGGACCTGCTTATACTCCCACACTCCAGAGAGATTTATCCTCTAAAGGAAAAGTTGAAGTTGATAGGTGTGGTTGTATCAGGGCAAACCTCCAGAGTAGAAGACTTCCAGAGAAAGTTATTGAACTCATCTGCAATTCCTGGGGAAAAGGCACACAAAAGCAGTATAACCTTGCATGGAGGAAGTGGAACATTTGGTGTTCTGTCGGGAAAAACAATCCCTATAATGCATCTGAAGAAATAGTTGTGGCATACTTGAGTTATCTTGTATCCCTTGGTAAATCATATAGTGTTATAAACACTCACAAGTCCATGCTGTTACAAACTCTACAATTACTAGGTCAGACCTGGTGTTATAAGCCACTTTTACTTACAAGATTTATGAGAGGTATTTTCATTATGAATCCACCTCAAGCAAAGTATGCATTCACTTGGGATGTTGGACAAGTGCTCAAATATTTAAGTAAGTTGTTTCCCCTGCAGGATGTAGATTTTAAGTTGCTGTCATTTAAAACTGTGGCTCTTCTAGCACTTTCCACAGCAGCAAGGGCACAAACATTGATTGCCATGAATATTCATAATATGTGTATATCAAACAAGGATATTCAGTTCTATTTCTCTACTCTACTTAAAGACTTCCAGTCAAGGGAAGAGTTTTTGTTTAAAAGTCCCTCATTTTCCTGAGGAAAGGGTATGTCCTATGCACACACTTTTACATTACCTTGATAGAACTCATGGTCTTAGGAAGTGTGATCAGTTAATTGTGTCTTTTCGTACTTTTAAAGCAATTACAAGTAGCACATTAGCAAGGTGGCTGAAAGCGGTGCTACAACTTTCGGGTATTGATGTCCAGTATTTTAAAGCTCATTCATATCGTTCAGCTTCAACATCCGCAGCCTATAGGGGAGGTTGTTCCCTTCAGGAAATTCTTAGAACAGCGGATTGGTCCTTGACCAAGAATTTTCACAAATTCTACTTACGTGATATAAATTCAAATAAGACTTTTGTAAAAGCAGTTCTAAAAATGAAATGAAAGTGTTGAATTTGACTGTTTTGTTATCTTTCTTTAAACATGCTAATTTATACATGTGAAGCCAAAGGCTTACGAAAAATAATGGGCCCCCATCCAAGCATACTTTAGATGTGATGGATGGGGGGCATTATTGGAGTAAGCTGGAGGCTGAGCATGTATAAACCCTCCCTGTGATATGTTCCCACCCTATTATGAGGTGTTATAGCCAACAAAACATGGTTAAAATATGACGTGGAGGGATCAACAGCTGGTTATATATGACTATGTAACGTGATTTTGTTTCTCTTTAAAAAGCGCCTCTCAAGCAAGCACCTAAGTGAAAATGCTAATTTATACATGCTCAGCCTCCGGCTTACTCCAATAATGCCCCCCATCCATCACATCTAAAGTATGCTTGGATGGGGGCCCATTTTGCATCAAATCCTTTAAATTTTCTTACAGAAAACTTCAACAAAGATTTATGTTTGCAAAAAAGATTGAAAATATTGCAGAATAATAGATTAAAATCATATACAATTAAGGCATTGTTTCATTGTTTTTTAAGTTTGCATTTTTTTTAACCTTGTATTTTGATGTGTTATAATTGAATCAAGAAGAGAATAGTTTCAAAAATATACAGTTGTATGATTTAGATATGTCCAACAATCAATATATTGTTTGCTAAGTATATTTTATAAATGGTGACTAACTTTTGGTAAGTTTATAATTGAGGCATCAAATAATAAAACAGGAGATTAAGAAATGAAAGAATCACCATTAGAATCAAGAAGAGAAGTTGATGTTTTAAACAGTTTAGAAGAAATACTGATATATGATTTAGATACATCAAACGACCAATATACTATTTGCTAAGTACAGTAAAACCTGTCATGAGCGACCTCTGCTATGAGCGACCACCTGTCATGAGCGACCACAATCGTAATGCACGGATTGATTTTAATATATAAACGCACTGTCGTGAGCGACCACCTGCAGAACGCGACCAGCGACCGCGATTTCTTGGCAAAATATGCATTTCGACACTGCTATGAACGACCGCATCATAAAAACAGATAAACACAACTGACCTTTATTTAACCCTTTGTAACCACGACCGCTTAAGAATCAAAGACGTTAAAAACAAAATCAAAAACTTAAAAACAAATTAGGCTGGCTACCGGTTTCGTAAATTGTACAGGTCATGCATGTAGTGTCGTATGTTATAGATTGTTAACCAGACTAGAGTACATGCCGATTGCTCATTCGGAAATACCTCGGCTATTTCTGCGAGACTAAAGTATGATTCATAGGATTTCCCGCGTAGTTGCGTATGGCAGTTGTTCTAAAATAATACTGCTATGAACAACCCTATCGCGAGAACTGAGACAAACACCACTGACGTTTACTGTATCCTTTGTAACAACGACCGCTTCCAAAGTAGAGACTGTTCTAAAAAAAAAAAATTATAAAAACAAATTAGGCTGGCTACCGGTTTCCTAACTTTTGCAGGTCATGCATGTAGTTTCCTTTGTTCTCGACTGTAAACCAGACTAAAGTACATGTCACTAACTGCCATAGTAGTGCCAAAGTCAACATAGCGGTCGCATAGATCATTTGTGTTTGGAGTTAATCCGTAATGCCTTGGGTGAATGAGGTCTTTGTCTTTGTCTTTAATACCAGTAGGTAAGAATCGTTTTCCGGATTTGATTGTCATTGTGAAAGACTTGTGTTGTTTGTGGGGTGTTTTTGATGTTACAGAGATTACAGCCCAAACACCAAACCGTCATATGTTTACCTTAGTGTAGCCGGTTACACCCTCTGTTTATAGAGTTAATCCCTTTGTGTCGTCGGTGAATTAAGCCTTTGACTTTTGTCTCTAAATAAATTTATTCTGTTTCTGGATAAATTAATTGTGTCTTTTTATTTCATTCATTGGTACATATACATTGTAAATGTATTCCATATTTCCCCTAAGCCTGATCAAAACCGCTACAGTCGTTATTACAATTGATCCCTTATAACATTAACACCTAGCACCTTAATAACAATGGCAGAACCTCCAACAAAAAAGAGACAAATTCTATTAAATATTGGAGGAAAGAATTAATGTAATTGAAAGAAGTGAAAAACGGGAGAACGTTTGCAACATGGCAGCCACTTGAAACGTCGGTAAACTCAAATTTATAGTGTTATAAAAGACAAGAAGTCAATTAGAAACGAAATCATATGCTAATACAAGTACATGTAAGAGTGATCTTCAAATATAAATGTGATTCATGTTTAATGATAGATGTATATCTTTAATACTATTTAAAATTATTTTCAGATTAATGCATGTACTATTTTAACAAGAACTATGAACAAAGAATACAATAAATGTACATGATTGTGCTTATTTTTCCCTCTTAAACAGTGCTGAATTTCGACCTTGGAAACTGGTCTTTTTGTACAAACCTATTATGAGAGACCACTTTTTCTGGCAGAAGGGGCGGTCTCTCATGACAGGTTTTACTGTATATGTTTGATATAATCTAATATGAAAAACATAGATATTTGTTAACTCAGGTTAGTTTTTGACTGAGGTATCAAATAATGCAGCAGGAGTATGTTTGATATAATCTCGTATGAAAAACATAAATATATGTTAACTTTGGGTTAGTTTTTGACTGAGGTATTAAATAATGCAGTAGAAGATTAGGAAATAAAAGAATCACCATTTGAATCTAGAAGAGATTTTCACATTTCAGACAGATTTGAAAAAATACCGATGTATTATTTAGATACATCAAACAACGAATGTACTGTTTGCTAAGTACATGTTTGATATAAACTCATATGAAAAACATAAATATATGTTAACATTAGGCAAGTTTTTAACTGAGGCATTGAATAACATAATGGGAGATTAAGAAACAAAAGAAATCACCAAGTTTTAATTGTGGAGAAAGGCCTTTGCTCATCTTGTTTTGAAGGGTAATTGTTTTGTTAAATGTGAATCTTCTCTTTGATCTGCCCTTCTGTTGTTATCTGTAGCTTTGATGCATATAATCTCTTGATGTCATTACAATATCTATTATTGTTCATTAACACAGAGCACATAATACTTAAACAATATCATTAATGAATGCACATTGCTATGTTGGTCACTCTTAGAAAACACCACAAGAATTTTAAAATGAGTTTGGAAGCCAATTAATGTTTTCTTATCCAATAAACAATACATCTCAGTACATGCCAAAGTGAAGACCATAAATTATAGACCATTGGTCAAGTGGTCTTATTGTTTCATTATAGTAATACAAAAATAAAATATAAAAACTTGTTACTTTCTGTCATAAAATATATACAGACCATTATTTAATCCTTTGTAGCCAAGATCTCTGAGTAGAGTCTGTAGGTAGAGTGCAAATTGTTATGAACCAAGATGTGCATAAAAATGAGGCAAAAAAATGAGTCTGGTTATGGGTATCCATAAATGTATAAAGTAGGGTTGTATACTACAGACAGTAAACCAGACTTAAGTATATGTTGCAAACTGCCATTGTAGTGCCATAGTCATCTAAGCCTTTACTACAAGTAACTATTCCTTCTTTAAACAAAGCAAACATGGATGTATAGTCAGTTCAAAGGTTGATATTGTTTGTTTATATGTTGTGAAAACTCACAGTAAGGTCATAATGAGAGATCTTCATGCCCAGCTTTCACTGTTGTACATTGAGCACTGCAGTAAACTGTTTGTGTGTGGAGTTATAATAAATAATGACCAGGATGAATGAGGTCTTTGTCTCTTTCTCTTAATAGGTTATTGTGTTTTGTGGATGAGTTAATTCTATAGTTATTGTAAAGGTTCATGTTCTTCGTTACTTTATTAATGTTGTTCTTATTAAAACCTGCACACAATGCCAAAAATTTCAAATGGGGAAGGGCTTGTCTAATGTTGTAAGAACTTGTAGCCCAACCCCTTTTGCATAATTTAGCAAATAAAATGTTTAAACTAAAAGTGCCAAAGTATGAGATTTTATCATCTGTTCACTCTAGAGCATCTGATACATCTGTTTGTTTATTGAGCTGATCCATTTATTATTTAGGTCATTGGTGAACTTAGTTTTTGACTTTGGGCTATAAACCAATTTATTAAGTAAGGATTATCATGACTAACCTTACAATTTATGGACAGAATAAGTAAGTATTACCTTAGTTAACTTTGCAATTCATATGCTAATATACTACATTTGAACTTCAAATAAAAGATATAAATGTGTATGAATGATGTATTTTTATTGCTGTACAAATTTTGTTTGAGTTGAATGCATGTAATATTTGAACAGGAAATGTGAATAAAGAATAAATTATATGTACAGTAATTGAGGATATTTTTCCTTCTTAAACCCAGATGAAATTTTACCCTGAAAAGCTAGCCCTCCTGTACAAACCTAATTTTTATCATAGACCACCTGTCTTGAGAGACCACTGTTTGTTGACAGAAGAAGGGGTCTCCCTTCAAGACAGGTTTTATTGAAATTCAAATTATTTAAACAATATTTGTTACACAATCATAAACATATTAACAAGAATAACTATGTCTCAAGTTACAGTACAGCTCACGTGATTTTTTGGAATTCCGCACATCGCGGTGGGGTACTTAATCCCCTCCACTTTAGCTTCGCGATAGCACTCCGCGGTGGAGGCATAAATTGGCATAAATACCTACAAATCACCACCGCGTTTCGGCAGGCACGCGGATGTAAACTCCACCGTGGAGGGGCTAGTCGACATTACTGATTGACATCTGAACAGCCAATGAATGAAGACCACCTATGGAAAGACTGAGACGTCAAGAGTGATTTACAAACGGATACCATCTGAAGAATCAGTTGTTTTTATTTCGATCATATATTTGGACAATAAAAAAATAATTTCAAAAGTCTTGTATATTCAGTACACATTACTGTTTATAAAAGGTTGATTGACTTCTTTTGCAATAAGTTTATGATTTTAATTTGTTTCAAAGAAATATGAACAAACTTATGCACTGACTTGACGAGAAGCACACATTGCTGAGCCTCTCAAGCAGAATAAATTTATCATTTTGTTCCCAAGGAAAGTAATTCTCTGAGATATGGAAAATTAAAATCCAAATTGACATCCGCTTCTGCTTACCCCCTCACCCCCCCAACAACAAACCTAAAACACTGAATTTACACTGAAATTCAAATCGCCTGCTTAGTCTTTAAGCAGTAATAGCAGAGTCACAAGGCTGAATATTATGACTGCATGTGTACTGTACGGGACTGACCATTTAATATACGGGGTTTATATGCTGTTTTTTTTTTTTTTACCGGGATATTTTTTGTTCTTTCACCACAGTATTTATTTATTTTAAGTGAAATATGGAACGGATTAACGTCTGCTACAAAAATCAGAAAGACAATTGTTTTCATGCATTTACTCCCCCCCCCCCCACAGTTGGAAAATTCAATTGTTTCTCCCTAATAAAGACTTGACTTCAGCAGATGTTCTACAGAAATCAAGGCAGTGACCATTGTGAACACTGTTGTAAAATATTAACAAGGGTTTGCATCAAAGGATGATGTAAGTTTCAGCTTGGGAACAGTGTGTTTTTATCACACGAAGCCATCTGACTTAGCACGTACTTTACAGCCGCAATTATGGTCCTGCCATTAGCAACGGAAATTTGATAATTGTTAGTAATTAATCTGAACTCGGATAATTACCGAAATGAAAAATAATATGGAAAATTCTAAAATCTGAGATGTTCAGAGATTTTAATTTCCAACAAGTTTAGAGCATTTTGCATGGATGTATTGTCTCCACGTGTATCCTATTATTTGCTCATTTTCCTATGGCGAAAATATAAAAGTAAAATATATTTTTTTAATTATTTTTATGCAGATATTAAAGAATGCAGTTTCCTGTTTGTGACAGAGCCTTTGGTTATTGAGCGTGTTTCTGTTTCTTACCACTTGCAAACTTTTCCAGATTTCAGTTTACGATAACTTGTGCAGTAGTGATTTGGATTCCATATTTTATGAGAGAGGGAGAAGGGGGCTTTACTAAGAAGAGTTAATGATCTAAAATTATTCATCTTATTTTTCTGTATTATGCAATAGGAAAACAAACAGAAAAGAAAAAGTTAAACATTAATTTCATCTGATGCGCAAGTTTGTCAAATCAAGGGCAAAGAAAACAAACCCGCAGAAGCATTGCTGTTGTACTTTTAGGTCAACAGTTAGCACATGAAATTAACACATCAATATCAAAGAAAACACGCAGTGTTGATGGCTTCTATTGTGCAAGGTTACTTGCACGTGTCAACTACATGTATCTAGGATGACCTTTTGCGACCATTTGTGATTTTCAAAAAAACCCGCTACTTTGGTAATTAATGCAAATCAGTTTACAATAAATACAGTTTAAAATAAAATAACGATGTGAAATCTTAATAATGCTTTATTTAAGCGATTGGATGTTAGAAAAAATCGTACAATATGTGAATGAGTACTCATGCATGGAGTAACCATCAGAACTTGTGCGATTTTGTTTCACTTCAGTCAGGTATGACTGCAGCTTTGTTATTAATTTGTTCGATGTTTATCGTTCTTTTCATTGCACATAGTACAATATCACTGACTTTCATATGATCATTACAATTTTGTATTGCGTTTACTGAAAAAGAAATAAGGATATGAATGCATGTTTAGATTCCGATAACATAGTATTGAAGAAAAAGAAATTAGATTCATTGCACCAAATGTAGTATTAATACAGTTTACGAGGCATTGTCATTACGTTATCATCATCTTAAATATGATTTGGCACTATGTATCATACATTATCTTCGTTAGAACAAGGAAATATTTATAATTAACTGAATTACTACGTTTTTTTTCAGTATCAAAAAGTTAGCAAATTGCTCCCCCAGAGGGATAACGATGTATATAAATCGGTGCCCCCCCCCCCATCTCTCTCTCAACCTCTGCTTGCATGGGTAATAAACAGTAAACCACGCCCATATTATCGAGACCACGTCCACTCCGCGGTGGTGATCGGATGCGACTCTGCGAGAAAGTGTGGTGTGCAGGGCTATTCTCCGCGAGACTCCGCGACAACTCCGTCAGGACGCGTGGAGTGATGGTGGAGGGGTTTTTCTTAATCCTCTCCACTCACTCTCCACCCCCACCGCGATGCAGCTGTACTGTATGTTCATTCCCTATCATCCTGTCTGATGTATTAAAAGAATAATGTGCCAAAACCATCAGTATTCTCAATACTTTGATTATTCTTCTGGTGATGCCTTGATTTTCAAACTCTTCTTTTACGTACAGATCCTTTGAGGAATTGGATGAAAAAGGCAATGACTTGAAAATGATGTGGGAAGAGGACAAGTATTTTGATGAAATAATTGCACTTAGATTGCCAGGTAAGCAGATCATAATTTGAATGGATACAGATGAACCCCATTATAACACAACAGTCATGAAATGACATCATGATATGCCATATTTTCTGCATGTCTTCAGACGGCAAGAAATATATACTGTAATGACAGTAAGGCTTGGGACAGGAAAAAATTATTATTATTTGTTGTGTCCCAAGACTATACACGTAAAAAATATAACCTTTTTGTTGTCGCAATACATGTACTTATAGACACAAAAATATAAAGACAAAATCAGCAAAATCGCCATACATCACACAGCAGTAACCAGCCCTTGTTCAGTTACCATGTCAATAAACTGTTAGAAACTACTATGATTTTTATATTATTATTTTGCATGTGCATATTTTCTGATTTCTCCAACATGAAATAAAATGAAAATTAAGTATAGACTTTATAATTCACAGGCCACTTAGAGTTTACCAGAAGACCTTTACTGTAGTGTACAGTACTTACACAGTGCATATCATCACTTATATCCTTATATCCTTGTTTATTCCTAAAAATATTAGATGCAGATTTTGCTTTATTCATCGTTTTTACCAAATTTCATTCTTCCAGATCACATTTTAGCTATGGGTCCATTGCTGTTTTATTTACTGTTTCACATGCTCAAAGAGTTACCTTTTTTCAGTGATATAAGCAATCCTACAAAGTGATGTAATAGGTGTTTAATGTAATTAAATGATGTTTACACAAAGAATGGATTCCAGTCAAAGCCTGTTATGCAGGGTCAGTTCAGTAGACACGCCCACTATGTTGGTATCGGCTATCAGCCAATAAGAGAAAGGGGCAGTCATTCAGTTTACAAGTGATCAGTGTCGAGAGTAGACAGGTTTTGTTCTCGTATTATCTTCTCTTCTTGGTTCAAGAGTTGTTTCTAGTGGAGCTTGACACTCTTCAGGACTCGTTCATAAGCTATACTGGAAACATATTGATATAGTTTTCAATTTCTAGGCATGACGCTAGAACTTTGATTCATCTGGAGTACATTACTTAGAGTACTTTGCCTGATTCTTTCAAGTGGATGTCATGACGTGTTACACTTTCTATTTCACAAACTCTAATGTTCTGCTGTGGAATTGCTGACTTCTAAGTCGTGTTACACTTTCTGTTTCACAAACTCTAATGTTCTGCTGGGGAATTGCTGACTTCTAAGAAAAGTTTTTGTGTTTTGGTTTTTGTATATCATGTATAAACTGCATCAGCTTTCGCCTTCTAGTGGGTACCGCGGTCATAGATCAGCTAATAACAGACTTCTAAGAAAAGTTTTTGTGTTTTGGTTCTTGTGTATCATGTATAAACTGCATCAACTTTCGCCTTCTAGTGGATACCGCGGTCGTAGATCAGCTAATAACAGACAACAATGGGATGCTCAGTCAGCAAAAAATTGGTCAGTGGGAAAACTGCTTCAAAAAATTTGTGAGATTAACATTGTGCCTGCTTGTCTAAAGAAGGCTCGGCTTGTGCAGATTTACGAAGAAAATCTGAATCTAATTCAAGATGGCGGCCTAACACAAGCCTTTAGGCCCCTGGATTCGGACACACCAGGGTGTACACAAGATCCCCAATCCAGCTGTCGAGATCAAACAGTGGAACCGCTGCCTGCTTGCAGAGGAAGTGAGGGTGTTCAGCTGCTCAGGATGACATCAGTACCCACAGACACGCCCATTGACCTATATGAGACTAGGCTCAGTAGTTCTGCCTGTCAGCCATCGGCGAGTCCTCGGCAATCAACCTCTGCGGTTAATCCCTTGCATTCATCTCTGCGCTCAGCATCGAGAACCAGTCGACTTAGTGCGCAGCCGCGAGCGATAGGAATGCCTTGTTCTGTGTCCATGGTAGGTGGGGCTCCTTGCACCGGAGGGATTATTCAACAGCAACAACAAATACAGCATGTTCACGAAAGGGATAATGTTCTATTGGAAGCAGTATCATCTCTCCAAGCAGCAGTGATCAGGATACAAACCCAGTTAAATATGACCAACAATACGGGATATCCTTGTACTGAGACACAGTCGCATACCCTCGCAACAGTGATGTCGGCCATGCAAACCAGGTCATGTATCTCTATGTCTGTCCCAGTTTTTCCTGACAATGGCATTCCTATCTCTACCCTGCCGGATATTGACCCCGTCAGCTCACAGTTGTGGAAGGAGATTATTGCAGGAATATACGTGAATTTATCTTTACTTCTAATGCAACATGAATTCGAAGATCAGACATCCATTCAGTCAGGTCAGTGGGGAATGAATTTAGTGGGAAAGTTTCCTGGTCAAATTTCAAACATCACACAAGTCTGCGACCATAGACTTTCCAGGAATTTGACTATTAGCGAGTTCATACTGGCATTTAGTCAGTACAAAGCAATTATGTGCGAGGCCTTCCCTTCCAAAACTCAAGAATTGGATGTATACCAAAAAGAGATGATAAAAATACATGCCCTAACAAAAGGAAGCTCAGCATTTTATGAGTTCCACAAAGAATTTGCACAAAAAGCAGCAATTTACTGCAGTTCCATGAACATTAAAGTAGATTGGAGTAGAATTGATCGCAAGCTACAAACTTGTGTCTTATCTGCTTATAAGGTTGTTCCATGCCAGCACTGCCGGAGTTTTGCTCATGATTCAGACTTCTGTCACCTTGCTCCTTAGACAGCAATTAATCAACCAAGACAAAGCCCATCAGTGTATAGACAGAGTACAGTGAATAGGCAAGGTTGGAGAAGGATATTACACTTAGGAAAGGAAATATATAATAACTTCAGTGAAGCAAAAGGTTGTTTCAGAACAAATTGTAGTAATGCGCACGTGTGCATGACTTGCAAAAAACCACATTCACAGCTCAAGTGCAACCTGGTGACTAAGCAGGTGCTGCCACCTACAAAACCACAATGACTGAATCAGGAAATAGCATTACCGACATTCCAAGCAACCACATCCATCAATATCGCTAGACTGCAAGAAGAATTGCAACACCATCCTGATAAAGAATTTGTGGACTATCTTATTAGTGGTCTCTGCAATGGTTTTCATACGGGACTTTCTCGTCAGCCTACTTCTTCATTCGAGTGTAAAAATTTGGTATCGGCGACATCACAACCTGAGTATGAGTTCTCCAAGAACTACCTCATAGGCCCCTTTGAAAGTCCACCATTTCCTATATTCCAGATTAGCCCCCTGGGTGTGGTGCAAAGTAAATATTCTGGCAAGTACAGACTTGTTGTAGATCTGTCGGCACCTCACAGTTCCCTCGAGCATGAAAGTATCAATGCATTAATCAGCAAAGAAGATTTTTCTCTCTCGTATATCAAAATAGATGATGCTATTCACATTCTGTTACAGTTAGGAATGGGTGCTAATATGTGCAAGACTGATATTACTGATGCATTCAAGCTAATTCCCATACTCCCAACATTGTGGCCTCTGTATGGTGTCAAGTGGAGGAATAAATATTATTTCTACACCAAGTAAGCGTTTGTTAGTCGAAGTAGTCCTAAGATTTTTGATACACTGTCCAGAGCGATTTCGTGGATAGCTCAACATAATTATGGCATATCACATTTCTTGCATTTACTGGATGATTTTTTGTCCATTGATGAACTGGACTTTTCAGCTGAAAGAACAATGGCACTAATCACATTGATATTCAATAGATTATCTATTCCAATTGCTCCCCACAAGACTCTAGGACTGTCACCAGTTATGGAATACTTGGGTATAATATTAGACTCTGAGAAAATGGAAGCAAAATACCACAAGATAAGCTGAGCAGATTAGCTGCACTGTTAAAAACTTTCCATCAAAGGAAATCTTGCATGAAGAGGGAATTGCTGAGTCTTTTGGGCCATTTACATTATGCATGTTGAGTGATCGCCCCTGGTCGGTCTTTCATGTCGTACCTGATATCCTTGTCAACAACCATCACCAAATTGAATCATCATGTAAAAGTGAATAGCGAATGTAGACTGGATCTAAAGATGTGGAGTGACTTTCTGGCTCAATGGAATGGAATTTCCTTTTTCTTGAACTCAAATCTTACTATTGCTACAGATTTTGAGCTCTTTACTGATGCAGCATCAACTCTCGGATTTTGTTTTTTTTCCCAAGGCAGATGGTTCCAAGGATCGTGGCCTGACAATTTGGACATATTAGGCACAGACAAGTTGTCTATGGCTCTGCTGGAAATCTACCCCATTGTAGTTGCAGCCCATCTATGGGGCCATATGTGGCAGAGAAAACGAATTTTGTTCCATTGTGACAATATCAGTACAGTTAAGATAATTACGAAACGCCGATCCAAGTCTCCCATGATAATGAAATTGCTCAGGCATTTAACTTGGATCTCAGTTCAATACTGTTGTGAAATTCTAGCCGAATACGTCCCAGGAAAAGATAACCTCATTGCAGATGGTCTCTCTCGTTTTCAGATGGAAAAATTCTGGCATTTGGCTCCAACAGCAGAGAGAACTCCTCACCCATGCCCGGTCTTAGAGGAGCTGATACTCTACTAAACAAAACTGTGGACCTTTTTACTACAAGCAGAACATAGCCCACGGACACAATCTGTTTATTTATCCGGTTGGAAAGCCTTCAGACATTTCCTTGTAATGTTGGACCGCTAGGATCATAGGTGTGATCAACCTTCAGTACCCATTGATGAGGATGCCCTGGTTGATTTTGTGGCATCTTGCTTCAAGATTATTCATATTCGATATGGATCTATCAAGCTGTATTTGTGCGGTGTGAAATATTTCTGTGTCAAACTGGGCATATATCATCCCCTTGATGGCCCCTCGTATTCGTGCTGTCCAAGACTGCAAATGGTGTTACGGGGTGTGAAGAAATCTCAGAGTAACGCACCCAGCACAAGGTTACCCATCTCCTTCGATATATTGGTGCGCATGTGTACTTTGCTTAGAAAAGGTTTCTTTGGTCCCTAGGTAGATGGTATGCTGCTTGCTGGATCTTCATTAGCTTTCTTTGCTTTCTTACATTGTGGCGAATTTACGGTTGCGTCAACCACGGAGATGGAATACTTGCATATCAGTGACTTTATCATTGCTGGAGATAATTCTAATGGGACTTTAGTGTTGAGGGCGTCAAAGTCCGATCCATTCCGATATGGGGTGCAGATAAGACTTTTTCCAGTGCATAGCGGTACTTGCCCCTTAAGGGCTATGAACAATTATCTAGCGATCCGTGGCAAGGTGGGCGGTCTTAGGTCTCCTGACCCTCTATTTATTACAGACGGTATTAATCCACTTTCTAGATCAGTTTTTCTGGAGAAGTTACATCTGCTCCTGAATGTACTAGGCTATCCACAATGCCAATTCAATGGGCACTCTTTTCGGATAGGGGCTGCCACTGCAGCAGCTAATGCAGGGATCGAGGACCACCTTATTAAAACGCTAGGCCGTTGGACTTCTGATTCCTATTTGCGTTATATCAGGACCCCAAATGATGTCATTCTATGTGCACAGCAGGCCATGTGTGGACCTACCTATTCCTAGATGAACTACCGCTGTATGAGCAGTTTCATCTACTTGTTTTCTTGTATAGATTACATTTTGTGGAAGTGTGTGTGTTCTAATGTAGGTTAGTGTTTGTGTGTATCAGTGTATTCTTTCGGATGTGATCATTCAGATTCTTTACATGGATTTTATTTCTGGGAAAGGAGTAAGCAGGTTCTGTTTATTGTGCCAAGTATTTCATTGGGCTTTGGAATTCTACAGTTCTTTATATGGAGTGGGATCATTAGATTCATGGTCACTGTGTGGTTTATTTCGAACCAGTAGTGTGTTCACCCCGTGTTCTATGGAACAGGATCATCAGATTCGTTTGCACTTAGCGGCGTTTTGAGCACCAGGAGAGTGTGCACCCAGCGCTTACACACTGTTGTTTGTTTTATCTATCGGGCTTTAGTTCAGTCAGTTTACTGACGGTGCACTGCAAATCTGTTTCTTACATACCAACTTATTTATTGAACTACATCAGCTGTATGTGTGGCTGCTGAGTGGACTTTGGGCTATTTGTGAAAAACTTCATTGCAGGCATTGACCCCAAAATGGGAAACAAGCTGTGAACATTGCAGTGCAGAACGTACATGTTTGTACTTTGGTTTAGTTCTTGCATTTATGATTTTCTTACAGTTTCTTGCATCACAGCACTGCTTACAACTGCTTTCACAATTGTATATACCTTAATATGGTACTGATTCATGTTTCATGTTCCTAATTTGCTTATATTGTTTGTCATTTTAATGCTAATATTAACAGAACTGCGGGTACTTCTCATCCTATACATGTCCGTTCCTTGGGGCTCTCTGCTGCATACTACTCCAGTTCCATTCTCGGCATGCAGCGTCATTTGGGCATTCTGTCCCCAATCCACTCAACTTACAGACAAAGCAAGTTATGGCGACTCTGCCTCAATACAGCGGCAATTCTGCCTTAACAGTTATGTCAGTCGAGTTAGTCATACTGGCGAGTCCGCCTCAAACATCGGCAATTCTGCCTTGACAAATATCATTCAGTCATTCTGGCGATTCCGCCTCATAGATAGTGCATGTGGGCTATTCGGCCTTGACAATTCTGTCATTTAGTCGTACTGGCGATTCCGCCTCATAGATACTGCATGCTTATCTACCATCTTACCACAACTAACCTCATGCAGCGAGGGTGAGACCCAAGGAATGCCAAAGATGTATACTTATGTACTGTTTAATAATTGTAAAGAGTGTTAATTAAAGAATTTTGAGATTACTTCTCTATTAGTTCTTCTTATGCTATAATGTATCGTATACTCAGTTCACCTGTCAGTCAGTCCATCTAGCGGTACATGAGTATTGAGTGAATTGGCGATTTCAGCCATAGTCCACCTGTCCATCATTCCATCTATTTTATATTGTGTAAATCTATATGAATTTACACATGTTTAATGAATATTTCTGAATATATTAGGCACATAACCAGCATATATTCACGTAACTGTCATATATTCATTAAAGAAAGATCATAATCTAGGTTAAAATTCTGAATATAGATCAACTAGATCATCATTGATCCATTTTAGTCTTGTGTTTTGGCTTACAGCCGAAATCTTAATTTTCCATGCATTATTCATTTCACTTTTGATTTTGGCAAGCAGTTGGTTTCGGCATCTCCTGTTGATTATAATTGGTGGATTTGTCTTTTGTTTTCCGACAGAAATCAGGCCAGTTAATTGTTTAAACCCTGAAACTGGCTTGGGTAAAGAGGGAATTTTGTCTGAAGGCAGTGCCGGTACCCCTTTGTTCTACAACATTAATTCTTTTATTTCCTTTTACTGCAAAATATTAGCACAATTACTGTGGCTGAATAAACATGTACTGATAATATGCCTACAACATCATGCTAATGCTTAATGCTTGTTATCATCCAATGAAATGATACATATTTAAAATAGGTAGAAATGATAAGAAAACAAGAACATTAAATACATTTATTGATTTTTCAAACAAATTATAAAAATTGATAACAATTTCATTTAATAATTCATAATGATAATCCCTTAACAACCACAATCTTTTTTTTTCTTCATAATGTTGTAATTGATAAAATATGCTGAGCGATCAGTAGAAAACAAATGTCTAACATGTCCCAATACTTATGGTACATGAAATATGTTTTATAATTTTGTGTTCCAACTTGTATAGGTCATACAAAATATATTTTTGAACATAATTAAGGATGTCTCAAGACTTATAGTGTCCCAAGACTGTCGTTATTACGGTACTTTTTTCTCAGTCCAAAAACATCTTAAAATATTATATTCATTTACCAAAAACATGAACAAGTTATATTTTCGATTGTTGGGGGAACCACGTTTAACTATTCATTACTGAAATAACGAATAGCATTTGTATAAACCATGTTATTGACCTGTCAATAGAAAATCTCAGTGGTAAAAGCAGAAGAATGGTTCACTCTTTATTAAAGGAGGAAACCATTAAAATGAAAGTCATCTTGAAAATTTTGTTTAATACCTCCATTGTGGATAAGACTAAAACTTGCACCTGATCATATACTAATTCCAGTTTGTGCGGTCTGGTACCAAAACTTTCATAAGACTGATATCAAACTAAATTATATTCAAATACTTAAAAATTCCTAATATAAAAACACATGAGAAAAGGATCTGGTGTTTTTTTCTTCCAATTTTTTAATTTTTTAAATAGTTTATTATTCACTGAAACCAATGCATATATATGCAACCAGTATGTGACTGGGTGCAGGTTTTAGTATTATCCGCAATGGAGGTATTAAACAAACTTTTCGAGATGAAGACACTCACTTTAATGCTTATTTCTTTTAATAAAGGGTGACATAGTCGTCTGATGCCTTTATGTTTGAGATTTTTCTATCCGCAGGTGAGTAATTTAGTTTTAAACAGATGTTATTTGTTAGATCAGAGTCAGAAAGCTAATGATTAATGAAACGTGTTTCTCCCAATTTACATCAGTTTGAATTGTGCATGTAACTTATCAAGGATATTTCCTATTACATGCACGCTATTCCCCAACTTTCCAAAACAGATGATTGTCTGGCTATCTTGTCTTTTCGCTGCAGAGCTGCGTTTGTGTCCGAAAACATATGTACATAACTAAAACTCTTTGAAACGATGTCTGAACATTACAAGGCAAACAATTATGATTTCATCCAAATAAAACATGGTGTTCTTTAACAAACAGTGTCCAAAGACACAGAGAAAATATGGTAGGTTGGATCAGTTCTGTAACCCAATGGTCCTAACTGAAGATGAAATGTCATGACTTTTTAAAGTATCAAATTTGATCGATATCAGATGTCAAAGTAATTGAAATAAAGCAATTATTTCCTTTGTTAGCAATCCAGAGCAATACAAACGATTGCCATTGTGGCCAAGTTTAGAGTTATAATAACCAAGTTACAAGTTCCCTGCAAAGTAAATTTTAGTATTGTCATAAATTAGCTAATACCCTTTAAGATACAAATGTTGGTCTAAAAGTTTGGTGGAGTTTAGCCAAAACATTTCTGAAGAGGATAAAAACTCTGAGGATCCACCCTAAATATATAATAATTAATATTTTTACTCTAATCTCGATAAAAACAAATTTAATAAATACTTTGACGAACAATCCTGTATAGATGACTATTCCGCTGCTCTGCCGTCTACCTCATGCAGACTTTAATTGCCCTTAATTTAATAGTGTTCACATTAGCAGAAATGATGTAGAAGATACAGTTTCAGATCTAGACATTAGCAAGGTCTGATGAGATTAACCTTAGGCTGCTTAAGGAAGGTATTTATGTATTATTGCAACATTCATCAGAAATTTTTAACAATTCACTCCAAACTTCATATTTTCCTAAGGCATGGAAACAGACAATGTTAATCCTGCTCCAATTATAGACATATTTTGTTCTAAGCAGTGTGATAAAGTTATTTTAAAATGTGTTTTCAAACTTTTGTATAACTATCTTACAGCCAACAATGTAATTAGTCATTTGCAATCTGGTTTCACACTTAAAGATTCAGCTGCTTTGCCGTTGAGTGATATTTTATAATACCTTTTGCAAGGCAGTCAGTGAAGGTGGAGAAATTAGAATGGTATCTTGCGATATAAGTCAACAAAGTGTGGCACAAAGGGTCTAATTTATAAACAAAGAAATATTGGTGCTAGATTATTGGAATGGTTTAAAGTTATCATTCTAATAGAACTCAGAAAGTAATAATAGAAGGATGCGCTTTAGATCAACAGCATGTCAGGGCTGGTGTTCTCCAAGGATGTGTACTTGGACCACTGTTATTTTTAAATTTATATTATTTAATTATATTTGTATCTGATATTAACTTCTGTATAAGACTGTTGGCTGATGATTCTTCCTTTTCAGTTATTGTGGCGTACCCAACCCAGGGGTGCCCTGAACAGAAACCTACATAAAATCAATTTGTAGGCCGATCAGTGGTTAGTAGATTTTAATCCAAACAAAACCGAATCAGTGACCATATCCAGGAAATTTAGAAAGGTACATCATCCACCACTTTTAATGATTGATATGTTTAGTAAGAATATCAGTTCTCATAAACACTTGGGTATAACTCTTGATGAAACTCTATCTTGGCATATACATAAGCAGGAAATAACTACAAAAGTGTGGAAAAGGATGGGTATATTAAAAAGTTTGACATTCAAGCTTTATAGAAAATCATTTGAGCTGCTTTATTTCACCTTTATAAGACCTTTTAGGGAATACGGTGTTATTATTTGGAATAATTACACTCAGTATGAAATGAAATAGAAAAAATACAACCACAAGCATGAGGAATTAGTTTGTGGGACTTTAAAATCTACATCATATTCTAGAATTTTGGAAGAAACAAAATGGGAAAGACTTTCAGCAAGGTGCTGTAAAAATCATACAATGATAACATTTTAAAAATGCACAATGATATGACTCCATAAATCCATTTTCTTTGATCATTTCTTTTTCGGATGAAAGCTCAGACTGATATTGTAATTATCTAAAACAGCAAACCATAAATGTCATCAACTTACCTGCTGTCTAAGAAAGCTTTTCATGCTTGACACAGAATCCTTTTTACTCTAATTTCTTCACGTGTAGTTCAAAATTTTATCAGTAGCAAGCAAAAGGTTTTCATATTAATAATAACATAATAATAAGATAAATCCGAAGTTAAGTCTTATTGATAATTGATAGTCATTCAATGATTACCGTATTTGCTGGCCTATAAGTCGATGCGGAGTATAAGTCAAATTTGCTAATTTTGTAAATTTTCTATCCTTCATCCATATATGAGTCGATGCGGACTATAAGACAAGGCTATACCAACACCTTGGCTTCGTCTTTGGTATGACTGTATGCTATTCCAGATTACCGGTAATTGGGAAATTGTGTCACTGTCACTAACATGCTTCTTCCACAGTTTTGTTTGTTTGAGAGAGAGAGAGAGAGAGAGAGAGAGAGAGAGAGAGAGAGAGAGAGAGAGAGAGGGGTGTTTCAGGACGATTGTAATCTGTATTGTTAAGTTACCTGACGATTGTGATCCAAGTCAGGTACAAGGGCACTACTATTTTCCATTATCAATTTACATCTCTGAATAAACAGTTCATTCTTGTTTTAATTACGATTTCAGTTGTCAAAAAAACTACATGGCTGTGCAGTGTTATTTACATGCTAATTAAATATGCCTGGAGCTTTAGCCAGGTTATTCCAGTTGACACCGGTCTGAGGCAAGATTCGACAGGCGAGATCAAATTAGTGAGGCTACCAATAGGGAAATGAGGCTATCCATAGGGAAATCAGAAATATAAAGAAAATTAATAACAGAGACAGAAAAACAGAAAAGTCATGTAAAAAGAATAAATAAAACACTTTTTTAAAAATAATTCTTCAATATATCTATGAAATACTATAGCAAATTTACACAAATGAACAGTTTGATAATACATATTATTTAACACGTTATCAATTATAATTGAAAGCACATCAGTGTTGTAATTTATTTTTTACTGTTGCACGCTTTAATCAATAAAATAATAGATAAGAGTTAATCATCTCCAGCATCTGAGAATCCCTCAAATTCTTTGTCTTCCATATTGGAATGAAAGATGGCGGCTATATCTGGGGTCAGATCATTGGAAATATTCTCATTATCCTCGGTCTCCATCTCATCTTCCTCATCTGGCTTCTCTATCCTGCTGACCATTTCTGCTTTAAGAATGCCATTCACAATTGCCGACTCAGGCACACTGTCATATGCATCCTGAACCCAATGTGCAACCTGGGAATATGTAGCACACCGCATATGTCACGTGTTTGTGAAGCTGTGCTCGCATGCCGTCATCCAATTTTCCCACAACTTCCGAAGCTCATCTTTGAAACAGCGATTAACTGAAATGTTTAATGGCTGTAATAACTTGGTCATACCACCTGGAATGATGCCTAATGATGTCTTCTTACCTTCCCCTTTGTGTCAGCACTGATGTGGGCATGCATAAAATCCATGATGAGGATAGATCTCTTGGTGAGGAAAAATCCACCAGCTCGATGCGCGAAACATCTATCTAAACACTTCCCCATCATGTCATTGTCCATCCATCCTTTGGGATTGACTTCAATCATTATTCTGCTGGGGAATTTTTTCTGTGGCATTGTTTTTCTTTTGAAAATCAACATTGGTGGCAACTTCCCGCCATCGGCAGAACATGACAGAACTACAGTTAAACTCAACTTTTCATGACCTGTTGTTCTAATAGTAACACTGTTCATTCCTTTAAGATCAACTGTTCTTTTCATTGGAATGTCGAATGTTAACGGCACTTTGTCCATATTTATCACATTCAACATTTCCAAATTGTCAGTCTGAATCTTGTCTTGCACGTATTCACAAAAATTATTCAACTTCTCCAGAAAGTCCGCAGGTAGTTTCTGTGCCATAGTAGTGCATTCTTTGCATGAATATAAAGCACCATGATGTACTGCCACTGAAACTTTCAATTCCTAAATAGGATGCGATTTGCTTGGCCTTGAGTCTGAGTTGAACAGTGTTCATTCCACAACACACGGCACATTGTGTCAAGACATATTCTTCTAACTTGTCCTTAGTGTTACTCCATCTTGCTTTGCAGCCATGATATGCTTTCTTTGGGGTTTTTTTGTAGTGACTAATGCAACCTTAGCTTTACACCAATCCTGGACAGATTTTTCACTTACACCATATTTTCTGTGAGCGGCCATATTTCCACCATTCTCTTCTGCAAACTTAACAACTTCCAACTTAAAAGCTGCTGTGTACGACTTACGTGACTTGATGGGAGGAATTGTGAGATAAGTTGGCTGATTTGTTCGGGATATTTATACAAACGATTAGGACTAAAAGAATTGATCAGAACATGCCTAACTCATTAAAATGTACCAGTACTACAACAATTAAAACAATGCTACCAGCTGACTTTATTATTTACGTCCAGAGAAGAGAGAGGGCATCATTTCAAATGGTTCTTAATCCACTTGAGATTGTAAAACACGTACCGTAATTGATGTGGATTAATGACAGAAAACAAAGGGGTACCTGCATTACCTATTACCGGTAGCCAAAGCCAATATCAGTGTTTAAACAGTTGCTGTAACTGGCTTCGATTGTTGTCGGAAACCAAAGACCAATTTATCAATTACCGGTATAATCAAAGAGAGATGCAGAAACAAGAGCTGGTTAAGAATGAATATGGGTTATGTGTTGACATTACATTTTGCTTTAAGCTGAAATGCAAAACTAAAAACGGATCATTGATGATCTACGAGTAGTCCATCTCTATTTCTGAATTTTATGCTATATTAAGGGAATTCTTTAGTGAATATATGACAGTATTGTAAATATATGATAATTATGTGCTTAATATATGGTATTTTATAAATATTCGTCGAACATTCAAGTTAATATGGATTACATCCCTTTGTAGAATTAATTATATCAATGAAAAAGATCTACTGGTAATCGCTTGAGTGCGTCAGATAAAATACTGGTAAATCAAATATCAATGGACCTATGGCTAAAATGTGATCAGGAAGAATGAGGTATGGTAAACAAAAGATGAATAAAGCAAAATTTTTTTCATATTTGTTTTAGGAACAAACGATATGCTTTGCATAAGTACAGTACAGTATTGAGTATAGACTGTAAGTGTGCTATGCGGCCTGTGAATTGTGAGCTCTTAAATTGTTTTCCTGTTGAAGAAATCAGAAAATACAAGAACATACATATGCATTTAAAATAATGATAAAACTTATATAAAAGCTGTTGCATTAGTTTATAACAATTTATTGACATGTTAATTGAACAAGAATTGGTACAGCTATGTGACCTATTTTCGATTTTGCTGATTTTCAATTTTGCCAATTACAGAGCAATTTCAATGACATAATCCATATATAAGTCAATTCGGAGTATAAGATGAAGCCCAGACTTTCAGGTCAAAAAGTATTGACTTATAGGCTGGCAAATATGGTACAGCTTTACGGAGTCACTTCCTTTTTTTTCTACATGAGCTTGTACTTTTCATTGCATTACTTTTATGTGTTTCGTTATTAACATTCCCAAGGTCAAATGTTTACTTTCATAACCATTCACTTTACACTGAGTCAGTTAGAAATGTTTCTTTACTCGTGTGAACTACATTGATGCACCAATGAGGAGATAGCTCTATATAAGAAGTCACTTCTTGTTGTTAAATCCTCAGGGGTTAATCATACACTCATAAGTATGTAATTTAATTTACTATGTAATAATATTTAAATACAATATTATTTACACCAATCTCAACTCATCCTCATATCATCTATAATTCAGTGGCTATGTTTTAATGTCAAAACCTATCACAAGAGCAAGCTGACACACAATGATAATCATTAGGTAAACAAAACAGGTAAGCATTGTAATAATAATAATAATAATGACTTTATTTAAAGAGGGTGACACAATTAGTTGCATGGAACTAATCCTCCTTGTGGCCTTCTATTATATGCATATTTACATACAGAGTACATGTACATAGTTGCACACACAATAATGATAATAAAAAAATAAAAAAATAAAAAAAGCATTGATAATAAACTACATGTATATATGGACATAATAAACAACATTTTGTAAGAACATGCTCCAACTAGGTACATTGTGTATATACAGTACAAAAATAGTGAGACAACAAAGTGACAGGTTTGAGAATTTATACTTTAAGTTGTAATGTATTTGTCAAACTGAATAGGTTCCACTTTTCATCCACTGAATTAGATTATAATTAAATGCATTTATATATGTACTTTCTCTAATTTCCTTTGAGATTCTGTTCCAAATTAGTGACCCCAAATATTTAAAACTTAAAGAGTTCTTTATTTGGTTTTGGAATGCAAACATGGTTTGAAATTGATCTTAAATTGGGAGTGTTGCCTTGTTTTCTAGCATGAAATAGTTCCTTGAGATATAATGGGGCTATATAGTTTGAAACTTTGTGCCCAAGTCTAGACTTTCTCAAAAATATATGTTTCACTTACTGTTAACATTTAAATATCATTCATTGCATTTGGGATGTTTTCAGCATTATCTAGGATGAGTCTGCAAGCTCTTCTTTGCAAGCAGAATAATTTGCAAATATTCTTGTCAAAAGTGTTTCCCCAGATAACATTACAGTAGTCTAGGTATGGTTGTATTTAGCTTCTGTAATATATTAACCTATGTTTTGTTAATAGATATGGCCTTATCTTGCTTAATAACCAGAGACATGAATTGGCTTTATGACATATGACTTGAATATGTTCATTCCATTGCAAATTGTTGTCAACCATCAGCCCTAAGATTTTGTCATGGGTAACCATTTGTGGACAAATTTCATTCAACTTAAGATTCAAATTGTTATTTTCCAATTTTGCTCTTTTTTGTTGGGTAGTAATCATTAATACTTTAGTCTTGTCCGTGTTTACTTTCATGCCATTTTCCTTACACCAGGAATCTGTTCTAAGTAAGGCTATCAGGAGGGAGACCTCTAGGTCTGATTTTAGCTGTTTTTGAAATCTGATAGAGTGGTGTCATCTGCATATAAGTTGGTAGATGAGATACAGTTGCCTACAATCTTTATCATTTGTACATAGATGCCATAACACAACGTGACACGCGAAAAACATGATTTTGGACTCCCAAACCCCCCGACACGGTTGTGTTTCAAAAAACACGATTTTCAGCAATATTGCTGAAGAAAAAAAAAAATTCAATAATTTTTTATTTTTTATACATTTCTTGACCACATTGATATATGCCCGTAATCTGTTGTATGTATAAACAGTAAACAGTCGTGCTCAGAGCTCATGTAAAACTATCCTCTGGGCAGCTTATACAGCTGTTTTAAAGACAATTAAAAGATAAGGTGGTCAGAGATAAACAGACACCTTTCAGATATTTACTGAATTGGCTTACAATAGCAAGGGTGATGTGTCGTGTCAAATCCTTTGAGCACTGCCGAGGGAGAGCCCATTAGGCTAATTTGCATAGGTAAAGTACACTAAGTGGAACAACCCAATTAAACAGATGCGTGTTGAAAAACAAATGTTATTACACATCACTGACTATATTGAATGAGAAATGTTGAAGCCATCTTTATTGAAGTTTGTGATTAGCGGCAATGTTTCTTTGAAGTCGGATTTTTACTCCATATATAAAATTCAAAACTTGATTATTTCAGTAGGTTGAATAACAGCACCATTCAATCTCTACTGCAGTGTTGCAACTTGAATCCAAAGGTCCGGGGAAACTGTGTCCCCTCACCCTCCAGATTTGGGGGATGCACAACATTTTAAAGGGAAAAAATAAAATTGTAGTACATAATGCACTAGAAGTGTTAAAAAAAACCAAAATAACATTTTATCATGTGATCAAGTAACTCATGAAAACATAACATGTTTGATTATCTGGTTAACTTGAAATGAACTCGTGAAAACATAACATGTTTGAATATCTTGTTAACTTGAAATGAACTGCACCATGGAATTTTGATAATTTAAAAGTCTTAAATCATTAATAAAATGACAAATTGTGTATTTGCATAAATTAGTACCTCTTTTCATTAATTCAGCCAGAGAATAAATTAAATCTTCACTACTGTAGTTGTGACTTTAACCTCGAAAATATGTTACAATAGCAGCGGTCAAAGACTTGAGCAACGCGGCCGATTACCACCTTGACTGTTTTCATTGACAATTAATTGTTTTGAAATGGATATTCATTGCCATCTTACAGGTTTTATCACTTTTAGCGATTGCTTGCACCAACTTAGACGTGCATGGATGCACATTCGCGATGGAAAAGTGTAGGCATATTTGTGAGCACAAATGACACTTGCATTACCATCAAACTAACTACATAAATATTGAAACCAGCATCGACTGCATGTAATTAAAAATACATTCCACTGTCCAATGGATTTTAAAGACAGTAACTTGGTGTATATTTGTATTTAATGTCTGTTCAGTTGTGACCATGTTTGTGGTGATGTTATTTGACAATGCTAAGTCTACCATTTTTTTTTTTTTTTTTTTTTTTTTAAGTATATTAAATGCTTCAGAGAAAACATATGGTATTTTCTTTTATTCAGATTTGAATTGCCAGTCATTTGCTATAGGCTGATTTCAAAAGATAGCTTATTCTCATTTGGATGATGTCGCTTTTGAGGGGTCAAGCTCAGTGACCCCTCTTGGGACCTCAAAACACACTTTTTTAGTCTCAAAAACCCCCCAACACTGTCTGGGAATATGGCAAGTATATGTATAGCATGTTATGGTTGGTTGAGCTTTTAATTGACTGATACCTACAGTACTGGGTCAAAAGTGAGTAGCTGCTGGGGTTGACATCATAGAAGGAAAATAATGTAATTGCTATTTTTTAACCATCTACTAACAAAAAGAAGAAAGAAAATGGTACTTGTACATCTGATACTTGGTAATTAAACCTAATTGGTTTTTATCACCCTTGTTATAATTTAGGTATCCAGTCTTAAAGTCCTCTTGTGTAAGATTGTTTTAGAGAGGTCCATATGTCATTAACAACATGAATGAGATCAGCCCTAGAGATTTGAAATCATATTTCACTAAATGATGTCATCTTTTCTTACACTGATGGCTACTCACTTTTGACCTGACACTGTAGCTACTGTTATGAAAAGAAAACAAGCTGTGCTTGTTGGAAGTTTGAGGATCAGTCTAGTAATGGGCCCCTTATGATATAAGTGGACAGAGCAACAAATGAGAGACAAAAAATTGAGGACTTTGTTTTCCAACAAATGATTAAAATGTTAAAGAAATACAAGCTCAGGGGTGCAGTCAGTAGGGCAGACTGCCAAAGAGGCATTAAATAAAGGGCATAAGAGGCACAGGTCAAGTGGCAAACTGATGGTAAATAAATGGTGGGGATCAAAAGAGGCAGGATGCAATGTCCTGTCATTCCACTGTAGGGAAAACACTAAGATTGTGACTTACACATCAGCTTCCTGCATGGGCATCCAAGGACACAGAATAACTGAATAACCATCTTGATTTGCAGGTACATGTAATCAAATGTAAAAGTGTCAGAGATATCGGAAAGGTCATTCCATACTTTAATGGACATGAGTTGGTGTCATGGTCCTTTGACACCCATGTTTTGCTTTTTGTTTGGCAATAGCTAAGAGTAAAAATGGCATAATTGTTTTAGGAGATGAATACGTAGGTTATATTTTAATTAAAATTATTTTTTCTTGTTATTACGACTATGTAAGCTTCAAAAAGCATAGGTAAAGCATACCTGCCAAACCCCCTGACATGTATTTTCAGTAATCTTAAAAAAACCCCAAAACACCCCACCACCTCAGTATTTACCCGTAACATGTAGTATGTATAAACGGTAAACAGTCCTGGTTAGAGTTTATGTAAAACTATCCTTGGGGCAGTTTATATGGCTAATAGTCATAGAGGTAATTAAAAGCAAGGTGGTCAGGTATAAACAACCACCATTTCACATATTACTAAATTGGCTGACAATAGCTACAGTGATGTGTTAAATGCTTTGAAGACTACTGTTGGGGAGCCCATTAGGCTAATTTGCATAGGTAAGTTCACAGAGTGGAACAACCAAGTTTCATTTGTAGTTATAGGTAAATCAAAGAGATGCATGTTCAAGAACAAAAGTTATTACACATTATTGCCTTGAATGAGACTGTTTAAGCCATCTGTATTAAAGATTATTGGCAAGTTTGTGAACAGTGGCAACATTTCTTTGAAGTCGGATTTGACTCCATATATAAAACATGATTATTTCAGTAGTCAGAATAGTGTTCGAGTATGATTCATTTTTTAAGGCAAAATGTCAGAACGGATTTCCTGTGATTCAAGAAACAATTAGCTATCAGCGAAGCAAGCAAAGCTGAGCAAAACTAAATTTCAGAACTCCTGGTTGATGGCCCGTATGAAAATTTCTCATGGATTCCGTATGGAATACTTCAGGAATCCGTATGGAAGAGATATGGACTGAAAAACTTATGGAATCAGACAATTTATTCCATATCTATTCCATAAGTACTTCACTACAAGTGAAAATTCCATATGGATAAAAATTTGCAGCTTTATCCATGAGCACTGTTTTCCATATGGAAAGCAGTCTCCTGTGTCATAATATCATGGAAAATATTGTCCAAATTTTCCTTAACATAAACTATCAGATTCAAGTAGAAATGTTGGTGGGAGTTAGAGTACAAATGTATCAGTGTAGCTGAGGTTAAAGGATGAATACATAGTCATATAAATTTGGAAGAAAACCTATGCATGTCAGTTTGTTTAATTTATTTCCACAGATGTTTCAAAAACTCCCAAAACATGACCAAAATTTCATCATCAGAATCTCAATACAAAAACACATTAATTTTATGCACTTAATATTTAACCACTGAAGATTATCTTTTAAATTCAAGTAATTCCATTTTGTTATACCTAATATTATTACCAGATGTATACTACATTTTTTAATTTGGTAAATATCACAGCATTTAATAATAATAATAATAATAATAATAATAATATCTTTGCTTCTTATCAAGAGGTATGTTATACCTATCTCTGTTGTTATTACTGTAAGTGATGTTGTGAACAGTGTGAAATATTTTTATTATTATTATTATTATTATTATTATTATTATCTGCTGCCAGAAGAAAAAAACAAATTGTCAGTTCTTTTCATACTGAATAAAAACGTAAAATGTATATACTTATTGTTTTCTTTGAGAGAGAGAGAGAGAGAGAGAGAATTCCATTATGGCAGCATTCTATAAAGAATTATGCTACACCAATTTTGCTTTTTAAAAAAAATCAAATAATAAAATCACATACAATAAAATGTGGTTTTCAGCGACAGAGACCCAATTCGGTATTATACCGTACCGGCGGTTATTTCCCTTGTTTACAGTCTGGAGACTGGTTTACTGACAATGAGAAAAAGCACATACCTTATCAGACGTACCAAAGACACAGTACAACCACGGCAGCCTCGTTTTCAAACAAGCTCCATTTTAAAGTTAGAACCGTCGTATTTTAGCTCATTAATTTGGAAATTTCATTGCAAGAAATACCAATACATGTGCAGCAACTGATCATAGAACCCAGGAGATAACTGTTGTGATCGAAAATCACGGAGTTATCATGTTGGTGAGTAAAATTAAGATTGTATTGCATTTTGCCGGTTTAAGTAACTAGTTTGGCGAAACTAATACTGGTGTTGCTCGCAGTTTTGCCCCCACTATTTAATGTCAAATGAGATGACCTTGTAATCTTCCTCCACATAATCATCGAGACAATAATTTTGCAGAACATTATTATTTACTGCTGCGCTGCTAAGCTTCAGTTCTGGATGCAATGTTGGCAGTTATCGACAATAGGATGACGCAATTAACAAATTACATGCAAACTTGTTAATCGCATTTACGTTTCTCTTAGGGACTTTTTATTTTATTCTCGCATATCAAACTCTACAATTGCCCTCATGCAGTGAACTTTAACTGAGGCAAGTTCTGAGGTTGTGTACGTATAGGTAAGCATTAAATTTTTATATTTTTCATTTTTCGAAAAAAAAAATGATAGCGATTCAATTTCAAAGACAAAGGTCTTAAGGGATAAAGTGAGTAATTTCATTGCTTTGTTTTTTAAAAAAGATGTAAAGTACTGAACGTTTGACATATGATGTTGCAGCCCTTTCAAAATGGATGGTAAAACTAAAAATTTAGGATCTCTTTAAAGTATGGTCATGAATAACACTAAGATATGTTTCTTTGACCGGTTAAATTATTATGCAATGTTGAACTAACAAATTTAATGTTTTTGCCAAACAAGTAAATAGTAATAAATTTTGTCCAGGTTACATAGTACATGTTGCTGTAATCTATTTCAGACTGGATGGTACCTGAATCATACAAGAAGCAGGGGAGGATGCAGGATTTTGTTCTGAGAGGATTTGTTTTGAAGAGGTGGTTCAGTGTACTTCAAAGGGCTAACATTCTTGTTTTTCCACCTAACAATGTACAATTTTAACAGATGGGGGAGGAAGAACCTAAACTGATTACATCCCCCTCCCCAGTGGATTTCTATATGGAAGTGAAGTAAAAAGCATCTAAAGCCATAAGGAAAGAAATGTGAAGATTTTCCCACATATTTGTGAAGACAGCTGTGAGAGATTCTTTAGACTGAAGAGCTTGCCATTCTGTGCATCAGCCTTAATTTCTTGAATCTTTCCTTAATAATTCATTGGATGCGATCCAGATAATACACCTACTAAATCTCCTTTATTTGTTCTGTGTGCAACAATTTTGCAAGGAAAGCAGTATGCTTCATTAAAAAAAACAAAAAAACAATTTAACAGTTAATGAAATATATTTTGTGTACAAAGTACTATTACAAAAGAAATTCAACAGCATATCAGTACATCATAGTACTCTATTGAGAGGTTTAATTTTAACCAACTTTTCAGTGTTATGACATAAACTACTGATGTATTGCACAGGTGTACAAAGGAATGTTTAACTTTGATAAATACTGTTTCAAACAATTATGAATCTGTATTCATTCCTTCCACTTTGTTCACGTGACCTTTTCCGTTTGGTCAATACTAGCCTGAGACCCTATACCTTTTGTTATCGTCAGTAATTAAATCAGTGCTTGGGTGCTGTGCACCTAGCTAGTTTCACATGCGTAAAGACTGTTTTCACAATAATCACACTAATTTACATGAGGCCAAAAGAAAAAATATGGTTGGTTCAGGTTACCCGACCGACCCTGGTGTTTAGCCTCAGACCCTACTGTTTTTATTCGCTAAAACAAAAAAATAAAAAAATATAAAAAATCGCAGTCAACTTTTTGGGTGAGCATAATGTTTACCGTCGCTGCATCTGTCTCAAATTCAGACTTATTAACTTTTTGAATGCATTTTTTCAACATTGACAATAACAGTACACGAGGAAAAGCAATAACAAATATTGTAATATACCATATGGAATAGAGCATTCCATATGAATTACTGCAATGTTCTATATGCACTATTGCTATATTCCAAATGGACTATTGCCATGTTCCATATGGACTACTGCCACATTCCATATGGACTATTGCCATATTCCATATGGAATATTAAAAAGTACGTATGGAATTTTAATCTTTGCTATACTGAAATTCCATATGGAAAATCTACAGCACTCATGGACTAATTTGCATATTCCATATGATTTTCCATAAGGAGTACGTAAGGAATCCATAACCTTTCCATACTGTGTCCGTATGGAAACACTGAAATCCATAACAGTGGTTCAGCTTTAAAACAAAAGTGTCCCTATGGAAATGTCTGTAAAAGTACGTATGGATTCCATATCCAATCCATATGGAACATTTCGTATGGGAGAGTTTGACTTTGTGAGGCAGAGCAGCGAGAGGGAGGATTTAATTCTTTGCACATACCGTAAACACCATATCGACATTAGTCATTCTGGAGTGTACAATGTCCGTCAACATAGCAGCACCACCTGTATGTAACATAGAGAAATATCAGAACATATTTGACATGCTGAATTGAACATTCATTATTATTCATTATCTTAATCTTGTTAAAATGCCAACTCTTAATCGCCCCATACTTTTTAGGATGATTTTAGCTGTGATATAGACTAATTAGAAGACAGTAATAAGCACATGCTCATGTTTACACAGTTGATTTGTGTTCATAAAGAGATTGTGTTAACACCTGTACTGGACAGAGGTGTTTATTACTGCTGTATTACCTGTAAGGCCCCCATTAAACTTGAAAAAATTATGTCCCCCCCCCCCCCCACACACACACACACTGAAATCATCAGACTCAAGTTCTGCAAGAGCAACTCAGTTCTGACCAGGATTCACTCAGAGAATCCATCTGGGAAGTTTGAACAAAAGTACCATCCAGTCTCTAATGAGTGTAAAGATGAATATAAATGACTGCACTTGCATTACCTTTGAACCCTCCTGCTGAACTATTGAGAGCAGCAAAGACAGCATGTAATTAAGCCTATATTTAGCCATCCTATGGATTTTAAAGACAGAATCTTGGTGTAATATGTTTTTATCTAATGTCAGTGTGGTTATGATTATGTGAGTGTTTGCACATATGTGTATGCGTGTTGTAATGATATTTGACAGTGCTAAGTCTACCAACTATTTTTTTTTTTGTAAGTGTATTAAATGCTTTAAAGAAACCAGACAAGTTATTTTCTTTTATTCAGATTTGAATTTCCAGTCATTGTCTATAGGCTATTTAATAAAAGATAGCTTATTCTCGATTGGACGATGTTGCCTCATTTTGGGTCAACTGCACTGACCCCCCTTGGGGACCTCAAACACACTTTTTGAGTCTAAAAAAACAAAACAACACTGTCTGGGAATATGGCAGGTATGAGCTAAAGGAACTGGTAGTGGGAATAGGGAGTAATTTTGTAGAGTATAAACTCAATCTAACACTAACATTGTCTGCTTTCCTGTCTCTATTAGTCTAGCTGCCATATGGATTTGAAGCACAGCTAAAATGAACAAATAATGGGAGTAATATTGTATAGTATGAATTCAAGTTAACATTATTGACTGGCCCCCTGTCTGACTTATAGTCTAGCTGCCATATGGGCTAAGCTAAAGTTTGGACAGGGAACCATTATTGTAAATTAAAGCCTATTTGAAACTACTGTATTGTTAAAGGAAGATTGTTTGTTGAAGATAATAAATTTACATTGTTACATGAATAGACACTTGATTGGTCAATTATATGCCTTATTGTTTTGATACCCAAGTCTGGCCTTTAACCTCAACAGCTCCAACCATCGGTTTCAAAATCATTTCTTTAATTACTATCCCAAGGTAAGTATAAGATTGTTCAGTATTGTTTATGATCTGTTTGTCTCAGTGTTTGTATACATGAACTGTGGCATTGTTTGATGAATGTCTTGGCGCGCTAAATTTTACTATTAACCTGTTTCTTTATGTAACCATGGGGATTAGGACCCAAGCTCGCAGAAAATTTGCCATTGCTGTTGTAATATTGACAGCCAACAATGTTAATGATAAACTGGAAGCTACAGGTTTCTCATACTATACTTAATTGTTGCTGACATTCTGTGTATCAGTATTACTGATGTTTTGACAAGTGGTGCATTAAGGACATATTCTAACAAAACTAAAAAAATTAGGAGCCATGACATTGCCATGTTATATCAGAATCAGTTTTATAATTAAATGTGTTATAGTGTGTTTTCCCTGTATGTTTGAAATCTCTATCAAAAACTTGTATCCAGTCACTATTTTCCATCATGTGAACAGGAAGTATTGTTTTGCACATATGACATGTGCATTTATTTATTATTTGTCAGAAACATTAATTGAAATTACTTTCCCTCTTTTTCCAGAAGTGATGTCATCTGTAGTTATCACTGTTATTTTCTCTAAATGTTAAACTTTTATGATATCTAAATATAGGTGCTCCTGCTAGAGATTTTTTTGGACAAATTTGGCTAATTCAAACAGTGGATATTAGTCATTGTGTTCAAAATTTCTATTAAAGTGTACCGGTCTCATTACAGTTCTATTGAAAAATCACTTGCAGAAAAGATTTGATGGATTGTGCAAAATACTGGTATCCTTATCAATATATCAGAGCTTTATGTTACATGTATATAATTTTTTTAAGAGCCAAAAATAGAAAAAAAAAGCGAAGGACAGCAGGACGGATTGAAGAATGCAAGAGAATGCTTATGCTTGAAGGAAGAATCGCAGCTTGGATCTCTGGAATTGTCCTTATGCTGGGATGCTGTTTTGGTCAAAGCAAAACCTGTTGTACAAAACAGCATATGGTTAGATAAACCAAGCTTTGCCATGGAAGATGTAAGCTTTAGGAAAGACAAACAAAAAGAGGAGTTTGAGATGTTTGAAAGATACAGCATGGAGGCAATGTTAGGTAAATCTTTGTGAGCTTTTCATCGTACATTCATCTTGTTGAAGAGTATAATTTTTTTTATATATTTGAAAACTTCATTTGTGTAAAAAAAGTTATACGCCTATTCAGTTTAGATGACTATCCACTAGTGTCATAGGAAAATAATGGATTTTTTTTTATTTCTTTCATCTGTCAACTTATCAGTCCATCAGATTGTCATGTCTGCCATGCTTCCCCTCTTATATCACTGAATGGAATTACACCAAAATTGGTTAAATGCTTGCCTGTGTTTATTATAACAAAATGCAAGAATGGCAATAATTTAGTATAATGCACATAGGTTACTGATTTTAAGGTCAAACTGATTTTTGTCACATACACTAATGTTGTATGACCACAGGTTTTCACAAATAAATCATGGACAACATATACCCCCTCAATCTAAGATGCATGTGAAAAGTGATGGAATTTGCATACACAAAAAAATTGGCAAATCAGTTCAGTTGTGTTTTAAGTTAGGGCTATCAAAGAATTAAAGATTGGGGGGATGGGGTCTTTTAAGGTACTTAATACAAATAAGTGTTGGTGGTTAGAGTAATCCAAAATGTGTTAAGTGGTGTATGTTGACCACTCCAATTAAAATTTGATGGGTGGTGGAGTCTTTGAAAAAGTTCCCTGCCCCCCTTCTTAATTTTGGAAAGTCTTAAAAATTTTGGGAGTGGTATGTTTACAAACTATTGATTAATACATAATTTTCTTTTTATTTTTCATTTTTCTCACTCAGAAAACCAGCCAAAATATGTTGACTCTATAGTTAGCACCTTGCCAGAAGAATCTACAAGAACTACCTTGCATGATACTGGTAATCATGTGACATGTATTTAACTGAGTTCAGTACTAAATCTTTATAATGTTGCTCATGGGAGCTATACAAATGACCATGTTATAAGTGAGGGAGTCCTATACTGAGGAGTTGTTCCAGCAAAGCTGTTTCTTGATAGTACATTAAAACACATAAATAGAGTATTGAATGATGTGAAATCATAATATGTTCTCATGATCCAATAACTAAGATGAAGTGAAATAAATTAAGTAGCAATGATAGAACAAAATGTGATCACTTTAATGGGATATATGACCAAACCTGCAGTATAAGAGGGGTAGTAATATACTGAGGAGCTTTATGGAGAGAGACCAGAGACTACTGTATGAGTTTCTTAATTGTTTGTATTCCTTTGCATACATTCATCAGTTTAAAAAAATTGTTTTTCTCTTTTTATTTTGCTTCTGGCTCCTAATATGTAATACAGGGAATGGGGGATGGGGGTTAAAGCAATTGCTATGTCTGTCTGTCTGTTAACAGTTTCATTATTGGAGTGTAACTCTCAGACTGTTAATGCTATTTCTGCCAAACTTGTTACACATGTTGAGAAAGTTATGTAGAGGTTCCTTATGGTACTTAGAATTTTCTGCATTCAAATTTGTTTTGTATGTTACCATGGAAACAAAGCAAAGGATAAGTAGTATATGAAAGTGAGAGTTCATGGCCATGGGGTATTTGCATAAGTAGTATACAAATTGTGAGCACATGACCATCGCTTCCAGTGGGAGTCTTTACATAAGCAATGCAATCTGTAATCTCTAGTAGAACATAGGTATCACTATGATTAATGAAGATGACTGTGACAATAGAGAAATTCAAAATTCAAGATTTTCAGTCTCATTCTTTCCTAAATGCAGAAAAAGATTTATAGGAGAGTTACATTTGTTTATGCATGCCTATTTTCACAGAATACATCGATGTGAAAATTTCAAAATTATTTTGACATTTTGAGCAGAAAAAAAACCCAGCTGCGACTGTTAATGGTTTCTGTCAATGTGACTAAGTTTTTTTTATTGTTTCCCTCCAGTGTGGTTAAATTTTAGTAGAGTTTGTTGTTTTTTTTCCTTCATAAAATTTTCAGTAGATTTTTGCTTTTACTATATTTACTACCAGGTATTTGTTTTTAATTGGCTGTTAATTTTAAATATCTAATTTTGTTTATTCAGATGCTGAAAAGATTGTCTAATACCGTTTCAGCTGAAGCAAGAGTAGTACACTTTCATAATTGACAAATTTATTGAAAAGAAAATACCTAAACATTAGCTGGTTTTTATTTTTTAGCTAAATAGATGCTAGTGATTAAATCTCAGTCCTTGACATTATTTTGACAATTAAAGTATATATTTGCTGCATTTGAAATTAAAAACATCAGTGACATTTGTAATATCAATATCAGTAGGGAGGATGAAAAATCCCGACATTTTTCTACTAAAGGTACATTTATACTAGTTGTTTAAAATGTAACAATTACCAGAAACTTGCTCAAATTATTGAAGTCTTATTTTCATAGTTATCATATAACATCTACAGTTATTCATGTATATTAGAAGTCTTATTTTATTTTTGTGAAACAAAATAATTTTCCTGTGTTTTCTGCTATTTTTCTGCTTGTTTACAGGACAGTGCCATGTCATTGAACAAAAGATTTATCCATACTGTGCAAATTTTGACTCCTTAAGTGATTTCCTAATTTTGAGATCATCCAGGCCTGTTGCAGCTATAGATCAGGTGACAGCAAAAGGTAGTAGTATTATTCTCAACTTAACTTCTCATGCAGTTAAACTTTCAAGAGAGAGCTTACTTCTTCATTATGGAAAGAAATGACTCATTAATTTATTTCAGCCTACCTGGCTGATGGCCATATGTGCTTATGATACATCTCTCAACCAGCATGTGTCATATGTTATGTATCTGTCAATTCCACCCCTACCCCCCAAAAAAACAAACAAACTGCATAAACTGGTTACATAAATGCAGAGCATTTTTGTCATTCAGACCTTCAGTTTTCTATTGGTGATACCAGTTTGCGATTGATATGGTTGCCATTACTGAACATGGCTAAGCCTTTGAAAGCCTTCTCTTAATTGGCACAACTAATTTTGATAACATTTACAACATCCTTGCATCAAGGCTTTCCAAATGTGTTCAGATGATGCAGATCTAGTATCAAGTATCATTTTTAAAAAAATTTAAAAAACGAAACAAATTTTAACTCAACTGTTTCATGAATAGGGAGAGCTTGTTTGTTTACCCTGGCATTCACATTGGTGTTGACATCCTGTTTGATTAAAGTTTTAGGGCCAGTTATTGTCCCCTGCCGTTTCGAAAAAAGTTGGGAACATAGTATTTGTATTTCTGTTTGTCCATCCATCCACCTGTCACCCTTTCATTTCATAGAACTGAAAATTTAGGGGGGAAATTCCTCCCTCCATTTGAAAAATAGGGGGGGATTTTCTAAATGGGGGCAGGAGGGAAGAATTCAACAAAAAGTTAAACTGTAAAGCATCATAAAATTACAGGCCTTTTTATCCATGGGAATCACTTGTACACACAATTTAACAGACTTAGTAAAATTTGGATTTATGAAATATTTGCCTGTTCTTCTTCAGTTTAAATTCCTGGAAGGCTTTGGAAGGGTCAGAGTCTTTCAGTTGTGTACTTTACTTTTTGTTTTTTGCATTCACTGTCATCAGACTTCATGGGATCATCATTGACAGTTACTATGGGGTCTGAGTTTGATTTGCTTAGTTTGGAAGAGGTTCCTGCTTCTGTGTGTTCATGCACTTTTGATGTGCTGGGTTCATATATGTATACCTCCTTAGAAGAAGACAAAGGCTTGAAAAAACATGTAATTTTCTTTTAGGAGTCTATTATTTATTACTCGTGTTAAAGGAAACCAAAATTGTCATCTGCCATGCTCATGTGTGCAACTTTAATCTGAGACTGGTTTATGTTACATTACATAGCAGGAAAGTCTATAGATTGAATCATGATTCTAAGCAAACTGGGATGGACAGATTCTTGTCTATCAGAATATTTACTAAACAGAAGTAATCAAAGGTAGTGCTTGCCATTATTTGCATTAGGTTGATTTTATTTGATACGATTTTTAGTTCTACTGGTCATAGACCAGAAGAGCTTATGGGATGGCCTGTTATCTGTCATCTATCCATCTGTCCATTAGCACAAGTTTGTTATTGCCTTCCTCCTAAACTATATATAGGATTGCCATGAAAGTTTACAGACACATTTATTCCATGTTCTAGTCATCCTAAATGAAAATGGTGCCACTCGGACATCCAGTGTGGAAAATCTTGTTATCGCCACACTTACTGAATGGCTGGCCATATAAACACAAGGTTTTCACTAAAAGAGTTACTAAGATGTGTAGTTGGTCCTAAATGAAAATGGTGTTGATCTGAAAATCAATATGGCCACCATGGCAACCATCTTGAAAATCTTGTTGTTATCACTACTCCTCGTAAATGGAAAGTCATATTGACATGGGGTTTTCACCAGAAGATTTCTTGTGATGTCTGGTTGGTCTTATATTAAAATGGTAATGCTATGAAATTCAATATGGCCACCTCAGTGGCCATCTTGAAAATCTTGTTATTGCAACTTCTCCTGAGTGGATGGTCATATAAACAGGGGGTTTCCCTAAAAGATATCTTATGATGACTGGTTGCCCTAAATGAAAATGGTGCCGATCTGATGCCCAATATGAAAATCTTGTTATTGCTATTCCTTCTGAATGGAAGGTTATGTCAGCATCATACATGTGAACCTGCTGCATGGGAGGGTTTTTCTCCTGAGATTAGGGGTGTCTCCCACCCCTCCCATCACTGACTGAACTCTCCTGTGTATGCAGAATTATTCCATTGTAGTATATTTACAGTTATACTGCCTGAGATCACATGACTGTGAACTGGCTTAAGCAGGGCAAGACAGTGTAGTTGCTAATTTCACCATTTGATCCTCTTGGCATGATCAACTGGCTTCATTTGAAGTTGTTGAGGTGGATTATGCTCTATGTGAGTAGAAGTAATTCCAAAAGCATTAAAGACGTTAATTGATCATGGCGGGGTTACTAAAGAGCTCAATCGGCATGAAACAATAAACATTACTTTGATTCTCTCCACAAGGTATGTTCTGCTTCAGTGCTTAAAGTTGCCGAGATGAATTAGTGTCAATACTATGTATGATCAAAAGTAATTTGGACAGGATTAAAGATGTTGAATGATTGTGATAGGATTACTCAAGAGCTCAAATGGCATAAAACTGGGTTGGTTTGACTTCCGTGTTTAAAGTTTGTCGAGATGTCTAAGCCTGCATTATCTCCCAATGCCAAAACACCAAAATCCAAGTCAGCGAAATATCACACGAAATTCAATGATGGATGGAAACAGGAATTTCACTGGTTGCAGTCAAGTTCAAAGGGACATGAATATGCATTCTGCTCTTCCTGTAAAGCTGATTTTAAAGTCTGTTACAGTTGCAAGAATGACATCACGTGTCATGCAGAAACCCCATGGAATAAAAGCATATTAACTGTGACAACCAATATGCCATCACTGAAATCCATGTTTGTGGAATCTGGATCAAATGTGGATAAAGTTGCACATGCCGAGACACTATTTGCCAACTTTATAGCCAAACATAATCTCCCATTTCTGGTAGCAGATCATTTTTCAGATCTAGTCAAAATAATTTTCCTGGACTCGGATATCGCACAAAAGTTCTCATGCAAATGGACAAAACTACTCACATTGTGACTTAGGCTTTGGGCCCTCATTGGAATGAGAAAGTCACAGACATGTGCTGCAATGAAAAATACACCATTCTCATTGACAAGTCAAATGATCAAGGGGATAATAAAATGCTGACAGTCTTAGTTTGTGTTTTTGACAAGGATGTAAACAGGATATCAACAAGATTCCTTGGAATACCAACCTGTAACATTGGATCAGCAGAACTCATTTTTGCATGCTTGATAAAATATTTATGTAAGTATTACTAAAGTTTAACTATTTTATTTTTCATAAGAAATTATAATCACAATTGTATAATAATAATAATAATAATATAAATAATATGAATAATATGGATACAATACAGGAATTAATCAATAATGCTTGGGATGAATGAGGTCTTTGTCTTCGTCTATAATACTAGTAAGTGATAATGTGATAATCGTTTTCCGGATTTGATTGTTATTGTTTAAGAATGGTGATAGTGATGATAATGATGACAACCAAGGCATCTGCAAATTAAGCTTAAAGTCACAAAGGGTGTGATAGTCTAATGTATACATCAGTGCTTCATGTGGACAATCTTACTGACATTAAAACAACTTTAGATGCTTGGGAGTGCAATATATACTCACTAATCTGATTAGGTAGGATTTCTTATCTCCTATGATCAATACTGATAATTTTCATCAATTGATGGGTGAACAATGAAGCAATATTATAGGTATGTAATGGTAATTGGAAATTAAAAAGTGATAGGTACCTTTAAAGGAAAATTGCCTTATAATATTTTAATTTACCTATTGTATATACATGGCAAGTAAATTTCAAAGTTCTAATGTTTTGCATTTTGTATTGCAGTGGTGAATCTGTCTGAGAAGTTCATGACATTAACCCAGAGTGAGAGAACTGCACTCGAAGATGAAATTCATGACTACATTCTGACTACCAAAGAAGATGTTCTCAAATTTGACCCAGACAGTACTAGTCTTGAGCACTTTTGGCAGAGTTAGCAATCTGAATCTACCCATGGGAAGGAAACAATTTAAACTTCTTTGTGAACTCAGTAGAAGTGTATTGACATTGCCACATTCCAATACAGACACTGAAAGGACATTTTCCATTCTGAGGAAATTCAGACTGACTCTAGAGGAAACTTAGATCCAGTGACAGTACATAATCTTTTAAGTGTTAAGATTAACAATGATGAGGACTACCACCAATATAATCCAAACAATGATCTTATAAGAAATGCTAAAAATGCTTATGTTACATATATGGAGAGTATGAAAGGCAACAAGTTAATGTGAAAGAACTGAATTGCATATTTTGATATGAAAAAAATGGAAATGTGTTCAATAGTAGTAATTTTTGCCCATTTGCACGCTAAAAATCAGGTAGATGAAAATCCTCCGTCTTTTGAGGTCAAAACTCTTGACCAAAATTTGCAAATCTCCTGATCAGTTCCAAGCTGACATCTCATTTCTATCACATGTATGCAACATGGAGTTTTCACTTGAAGACTTCTTATGATGTATAGTTGGTCCCAACTGAATATGGTGCCGATCTAACCTCCAATATGGTGCCAAAGTGTCCATCTTGAAAATCTTGTTATAGCTACTCCTCCTAGATGGATGGTAATATCAGTATGGGGTTTTCACTAAAAGACTTCTTGTGATGTCTGGTTGATCCTAAATGAAATGTGCCAATCTGACATCCAGTATGACCACCACAGCAGCCATCTTAAAAATCTTGTTAATGCTACTTCTTTTGAACAGAAAGTCATATCAGCATGGGGGTTTTGCTGTAAGATTTCTTATGGTGTCTTGTTGGTCTTAAATAAAAACTGTGCTGCTCTGTTATCTGATATGGCCACCACAGTGGCCATCTTGAAAATCTTATCGGTACTCCTCCTAGATGGAAAGTCGTATCAACATTGGGTTTTCACCAGAAGGCTTCTTATGATGTCGTAGTTGGCAACCATCTTGAAAATCTTGTGATTGCTACTCCTAAATGTAAAGTCATATTGACTTGGGCTTTTCACATGAGACTAATGTTATGTATATTGAATCTATAATGTGTGCTTAACTTTGTCCATTATAGTAAGGATGTACTTATTTGTACTTTAAAATATGGTTACTTGTCAACAGGATGTTGACAAGCATTTGAGTTCAAGGCCAGTCTTATTTGCTATGAGGTTGGGTTTTTCCCATAGAATGACTCATGTCCTGTTATGATGTGGGTCATTAAAAAATAGGTATATAATAGAGGCTTGACACGCATTAACTTCATTCCTGTTTTAGATCAGTCTGTGGAAATCAATTTGTGATCAGATTTGACATTGTGCCATTGAACTCAGATATCATTCAAGAGGAATTATTTCTTTAAAGATTCATTGGAATTACTAAGTGCTCATTGACTTTCAAATTAATATATTACTTTGGACTTTTGTGAACTCATTCAAAGACATTCTGGGTTATATCATTGTGGTATATCAGGACGTTCAAGACTATTGGAATTCATTTGGAACATTCTATATTTTTTGACCTGTGATAGGACATTTAGGATTATTTGGAATTTAATTCACAAACTGTAAGTGTCTTTTGAATTTTTACTTTGTATTGTAGGGCAATAAATTGCTTGTTGACTTTACTCATATTGTTGGTTTCATTCTCTTTCTGTTACTTATTTTTAAGACCTAGAGTTGTAATACTAATTATGATATCAAGTTGGTCATGAATGAAAATGATGTTGATCTGACCTCAAATATGGCTGCCACAATGAACATATTCAAAAATCTTGTCACTAATTCTCTTGATTGGATGGTCATATCAACATGGGGTTTTTGACTGAAATTCTTCTAATGGTGTCTGGTTTGTCCTAAATGAAAATGGTGCCAATCTTACATCTAGTATGGCTACCAAGAATATCAGAGATGGTGTCAACACTCGGCAGTTAAAAAGAAGAAATGGTATTATCTTGAATTCCTGGACATTTTTTTCGGACAGTAGAGTATCAGTACCTTGAGAGACTCTAATTGGTGAAGTTTTAGAAACAAACAAAAAATTAATTGTTCTAGTTGCAGTTTATTAAATATTTTTATCTATTTGCAATTGCCATAATGTAATCTGGGTACTACCAGCATTTAGAACTCATTACAGTGTATTAAGTTTCTGCTGTGCACATTTTAAGTGATATGGTCAAAATACATGGTGTAATGAACAAAGTGATATGTTGAACCTTAACTTTGACAGAATATAATACAAAAATTAAACTGCACAGTTTTCATTTTTTTTTAGACATGTGTCACGTAATAACATAATACAAACCATTGCCTGAATTGTTTAAGCTTTATTTTCGAATAAAATAAATTAAGTAGGGTCAAGAATTCTGGCATGAAACTGGGATAAGGTCAGAGTAAATCAAACATTTTCACCTACTGGAAGCAGAAAGTTATGGATTGTAGGATTATGAACTTGGTGAAGGAATTATTCATTCTTTTTATGAGTATTCCACTACTGTACCATAAATACATCACTGTGATATAGTCTATGCTTAAATTTATAATGTATTGTAGTGTAGTTATCAGTGCTCTTGTTAACTTATTTACTTTTTTACTTTTACAAATATTGATAATTAAAAACCAGGGAAAGTTTTGAATGCAAGAGTCGTTTTTGAGTCTGTTATCCTTCAAATGGTTGAGCAATGCTTATTAGTAAATAATGAATATGTATTTCTTTTTCTTTCTTAATGCAAATTTTAAATAGATTAATTATGATTTGTTCACTGTTAGCCATTTATTTAGTTTAGAGATTCTGGCACACTGGAGTCTAATTGTAGAGTAGTATGCAGCTAGAGAGTTTCTGGTGCACTGGAGTCTTTGGTTTACTAAACTGTTTGTATGTTGTAACAGCTATGGAGAAGTGAGCCATGTAGCAGCAGAGCAATGAGCAGTGAAGCAATGGAGTACTGTGTGATAACAATTGTGATAAAAATTGAAATATCAATTTGAAATAATAGCAAGTGTGCCAGAACTCTCTGTTTGTATACTTCTGCTCTTGTATGCATCAATATATGTATTATGTTCATTCAGAACTAATGCTTGATATGAGTATAATTGTTTAAATATATTGAGGCTATGATGGTCAATACTTTATTATCAATGACATTCAATATTTGCATTTTTTCATCAGGGTAGACTGTTTTAATGCATTGTGACTTGGTCATTGTGATCTACTTTTCCCACTCTTTGATATCATATCACTGTGGAGTTAGTGTACAAATGCCAAAAAGACAGGAATATCTTGTTAGCATTTGCTTACAACTTGTTTCAAATAGTTCAGAGAAAAATTTAACTTGAAATAGTTGTTTTTACTTAACAAACATTGCAGCAGTTTAATGTTACATTTGCCAGATTTAATATTACCTTTAAACATTTTAATGGAGAATATTGAAAGAGATGCTTATGTAAAGAAACACTGCAGATTCTAATATTTCACCTATTCAACCTAGTGCAAAGAGTCATCATCAATCAGGAATCTAAGAGAGCTGTCACTAATGCAGGGATTACAAATCCAGTACCAGAGGCTGAATACAATGTTGTACCAGTAAAAATATCAGGTTAGTATAAAAAAAGATGGAATTATTTATTGAAAATCATAAAATTTTAACATGTAATTTACTTTTACAAATATCAGTCTGGCACAGTTTTCTGCCATTTAGTTTCTTGCGAGGACAAGGTTTATTTTATTTGCCTTGTAGAAATTTTGCAATTTGAAATGGGCAGAAGGTAATTTCATAGTATAATCTGCTTGTTTACAGTTGCTAAGATCTTGCATGTAAGCAGCATCACTATAGAACAATATAAGTAGTATAGAAAACAAGGATACCATTCACCAACCCAAATGTCCTCTAATTCATATAATTTTGTTACAAAGACTCCTGTGCTACTGCATCATAAAATGAAGTTGATGACTAGAAATACCAATGTATGAATCAATTGGTGTCCTTGTTTTCTATACTACTATAGTTAGATACCAATTCACACTTCTAGAAGTACTTCCCCTGAGACGTTGTGGAAGTATCCATTGAAAATAATGAGTTGAATATAAATGGACAGACTAGCAGAGAATGTACTTAAGAAAGTGAGTGAAATTATTACCAGAAAAGGTAGTTGAAATATTGGCTGAGAAAGTGGCTACTATATTGGTTGGAAAAGTAGCTGAAGAATTACTGCCTTAACTTTTATCTGATGTAACTAAGCCAATAACTGAACTCATAACTGTGACCATAACTGTGCCCAAAAATAGTAATGTACCTGTATCATCCAAATTACCTGTGGTGTAAAAAAGGTTTAAATTGTGAAAAAGAACTATTGGCAATCAATATTGGCAAACACAAGAAGACATGCAGTGGTAATCATGGTAATAAATCTAAACCCACTAGCTTGGCTAACTCAGATAATCCTCACTCTAATGACTAATAATCCTGACTCTAATGATACTGACTCTGATGATTATGATGATACTAACTATGGTAGTCTGGATGAACTACTATATTCCTAAAAGGGTAATTCAAAATCATCAACTGCAACTGATGATGAAGAATATGCTAAGGCTTTTTATGAAGAGCATATAAATACAGTACATCTCATGTGAGTTTTCGGAACCCCACGCTTCGCGGTGGGTGACCTAATCCCCTCCACTTTAGCTCCGTGATAACGCTTTGCGGTGGAGGGATAAATACCTAAAATCATCACCACGCCTTGGCAGGCACACCGATGTCAACTCCATTGTGGAGGGGGCTGGTCGACATTACTGATTGACATTTGAACAGCCAATGAATGAAGACCACCTATGGAAAGACAGACGTCAAGAGTGATTTACAACCAGATACCATTGGAAGAATCAGTCATCTTTATTTCGATCATATATTTGGACAATAAAAAAATAATTTAAAAAGTCTTGTATATTCAGTACACTTTACTGTTTATTAAAGGTTGATCGACTTCTTTTGCAATAAGTTTATGCTTTTAATTTATTCAAAGAAATATGAACAAACTTACGCACTAACTTGACGAGAAGCACACCTTGCTGAGCTTCTCGAGCAGCATAAATTTATCATTTTGTTCCAAAGGAAAGTAATTCTCTGAGATAAGGACAATTAAAATCCAAATTGACATCCACTTCTGCTTAAAAAAAAACCCCAAACAAACAAACCTAAAACACTGTATTTATGCTGAAATGCAAACCGTGTGCTTAGTCCTTAAGCAGTAATAACACAGTCACGAGGCTGAATACTGTAAGGGACTGACCATTTAATGTACAAGGCTTAAATGTTTTTTGTTTTTTTTCGACCGGGATATTTATTGTTCTTTTATCACAAGATAAATTCATTTCAAGTGAAATATGGAACGGAATAATGTCTTTTTTATACTTCAAATCAGAGAAAGACAATTGTTTTCATGCATTTCCCCCCCCCCCCAAAAAAAAATTCAATTGCCTCTCCCTAATAAAGACTTGACTTCAGTGGATGTTCAACAGAAATCAAGGCAGTGTCCACTGTGAACACTTTTGTAAAATATTGACAAGGATTTGCATCAAAGGATGATGTCAGTTCAGCTTGGGAACAGTGTGTTTGTATCACACGTAGCCTTCTGACTTGGCGCATTGTACTTTGCAGCCGCAATTATTGTCCCGCCATTAACAACGGAAGTTTGATAATTGCTAGTAATAATCTGAATTCAACTTGTTACCAAAATGAAAAATAATGTGGAAAATTCTAAAGTCTCATGTTCAGAGATTTAAATTTCCAACAAGTTTAGGTCATTTTGCATGGATGTATTGTCTCCACATGTATCCTATTATTTGCTCATTTTTCTAAGTCGAAAATATAAAAACAAAATATATTCTTATAATTAATTTGATGCAGATATTAAAGTATGCAGTTTCCTGTTTGTGACTGTTAGAGCCTTTGGTTATTGAGCGCGTTTCTTTGTGTGGTATATTGCTGTATATTGCTGTACAGCTAGAGTTACTGTGGCCGAGTGGATAAAGTGTGCAACTCGTATATATACACACACACACACTTGGGTATCTGCCTGGGGGTGGGGTGACATGTAGCCCCTGCCATCACCACCGATGTAAAAAAAATAATAAATATATCCATTTTATTTCAGCTTTGTTCACCCCACCCCCCCAAAAAATTCCTGCACACACACACTTGACTTTGGAGCATGTGGTCGGGAGTTCCCGTGCACGGGTGGGAAAATTTATTTCCTTTTTGCTCCATAACGCTATAATGTCTTGCACGTTATTACTTTTCTTACCACTACCGAACGTTTCCAGATTTCAGTGGTTGTACATCTATATTTATAATCAGTCAAATTTTAATATTTTAATTCTGCAGACAGTCTAAAAATTGTGACATGTCAAGCATAGAAAAAGTAAAATTTGGGTTAACATTAATAAGCATTTTAGCATTATTTTTAAAACTCACATTGGAGAAAAACTCTTCAAAACATAAGCAGAATCACGAAAAACTTTAATGGCAGGAACATCTTTTTGGCTTAGTGTGAATGATGAGGCCACTAATTGAAGAAAGCTAGCCAATCATGGAATACGTAAACTGTTACTGAAGCATGTACAAAAGAAAATGTTTCAAATGTTAAGTGCAACTGGCTACGACGACTTGTGCAGTAGTGATTTGGATTCCATATTTTATGAGAGGGAGAGAGAGAGAGGGGGGGGGACTTTACTAAGAGGAGTTAATGATCTAGAAATATTCATCTCATTTTCTGTATTATGCATAGTATACAATAGGAAAATGAACAGAAAAAGAAAAAGTTAAACATTAATTTCATCTGATGCTCAAGTTTACTTGGTGATATAAATATACAGTAGTTACATACAACAAATGGGTATATATTTATCCTGATTCAGGCAAGCTTTGAGATTTTGTATAGGTGGGTTACTTATAATTTCTATTGGTAAATTTTAAAAGGCAGGAATTAATTTTGATGACATGATCGAGTGCTGTCGGTCTCGCTGTTAATAACAAATGGTCGAATTACATCTTTGTAAGTAGTTTGGAACAAAACTATTGTCCATTTTAAACAACTAATGTGACTGACACAAGGAATGGAAGAAAATAAACAGATAAATGTATAAATTTGATACTAGCTGTACTGATTAGTTTGCTAGTTTTTCTTTCTATCACTGATTTTTCTTTTACAAGAATCAAACAGTGGAATAGCCTGTGGTTGTACAGTATGAATCACTTATCCCTGAGTACACTGTTTATTGTCAACTCAATGACAAAGACAAAAAACCTGCAGAAGAGCTGCTGTTCTACTTTTAGGTTATCAGTTCGCACATGAAATTAGCACATGAATATCAAAGAAAACAAGCAGTGTTGATGGCTTCTCTTGTGCTAGGTTATTGGTTTATGCATGAGCACTTCTCTTTGAAAACTGCACGTGTCAACTACATGTATCTAGGATGACCTTTTGCGACCATTTGTGATTTTTAAAAAACCGCTACTTTGGTAATTAATGCAAAATAGTACAGTTTAAAATAAAATAACGATGTGAAATCTTAATAATGCTTTATTTAAGCGATTGGATGTCAGAAGTTATCGTACAATATGTGAATGAGAATTCTGCATGGAGTAATCATCAGAACTTGTGTGATTTTAACGTGAATTTTAACGCTTGCATTATAATATTGTGAGAAACTATTAAAATCACCATAGAATGTGTTCAACTATATCTACTTAATTTATTCATTGTTGAAAAATGTTTATAAACTCTCTAAATCCTTTGCGAGCTACCGTTTTTCTTAGTGTGTCAAAATTTGTCTATTTCCGGAAGTTCGTCCATGGTTCATGCCCCTGAAATAAAGGTCACGGGACATAAAATTGGAATGTGACATTTAGGCCAAAGTGTGGAAATAGATCGTTTATAATGTCTCTGTATTTCCATTAGTTGCATTTGTAATATATTTCATTGCTTTTGTATGTATATTGATTGCAATAAAACATATCAAAAATAATGCAAAAAGTATTATAAAAAAATTATATAAAAAAATAGGATGAATTTTTTTATTTATTTTTCTTCATGCTATTTAGATATAATTAAAGATACGCTGGACTTTTAAAGGATTTTTTTTTCTTCAGGCTATGTCACAACAAAGATTTGTTCCCCCAACATTACAATAATCCAATAATTTCATACTCCATACTCTTCCATTTGATTTATTTTTTCTAACATGATATAAGAAGTGCATGTTATAGAAACGAAGTTTTTACATTGCCTTTGTCATCTGAGAAATCTCTATTGTGGATTTCCTACTAATAAAAAGGTAAAGAAGACCAACATGTGAACAGTGGCCCTGGCTTGAACTGCTAATACTCACGCCAGGGCCACAAAGTTGAGGCAAAAATGGCATTAGTAAAATTGGCCATTTTCATTGTGTTTTTTCAATTTGAATTGTAGTACGTATTTAAATTTCATTTCATCAAATATTTTTTAATCAGCACTTACTGTCATTGTCAGTGAACGCTAGTGACCCAGTTGATGATGTCAGGATCTCAAAATGTAGTTTTTGGGGGGGGGGTAAAACTAATTTTAATTATGCAATACTTACCCAACACTATTATATAGCTTATTACTTTTTCGTGTCGAAAAATCTCGTCTGTTCGATGTGAAAACATCCTCCCACTTTGAGTGGAGATTTTGTCAACAAGACACATCACACCCTTGCACCTCTCCGCGCCTGCGCGAACATTCATCTTTTTCATAGACGAAATTTCGCCAGGACATCAGAGCGGGGTGGGAGGAGGGCATTTGATAATAGTGATGGGTAAGTATTGCATAATTAAAATTAGTTTTACCCCCCAAAAAACTACATTTTAATAGCAGCAATACATTATCCCATCACTATTATATAGCTGAATTTGTCAGTTAGGCGGGTAGGCTGATGTGTTAAACTGATCAAAAACAGAGAAAAATGGAAAGTGCTCACCATTTGAGGGAGAGATCCACTTTACAAAATTGTTGGAGTCCCTCTGGGCCATATGTTGTGTTGCAACTATGGGTCCCAAGAGAGAGTACCTGCGCAATTAGCGGAGGTAGAGAAAGTAGTATGGGATTGCCAAAATGCTGCCTTCATGATGTCCTCCAAGGAAGAGTGATTAGATAGGTCCATGAGACAGTGACTGCTCGAACCTCATGGGCTTTTAGTTTCATAAAAGAGAGGTCTCTATCAGTAAGGGACTGATAAGCTCTTTAATTGTGGTGACAATCCACCGTGAAAGTGGAGGTCAAAATATCAAGAAACCCTTAACAGGAAGGAAAAGACGTTTCCTGCCCTTCTTTTCCACTTTTGAAGCATTTAGATAGAAACGCAGTGCCCTAACTGGGCATAAAAACCTATCTTGATCATCTCCAGCACAGATTCGACTGAGACTGGGGATCTCTATAGGTGATGGGGCCACCGCAGGTAACTGCTTTGGCTGACAAAGGAGGGAAACGGATTCGTAATTGCCATTAAACCGGAGGCAGCCAGTGTCAACAGACAATGTATGAATCTCGCTACGTCTTCTCGCAGACGCCAAGCGAGTAAGAACACAGTCTTGAGTGTGAGGTCCTGAAGGGAAGCCTCACTCAATGGTTCATAGGGGGTTTTGGTTAAGGACCATAAAACACATGATAGATTTCATCTGGGCGTAAGAGAGCGGGAGACAGGTCTCTGTAGCTCAAAATACTGAATGAGATCAGCAAGGTGCGGATCTGAACCGATTTGCGAGCCCTGAGAAAAATTTAAGTGTGTTAGAGATGGCGGCTCTATAGCCCTTGATAGTTGATACTGAACATCTTCTGTTCTCGAAAAGAACAAAAGGAAATCAGCAATGGCAGTTACCGAGGGCCAGCTGGGATCAACACGTTTCCTACTGTACCGATCACAGAAGAATCTCCACCTGGCATCATAGACCTTGGATGTAGAAGCTCTCCTGGCCTGAATGATGCAACTGGCAACCCGGCCCGAAAACAGGTTCTGGCGGATAGATCGCTTGAGGTAAGCCAAGCGTGAAGGTGGAGAATGAGTGGGCTATTGCGTAGGAGGGAGCCCCTGGGTGTTGTGACAGAAGATCCCTCCTGTAAGAGGGAGACCTGGGTTGATCTATGAATAGGTCTAAAAGATTGTTGACCAAGATCGTTGGGGCCATAATGGAGCTATGAGAATGATCCGGGCAGTGGAAGTTCTTACTCTTTGCAGAACTTGCGGTAGTAGTTGTAATGGTGGGAAGGCGTATGCGAACAAACGATCCCACTGGAAGCTGAATGCGTCCACTGCCCAAGCTCTCTGGTCCGGGATTGGAGAGTCGTAAAAGGGAAGTCTTTTGTTGAGCCTGGTCGCAAATAAGTCCACGAGGGGCCTTCCCCATAGTGAGAAAGGGGGACTCTGTCACTTCGTGGTGAAGAGTCCATTCCATGAGAACTGATTTGCCTGACCTGGACAGACTGTCCGCTAAAACGTTCTTCTTCCCTGGGATGTGATGAACTCGGAGGGAAATGTTCTACGAGTTGGCCCAGCGGAGGAGGTTCCAGACCTCCACGGAAAGAGAAGGGGCATGTGTGCCTCCTTGATGTCGGAGATATGCTACGACGGGCGTGTTGTCGGAGGAGACCATGACAGATCAACCCCTTTACTCTGTCGATGCACCCTTGCAACGCTAGAAATACAGTTTCATTTCTAGGTTGTTCCTAGAGGAAACAGAGCTGATGGAGAATCCTTGTGTGGTTTCTACCCTGTGAGAAGGAGAAACTGTAGAGGGTGCATATGGAGCCATCCTAAGGGAACCAGATCTGCAGCGGGATTCAAGGTTACCAAAGGGGATAGTTAAAGGCAAGCAGACAACAATGTTCTTGCTCGTAGCGCCTCTAGTAGTGCCAGGATTCGATCTATGTGATCCGGTGGAACCCAGAATAACTTCTGGTTCACAAAGAAGTTCATCCCAATAAAACTTAGATGGGACGAGTTCTGACTTCTCAAGGTTGGGTAAAAACAAACCCAACCGAGTCACTGTGAACCAACAACGGAACAGGTCATGATGGCGGGACTTAACCTGAACATTATTATTCGTAAAAATACTGGAGAATCGGGGTTCCCAGTAATCAGAGATAGGGCACTACAACTCCCATAACATGGGTGGAGACTCGGGGGTGCAGAAGCGATTCTGAATGACAGAACCCAGAATTGAAAGACTTCCTGGTCCAAGCAAACCTGGAGGTATATTCCCACCGGTTTAACAGGGGGAGATTGAAAATGATACACAATTTCCCACTTTTCTTGATGACCAGGAAGAATTGGAAGTAGAATGCAGGAGACTGATCGTTCAGGAACCTCTTGACTGCCCCTTTCTGTAAAAGGGTGTGCACCTCTTCATTAAATTTTCCCCAAATTGGACTTGTGAAGAACATTGGGGTCCTTCATATAGGAGGTTGTTCCCACAACTGACCCTCACTTACATAGAAAGGACACACCCATCATCCAAGTTACTTGACCAAGCCTCTGAAAAGAGGCCTAGACAAGCACCTAGAGGGACATTAGGAGAGGAATGCACGGCAGGAGAGGATACGAGTCCCTAGGTCTCATTTGAACTTGTGCATTGGACTGGGGCTGCATCTGTTTTAAAATTTAGTGGGTGGCCCCTGGGGGCAATTCACCTTAGTGTGCTTCCTGGTCGATTACGATGGGCCAGGTGCAGTTGTGAAGGATCTATGTTCATGATCCTTCAATCTTGTGAAGCCACAGTGGGGATGAGTCCTCCGAAGAGGCTCTTGGCTTCCAATGGAGCAGCCCTTAGAAGGTCTTTCCTATGGTTAAATAAGACCATTGAGGAGTCCAGCACAATGTGATGGTGGAAGTTAGAAGTTCCACTCTGATAAAACCATTGCGACAGAGAGTGAATTCCGGGATGTCTTGATCACAGCTTCCAGCACGCATAGTAATGCGGCTGGGTTCAAAGCAGTCTTCCTCAGCATACTAAACGAAGTAGCTGAGAAGAGGTCTGCATGGGAAGCTATGGTGACCAGAAGTCGGCCTTTCTGCTCAAAGGCTTGGTTATTTTAATCGGAGGGCATGCCCAGGCTACAATTATAATACCCACTTGAGACATCTGCATCCAACTGAAGAGGTTCTTAATGGTTTTCACTTCGGGAATGTACCCAGTAATTAGAGGCAGAGATCAAGGTCTCAAAGTAGAGGGAGGGACAGACCATCCTCTACGCCGTCTAGCACAGGCTGGCCTGTCGAAGAACCTCTATGACATTTCCTCCATCGTTGAGGAATGTAGAAGGAGCAGGAGATCTGGTTGTAGCTGGATCCCGGAGATCTTTTATACTGGAAAGGATCTTCTTGGGTTGTGTGCAAGATGGCTTTGGGCACAAGTTACAGCGTTATCAAAAAACCAGATCTCTTCCAAATCATCTAAGTGAAAGGAACTAGTGGGACTGATAGGAGGCAACAAAAGAGCTGTTTCTAGCTCGATCTCACTGGAGTCAACGAGGGTAGATAAATGCATCATCATCTAGAACACTCCGAGCAGGAGAGTGGCTGGACATCATTATGTCCTTCTGAGACAGTGACATAGGTGTACCCGACGCCATTTCCCGTACTTGTTCGTCTGTGTGCTCTAGATGTTCCAGGATAAAGACGAGACCGCTTGTCTTCCGTGGATGATGCTATGCTTTCGCCTTGCTGGTGAATGCCCTCTGACAAGGATGCGATGGCAGGACACGAGCCGCTGCATCGCCTCTACTCTGGGCCTCACCTCTCGTACGGATTCATTGGGATAATAGGAAAGGGGGGATCCCGATCCGATCCCCTTCCCTCGTCTGAACCCTGTGGGCAGACTCCCAATCCTGTACAAGGTATGATGGTAGATTTTTTTTTTTTTTTTTTTGGTCCGATCCCTATCCCCGCACTATGAGACCTCTGGGTGATGACCGGTATAAGGTTTGAAAGGCTGAGATGACCGACGGCCTGTGACGATGTAAGCAGCCACCGGGATGAAGTCACCAGTGACCGGTCATCATACATTGACCGGTCATTTCTACCGGTCAATGTGCATTGACCGGACCGGTCACCGGTCAATACCCGGTGACCGGACTGGTCACCGGTCAGTTAGGCAATATAGATATGTCAGTCTAGTTCGTCTTCATCACTAAACAAGGTGCGGTGCATCTCCTCCCATTCGAGAGGCTGCGACACGCCACCCTGAGACAAGCGGTGCACCTCCTTCGCGGACGGCAGCTACACGCTATTCTGATATAAGCGGTGCACTTCTTTCCTGGTGGAAGGCAGCAACACACTACTCTGATATAAGCGGTGCACTTCCTTCCTCGCGGAAGGCAGCTACACGCTACTCTGATATAAGCGGTGCACCTCCTTCCTGGTGGAAGGCAGCAACACGCTACTCTGATATAAGCGGTGCACTTCCTTCCTGGTGGAAGGCAGCAACACGCTACTCTGATATAAGCGGTGCACTTCCCTCCAGGTGGAAGGCAGCAACACCCTACTGTTCCCAAACTGTCTCCGGACTCTTGAGATTGGTCCCATAGACGCCTGCTGTTCCCAAACTGTCTCCGGACTCTTGAGATTGGTCCCATAGACGCCTGGGACCCCGGAGCCTGTAGAACTAGTCTTCTCGCAGTATGTTCCTGCCTGAGACCTATAAGAGAAAAAATTTGAAAATTCAGACGATGATGCGTATTAATGTTTCTTCCGCCTCTATACATACATCTGGAATCGGCTAGATTGCAGATTTCATTAGTCATTTGTGTGAGGTCCAACGTTTTTGTACGTGTACACTTGAACACATGAGGTAGTCTGGGTGAGTATCCCAAGGGCCCTTCTTGTGGCCATACTTCCTACAGACTGACCCGACATTGTTCTCTGAAAAGAAAAATGTTTCTGAAAGAGAGCAATAATAATAAAATAATATTGTATTATTCTTCATACGTAAAACTCACCTGTCTGTATGTACTGGGTGTTATATACCTCCAGTATATTTGCACAAGGTAAGCAATTGTTCCCTGAATTAAGAATTTATCTGAAGGAGAACAATAATAATAATAATAATAATAATAACAATATTATATTATTTCCACACGTGAAAACTCGTCTCGCTTGTATATACTGCGTACTATACATATGCCAGTTCATCTGACCTATAATACAATAATAAAACGTGTAACACTCACCTTTTATTTCCACACGTGGAAAACTCACCCTTTTGCATATGTCGCGTGCTCTATGCACACCAGTTCACTTCGCTCTGTTTGCATATACTTTAGCGGTCTATATGCACCACAGTGGAATTGTCTAAAGGTAAACAATATACATATACATGTTGACAAGGATTAGGAGTCTAGTTTTCTTGACAAACTTAATTGTTCTCAAGAAAGTACAGCATATCAATGCGACGCGTCATGCGTGGTTAATAAAGATACAATTGATGAATTAGCAAAGACCATAATATTTTAATAAATATTTAATTGGTAGAATATATATGCGCCTGCTAATTGCGGCACTATCTCGGTTGTCTATGTCACGTTGTAAGGAACACACAAGACTTACCGTGAGCTAAATTGTATCTGAAAAGAAAAAATACATGGTGTTCCCTCACCCCTAAGGACAGAATACACGTGGCAATTTAGAAAGACTCTTTCTAGAACAAACACTGACATAGGGCAGCATAAGACACATAAGACGAGATGTACAAATGTAACCCAGATTGAATTTAGGCTGAAAGGAGAACCCAAACGTGGTTGAAAACCGCAGTAGACAATTTTTCTCTGGTTACGTTCGTCGACACAACCATTAGCCATGGCGTCCATGAAAAAGATGAATGTTCGCGCAGGCGTGGAGAGGTGCACGGGTGTGACGTGTCTTGTTGACAAAATCTCCACTCAAAGTGGGAGGATGTTTTCACATCGAACGGACGAGATTTTTCGACACAAAAAAGTAATAAGCTATATAATAGTGATGGGATAATGTATTGCTGCTATTAAAACAAGCATGTGAGGTCGCGAGAAACATGACACACGATTCAAGGACGGGCACAAAGTTAGGAGGGTCGACGATACATTTAAAAAAATAATAATAAAGCAATAAAAAGTTGTGTTTGTCATTTTTATTATCATCTCTTTAATCCCACACATCATATAAATCTGAGAATATTCTAGAAAAAGAAGACTGCTGCATAAGAATAACGTAAGAGTATATTTGTTATAGACATCCATGTACGTTCCTTATTTTCTATTTATAGCAGTTGTATGTGACCCATTTCCAAGAAAACGGGGGTTTTTTCAGTATAAAAATTTTCTCACAGATTCATTATATTAATATACTGAATATGACAGTGGACCAGTCTATACTTTAAAAAAATGTCAGCAGATGTTAAGTGAAACAGACTTTATCGATGTGACTCTCAGATGTTATATATGACTGAAAATTGTTAGAGAAGACGGATCTCTTTAAACTTTAAAACATGTTGGATCAGAAGAAAGACAAATCATTAGTGCTTTACAAATTTAGAAAGATTAACATGAGATGGGTAATACAACACTCAGGTTGAGCACATGGTAATAATCATTGCAGAATTTGTAGAGTTGACTTTACGATCTCTCAGTGAAAGTTAGACATGTGAACTAGTTAAAGTGAGTGTTGTGTATATATAATTTGCCAGTATGCTTTGTGGTTTGTATTCTGATACTAATTCACCTGGATTTTGCCCATTTGTGACAAGAACTTTAGCCAGCTGCAGATCCAGGTTAGTAGCAAAACTAAACGTACATTTTTCATACAGTTTATTGTAGTTATGGCATTTAATATATAGATTACACTTTTTATGCTCAGATTGCACTTTTTTGCCACTTAGGTTACACTTAAACCTCTGTAGGGGCTGGCAGGTATGGGCTAGGTACTCTAACATCATGTGAAGAGGCTAATGAAAGAAAACTACATGCTGCCTAAAATCAAACATTTTGTTGCTTTAATCTACTGATTTGATAATAGAAAGGAGGAAAATTAGAATTATAAGGATTAAATGATCTTGGTTGGGTATTTATCGAACTGTAAATTGTATCCTAATCACTCACAAAGTTAACATAAAGTCCTTCCGACTTTATTTATTTTGTGAGTGATTAGGTAAAATTTACACTTCAATAAAAACCAAACCATGATCATTTACTCCTATAATGTCTTACATATGTATATTTTGTAAAAGAGAGAGAGAGAGAGAGAGTGAGAAGTAGAAAGAGAAAGGGGAGAGATGTAAAGAAAATGAGAACAAAAGATAATAGAATAGGAGTTATATATCCTCCTTTCCTGTTTGTACAGATGTTCAATTTGCATTATTATTGTAGTAATATATTCACAAATATTTATACATTGATTGAGTGCATCTATGTTTCCATCGCACTATCCCATTATTGCAACTTTGATATGAAATAACATTTTTCAGTTTCATAGATCTTTTTTATAATCTTCTGAAAGGTTTGTATATTAGGATGATCCTTGTTCAATCTTCAAGTATATATATATATATATATACAGGGGTCAAGCTAGACTTGAATTTTAGGGAGAAGTGACTTCTTTTGGACAGAATTGGGAGAAGTGAGAGCAGAACAGAGAAAAGTGGCAGCATAGCAAGAAACGCAATATATATATATGTGTGTGTGTGTCATACATGTGATTCTACCAGAGGTAGGCCAAAAATACTGTTTTGAAGGCCGTCTACCGCACATAACGTTTTATGATCAAAATCTACCGCTTTTGAAAATTAAAAGAAATTTTTAAAAAATTGAATAAAAAAACCCAAGCATTGTATTTTTACGTGTTCTATCAACACATTAGAGAAATCAAACAGAACCAGTCTACTGGGAACCGAAAATGTTCCACCAGTACAACAACCAGTGAGATGATCCGTGGCAGAGTAATAGGATTAGAATTGTTAACGAACAGCTAAGATGTGTACACAAAAAGCTGTTAATTGATTACCTTATTGTTGTAATTTGGGGAGTTTAAGGCCAAATGTGGGATGTTTTTTGAGGTGTTATAAGTAATAAAGGAATCAAAGGTGGTCCATGATGTCTTCTGAGCCTTTGATGAAAATCAGCCAACCCTAGGCCCTGGTTGAGGAGAGATCAAATGGAGACCGACCGTAAACAATGATTTCGGCAGACACACTAGAGTAAGTATTTTGATTTTTTTGTCTTGTTTAATTGTTATTGTATTGTTCAAGATGTTTTAAGAGGAATATTTATCGGCAGCTCTTACATTTTTTGTTCAATTTATGTAAAAATGCCGAAACATGTGCTTTCTTCCAATCTTAGGAAACCACCGGCTAAGAAATATTACAAGGTCAACAATGCTTGAATATCAGAGTTTAAATGTGTGCAGGCGAGTAGCAAAGGTCCTGAGTTTGCATTATGCGTTTCAAAGGTATGCATCTTTTGTATTTAATAAACTATTTGAAAATTTCATGCACTTAAATTAAGTTCAAGTCCTAGATAAAATATTTCAGTTAAAATATATTACAAGATAATTAATTTTAAAGTTGGGAAAATTATTCATAAAAGCATAAATACATTATGTATTTTTTCATTGTGTATTTCAAGTCTAAATCTTTTTTTTTCTTACAGTAGTGAAACTTTACAACAGATTTTTGGACCTGAGCCATGAAGAGAAAGAAGCCCTAGACTCAGAAATACATCCTAAGTACAAGTCAGGAACTTCCTCCTTGGGATGAACATAGCTTGGAGTTTGAGGAGTATTGGAGAGCAGTCAGTAACCTTACAAACCCAGCAACAGGAAAACTGAAGTTAGAACTCCTTTGCAGGTTGATCATTGTTGCCCTGTTGCCACATTCTAATGCTGATATAGAGAGGACATTCTCCATTCTTCACAAAATACAAAGTGATTCAAGGGGAAATATGGACCAGAGAACTATTGAGAGCCTGTTTAGTGTGAAGCTTAATAATCACAATGAATATCATCAGTGATCACCAGACAGTGATCTTGTGAAGGAAATTCAAAATGCTATTGGATTTTATATATAAAAAAATCGTGCAGTGAACTATAGGAGAAACAACTCTTCCTTTTTCATTTAATTGACAATATACTGACTCATATTAATTAATTATTATTATAACATTTTCCATCAGAATATGAATCTGATTCACGTTCAAAAATTGCTGTTTTATTATAGTATGAAGAGAATACATATTATAGCAGAAAATGCACTTGTTTTGTTTTCAAACACTTTAAAACACATACAATTTATGCTGATAACAAATCTACTGGTTTAGAAGCCAATCTACTGATCAAAATTTTTAAATCTACTGGTTTGAAATCCAGGTTCTGTCACATGTATGTAACATTGTCATCTTGTTATATGTTATCTTATAAACTAGTTTGAAACAAACCCTATATTAGACTATAACACGCACATGAGAGCACATGTACATGTGTCTTCAACATCATAGTGTTCATCCTTTCAAACCACAATGATAACTGATGAGTAATCTCAACTTTACAACTGCATTTTGAGGGAGTTGATTCCAAATTAAATATGAATTTGACTGTCATTTTTTTGTGAAGTTTTTAAAAGATGCATCTATTTTTAGAAACAGGGATTTTCTTCATATGACCACTCACTTTCTAGCTTCGTTACAACAATCCCTAGATTGGATTGAAAATTTCTGGTTTTAATATTTGTCTACATACTTGTAATAACATCGTGTATTGGTTGGATATTTTGTTTTTGTTGCTACTTTTTCGCGTATTTTCACAAAAATGAGTGATGTAAGAAACCCTTCACCATGTTACAGCACTTATAGATTCCACGAGCATTGCCCCATACATTTCTGACCAACAAAATTTATTGTTAGGCTAAATCTTTTATCACATAATAGTTACACTTTGCTTTCTATGAACTGTATAATTTCCTTAAATTTATGTGCCCAGTGAATTACAAAAACAGACAGTCTAATGAAGACGTACTTCAGGACACAGCGATGTCCACCATTATTACCCCTTAGCAGCTTCACTTACGGTTTAAAACTGATTTTATGAAGAAAATAATGCAAGCCTGGCAGTTAAAATCTTCAAAATATAAATGTAGAAAGTGCTTTCACCAATTCTGTTCTTAAAACACAGATTGTTATTTCCATATACATGTGGATGATTTCGTTTCGAAACAAGTTAAGTTTTCATCATCATATTATAACTTGGAGAATACAGGCAGCATTATCTTGCGAGGGAAAAGAATTAATTGGTCAATCAGCTATTAAAGCACATGCCCGTGAATGTGCAAGAGTTTGTTTTGTTGATGCAATTGACATGAACAGCTGCCAAGGCAACATGGAATCCATTTTGCCTGGGGCTTAATGCTAACTACTTGCTGGGTTGAGGGGGCATCTCAAAAGCCATAAACTACTGTCACTTAGTGTTGATCTAAAAAAAAAAAAAATGACAGGTACGAAGTCGTTTTTGCTTTCCTAATAGAAGAAGGCGAAGTTTCAATTTTTTCGGCGACTTAGTCGCCCACTTCGCCCGGTAGTACGACCCATAGATATATATGAGTAAAATACAATTATATATAAATATATATATATATATATATATTTATATATATATATATATATATATATATATATATATATATATATATATATAAGTAAAATACAATTTCTCACCAGATCATCATCATCTTGGTCATTTAATCCAAACAGTACATTTTCAGTGGAGAGATTACATTGTAAAATATGATTATTCAAAATAAGCAAAACAAACAGACTGGTTTTCTCTTTATTGCTTCTTCAGACTGATTTCAAATCATTGTTTACGTTATTAAATCCCTTTGGTTTCCAAGAGGTTAATGTTGTAAACAAAATGTCATATTCATATGATGTGAGTTCATAGGGTTAGTTGTTATGAGATATTCTAGCTAAAGTTTTATATAATGTCTGAATTTTTATAATTTTATTTATTATGTGTAGAAAACTGACAAAAATATCAATACAAAACAAAGTATTGTGCAATTTAAAAATGAACAATCCTCTCTATTGTTTTTCTTTTGAACTATTCATTTATCAAATTAATACAAAATAATTTCAATAATATTATTTCTTTTTATAAAATCTGATACTATAAAATGTGACAATCTTAAAAACTTTGTACAATAAATGTACAGAGGGCATAATTCAACATTAGTTTTGAAATGGGATGTCTATTAAAGGAAACATTGGATTCACCATTTGGATACCGTATGACAAATCTAAAAAAAATTTTAATTGTAAGATTATTTATAATCTTCATTGATAAATTCATAATGTTTACTCAGTTATACATATTTAAGGGAAATAAAACTGTTCATCTCTATTTCTTTATATATGTTCTATTGTAAAACACGGGGGCTCTAGGTCTGTTGCCACATCTTTGCACTTGTCGACAAATTTGTTTTTGACATCAAACAAAATAGGTGAGTCAGAGTTTCTTTTTGATGTGTACAGAACATGCTCTTTCTGTCATTTGTGATTCAAATTTTTGTTAAGTAATTATTTGTGGAAAGTATTCTATTCACAAGTCTATACTTTAACCATCTCAAATTTTGTACATTTAGTGTTTAGAAAGGAGGGAATAAATTTTATCCCGACAGTGATTTTCATCTAAGTAGATTTGTCCATTTCTTTCTTGCAGTAGGTGCATCTTTGTTGTCTCTTAAGACTTTATATATACTCTTACAACCTTTACATATTTCAAGATTAATGATGTTGGGTACCTTATTAGAGGACCAGCTGGTTTCTTTTCCACATATTGGGAGAGAGCTGTTAGCTTACATTTAAATGTTTTAATTGCCTTAATAATACCCTACAAATCTAGAAAATTACATTTAATATTATAGATCTGTTGAAATAAAATTCTACATTGCTATTCATTAAGTCATAAAATATTTTTAATTCCATTGTTCTTTCCAACTCCTGTTTCCTAAACAGAAAAATATTTAATGACCTTGTCAGCATTTTCTATCCAATTTGCTCTTGATCTTTTTTGAACACCTTCCATTTGTACTTTTCCAGAGCTCTAGTAATTCATTTCTTTTTGTTTGCAAATCTATCATAAATTGTTCATCATTTTTTGCTTTTGAGTTCCTTAATTTCATTTAACAAAAGTTCTTCAGCTCCATCTTGTTGCTTTTTAAAAAAAAAAAAGATGAGTATGATAATGTTTTTCCTCTTATATTCATCATCAAGTCTTAAAACAGTTTGATCATTGATGCTAAAATGAATATCTTTGGAAGAAATATATTAAATTATATCCCCATTTAAAACTGTGTATTAAATTGCACTTTTACTAATGAATGATCCGTATCATAGCCATGTTCTATACCAGAGGAATGTGTGTAAAGAAATAAGTTTTGTGTTATAAAAATCTATAAAGTCTTGCTTGCTGGAATGCAGTAGCTCTTTTCCATGTAAAAGATCTTATTTCATTATTTAATTCTTTCCAAACATCAATAAGATTGCATACACTACAAAGATCATATATTGATTTTTTTGCATAAGGATTGTTCAAGCACACATACTTTGTGTATCCTGTTTGTTATTCATAACTACCATATTTGCCGGCCTATAAGTCGATGCAGAGTATAAGTCGAACTCGCTAATTTCGTCAATTTTCAATCCTTCATCCATATATAAGTCGATGCGGAGTATAAGACGAAGCCAGATCAACACCTTGGCTTCGTCACTTTCGCTAGTAACTTCCGGTTTCATGAATATTAATGGTATCACTAAGCTATTCCAGATTAATTGGGAAAATGATTACGATAGTCTGTACACATTATTTATAGATATTATTTATTGGTACATTGTACGCAATGATATGAACTCCTGTTGTCAAAAAATAAGTACAACTTGTATTCTTAGAGCAACAGTAACCTCATTATCAAATTATATGTACAATAAAAACTAAAAGAACTCGATTAAGACTTGTTGTTTTTAGTGAATGCATGTATGTGTGTCTGTGTGTTTGTGTGAGAGAGAGAGGATGAAACAATGCTATGTCAGTGTGTAAGAACGTATGCATTCAGAGCATTTTTTACTTGTAGCTTTTGGAGAGAGAGAGAGAGAGGTTACAGGACGATTGTAATATGTATTGTTGAGTTAACTGATGATTGTGATCTTACTCATGTACAGGAGCATTACTGTATTCCATTATCAATTAATATCTCAGAATAAACAGTTCATTCTTGTTTTTATATCCATTATCATAAAGAACCAACTGGTTTTGCAGTGTTATTTACATTCTAATTAAATATGCCTACAGCTTTGGCCAGGTCATTCCAGTTGACACCTGCAGTAGATGTGATCAAATTAGTGAGGCTACCAATAGGGAAATGAGGCTACCCATAGGGTATTGTAATCGATCCTGTAAACCATGTTAATGTATGCAGGACTATGTAATGACCTGTAATGCCAGGTGCTTGCTCATGTAAGTTTCTCAACCAGTGACATCTTTTGATCTCGCCGACAGAAGCGTCAGAGCTTTGAATTCATGAGCAAAGATCAAACCAAAATGCCGCCTAACTACAGGAAGTGTACATGCACTTACTGATAAAGGGTAATTTTGTTTTGTGGGAATATAGAGTTCATTGTATTTGCAACAACAACAAAAAAAAAAAACAGCATGCTAAATGGTCATCTTGGGATTTAAACTAAATGGAGTCTATATGAATATAAATATTGTGAATATTTAAATATAAATTATATATCTTTGAAACTGAAGGAGTATGGTATGCATTGTTTTAATTTCCATTGACTATTTCATTACTGTTTTCTCTCTTTGACAAAAGCTTCAGCTAAAAGGGGTCAGTAAGGTACATTAAGCGAAATAGCATGAAGAAGGGCTGAAAGCTGTCTGTCTGTCTGTCTCTCTTTTATTTCGATAACAAGATGCAATAAGAAAAATGTGCAATGGAATACCCATGTCCATGTCATGGTTATCCGTTTTCTAACTTGTCTATTCTACTACACACATATGTAAGCAAACTTAAACAATAGATATTACTAGTGCTTGCTGCTTTAGCGCAATTACGTCTGATGCACGTAAATTTAATACTGACAATCACGTAAATATTTTGGAATCCTTCTCCATGTCGGGTCCTATATTTTTTCGCACACGATCTATTCCCAAAAATGATGATAATAATTTTTTTACACTACTTTTTGTACTTTAAATTTTTTTTTTTTTTTTTTTTTTTTTTTTTTACGGTAAAGCAATTTCAATGACATGATTAATATATAAGTCGATTCGGAGTATAAGACGAAGCCCAGACTTCCAGGTCAAAAAGTATCGACTTACAGGCCGGCAAATACGGTAAGTTAAAATTACTAACTGTTATTGTATAATCATCAGAATCTGCAATACAGTAAAATTTCTCTTGAGATACCACCCCTTCTGTCAACAAAGCGGTCTCTCAAGACAGATGGTCTCTCATAACAGGTTTGTGCAAGATGATCAGTTTTCAAGGACAAAATTCAACAGGGCTTTTGAAGGAAAAATGGCCACAATTACTGTACATGCATTTTATTCTTTATTCATAGTTCTTGTTAAAATATTGCATTCATTTCATCTCAAAATAATTTTATATAGCAGTCAAGATATACATCTATCATAAAACATTCACATTTATATTTGAATATTAGGTGTACATGTATTAGCATATGAATTGCAAAATTAACTAAGGTAATATTTATTTATCCAGTCCATAAGTTAACTTCACATGTCCATAAATTTCACAGTTACTTCAAATGTAGCATAAGAATTGCACAGTTAGCCATGATAACACTTACTCATCCAGTATATAAAGTACTGACTTTGGTCAGGAGTTGGGTAAATATGGAATACATATGTACCAATGAATGAAATAAAAAAACAGAATGAACCCATATAGAAACAAAAAATATTTATTGAGAGACAAAAGTGTAAGTCTTAATTCACCAATGGCATAAAGAGATTAACTCGATAAACGAAGGGTGTAACCGGCTGCACTATGGTGAACATGGCTTGGCATGTGGGTTTTAATAACTGAAACATAAAAAAGCAACAAACAACATGAACCTTTTACAATGAAAATCAAATCTGGAAAATGCTAATAACTTATTAAAGACAAAACAAAGACCTCATTCACCCCAGGCATTACAGATTGACTCCAATGAGTAACAACATACTTGACCACTACACTGAAAACCTTTTAAAAGGTTTCTAATTATTATATTATTGGGGTTTTGCAGTTTTTGCCAAAGATAAAGAAAAAATACGAACCATTTAATTGACTATGTACATCTTTGATTGTTCCCTTTGAAGATGGAATCATTAATCATAATGGGGGTTTTACATTACTTCAGCACTGCAGTGGTGGTTAGTGATGTACTTTTGTCTGTTTATGGTCTGTAGCATACAATGCTACCTGCATGACTTGTAGGTTTTAGAAAACTGGTAGTCAGACTCAACTTTTGTTTTGTTTAAAACAAACCCTCCTAAGTGATCTTGTTTACAAAAGATTGAATGAAAGGGTAAGTGTGTTTATCTCTATTCTTGCAATGCAGTCACACATGGCAGTGTTGTTTAGAACAATCTGCTCTTTGCTTGCAGACCCTCCTTAATAGTCAAAGTTACACAGGATGTCAGTGGTGTTTTTCTCTGTTTTTGCAATGCAATCGTTCATAGCAGTGTCAAATCACTTATTTTGCCAAAAGTCATGGTCGCTGGACACAATGTGCAGGTTGTCGCTCACAACAGTGCATGTATATAATAAAATTGATCTATGCATGACAATTGTATCTTAAATGACAGGTGGTCGCTCATAGCAGAGGTCACTCAAGACAGGTTTTATTGTATCTTCACAAATCTGTTTACAAAACGGTAGCAAATCTTTGTTATGGCATGTTTATTAATGAAGTCAGTTTATTGTAGATTATCATATCTAATATGATTTTGTTTCATGTTGTATCAGATTTAATTTTATTTAATTTAAAGCCAAAATTGTTATTTAACTTGTGTAATTACTAAAGAAACACTGATAACCCCAAATACTGCTTCCAAAGTTCTCATCTTGTGGAACAAAATGAGTATATTGTAAAGTATATTGTAAAATCTCTCTCTCTCTCTCTATATATATAGAGAGAGAGAGAGAGAGAATATCTGTTTTTAATAAAGTGTAAAACATCCATTCTTTTCTCTTTATTACCAAAGCTTTGGCAATTCAGGGTGCAAATTCAAACAGTCTCATCCATGTTCATACTCTGTATGCTGAGGTTTGATAGTATTCACATGAATCATTTGCAAGTCACAAATATAAATAGGAGCTATAAGTAAAAAGTGTTGAGAGTAGTTCAGAAAAGAAAGAGCATACAAAATAATACCTCTACTGTGACAGAAGTGCAACAACCAGAAAAATTCAAAACAAATTATCAATTGTATGGGTGCATTATTACACAAATACATGGCCTTCATTTGTTTATCAAACAAAAAGTTTATGAACAATCCCAAAAAATCAATGAGTATAACCTTTATGAATAATCTTCCAGCATAATTATGCTCCTGTGCGCATAATAGATTATACCAGTAACTTTAATTATAAACCTAGTGAAATCCCAAAAATGTCATATGCACATAAATGCATAGATGAATAGGCACACTTAAAACCTTTCACCCTAAAATGCATAAGCTACATGTAAGTATTAATAATGTGTGCACAAACATGCACACACCCAAAAGGATGAAAACATACATTTAAACATTTCACCCCAAGTCAGATAAGATAAATACATGTATTATGTAGTAAAATATACACAAAGGAGGTCAACATGGAAAGTATAATAAGAATGCAACAGTTACTGCATATCTCAAAAGTATAATTACTGATGTAGAAACCCATTTGAGATGGCTGGTGAGATATACGTGTGTAGTATTGTATCAAGAAATGCAGATATTATCAAACAAATCAGAGTAAAAGGAAAAGAAACTGGTATTTCATTCTACAAATATTGAGCTACAACTATTTCCAAAGAACTCAATTGAATTATAAAAACTTGCATTTATATTTGTATATTAGTCAAAGGGAGGTAACTCTGACATAGATAGTTTGTACTCCATTCTACACTATATTTTAGAAAAAATATTTGTAATTCTTTGAGTTAAAAACCCCAGTTTTCTCACTTTATAATTTAAGTAATTTCAAGATGATGATTTGAGATATCAGGTGACACATACATGTATAATAATAATCTACCAAGAAATATAGCTATCATACAAGTCAAGGTACAAGGAAAAGAAACAGGTATTTTGTTCAAAGAAAACTGGACTGCAACCGTTTCCATAACATTCAATTGAATTATCAAAACATACACACATTTATATTGGTATATAAATCGAATGGAGTTAACTCCACAAATATTTTAAACTCCCTCTACACTTACTTACTTACTTAAATTATGCTCGCGTGCGACCAAACTGGTCATGTGCGAGGATCCCTCTACACCAATATTTAGCCAAAGATATTTTTAATTCTGTGAAGAAAAAAAAGTCTCACTGTAATTTAAATAATTTTAAGCTGACAATTTGAGATATCAGGTGACAGATGATACATGTATAATAGAGGTATAAGGAAAAGAAACTGGTATTTCATTCAAAGAATACTGAACTACAACTATTTCATAAGACTGTTAAATTATCATAATTTGTACATATTTATGTTAGTAGATTAGTGAAAGGGATGTAACTCAGCAAATAGATAGTTTGGAATCCTCTCTACACAATATATAGTGCACAAAATAATTGTAATTCTAGGGGGGGAAACAATTTCACACTGTATAATTTAAGCAATATCATGACGACACTTGGAGGTATGAGGCAGGACATGTATGCATTTCGTTCTATGGATATTGAACTACAACAATTTCCATAGAGCTCAATTGAATTATGAAAACTTACATTATATATAGTAGTTAAAGGGAAGTAACTCAACTAGATAGTTTGGGCTCCTATCTACACACAACATTTTGCAAAAAATGTTTGTAATTCTATGAAGAATTTTTTTTTTTTTTTCTCACTGTGATTTAAGTACATGTAATTTCATGATCACAATATGAAATATTCAGGCAACACATATATGTATAATAATATAGCCAAAATATCAAAATATAGCTATTATCATACCTGCCATATACCCAGCCAGTGTTGAGGGGTTTTGGGGACTCAAAAAGTGTATTTTGAGATCCCAAGGGATGTCAGTGTGCATGACCTAAAAAAGCGACATTGTCCAATTGAGCATGAATTATTTTTTCATGTAAGCCTATATAAAATTTACTGGAAATTCAAATTTGATTTTAAAAAAATAAATAAATATGTTTTCTTTGAAGCATTTAATATATGTACAAACCAAAAATAGTTGGTAGACCTATATAGCATTGCCCAATATCATCACCACACACATGCACACACATGCCCACACTCGCATAAACACAACCACACTGATATTAAATAATAATATAAAGAAAAATACCAAGTTTCTGTCTTTAAAATCTATTGGACAGTGGAATTTTCGTAATTAGATGACGTCTTTGCTCCTCACAATAGTTCAGTGGGGTGGGGGTAATACAAATATCATTCGTGTTCATCTTGGCACTCATTTGAGACTGGATTGTACTGTTGTTCAATCTTTTGTGAGGGAGTGGCAAACATGCTAGGTGGTATTGCAATGTCGACGGATATTGTACACCAGAATGACTAATGTTTATAGGGTGTTTGCAGTGTGTGCAAAAAATAAAATGCTCCCCATTGCTGTTGCACTTCACAAAGTCAAACTCCATCCATGAGTTCTGAAATTCAGTTTTGCAGGGCTCGGGTTGTTTTGCAGATGGCTCATCTTTACCTAAATCATAGCTGCATTTCAACATTTTGCCATAAAAAAATGAACCACACTTGTACACTATATTCCAACTACCGAAATAATTGTGTTTTATATATGGAGTAATATACTGATCACAAACTTGCCAATATTCTTTAATAATGATGGCTTTTGTTCTTCAACACGCATCTCTTTGATTGTACCTAACTCAAATGAATTGGGTTGTTCCACTTACTGTACTTTACCTATGCAAGGTAACCTAATGGGCTCTGCAAAGCAGTGTTCAAAGGACTTGACATGGCATCATCCTAGCTATTCTCAGCCAGTTAAGTAACATAGGAAATGGTGGTTGTTTATCTCAGACCACTTTACCATTTAATTGACTCCTTGATAAACTGCCCAGAGGACAGTTTTACATGGGCTCTAAGCAGGACTGTTTTACTGTTTATACAGACTACATGCTTTTGACATGTATAGTGGTGGTCAAAAAATTTGTGTTTTTTTTTTTCTCCCTAAGATTATTGAAAATTGCGTTTTTCGTTGGGGGGGGGTTGGGAGTCAAAAATAGTGATTTTTGCATGACACATGTTATAGCAGGTATGAATTATACAAATCAAGGTGCAAGGAAGAGAACATGGTATTTCATTTAAAGAATGTTGAACTGCAGCTATTTATTGAGTTCTCAGAACTTCACACATTCATATTAGTATATATAAATCAAAAGGAAGTTAACTCCACGGATAATTTTTGGACTCCCTTCTACATACACAGATGAAAAAGCACACTTAAAATCATTCCCTCCAAACCAGATAAGCTAAATATTAAGCAATTAGCTATATACACAAAGGAGTTCAATATGGAAGTTATAATCAGAACACAGGATTTACTATATTCCTCAAATGCATGATCATTGATGTAAATCCATTTGAGATACCAGGTGACATTTACACGTATAGTAATATGCCAAGAAATATGGATATTATCATACAAATTAAAGTATAAGGAAAAAGATATGTGTGTTTATGTTAAACAGCATGTCAGCACAATAATGGCTATATAATGATGATTAAGAGTAAAGTTTTAAAAATATATTGGAGAAAAGAAATAGTATTTCATTCAAAAAGAATACTGAACTACAACTAATAATTTCCATTGAACTCATTTGAATTATCAAAGTTTATACACATCTATATTACTATTTTAATCAAGGGGATGAAACTCTACAGATTTTTTTTTTTTTTTAACTCACAATACTTTGCAAGCAAATTTATAATCCTATGAAAGATAAATAGCCTTTAATTTTTGCACTGTATAATTTAAGTAGTTGCATGATGTAATTATTAAACTGTGTTTGTGAAACAGACTATGAGAATACAGGAAAATACACCATTTGAAATGTGCTATATCAAAGTCATTACACCTTTCTTTTAACTCATTTGTATTTAGGTCCCTACCAGGTTTCTAGTATTATGTGTAGGCCTTGTGAATCTATTTTCCATTTTCATAGTCATTGGCAGGTCCAACAGGACTCTGATTCCATTTGTAAGAAAAAGAGAGCTTGCTTATGCGAAAACAGAATCCCTAGCTGAATAGTATTGAAATTTCACAATGATAGGTTTGGAGCAATGTCTAATATACTTGGGACTGCCTGTCTCATCACTCTAACATATTCCTCTAATACCAGTATCTCTACAAGATTATATCTTGTCATTCCAAAAATGTTCTTCTGTGATGATGTTATGGTATGATATGGTGTAGGAAAGTTGTATAACAATAGATAGTAATTTCACTCATGTTTCTCCACTCTTGGTATTTGTTCTTGTAGGGCTTTATTTTTGTACTTTCAAATCATCTTTCTTCTTAAACTTTTCCAACAAAGCCATCTTTTGTGCAGCAGTTTATCCACAGTTTCTTTTCTTTTTTAGTCCACCTTTACTGAAATTTTTTGTTCCATCTCTGTAAGGAATTTAGAATGGGATACCATTCTTTTTCTAGTTCTCTAACAGTGTCATTCACCTCCTTCAACTCTTTCTTGGTCTCCATTACTTCCATCTTTAGCTCTTTTGTCACATTTTCAAGTAAACTTCCCATCCAACAATTTTTTCAATTAAAGACTTGATTTATTCTTCCATTTACCAACCACTTTTTTCTCTAATTCCTCAAATAATTTTCTCAGAAAAACTTTCTTCATCTACCTCTTTATTGCCAGTTTTTATATCCAACATAAAATCTTTCATCTTGAACTTCCCTTCCTTGGGTCCCACGTTTTTGCAGTGGCCAAATTGACTTCAGTTATGGATGGTTGAGAGGTTCTTGCACTTTTTTTAAATTCCAGGACGCACTCCTGTCTCTAGTCTGGACTTTAATTATGTTCTTTTATCAGCCCTAAAGTCAGTGAAATATTTAATACAGATTTGATAACATGCAGATGGGTGAGCATGCACGGTGTGTGCAGTGGAACTATAAGCCCAATGTTTATTGGCATGTTGGAAAGGTCTATTTGTGTACAAAGGCAAAGCAATATTTTGTTCCTTCATCACAGTGCATGGCTTTATAGTCATATGGCTATTTGCAAAAATAATACGAAAAGTCATCTCTTTATTGCTTTAGTCCACCTTGGCAGAGCAGCTCAACATAGTGATCACTTTGGCAGCTGTGCATCCATATGTCTGTCCACACCCTAGATTTTCTTAAGTGTTATAATTTTCTTTTTTTTGCAATATCATTTTATTCCACCCTTTTCAGATTTGGAACATTACTACAGTATGCACTTACCTTTATGTTGTATCATCCTGGTTCATGTGTCATCCCATGGAGTGAGAATTATTCCATTTTTCAGTGACAGCATATTAAACTTGAGATTAATCATGATGTTAAAGGTTGTTTTTTTTTCTTCACTTTTCTTATACTTAGTAATGTGGTCAGTTTCTTAAATACAGTTGGCCACAAAAGTTATGTTACTTAGTTTGTAAATACATACTGATGTGTACAACACCAATTTATTAAAAGTGGGTCAGTGTGGCCTAGATTTTACTCTACCCTGACTTTTGATTTATTTTTTTGTTTACCTCAGTTTCTTATGTACTGTTGGTTAGGGAATTATGCAGCTTTGCTTGTGGATACATCATGTTAGGTCAAATACCAAATTGTCAAAAGTAGGTCAGTTTGATCTAGATTTCATGCTTCAGTGACTTTGTTTAAGTTTGCATTTTGGTCAGTTTCTTGGGTACTATTGTCCACAGAGTCATGGAAATTAATATGTTATTGTGTTTGGTGGGTACAACACCTTTCCACCAAAAGTAGGCTGCTGTGACATATATTTCATGCTTCCTTGACTTTTGTCAGTTTCAAGTCCATTGTTGGTACATTGATGTGCAACTGAGTGTAAACATGCTCTTGGGTGGGTTCAACACCATTCAGTTTAAAGTAGGTAATTTGAAACTATTTTTCATGCATCAGTTAATTTCCTTGTATGTATGAGCATCCATGGTTGACTCTTGGGAAAGTTGATGGAGTCTTGTGTAATGCATATCTTTTCTTGCTAAATAAATACCATCATTATTGAAGCACAATGGTGAGATCGACATGCAGGCCATGACCAGCTTTATGTTTATATATGACTTGTCCAACCTACTGAGAAGAGGGGTTTACCAAATATTACAATACACCTCATCTGTTTCTTTCTGTTTTTGTTTTAGATGACTTGTCATACCTACTAAAGGAGTTGGAGGAAACTGCTTTATCTCCCATGCAAACATTGAAAAGCTGTGGTGGAATTTCAGTAGCATACAGTTTTCACTCTTTGACACCATGTATTACCAGATTTTTCCTGAAACAGTTAACTCTTCACCTAAAAGAGACTGGATATAATGGTTAGTTTACAGCTTCTTATGCTTGTTATATTGCTACAACATACTTAATTGTACTGCTATTTTTTGTTTATGGATCTTGACATTAGTAGTAATTAATTGGCTTGAGATTTTACTTTAATACTTTTGATTTCATGAATCTTTCAAAGTACTCATTCTCAGGAAACATTTTTGATTTCAGATATTAAATTTACAGATAAATCTCATACTATTTTAGTCTTATACATGAATAAGCAATCTCTTTTGGCTTCAGATATAGTAGTAAAAAGGCATGCAATGTCTGAGGAACTTGTTTAATCATTCATTAGAATACTACTTAAATATAGAAAAGGAATGGGCATTTATCAGAAGTTATAATTAATGGACATCTTTAAGTAGTTATATAAGTGATGAAACCATTCCTTTTTTATTATTCAGAAATATTTTCCTGTATATATTAACCTCAAATCCTTCAAAGACAAACTAGCATAAATCCTTTACATGTATGCATGTCTGAATTTGAGTCATAAAATTCTGCCATCTGTTGGGATTAGAAATTTGCAAATTATGAAATCAATTCTTTAAGTGTCCTGTTAGGTGTCAGAATTAGAAGGTACCAGTTGTAACAGTTGAATTTCCAAGTAGTCACCAAACTGTGCCCTGAAAAATACTATCATATACAGTTATCTCTGTTGAAGTTCCCATTCTGGATCTGGCTCCTATTCAGCTGTAGTCATTTCTGATTATAAGCTAGTAGTTTCTTAAATAATTCCCCTTTTTCTTGGAAAGTTTTCTTTTCAGACTTATACAAGTTTGATTTATTTCTGAATCATGCATTTCTGCAGGTTCCTTTCTGAAGAAATTTGATATGTTAATCTTTTATACAACCTCAAAAATATTATACACTAGCAGACATCAACTTCATGGTGAAAATCTGACAGTAGTAGCGCATGGCCCTTAATTTCAAATTGCCAGATATGTTTTTTCTGTGGAACTGAATTACCATCTGATAATAATCGGTGATTTTGATGCCCACTAGTGCCAATGTAGCATTACTTTTTTTGCTTTGGTCAAGTGTTCTTGGAATTGTCCCAGTAATGGAAGTGTGATGTGACTTTCATATGATCCAGTGCTAATAGATGGTTCTGACTGATACCAAACTTAAAAATGACATTTTTCAAAAACCAAGATCTTGATAATTGTTTTTTTTTCTGCCTTTATAACACTGTTGCTCTTGAATTATTACAGAAGTATATTTTACTGTAATGTTTCTTTAAGGTGTGAAACAGCAATGAATCTGTTCAAATATATATTTAGATTTATTACCATAAAGTAAAAAGAGATAAGGAATGGGCATTTATTAGAGGAGCAGAAAATTTCAGAATCGTATCCCAAGCTCAGCATACTTTGATTTGAAACAAAAAGGATGTGTGATTATGTCAGATTTTGTTTGTATAAATACAATAATAGTAGAAGCATATTAAATAGCATGGTTTTGAACTATTTAAACATGCAAAGGCCAGAATCACATATGTGCCCCAAAGGCCTAAAAAAAACCACTGTCCTAAACTAAGCCACAAGTACCGGTAATATTTCACTCCACAGCAAGAAGTAATATGGTTGGAATAGTTTATTCAGATCACCCAGACTGAAGTGTGACGATGACAAATTATCTATATTTATCTGATGATAAACCCATGCTTGATTATAAAACTCACCCGACAGACATTTGCATCTTCCTCTGTTTATAAGCCCACTTAAACTTTTTGAAAAATTTATTATGATGGTCATCAGGGCTTGTTGTGCAATGTATCCTTAAATGTAAATCTTTATATTTAAGTGAGTATATCTGAAAATTATAAAGCAGCTGTCATTGTGCATGCTATGGTGGGAGCAGGTGATCTTCTCCTCAACTGCTGTCTAGAGTCAGCAATCTGCTTCATCTCTGCTGTTCAGGAGAAATACAATTCTATTCTGAAAGGTAATAACTATATTAATTTTGATCAAAGATAAGTTTACATGACAGAAATTGTAAATAATGAAAAAAATGATGTATATTTTAAATTTTTTAATATGAAATTGAAAATTCATGTATTGATTAAGTTTTCTGTAGGGGTTTCATGCTACGTATATCTGATTTACGTTTTTAAAAATGTGCCTGTAGGCATCTCAGGTCTGAATTTACAAAGGAACTATTTCTTTCTTTTTTGATCATTTGTCCCTACAAGGAAAATATTCTTTCATCATGTTCTAATAAGCACAGTAAAAGTTGAAATGATTGAACGCTTCATAAAATTCCAGTTCCATCTATGAATACCTATGAAATAATGGTATTAATCATAGTATCAATATAGAGGGCTGGAAGTAGTTTTATGTTACAGCAAATAAGCCAATAACTCAGATATTCTACTGTTTCAGCTGATAAGAAATTTCATTTATATTCACCTTGGTTGTATTCATAACTTGTATGCTTTGAAGCTCTGATATGATGACAATATATGAAGGTAGGAAAGAAGATGTGAATAAATGGCATCATTGCAGGCAGACTTCAGTCAGTACGGCAAAAGTTATGTGATGCTAAGGTCAGCATGCATCAGAAGCAACTACACCATCCCAAAGTAGTGGCCTTATGTCGAGAGCTGGATGGATGGTTCAAGAAGCAGGCTAACAACCAAATAAAGGTAAATTTCAGGCCACCTGTTAAAGCCCTTTATAACTTAACAAGGCCTTTGACTGTTTCCCGAAATTTAGCAGAGATGTCATACAAGCTTTATATTTTTTTTTTATGATATACCTCCATCTTTTTGATGTGGGCAACCAAAAACAAATAGATGTTCTTACAAGAAATAAAAAGACTTATTCAGAAAAAGGGAGAATGGTCCTGTCAGTAACCTAACGAAATCTGTGAAATGGAGTTTACAGGCTAAAATCAGAAGGACAGAGAAGTATGAGACAAGTTTTATGTCACTGGATTGTTTATGTTGTTTATGGTTTTAGATGCAGGAACCTTTTGAAAATTCTATTTTTGCTCTTGCAGAGTTATAAGAGGATGGCTGCACTCACAGTTTTATTTTATGATGATGTTATGAAGAGTTTAAAATGTTGTATTTCACACATGTGCTGTGAGTAACAATGCATCCAGGATATCATTAGGTTCAGATCTTGTGTGCAAAATAATATAATATGAGCTCTGTACTCATAAATTCTGTGACCAATACATGGCATATTTGTTTCTCAAGTGACTTATGAAATAATTGTTATTAAAAATTAAATGAACATAATTGTAAAGTTTTTAAAAAAATTGTTTTATTTACAGACACTAGTGTTGTTGAAGAGAGGCCTTCATACTCTGATGGAATGCCTAGAGGCAGCTCTGCACATGGGAAATACTGTAATTCCTCAAATCTCAACAAGCTGTGACCCACAGTATATTTTGCAAAAGTACGCACTATATTTTTTGATAAGAGAAAACTTAAATTGATGATAGACCTGACTTGCTCTTATATTTCAGTATTCATACTCCTTTTGAAAAGATATACTACTGTATTTTAGTGTGTATGATGCGCACTGGTGTATAACGTGCACCCCAAATTTTGACCCAGAATGAGGAGGAAAAAACGTAGTTCTGCCATACAACGTGCATGTGATATAATACATTTTAAAATCATAATAATTTCGCTTCATTTCATAGGAACAACAGTCAGCCATTTTGGATAGTGCACAGATCATCATTTGTTACACAATGTTTGAATTCTTTAAAATAAACTAGCGCCTGACTGTGTCTCAGGTGTTTTCTGTCGGTACGCAGCACTTGATTATAACCAATACTTTTTTTTAAACAGATATCATAAAAGAAAGAATGAAAAAGTAGCAAACTTTAAAGTATATCTTTCTGATTTTATGGTTGGCCCTTAAAAGGGTCGTTTTAAGGTTCGCTTTGTTGATGGAGTTCAGTCTATTGCATCAAATCCCTCAAATTCCTCTTCGTCGTCATCACTCTCAGAAAGTCGCCGTATGTCCTCGTGTGTCATCACTCCTGGCATTTTATCAAATAAAAGATGCTATGTGAAAGTTCAGGTCCAGTGTTTACACTTATTTGGACTATCATGACACTTCTAAAATATATCTCAGTGCCCTAGATAGAATTTACCAAGACAATACTTCATAATTATGTTTGGCACATCAAAACTTTAGCCGTCACTGATTACCTTTAAAAACACCACACTGAGTCAATTAAATATTACTCACTCTATTGTAACAAAGAAGGATCAAATGCTGTGGTTTAAGATTAGAAATAAAACAAAGAACAAAGCTTTTTTTCCGAAGAAAAGGAAATAAATTGCAAGTTTACCTAGACAAAGCATTGTAACTATGTTCAGCACATCAAAGCTAAGCCGGCGCTGATTACTGTGAAAAGATCACACTGAGTCAATGAAACATTGATTACTGTATAGTCACAAAGATATATAAAATACTATGATATAAGATGAGAAATAAAACTAAGAACCAAGCTTATTTTCCAAAGGAAAAAAAAAAATGTTTTCTGACCTCATACATTAATTGATTATTTTGTTTCACGATGTGTCAGTGTTACCGTAACAGACCAACCCTAGTCAGAACAAAGATGTACCCTAAATGTGCCTCTTATGAGAAAAATAACACTGCTTTAATTCTAAATATTATTTTTAAATTCAAAAAAGAATAAATGATGAAAACAATAATCGAATATTGAACATTTACTGGTACGGCAATCAATATTAGTTCCACTGATAACCTTGAAAAGACCACACCGAGTCAGTGAAGCATTGATCACTGTATTGACACAAAGAAAAATAAAATACTATCATTTAAGATGAGAAATAAAACTAAGAACTAAATTTATTTTCCAAATGAAAAAAAGAAGAATTTTTTCCAACTTCATACATTAATTGATTATTTTATTTCACAATATGTCAGTATTACCGTAACAGACAAACCGTAGTTGCAAAAAATATGTCCCCTAAAGGTGCCTCTGAAGAGAACATTAACACTGCTTAAATTATAAAAATATTAGATTTCAGTTCAACCAAGAATAAATGAAGACAAAATGTATTAGATCCACAGTTATGGAATACTGAACATTAACGGTACAGTTACGGTAATCATATTTGTTCCGCTGCAATGTGGTGTCTTGGACATCTTTAGAACAACAAGTTACCAGTTGTTATGTACATGTATTTCTGGTCGAGGCACAGCAAAATGCTACACAGTGATGTGAAATCAAACGAGTTTATTAACATAAGCAATCAAAGAACAAGACTATCAAGGTTTGTAAGCAATTTTTATTTCTTTAATAAGGCTAGTACCAGTAAACAATTTAATTACAATGCAATGTGCAACGGATTTAATATTTAACAAGGAGTGAATGTGACACATGTAGGCAGTTATAGTGCCTTCATCCTTTTGTCAGATTGACCTGGGAAAAAACTTTTTTTTTAGTTCTTCTATAAAACACACACCTTTTGACTTAAAAAAAGAAAATTAGGTGAAAAAAGTGTGCGTTATACACAGCTAAATACGGTATGTACAGTGATACAGCTCTCCCCTGTTATAACGGGCCTCGCTGTAATGTGATTAAAGATTTAATGCGGTAATCCTATGGACCCTGTGACAAAAATTATAAAAATTTTCTTTCTTGAATTTTGAACATTCATCAGCAGAAAACTTTACATCAAAACCATTGTACTTGATTTGCACATCGCCAGAACGTGTTGTTATAATCAGCCTTTAGCTCTAATTAGCCATTATTGTATTCAGTCAGTGTCAGATATTGTATTCCTAACCGGCTATAGCACACCTGAAATTACCCATGTGTCTAATAATCCACTATTGTAATATGTCTGTGTCAACTGTTGTATTCAGTAACAATACACAGGACTATACAAATTGTCTTTAGCACTTAAGTCATTCCAGCAAATTAGCAACTTTATCTCTGTAAATACACCTGGCTGATCTTGCAGGTACATGTAAGAGATGCTGCTGCTAATCCATTTGTGATCTGTTCTGTCCAGGTGTCAATAAACAATGGCCTATTGTAAGCTGGTCTTTTGTATTTGTCGTGCAAAACTAGCAACTGAAGTGCTCCAGTGCAGCCTAGCATTCATTATTCAATTACCAGAGAGAAAGTGATGGTCACTTATAAATGCTCATTTACATAATGTAGCTACTAATAAGGTCGGATAAAACAACTGTTGTGGCGAGAAAGCCAGGACATTGAGCCTTCAACACTTACGCAAGTGATAAACATCATAGACTTTACTAAAAATACAAGAAAGATCAGGTCTCAAAGAACAGAAAATCATAAAATATTGAAAATAGGCATGATGGAGTGCTAATTCTGTGTATGATATACCTGTACATATTAGTTGGTATGAAAGTCAGGAATATAGATCGTGCTGAGTGAATAGTGTTTGTTCAATTTGGATTAGTACTTTTTGCAAACAACTGTGCTTGTTTTTGGCATTATTGGATTTCAAATGGATTACATACATGCAAGTAAGTTAGTTATGTTATTTTGTGCTTTAAAATTGCGAAAAGTATGCTGCACATGGTGTGATGTCATTCAGATGCTAATCAGCATATGTAACTGGTGCTTTGAACTGAAGACGAGATATTTAATTGTCAAAAATGACTTGACATTACTGATTGTGCATTTTTATAGATTAATAATTAGATGTTCATTTATTTAACTGCAAAAATGTGTTTATAATTGGTAAATATGTGATTTTGAGCACCTAATTAAAACAAGAATAGTGTTCTTAACATTAGGTTGTATTGTTCTCAACAGCAAGTGGAATTTAATCAGATGAGATTTTTCATCAATTAAAATATCACTTTAAACTTGATGACAATGCAGCTGTATATTAGAAATAACGATTGACAAGTATATTAATTGAAGGCAGGTCTTACATCATTGTTTTAATGTTACTCATATGATCTGAGCTATCAAATGTATGACAGTATGGGTTGAAAGAAAACAACATGGTCATATTACTAATCTGATTGTCATCAGTCATGGAATGTATACTTATATCATCAACATCTTGAATGAATTCAGTAATTAAAGAGATCCATGCATATTAATAGAGTGATCTTGCATCTGATTGACTGAGCTTGTTACTACCCTGGAGGCCATAATTCTGATCTGATTTTTGATAAAACTTGGAATATAAGCTTTTATTATCAAGATCTTAGGTTCAATAATGATGGAGATCCACACATACTAATGAGGTGATCTTACATCTAATTGGCTGAGCCAGTTACCGCTAAGGAGGTCATATTTCTTAAAACTTGAAATATTCACTTACAGTAAAATCCCGTTATAGCACTATGGTTGGGGTCCACAAAACGACATCGTGCTATGTACTGAACCGTGCTATAACCAATAAAGTCATTTAGCTGAAGAAAATGATGCATGCACCAAAAAAAGGTGGGGGTATGATAGTGGGTGCAAAACTACAAACTTCATTGGCACAGTTACCATCTTAAATCAATGCATATTAAACGAGAAATACACATAGAGATTGCACATATAATATTTTACTTTATTGAGGAAAACATGCATTGGTACATGTATATGTATGTGTCTAATGCAGAGCATGAATATAGTTAAAGAGTGAATCCATAATAATTCCATCGAAAATATGCTTACAGAAGTATAATATTTAGTCATTTTGTCATAGATCATTATGTGTCTGAATTCAATGCAAGCCCTGAAAGGGGGGGGGGTCAGGGCAATACTACGAACTTCATTGATGCAGTTATAAACTTGTTCCATATCAAACAAGAACTACTTAAAACAGTCATTACATATTTAATATTTATTTGTATGTATATGAAATCGGCAACTTAGTGTAAATAGTTAAGAGTGCGTGTACTCACCAGTTGAATCTGGTTGAATCCATAATAATAATTCCATCAAAAATGTTCACAACGAAGTATAATTTTTTTTTTTTTTTTTTTTTAATAGATCCAGTTGAATCCTAATATTTAATTTCTTACTAATACATTCACACAAGCTTAAGAACAAGTTTTTTTTTAGCCACAACATTCATATTTGCTAGACTTGTCCAAAGCGTCTGATTTCTGACGGACAATAAAATGCATGATTCAGACATTAGGAGTTTCTAAAAAGAAACCTGTATTTAGGTTAGAAAAGTACATGTACTAGAGCTGAAAATTCCTGCAGGAGGTCAAATAGACCTCGTAATTTACTTGTGATGAGAATTCTACATGTATGCATACACCTAAACTGCCTGAAGCCAGCTTGGGAGTAAAGCATTCGATTGTATGGGTACATTGTGAGTTCCATCAAAACAGTTGAGTCATTCTCTATTGGACAGACAAGAATAAATAAAATAAACCCATTATTCGATGAAACTTTTATTTATAACTATGACTTTGTTTCACTGCAGAGCAAATTTAGTGGGGAGTCGAATGTTTGATTATATTAGCCAATCGCTCCACCCCTACAACTTAAATGGTTCTGTTCCAAATAGTGCAAACACACTGGAAGGACAGTTTCCTGTTTATATGTGAATGATCTAAAGCTAGAAAATAAAAAGGGTTTAGATGAATGGGGAGGGAGGGGGTGTTACATGTGCGTGACAGTGACTAAAACTGTTTCTGATAATTCGGGCCATAAACTTGTTTCACTGGGTGTGTATGACGGTTGATTGAGCAGACATTGATAGTCAATTGTTTTTCCTTTAAAAAGGTAGGTAAATTAATTGATTTATAAATTCGGGTAAAAAACTTGTTCAGTCCACAACATTGTTTGCTTGACTTGTGAACACCAAAATCTTAAAGCTAATTGCATTTGTTTAACTTTGGACTTGATCCTGCCCAGGGCTTCAAGCTTCTCTTTAACAGTAAAAGCTTTATGTTTCTGTATCTATTGTAAATACCCACTAATTAACTCTCTGACACCTATTTGTTTGAACAACTACAGCAAGAATAATTGTTAAGGAACAACGGGGTCTTTTGTATAGGGAATGCATAATATTATTGTTACAGAATTATATATATTTTTCCTTTTAATAATGGTATAGTTTATTAGTTTATGATCTCTGTTCTTAGTCTAAACAGCTGTCGTCTTATTAGTATACATACGGTAGCCTCGATCAATATTTCACCTATTTGCTTGTAGCTTTAGTCATGTGATGTATTTTCCGTGTGCAATGTTGAACTTTCTACCTAGTTCTCGTACTTTTAGGAGTAAACATTATATTGACTACGAATTATAGTTTAAGGTCACATTTGAAGAATGAATCAATACAGTGTTTACTGGTTAAAACACTGATACTCGAGCACTTTAGCAGAATCACGCATAACCTAATTCCTCATTGGGTCGGAGAGGGTTGCATTATTTTGAAATACCCTGTTTATTGAAGACGTAGTATGGGTTTTTATTTTGATTCTGCGAATTAATGCTATATATATAGGAAATAATCCTGTATTTAAACATTCTTCACAGTTACATTTGAATAGATAGGATATTATGAATTTGATTCAGTTTGGGTGTTGGATTTTGGATATTTATTAAGTAATACAGTACATTTAGGATTCAGTACTGAATTATTATACAACTCCGTGGAATTATCGGAAACATTTCTAAAACTTGTGAGATTCCAGATTCACAAGGATTATTTGGATATAACTTAATTGTACCAACATATTAGCACAGTGAAGGCTATTTCATTCGGAATAATACATTCAGAATAGTTGGATTACCTTTCGGAACAGTGAACTTTAAAACAATTTAGGACTTTTAAGGATATTCTATACTGTAAGTTATTTTTAATTCTTTCACTTTAATTGTTTGTTGAAATATTTTAATATTTTAGGAAATTAAAGATTTGTATTTTCAATCTTGAAAGCTTGTTTGAGTCTTTTCTTTTGTTACATAACCCCTAGTTGTAACATTATTCACTGGTCAGTCGATTGCGTGACGATTGTCTGATAACACCGCAAAACCACATGCGCGTGTTGGCGGTTTTTTGTTGTTGTTTTTTAATGTTTTTATAAATCATTGGCTCATATTTTGAACAACCTTTAGCAGTGAGAATGGCTTGATGATTAGCAATTACTTAAATTAATTGATTTATAAATTTGAATGAGAATCTTCTTTCTTTTGAGCAACAATTGTACACGGAATGCATTGGAGAAAAACACAAGGAAGACTTACTGACTTTATTGTTCATAATTCAATAATAATAAGATTACCATTTATCAACTTTTTAATGAGCTGACATCTTTCAAAAATAAGCTAAGATCAAAATGCAGTGTTGACTACTGACACATTTGAAATGAATATTCACAAATAGAAACGTAAAACATCTTTATTCATATAAAGAAAGATGCAATCATAAGACACTTTTTTCTTTAAGAATACATTACATCTTGCCAAATTATTAAATCAAACTCTTGTTTATTTGGCACAAAACTTTGCATTACTTCAAGAAATGTGTGAAATTATTGTAAAATTTTGGTAGCCATGCCACGATCGTATTTTAAATTAATTTTTTTTTTCACATACGAAAAAAATATATGAAATTTCGGGAGCCATGCCACGATCGTGTTATATCCGAATTTGTGCTATAACAAAGCGTGCTATAGCGGGGTTTCACTATGTCAATAAGATGTCAGATGTGTTCAAAAATCAGTGAGATCCACACATAATAAGGAGAACTTGCATCTGATTGGCTGAGTTTGTTACCTCTCAGGAGGCCATATTTATGATCTGATTTTAATCAAAGTTGGAATAAAGGTTCATAGCAAGATCTCACACAAGTTTGATAATGGATGAGAGCCATACATAATAATGAAGTGATCTTATATCTGATGGACTTAGCATGTTACCACTCTAGAGACTGTATTTTTGATTTGATTTTGATCAAACTTGGTAAATAGGATTGTATTTAGAAGATCTCAGATGGTGTGAGATCCACTAATGAACTAATCTTGAGTTTGTGCCATATTTCTGATCCAATTTTGATCAAACCCGGATTGTTTAATTATTTTATCAGTGTCTCCGATGAGTTGAAATATGAACAATATCTACACTTATTATATACTCATTTTTTTCTCCATTAACTTTGCATTGTCAGAATCGTGCAGTATTTCTCCATACTGCACGGCTTCATACTGCACGACACGTGTGTCTAAAAATAGTATCGCGTGTTAGCAACTACTTTTTATTGTAAACAAACAATGTATGCAAATGTAGCAGACACGGGAGCTTTTGCTTAATTAGATTTGTCTGTGGATGAACTAGACAAGCTGTTTGAGAGTAGAGATGATAAAGCTGACGATGTGGATGAATTCATTGAGTCACAAAAGAATCTTTCAACCAAGCAAGTGACTGAAAGTGATATTCACAATGTACAGTGGTGGCTTTATGACAACAAACGTGAGGCATGCAGTATTGAAAATATCATTCTGATCATTTAAACACTTATTTAGCCGATGGTTCAGACTATGAACCATGCTCTCTAGAGTCTATAAAAAAAAAAAGCATAAAAAGGCATCTTATGACCAAATGATATTCCGTTTCTCTCAGAGACCGCCAATTTTACAAGTCAGTCCAAGCACTAAATTCGAAAAAAATACAACTAAAGAAGGCGGGTTTTGGTATAAAAGCAAGTGCCTCAGAGCAAAGAAGCCACGATAACGAAGAAGCCTTATTTTCCGCTGACGAAATGGGCTCTCACACCCCAGCCGCTTTGCAATTTTGCCGTTTTTTTTTTTTTTTTTTGAGAAATTGTTTGGATTTATTATGACAGTACATATAAATATGTCATCTATAGCTGGTAATAAGAATGGCAATAAATGTACTTACTTTTCTGCATCTTGAATTTCTTCAAAATGTACTGTCTGATCCACGGCGCGAAATTGCACTGCATTCTAGACTACATTTCCAACAGAAATCACATTCCAAAGGAGAATTTACTGCACTCCAAATCGAAATGAATTTGATATTCCCTAACAAAAATATTTAATCCTGCATCTTTTTGAGAATTTCACTTAAAAGAATTTCATATTTTGTCGACCTTATGATTCCAAACTATCAATAGCAGGACAGTAACACATGTGTAAGCTAGCTTGCTGTCGAGGCCAGTCCCTCTAGCTACATGTACATCGTACATAATAGACCCAGCTAAAAACTAAAAGAGCAGAATTTAGTTGAATCGACAGAAAAACAAAATCCCTCAATTCCAGGTCAACTGGGAAAGTTGTTCCAAGGCGCAGTCATTCACAAAATGACTCAAAATTTCAATTTTAAGTAGACCAAAATTAGATTTCTTTTTGAAACAAATCACTGGGTGCGCGGTACTCTACCAAGTTCAAAGGTCACTGGGCGGTGCCATGTGCGCATGAATACTGTTACTGTGTATTAGTTGAACTTCGGTTGTGTATTTTACTTTAGAATATAGCAGAAATTCAGTTACTTTGTTTCTTGTAGTGTGTTCTTTTTTTATTATTCAGCCTTAGGTAGAAAAGCAAAATGAGTATATAATAAAAAGGTTACTGCATTTGTATGGGAAAATATGAACTCGTTTTTTCTGAGCTATACTGCACTCCTGACGTCGTGCAGTATAACTCAGAAAAGTTGTTCATATTTTCCCATACAAATGCGGTAACCTATAAATATTAATGAGGTGATCTTGCATGTGATTGGCTGTAAGGGTGCATATTGAATGGAAAATCCGATTGCAATATATTGCAGTATTGAATGAAATATTACAATATTATTGTGATATATTGATGAAAGAAACAAAAGAGAGTTCATATTTATAACATTCCTTGCATCTGTCCCATCTTTTAGCCGTCAAACAATATTGAGCCTCAGATGAAGTTTCCAGCTCACACCTTGCATCTGCCATGCTTCATTTGCCCATCAGGCATTATTTATTACCATTTTTAACATAACAATTATGGCCTCTTCTTTTATTCTGAACTGCAGGTTTATGGAAGAGATTGAAACAAGGGGCATACAGCAGTAGAGACTGATAGAAGTAAACAGTTTTATTACCTATTTGTATTTTGAAAACTGACAGAGCATTTTACCTAATATTTAGCTTCTCATCACTTATGCCATAATTTCTTTGTCATCTAGGTTTGATACTAGTAAGTTCTGAAGTGTTCAATGAGGATTTTGTTGTACAAAATGTCTTGCACCCACCATTTTTCAGGATTGCCAGATCACCAAGATGCTGTGAATGAATTTCTTTCCTATTCTATATCTGTACATGCAAGCATCATGTTGATCAGATCATACCAATAACCAAGCAGCAATACTGGTATGGACACAGATAGTGTATATGGTTTGAAATTTATTTTGGTTTTTATTTTTTTCCTAAACCAGGAGACTGGAGTTTTCAAACATTGGGAGAAGGGATGGTAGGCATGCTGATACCAGGAAACTTGTCCTCCTGCTCAAGAGGTTCACATGTATGAGATGTTCCATCATATTAAAGTAATTAAAAGCTTAGTCTAGTTAATTTTGTGTGCAATTCAGTTGCATTTAATAGTGATGATTTTTTGAGAGATTGCCTCACAGTTGTCCATTTTATTGTCTTACCTTTTTTTACAGCTTGAAAGATCACAACTGTCTGCTGATCCCTTGTGAACATGTTAATGAAAACTTTCCCTGGGTACAATTTTCTCTGGTGGTTGAGTATGAGCATCAAGATGGATCTCCCTGGGAAACCATCTGTCGGTCACACGATATTTCCTGGATATGCATGAAACTGGACCATCAGATTGATCCTAAATACATCAGTTCAGGTAAATCTAAGTTTGAAAAACAAACTAACAGCAACATTGATGGCTCACTATTACAAATCCTCGTGCTTTTTTGTCTTGCCTATGTCAAATGTCACAAAAGATTAGACATAGTGGTCATTGTCCATCTGTCTGTCTGTCTTCAACTTTTGATCAAAATTTTTATACATCCACCATAAGGAGGAATGTATTATGTTATGAAGTCTTGCCATTTCTATGTCTATCTGTCCCTAGTTCATTTTGTACAGTAACTCGAGTTCTCCACCATTTTTACTAATATCAAACTTTCTAAACACGATGCATTTGGGGTAAGGACAAAGCCTATCAATGTTGGGGTAAAAATGTCAAAGGTTAAGGCCATTTTTCAGCACATGATAGGCAATACATGGCGGCCGGTATTTTTGGTGGAGGAAAAATCCAGGAAAACCCTGGGAAGAACCACTGATCCACAGGAAGCTAGTGACAAGCTTTCTAGCATACCCACGTTGGTCGAGATGAGACTCAAACCCATATGGACAGAGGTGAGTCTATAAAGGCGAGTGCCTTAGACCACTTGGCCACCCGAGGCCCCTAACTGTGACAAAGAAAAAAATGGTTTCTGCGCAGTGACATTAGTTCTACATCACAGACCTGGACCAGACTTTGTAGATGGCTTGTACTTGGTGTAAGGAAGAAGCAAGTCAATTTTGGGGTCAAAAGATCAGAAGTAATGATCAGTGTGACTGAAATGAAGACACATGGTTTACTTGCAATAACATTAGTTTTACATCACAGACCAGAACCAAATATTGTGAATGACTTGTACTTTAGGCAAGGAAGAAGTCTGTTGATTTTAGGGTCAAAAGTTCAAAGGTTAACATTACTGTGACAGAAGGAATAAAAATGGTTCTGCACAATAACTTTAGTTCTGCATCACAAATCTGGACTCAACTTTGTGTATGGCTTGCACTTATAATAAGGTTGAAGTCTATTCATTTTGAGTCAAAAGGTAAAAGGTCAAAGTGACCGCCAGAAAAAATGATTTCTGTGCAAAATTTTCATTCTCAACCATTCTTAACCCATGTACCGAAGTTTGTGGACATATACCTGCCAGAACAAGATGTCTGATGTGCAAAACATTTTTTAAAGTCCTAATCCAACCCACCCAACCCCTGACACAGTTGTGTTTATAAAAAACGATTTTCGGTAATCTTATATAATAAAAGGAGAGAGAGGCCTATCATGACACCATGATATATGCTTGTAACCTGTAGCCTGTATAAAAAGTAATTAGTCAGGTTTAATGCTCATGGAAAACTATCACCATGGGGGATTTTATACAACTGATTGTCATAGAATATAAAAAAACACCATTGCACATATTGCTAAATTGACTGATAATAGCTAGAGTGACTTTGCTTTAAGAGTCCAGTGAGCACTGCTGTAGAAGAGTCCATTAGGCTAATTTGCATAGGGAAAGTACATGAAGTGGAACAACCCAATTTGCTTAATTTAGGTAATTCAGAGAGATGCGTGTTGAAGAAAACAAAAGATTTTACAATATGTTTTCATCACTGGGAATGTTTAAACTACTTTTATTAAAGATTATTGGTTAGTTTTTGATTAGTGGTAATGTTCTCTTGAAGTCAGACTTTACTCCACATATAAAATGCAAAACATGATTATTTTATTAGTTGGAGTAATGTGGAACTGAGATTCGTTTTTGAAGGCAAAATGTCAAAATGTAGCTGTGATTCAGGGAAGAATGAGCCATCTGTGAAATGAGCAAAGCCCAACAAAACTAAATTTCAGAACTCCTAGGTGATGGAGTTTGACTTTATGAGGCACAGTAGCATGAGGGAGAATTTTATACTTTTCAAATATAACAAACACCATATTGACATTGGTCATTCTGGAATAATGCATACAACATCCATTGACATAGCAAAACTACCCTGCATTGGGAAAAATTCAACAAGATCTTCAGGAAAGTTTGAACAACAGTACCATCCAGTATCAGATGAGTGCAAAGATGTACAGTAGTGATGCCTGCATCACCCTCAAACTTTCCAATGAATTATTGAGAGCAGCAGTCAGCAAACTACAAGTTATTACAGTAAAACTTGATTTTTGTAACTTCTGCTATGAAAGACCATCTGTCATTTATGACCACAATCATCATGCACAGATCAATTTTGAACACTACCAGTTACATCTATTCTTAGGCAAAATATGTGTTTCAGCACTGCTATGAATGACCGCATCACAAAAACAAATATTGATACCACTGACCATAATTTAATCCTTTATGAATACAGTTGTTGAGTTGAGTCTGCATGCGGAGTTCAGATTGTTCCAATATGCATGCAAAAAATGAGGGGAAAAGTTTAGTCTGGTTACTGAGCTATTAGATTCATAAGGTAAAGTTGTATGCCAAAGACTGTCAACCAGACTCCTGTACTTGTCACCAGCTGCCATAGTAGTGCCATAGTCATAATAATACCAATTACGATTAACTATTCAGTTTTTAAATTATTAGCAGTCATGGATGCACATAGTGCAAAGATTTGGTATTGTTTGTTTATCTGTTGTGAAAACCTGCCCACTGACAATAATATCATAATGAGAAATCTTCTCACCCAGCTTTCACTGTAACATGGTGAGTGCTGGCTTAAATTGTTTGTCTGTGGTGTTACAATATGTAACGATCGGGTTGAATGAAGTCTTTGTCTTTTTCTCATATTAGGTTCTTTGCTTTTTCCAGATCAGTTAATTCTATAGTTATTGTAAAGGTCAGTATTGTTTGTTGCTTTATAGATGTTACTTTTATTAGAGCCTGCACAGTTGTGTCCAAACCTGGGATATAAAACTAATGTTATTGTGCAGAACATTTTTTTCAGTCATAGTGACCTTGACCTTTTGATCCCAAAATTGATAGGCTTCTTCCTTACCCCAAGTGCAAGCCATCCACAAAGTTTGGTCCAAGTCTGTGATATAGACAAATGTCATTTTTATTCTGACTTTTGACCACAGAATCTGTATGCTTCCTCCTTAGCCCAAATACAAGCTATTTAGAAGGTTTGGTAACAGCAGATGGTGGAGAACTCAAGTTATTGTGCAGTTATAATAGGAAACAGATGGATATACAAGATTATAACATGATACACCCTGTATAAAAACAAAAGACATTTTTCTTCTTTGAGTCACAGTGACATTAACCTATGACCTTTCAACCCCAAAATCGATAGACTTCTTCCTTAACCTAAATGCAAGCCATCGACAAAGTTTGATCCAGGTCTGATGCAGAACTAATGTTATTGTGCATAAACCAGTTTTCTTCTTTAAGTCAAATTGACCTTTGACCTTTTGATTCTGAAATTGATAAACTTCAATACACCAAATGCAAGCTATTTACCAAGTTTGGTATTAGTAGATGGTGGAGAGCTCAAGTTATTGTGTGGAAATGAAATAGGGGATGAATGGACAGACAGATGGGCAAGATTATAACATGATATGCCCTGCCTTATGCTAAGTGTATAAAAACTAAAACAATTTTTATTCTTTCAGTCACTGTGACCTTTACCATTTACCTTTAGACCCCAAGACTGATAGGCTTCTTCCTTACACCAAGTGCAAGCCATCCACAAAGTTTGATCCAGGTCTGTGATGTAGAACTAATGTTATTGTGCGGACACCATTTTTCTTTAAGTCAAACTCACCTTGACCTTTAACCTTTGACTCCTAAGTCAATAGGTTTCTTTAATATGTCAAATGCAAGCTATTTGCAAAGACTGGAAATGGTAGATGGTGGAGAACTAAAGTTATTGTGCAGAAATGAAATAGGAATGGATGGACAGACAGATAGACAAGATCATAACATGATATGTTCCCTCTTATCATGGGCGTATACGAACCATTTTTGTTTGTTCTTGTCTATGACCTTGACCTTTTACCTTTTCAATCCCAAATCTATAGGCTTCTTTCTTACCCAAAGTGTAAACCATCCACATACCCTGCCAACCTTCCAGACAGTGTTGTTGGGTTTTTACAACTCAAAAAGTGTATTTTGTGCTCAGTGCATGTGATCCAAATAAGTGACATTGTACAATTGAAAATAAGTTATCTACTTATATAAACCTATGGAAAATGAAAAATGACTGGAAATTCAAATGAGGTAAAAAAAAAAAATTTTTAAGCATTGGATACACTTTCAATCAAGAAATAGATGGTAGATTTAGCATTGTCAGATATCATCAACACACATACACACATATGTGCACATAATCACAACCACAGAGATATTAAATAAAAAATACTCAGTTTCTGTCTTTAAAATCCATTGGACTGTGGAATACAGAACAGCAAAACCTGTTCTGAGAGAACACCTCTTCTGCCAACAAAAACTGGTTGCTCAAAGACAGGTGACCGCTCATAATAGGTCTGTGCAGGAGGACCAGTTTTCAAGGTCAGAATTCAAGAAGGAAAATACCAATATTTACTGTACATATATTTTGGTCTTTATTCATAGTTAATGTTAAAATATTACATGCATTCATATCAAACAATTTATATAGTACTAAAATTACTCTGATCATAAACATGAATTTTTCTTATCTGAAGTTGATGTGAAGTCTATTGGCGTTATGGCAAAAGAATTGCAAAGTTACCTATAAGATAACACTCACTTATCCAATCCATATATTGTTAAGTTACAGTAGCTATAACACTTGCTCTATAAATTTATTTACAGCCAAAAACCAAAACTTAGGTCATCCATGACATAAATAGTTAATGGATCAACTCAATAAACATAAGGATGCAACAGGTGAATGGATGGACAGACAGATGGAGGGTTACAATATCCCCACTCTTTAGCATCAAGTGTGGGCATAAAAAGAATAGCAGCAAAGCAGCTTGTATCTCTGCTTTTCTATTATCATATATATCCCCTCATTTCCAATGCTAACCATCACCTGTCCTGGGGTGGCTGGATCAAAATTCTGAAACAATTGTGTACATCTATTACAAACTTTCTTCAATACACAGCAAAAATTATGAAGCATCTGTCCCTGTTGTGTTCATATCAAACACTGAATTGTATCAACAAAAAAATATTTTTGTTAAAAATTATTGAAACTTTCCCAGTAAGTACCAATAAGGTCTGAAATATACTACAAATTTATTTTTCTCCTACTTTAAATTGTAATGTTCCATGATATTTTATGTAACTCTTTGTTGCAGAAAGTACCAAGAACCAAATCACAGGAAACCAAGCTTTAAGGAATGAGACTAAACTAATAGGATCACAGTCTTTTCTGTCTTATACAGAACTCCTTCAGGTGTTGGAGACAAGGTAGAGCATATATCATTGTATTGACCTGTATTAACATAGAGTAAGGTACAATAATATTACCACTCCAATAAAACTGCAATGTTTACACAGTAAACGACATAATTTTGTTTACTGCTTATAAACGTTTACAGTAACTGAACATGCACATGACTGTCAGTGATGCAGGAACTACCCATTCCAATTAAATGATATATTTCCATATCCATCCTTAATAGGACTATTCAGTACATAATTCTGTTAATTGTTTACTTAAAGTATGGGTGATATAACATCAGAGTGATATTTCTAGGAAAAAATCCAAGTTAACAAGAATTGGTTGTGCAGCATATTACAAAAATTGTGTATCAGGTTGATTCTAAGAATGTTTTACCTAAATTGTCAGATACATTCAACCAAGATATGTCTTACACACTGAATCTTCTAATAATAATACAAGGTAAAAGAGGCACATCAAATGAATCAATCGCAAGTTGAGTGAGGTATGGCATGCACATTATCAGTGGCTTACATATAAATAGCTGTCAGTTATAAGCCTAATGTGCATATTGGAGGACAGGTTGAGTTAGGAATTGGTTCATTTAACGAGGACATCATTTTGGTTAGTGTATACTGTGTACACATTTAGGAATTTTGGTAAACATAAACACACCTGTGCTTTATTTGTTTATTTATTTTATTTATTTTAATTTATTTAATGTCTATCATTAAACATCTTTGGCATGATTTCTTATGAGAAGTATTTAATCTGTTGAAATGCTTGTTAACAAATACAGTATTTATTGTCTAATTTTTGATGCACCTTTTATTAATTTTATTTCTGGCTGTAGAACACTGGAACAATTTTTCTGTGACCTTTCATTATTTTTAAGTTACAGTATTGTACTGACAGTGATAAAAGAATACATTTTTGGTTCTACTTTTAATATAATAGATACAATCTGCAGTTTCTAGAGCGGGACTACACAGCACGCATGTATGGAAAAGAAATGCATTTTTCTGACATTGATATAGATGAGAGAAACTGTGTACTTCTGCATTCTCTGCAAGAAGTCTCTGATGAGTCACAAGTGGAGAGACTCCTAGAGAGGGTCCTAGCTCTTAGTCTCAAGTACCAACATTGCTGGATGATACTTACGGCTGTACCAAACTTGGGAAGGTGAGACTAGGTTGAACAGAGAGGACACAAGAATTCATTCCATTGATTTCAATAGAAAAACGATCATGTCTGAACTGCAAATCAAGAGTTATATTGCTAGAACATGATGTTGCTGAAGATACATAAAAATGATTCATTTTATGCATGCATTAAGGGCATGCATGATATATTTCTTTCTGTTAATGAAATTTTTACCTTATTTTAGCTACAAATAAATATTATGATCATGTTTTAAGCAACTGGCATGTCATAAATGTACAGCACACAAAAGAAAACTGGAACAGCTGCAGCCATGCTGGCCACACTGATAATGATAGTATTATTAGTAATAATACAGGTTTGTCAACTCTCGTCCTTCTGTCCATGCTCAAGTTGGTGAACACTCTAGCATCCCAATTATCCATATGATTTCTCCAAAATTTCCTGTGATGCATCATCCTGATAAGGGCATGGATGTTGAGCATATTTTGTTTTGTCAGTGCTTGCATATTGGACACATGTACCTGACCCATACAGTGCTTTTTGAAGGGAGAATCTTGACTAGAGTGCATACTTTGACAGTGTCCACTGACCAGTAGAACACATTCTTGCTGAGTATATTAACCTCCACCCAGTGAGATATAAGTTTTTGTAAAAATGGTTTTTAACTGAATTGAATTGGAAAATGGCATTTGCAGTTATATGGGTATAACCTGATTAAGAAATATCCCATATTTGATGATTTTATGGCCAGCATTTAACAAAATATAAAATCCACCTTTCAATACATATGTGTGTGTGTATTTTAGAGAGAGATAGAGAGCGGTCATGGCCACTGGAAATTGGACCTAATTTCAAGCTGTGATTTTAATGTTTGGAATCACTTCCCAAAAATTTACTGTAAGTTCTATTATTAACATATTTTTTCAATTCAGGTATCCTCTGCCCAGCAATGTGATAAACAGTCTTTTCAAACTTGAAGCTACACTTGTAAACTTTACTAACCAAGCATCAGACTTTGAAATTCAGGTATTTGAATATATTATGTGGAAAGTTTCTTTCTTTTTCTTCAGGCAGATAGTTTCTACCTGAGAACTATATTTGTATTAGTATTTTTCTTTCAAATCACACTGCTAAAAAAGCTTCTACATTTGCACAATAAAGTATAATTAGGGCCCCTCATTGAGATTTGGAAACCCCATATTAGTCATCTTTTCTATCATTCTTTATATCCATCCATTCATACTTATTGTAACCAGTATAGCTCTGCAATCCTTACACATAATTGGATGCCATTTGATATTTGAATTGCATATTACATGTAGATTTACCTTTTACAGGTTTAATCTTTTCATCTGCAATCTTAACAAAGTTATTACCCTTTTAATTTCAAGTGTTCCACATTATCATTTAGCAGGGTTATGGCCCCTGATTACCTATCCTTCTAACTTGCTTTCTGCAGCATAACTTTACTGAGAAATATTGCATTTCAGCCAAAGTTAGTATGTACATTTATATTAATGAGACCTTGAATGATTGGATTTCCAGCAGTCCATGATGTCATGTAGAAAAGTTATGGCCCCTGAATACCCATCTTCTCAAGACTGGTTTTCCAACAGACATTCTTCTGTATAAGGCCCTGCCAAGTGAATTGTAGAGAGCAGGGCCATTTGTGATGCACCCATCACTACTTGCTAGTTTCATACAAAAATTGTAAGAGTCATATTACTCTATCATGTCTGTTGTTAAGTTATTTTTATTTCTATTACATCTTTTCCATAACATCTTTCATTGATATAATAGATTTGAAATTTCAGTGAGATTGTTACTGTTTAATAGTAAATTTAATTAAAAACATTTTTGATCACATGTTTCAGGTCACAGCATAGTCAAATAATTGTGAGATTGTATTTGTTAAGGAATAATTATGATAAAATTGGGCAACAAATACAATTTTGGAACTACTTTCAACAAATACAAACTACATACATCAACATTTTCATACCATTTCTCAGCATTTCATGTACTCCACATACATCATCTGAGTTAAAGTTAAAATGCACCCCCCTACCTTTTTTGCATCTTGTCTATAATTATGTAATAACATGCTGCAATCAATACTTGCTAAATACTATCTGATACTATTACAATATTGTATGCACAAATTTCTTTGAATATTTCATTAGTTACTGTATTTTGCTGTGAATAATGTGCACTTTTTTTACCTAATTTTCTTATTTGCAGGAGGGGGTGTGAGTTGTATAGAAGAACTTTTATATAAAGGTTTTTTTTCAGGTTGATCTGATGAAAGGATGAAGGTACTATAGCTGCCTACACATGTCACATTCACTCCTTGTGAAATATTAAATCAGTTGCAGATTGCATTATAACTAAATTGTTTACTGGTACTAGCCTTATTAAAGAAATAAATAATGCTTACAAACCTTGATAGTCTTATTCTTTGATAACTTATGTTAATAAACTTGTTTCATGTTACATCATGGTGTAGCATTTTGTTCTGTGCCTCGACTGGAAATGCATGAACATAATGACTGGTAACTTGTTGTTCTAAAGATGTGCAAAGTACTGCATTGCTGTGGAACAAATATGATTACTGTACCTGTACCATAAATGTTCAGTATTCCATAACTGTGGATATGATACATTTTTTCTTCATTTATACTTGGCTGAATTGAATTATAATATTTATAATTCAAGCAGTGTTAATGTTCTCATCAGAGGCACCTTTAAGGGACAAATTTTTTGCAACTATGGTTTGTCTGTTATGGTAACTCTGACATATTGTGAAACAAAATCAATTACTGTATGAAGTCAGAATTTTCTTTTTTTTCTTTGGAAAATAAATTTGGTTCTTAATTTTATTTCTTTTCTTAAATCATAGTATTTTATATTTCTTTGTGAGCAATGCTTCATTGACTCAGTGTGGTCTTTTCAAGGTTATCAGCAGAACAAATATATGATTATTGTAACTGTAAATGTTCAGTATTTGATAACTGGATCTAATACATTTTTTCTTCATGTATTCTTGTTTGAATTGATATATGATATTTAGAATTCAAGCAGTGTTAATGTTCTCATCAGAGGCACTTTTAGGGGACATCTTTTTCGTGACTATGGTGAATCTGTTACGGTAACACTGACACATCGTGAAACAAAATAATTAATTATGAAGTCAGAATTTTTTTTTTCTTTGGAAAATAAGCTTGTTTCTTAGTTTTATTTTTCGTCTTAAATCAAAGTATTTGATATATCTTTGCAACTATACAGTGATCAGTGCTTCATTGACTCAGTGTAGTCTTTTCACGGTAATCAGCACTGGCTAAAGTTTTGATGTGCTAAACATAGTTACAATGCTTTGTCTAGGTAAATTTGCAATTCATTTACTTTTCTTTGGAAAATAAGCTTGGTTCATTGTTTTATATCTCATCTTAAACCACAGTATTTGATCCTTCTTTGATACAATACAGTGAGCAATGTTTAATTACTCATTGTAGTGTTTTTAAAGATAATCAGTGCCGGGTGAAGTTTTGATGTGCCAAACATAATTACGATGCATTGTCTTGGTAAATTCTGTTTTGGGCACTGAGATATATTTTAGAGGTGTCATGATTGTCCAAATAAGTACAAATACTGGACCTGAACTTTAACATAGCATCTTGTGTTCGATCTTGAAATGCCAGGAATGATAACAGACAAGAACATACAGCGACTTTTTCAAGAATGAGGACAACAAGGAGAATTTGAAGAATTTGATGCAATAGACTGAACTCCATTAACAAGGCGAACCTTAAAAAGACCCTTTTAAGGGCCAACCATAAAATCAGAAAGATATACTTTCAATTTTGCCACTTTTTTCATTCTTTCTTTTATGATATCTGTAAAAAGAAAGTTTTGATCATGATCGAGTGCCGCGTACTGACAGGAAAGACCAGAGAAACAGTCTTGCACTGGTTTATTATAAAGAAGTAAAAAGTCATGTAACAAATGATGATCAGAGCACTATCTAAAATGGTGGACTGTTGTGCACTCCAAAATGGAGCGCAATTATCAAGATTTTAAAATGTATTATATCACATGTGCATTATATGGCAGAACTGAGTTTTTCCCCCTCATTCTGGGTCAAAAATTGGGGTATGCATTATACATCAGTGCACGTTATACACACCAAAATACGGTAGCATACAATTTTGCATTTATCTGTTTATTGTCTTGCATTCCTTATGTTGGTCAGAGCATCTAAGTAACGATTATTGTTAATGAGGAGAGAGTTCTAAAAAAGTTTAAGCTTGTTGCTTGATCCTCTGTACCTCTTGATGTGATATTTTATATACTTTCTATGATGATGTTTGAAATATTGTTTAAACCAACATTTCAGGTACTCATTAGTTTTGAACTTAATGATGTTGCAAAGCTAATTTGGACAATCTGTGAAGAGTGCCTGCCAACGACTGCAGAAATTGATTCACCTGTACACAACTGGTTGTCTGCTGAAGTCTTAAAGGTACTCTAGTCTCACAGATTTGTTGACTTTTCAAAAAGGATTTAGTTTTCATGATGATAATTTTATGATGTGGGGATCAGTGTCAGGTAAGTGAATTGAATATCTTGCCTCAGAACATTCACCCCACCTGACAACAATAGTTGATTATATTTAACTGTGAAGGACTGGGGTTTTAGGAAGATGTGAGAAGCCCTTCCACTATAGATGAGGCTGCCTTCAAAATTATAGCCATAATTTAGGTAGACAAAGTATAAACATTTTTCCAAGCTATACATACATTGATTGATGAATAAAAGTAACTAATAATTGCATTAGTGCAACTGCAAATAAAAAGATAGTTCACATGAGAGTCCTTTTTAGCTCTACTGTTCATAGACCAGAAGAACTTATGGGATGGTCTGTTGTCCATTGTTCATCCATCCATTGGCACAAGTTTTTTTCTCACTTCTTCTAAATTATTTGGAGGATTGGCATTAAACTTTACACACACATTCATCCCATGGTCTAGTTGGTCCTAAATGAAAATGGTGCTGCTCTGACATCCAATATGGCCACCACAGTGGCCATCTTGAAAATCTAATTATCGCTCCTCCTCCTGAATAGATGGTCATATCAACATGGAGTTTTCACTAAAAGACTTCTTATTATGTCTAATTGGTCCAAAATGAAAATGGTGCTGGTCTGATGTCCAATATGGCCACCACAGTGGCCATCTTGAAAATCTTGTTAACGCTACTCCTCCTGAATGGATGATCATATCAATATGAGATTTTCACAACAAGACTTTTTGTGATGTCTAGTTGGTCCTAAATGAAAATGGTGCAGATCTAATGGTCAGTATAGCCACCACAGTGACCATCTTGAAAATCTTAGTGCTAATCCTCCTGAACAAAAGTCATATTGACAAGGTGTTTTCACCAAAAGACTTCTTATTGTGTCTAGTTGTAAATGAAAATTGGTGTTGATCTGATGTCCATTATGGCTGCCACAGTGTCCAGCTTGAAAATCTTGTTATTGCTACTCCTCCTAAATGAAAAGTAATATTGCCATGGGGTTTTCACCAGAAGACTTCTTATGATGTCTAGTTGGTCCTAAATGAAAATGGTGCAGATCTGATGTCCAATATGGCCCCCATAGTGGCCATCTTGAAAATATTATCACTACTACTTCTGAATGGCTGGTCATATCAACATTGGGGATTTTACTAAACAATTTCTTATGATGTCTAGTTGGTGCTAAATTAAAATGGTGCCATTCACATATTCAATATGCCTGTCACAGTCAGCATCTTGAAAATCTATTTCTCCTGAATGAATGATCATATCAGCATTGAGTTTTCACTGAAAGACTTCTTATAATGTCTAGTTGGTCCTAAATGAAAATGGTGCTGATCCGACTTTAATATGGCTGCCACAATGGCCATCTTGAAAATCTTGTTATCACTGCTTTTCCTAGATGGCTGGTTATATCAATATTGTGCTTTCACCAAAAGACTTATTATGATGTCAAGTGGTACTAAATCTAAATGGTGCGAATCTGATATCCAGTATGGCCACCATGAAACCCATCTTGAAAATCTTGTTATTTTTACTCCTTCAAAATGGACGTCATATCAATATGGGGTTTCCACCGGAAGACTTCTTATGATGTCTTCTGGGTTGTAGATGAACATGGTGCCAATCTGACATCCAGTATGACATCACAGCAGCTAATTTGAAAATCTTGTTATTGCTGAAAAATATCAGAGATGGTTTCAACACTCAGCAGTTAAAAGGAAGAAATGGTCTTATCTCAAATTCCTGGAAATTATTTTCAGCCAGTAGAACGTCAATCCCTTCAAGGGATTCTTGTTTATTCTTTTGTTTTTCTTTCATGTTAAAAACTTGTTTTTTCCAGGCTGAGCTGTGTCTGATGTCATTTCCTTGCTTTAGCTCCTACTGGTAAGATTCTGTAGGATGCATGAAATCTACTTCATTCCTGATCTCATTTGACAATCAGTAAAATCAGAATGTTCCTAAAGTCAGTATTCATATTTAAATATGAAATGCAGTGATATTTTCACTCACAGATATTGATATTGGTAAGTTTAATACACCTGTTCTGAGCTAAAACAACTTTTATAATCATATTATGTTTTGTGTTTCATGGATTTGCTAGAACCATTTTATTCTTTCTTTCTTTCAATGCCCAATTAAAATGTGTGATTATTGTTCAACATATTTGATGTATTATGTCATTAATAAAATTATATATGTTTTATCAAAGATTGAAAAAAAAAAATAGACTCTTATTGAGAACGACACAGTTTCACATTGGCTAATGAACTTCACAAACAATAAATGATGCATCAGATTGAAGGATAGTTTAATTTAATAGCAGTAATAAATTATCAGCTACTGTTACATTGCTACCCTTTTCTAGGCTGCTAAGTCCCTAGTCCAAGCTAAATATTCCCTCCTGCAATTAGGGCCAGAAAGAAAAGAATATGATCCAAGCCTGACTTCTTATTCATATCCAATGTACAAAATATCTTCTTCACTTTCCTTGGACTCTTGTGCTTATACACATGTGTCAGGATGCTCAACAAAATTCACCTTCATTGTTGTCTTTGGTCTTTTTTTCAGCAAAACATATCCTTTTTGGTGCTGTTTTAGTAATTTTCTTTCCAGACCTTTTTTTGTGTGTATGTGTCCCTTTTCATTATTTTTTAAGGGTTTTGCAGCTCGCTTAGCGAAGTGGTGCCTCAGTAAATTTTTACCCCTTCTTAGGACCAGTGTCAGGGTAAGTATCTCCTACCCATTTTTAGTTCTGGTTCATTTTTATTTATTTTTTTAATTTTTTGTTTCTCTTTCAGATGATAATTACCGGTATGACACAAGGCATGGGCAAATGCAGGCATAAGAAAGCCCCATGGGATACTCACCCCACCTGTTTATCATGTACTAAGTGTACACGTACTGACGGTTGTCCTATTTGTTGTCTATGGGAAGATACAGTGTAGGATTTGACTGAAAGTCGTTGCACTTACAGAGGAAAGAAGGGTCCATCTTCCTCTTCATCTCGGGATGACCCCCTCCTTTCCAAGGATGTTGCTTCCTGTCATAGGAAAGTCAACACTTCCAGTGAGTGTTAGATCAGGAGCACTTTCCATGGTTTGGAAATAGCCTAAAGGCATTAGATCACTGACACCCAGACCAATGCTCTCAGTTTCTGTTAGGGAGAAATCCTTGACCCCTCCCAAGGCAGCAAAAGTGCCAGTGCCCGATAAGGGTGAGTCACGACTTTCCGAAGATAGGGAGGAGCAGCGCTCTTGCTCTAACAGATCTGATGCTGACTCTAGTTCTCAAAACAGATTGTTCCAAGAGATTGTCATCACCACACCAGTATTTGACTGGTTACAGGTTGCCAGACACTGTGCACTGGTCACTAGGTGCCACACAATGGGCACCAGACACTGGTCAGTCACTGGGCACTGGGCTCAGAGCGCTGGTCACCAGTCTCCAGGCAGTGCTCTTCAAGAAACCAGACATCGGGTTTTGATAAACAGTTTTTGGACAGGGATCAGGTTGATTACCTTCCCCTACCCTCTTTCTCTATGTTACTGTTTAATCCCAATGGGGATAGGGAGTCTAGCTTTGCTCACCTGGCTAGGGAAGGGGGTTGGATTGGCCCCCTTCCCTATGTTCCCTTTTAATCCCTAATACCTGATAGTGAGGCTTCCTTTTTCCCCCCATGACATCATGGATGTCTGTTCCTTGGTTCTAAGGTAAGTCAGAGGGGGTTGGCTGTAGACCTCTGGCTCCTCCAGCCTTGTCCAACAAAAAGGAGGTGGACCAATGCTCTTCTAGATCATCAATGAAGGAATGTTAATCCCATTCTCCAAGGAGGATATGTTGAAGGGTTAGTTCCGCTGCCCCCTGTGAGCAGTTACAGGATGACAAAAAACCCATTTTAACGTCTTCCTTTCCAGAGATGGAGACCAGGAAGGATAGTCCTGCCTTGCCTTGAGTTTCTAGAAGAACCAGTTGTGGCAGTGTCTTTCTTTCCATTAGGGTCCCCTTCTTCATCCCACCCTTTGGGCCAGGTGATGGAAGAGGAGGAAGTCTGGACTTTTGATAAAGCTGTCAGAAAGCAGAAAGGGGCTTCCGTCCCCTCTTCTATGCTTTGTCCACTGGTTTCCACCTTTAGTTCATTCCCTTTGTTGGCCCCTTTAGCCTCCATTCTGTTGGATTCGGTTGCTTCCCAGGTGGGAATATCAGCTGGGACCTGGGTTCATCTCCTGGCTAAAGGACACTTGCTGGAGGCTGTGGCTAAATTGTCAAGGGATGCACTTTTGATGTCAATTGCGTTCTCTCTCAACAACCATAGGGATGCTGCTTTGAAGTCTTCCAAGGTTTTGCTAGATCGCAGCAAAAACCTGTTGAGGGCTGCACTGTTTGATGTGGAGACTCTGTTTGGAGGTCTAATCCCTTTTGTAGCATCACAAGACTTGAGGAACCAGCAACTTCCATGGTCCTAATTCTGGGCCTGTCTCAATTGGCCAAGAAGCACACCTACCCTTATCAGTCGATGGGACCTCTTCCCAAGTTTTTCTGACAGGGTCAACTTCAACAGCCACACAAGCAACCCCAGTTCAAAACTCCCTCGCGCCGATCTTTCTCTAGATGAGGCAGTCATAGAGGCCAAGGGAGGAAGTATTTAACTCCTCCCCCTTCCCTAAGGAGGGATGTAGTGGGCCCTAAGGATTCACACCCTCTCCTGCAACGTCTTCCTCTTCCCAGCATCCAATTAGGCACCTGACTAGCCCTCTTTTCAGAGGCTTCGTTAGGCATCACAGACGATGTGTGGGTCCTTTCCACAATAAAGAAAGGTTACTGGCTTAATTTCTGCCTTCCAACCTTTCAAAATAATCCCTCAGGTTGTTCACCAAGTCAGGACCAACACATCTCAGCTCCACTTTAGCCCCAACATCTATTTTCTCTATCTGTTGGTAGATAAGCCCAGGAGATTACCTTGGAGGAGGGATCTGCTATTGCAGCACAGGGGGTCTTTCCTACACAACAAACCACAAATTCCACACCCTCACACGTGACTTATATCAAACGATTGATTCGCCAAGACTAGTTTTTAAGCAATGTTGCCATCTGCATTGTCTAGGCGAAGAAGAAGCAATCTACTTACAAAGTTTACGATGCCAAGTGGAGAATCTTCTGTAATTGGTGCAGTAGGAAATGCGTTGATCCTATCTGTCCCCCTTTAACTGCAGTTGCTGATTTTCTTCTCTTTCTTTTCAAGGAAAGAGAATGTTCTGCATCTACCATTAATGGCAATAGGGCAGCCATTTCTAATACTCTTAAGTTCTCTAGGTGTTCTGTCATTAGGTCAGATTCTTATCTTTCTGATCTCATCAGGTATTTTGAGCTTCAGAAGACCGGTATATCACTTATTAATGCCAAGATGGAACCTTTCTTGTGTTCTTTGGGTGTTATCTAAACACTCCTATGAACTGTTGAGTGAAGCATCCTTCAAGAACTTTACCCTTAAAACAGTCTTCTTGCTCTCTTTAACATTGGTGAATAGAAGGAGTGAAATTCATGCCTTATTGGTGGAAAAGGGTTGTTTATGGTTTAATTGGTAACTATGATTTGGTTTCTTTTCTTTGCCAACCTGGATTTCTGGCTAAGAATCAGCTGCCTTCTGTAGCTCGTGTTCCAATTGAGATCCTAGTCACAGTAGTATCAGTTCTGGGGATGATAAAAAATAGGCTTCTTTACCGAGTTAGGCCCTTAAGGTTTCATTTGGCGTACTCTAAAAGGAGAAGGAAGGGTCTGAATTGTCTCTTTCCCCCTCACAAGGGTTTATCTGATATTTTGGCAGTCACCATTTTCAGTTTTTGTTTTTGAGGTCATCAGCATCACTTCTAACTGGTAAATTCAGCAGTGCAGTAGTAGCAGGTAATTTATTACAGCTATTAAAATGTAGGTTTTTTTAGGGAGGGTAAGCTAATATTAATTATGCAATATTTACCTGCTACTATTGTAAAGACTTCCTTGTCCCACCTCACTCTGATGTCCTGTAGTCATGGTCCAAGTCAGAAGAAGAAGAAGATATTCCATATGTTGGATACAACTAAGGAATCAGATTGGAATCATGTTATTTTCTTTTCTGGCCGTCCAAATTCTAATTGGAGGAGGGAATATTTGCCTTGGACCGGGGACTTAGCATCCTGGAAAAGGGTAACAATGCAATAGTGTCAGGTAAGAAATACATAATTAAAATTAGTTTTTAACCCCCCTCCCCCAAATAAAAAATTTTATGAAGTGGGGTTTTTTGTGACCATAAAATTAAATGAACTTTAGTTTTGGCAAATGTAACAGTTTTGTAGTTTTGGCAGATGAGCATGCCCAGATATAATATTCTATCAAAGAAATTCAGAAAAAAGTTATATTAATAAAGTGACCTTGCATCTGATTGGCTGAGCTTGTCAGCACTCTAGCAGATATATTTCTGATCTGATTTTGATCAGTCTTGTTAAATTATCTTATGTTATCAAGATGTTGGATTAGTTTGATTATGAGGAATATTTATGCATATTAATGAGGTGATCTTGTATCTGATTGGTTGAACTTGTTATCAATCTGGAGACAAAATTCTAATTGGATTTTGCTCTATCTTGGTAAATAACCTTATATTATTATTGTCATATACATGTTCTGTAATAAGGTAGATCTGCACATATTAATGAGATACCTTGCATCTGATTTGTAGGCTTGTTACCTCACTAGATCTAGAGACTATATTTCTCATCCAATTTCTTTAAAACTTGGTAAATGGGTTTATATCGTCAAGAATCTTGGATGACTCCAGTTATGAGCAAGAGACTATGTGTATAAGTATGCCTTTATCTTTGGAAAGAATTTTTATCAGGATATAGTAAAATTGATAAAATCAACATAATATTAAGTTTGGGTTGTGTTCTGACAATACTACATAAGTCTGCTTGTTGAAATGGTCAACTGTTAAGTGTAAATGTAAGCCAGGAATGATATCAGATCTCTTTTTTCCATTGCACTTATCCATCCACTTTATAACTTTAAATCTGTATGAGATTAACGGATGAAACTTGGTATACTTATGCATCATCACTAGAAGGTGTGTCACATTCTATCTTCAGAGTCAAGGTCATGGCTTAATATTTTGTTTCCCATCACACTTGCCCTTCAGCTTGATAATTTTTAAGCTGTTTGAGATTAAGGCATGAAACTTGGTACTCTTGTAAATCATCATTAGAAAGTGTGTTACATACCCCATTAGTTGTGCCATCTTCAAGATCAAGGTCACAGTTCAATATTTTATTTTTCAATCACACTTTCCCTTCAGCTCTGGAAATTTAAAGCCATTTTAGATTAAGGGATGAAACTTGATATACATATACATCATAACTAGAATAAATGTAACATACCACATCAGGGGTCCTATCTTCAAGATCAAGGTTATGGCTCAATATTTTATGTTTTCCATCACTTTCTTTTCCACTTTATAACTTTAGAGCTGTTTGAGATTGAGATTAAGGGATGCAACATGTGTACATATATATATATATATATATATATATATATATATATAGATGTAGATATATTGTTATGACTCTAGGTCTTAAAATAATGTAACAGGAAGTGAAAACAACAATGTAAGTAAAATCAATAAGTGAAAATTCAAAAGACACAGTAACGTGAATTAAAGTCCAAATAATCCAATAATCCCAAGTGTCCTAATCACAGGTAATAAATATTGAATATTCCAAATGAATTCCAGTAGCCTTGAATGTCATGATGTGCTAGTAGTCTTGAATGTTCTGACATGTCAGTAGTCTTGAATATCCTGATATGCCTGAATGATGTAATCCAGAATATCATTGAATGAATTCACATAAATCCCAAAGGCAAGTATTCATCCAAAATGAGAATGAGCACTCGTACTAATTGCAATGAATATTTCAAATAAATAATTCCTCTCTCTGAATTTGCTCTGATTTTCACAACTGTAACATCTGATTACTAAAATAAATTCCTTAATATACTGATCTTAATAATATGAAGTTTAGTATAGGAATGAAATCTTGTTTACCAAACCTGTATAAATATAAGGATAAGTCACCTGACAGATTATTTTTAGAATATGAGTAACTCTAATGGAAATTTCCGGTGTGTACGTGACTTTTCTCACATCAGGTAATGGAAAATTCCAATCTAATTGTTAAATGCTATGTAAACAAGACTGACCTTGAACTCAAATGCTGTAAATATGTTGTTTACAAAAGTACTAAAGTACAACTTACCTCATGGACACATATGATAAATTCAATATATATATATATATATATATATATATATATATATATATATATATATATATATATATATATATATATATATATATGTGTGTGTGTGTGTGTGTGTGATCTTTGGCAGGTGTGTTGTTTACTGCATTGGGGGTCTTATCTTTAAGGTCAATGTCATAGTGTTATGGTGTTATATGTTGAATTTTTCTATTATACTTTCCTTTCCCCTCTATAATTTTAGAGCTATTTGAGATGAAGGAATGAAACTTGTATAACTATATGTCAATACAAAAAGGTGTCGTTTACCACACTGGCATTCCCTTCATGGTCAAGGTCACAGATCAGTAGTTTAGGTTTCAGTCACATTTGCCTTGTGCTTTCTGATTTAAGAGCTGTTTAATATAAATGGATAAAGCTTGGTGTAATTTATTGTCACTAGAAGATGTGTTGCATTGCATGTTGGAGGTCTTATCCTCAAGGTCAAAGTCACAGGTCAATATTTTAAGGTTTCAGTTTGCTTTATATCATAAAAGCTGTTTGAGGTACAGGGATGAACTGTCAAGGTTTTATCTTCAAGGTCAAGGTCACTGATCGGTTTTTTAACCCGTTTTTGGGCACTTTTCCTCTAATTCTCTTTAAGATAGGGCAATGAAAGTTTGTTACTTTTGATGTCTGCACAGTAACTTTACAGCTCTGTCTTAAAGGTCATTGTCAGATTGCATGATTGTGAACTTTTGTAACCTCACCTCGGTAGGTGGAGGACAGAAATTCACAGAAGTTGCTTGTTTTCTACTACAGTACAACAACATATATTTTTATTTCATGCAGAACTTACAGAATTTAATATTTCATGTTTCAGTGCTCAGTTGCTGTTGAAGAAATTATCTTTGCAGGAAATATTTGCCAAATCATTATCAGAGTTACAAGAAATATTTCCAAGTGTCCCGATGAAGGTCTTCAAGGTAATGTATTCATTTTAAAATTGTAGGAAAAAAGGTTTTGTACACTATTGAACTGTGTCTTGTAGTTAAAATATTTTTTGCCTAGGTTAGAGGGAAGTGAGACATAGCAGTCACTTTTGTGCTGTTGTTGTCTCATGAACAATTTGTTGTGGTTTTGGTTAAAGTTTTTCATTTGCATATATTTCATAAACCCATTATAGATTCTCAACATACTTGGCATGTACCATTATGAAACTAAGACCTGTTTGGTTGCCTCTTTACCTTGGGGTCATGGTCACAGTCATAGAAAATTTGATTCAAAGTTTTGATTAGAGTTTTTTCATTTGCCTGAAACCCCTGATGGATTTTCTTCATACTTGGGAAGAATGATTATGAAGCTAAGACAATTCATTCTGTGTCACACTCACTTGCTCCATTGACCTCGAGGTCAAGATCACAGTCATAGAAAATTTGTATTAATGCTTTAGTTGAAGATTTCTAATTTGCTGATATTTCCTAAACATCTTTTTCATACTTTATGGTATTCTATTCCAATTGAACCATGTCATGTTATTAGCAGCTCTTGAGGATAATATTTTCATAGATTTTTAAGTTGCTCAGAAACAAGAAAATATTGAATGTGTAAGATCTGTGCAGTCACTGGTATGAACATTATCCAATGCTTTTTGGTAACACTGAATTCACAGTGATTCATGGTTGGGAAACAAGCGCATCACACTTTTATATATTTATATATATATATATATATATAAATATATATATATATATATATATATATATATATATATATATATATATATATATATATATTTATATATATATATATATATATATATATATATCACTCTGCTGGTTCTCAAAAAACATTTTATCATCTGCAGTTGGTGTGGTTGTAAATAGTAGAAAACTCATTTTTGGTATTCACTGAATATGTCTCTGCTGTTACATGCAATTCTAATTCATAAGACATGGTGACATTGTTATAATATTCTATCACTGATGCTGTGCTGATAATGGGGATAAACAGTTGTAAGTTTTATCTTTATGTATGAAAAGTTATTTTTTACACATGTTTATTTAAACAATTGGTGCTCAACTCATACAGTTCTCTTTTAAAAACTTACCTGTTTTAAAATGTTAATAAAGTTGTAGTGTTTCATTTTTAGGAAATTCACATTCATTTAAGACTCCAGCACTTAAAAGACATTGATTCAGGTTCATGGTTTTCTGCCATTATTTCTGCTGTTCATTGAATTCAAATAAATGATTGTTGTGTTAATCATTTTCCAAATCTTGCAGTGCAGTGAAGTTCAAATACATGTACTTTTACAAGGGTATTGTCACCATTACAATTAGTGCATATAGAAGAAAAGGTTAAGAAAATATAGGCTGCACCATTTATGATCCTACTGCTTTTTGCCTGCAAATCTGCTATTTATGAAACATACAACATATATACAAAAACTTCGATCAAATTTGGCGCTTCAGAGCAGCATGCAAATTCGAATTATGAGCAGCAGCTTACATTATGGATTAATACTGATGAAGCTGAATTAACTATTTTCATAACTGGGGGCATAGTGTTGAGTTAATTCCCCAATGACCATATGTCAATACCAAACTACCCCAAAATGAAGATTGAAAGGTTAAAGAAACAAAACTTGACCAAAGATATGTATATGATCAGTTAGTATGTATATCATCAAGTAGGTACATAATGAGGATGTATTTATATAGAAGTTAAATACATGATACAATTATTGAATTAAAACCATACAGACTCACACATGATTAGTAATGAATATTGTGCTACTTGTAACTTGAGGGACAGAACAAAATACTATAAAATGCAATGACATTTGTCAGGAACATTTCAATAAGTGATCTGTATATACACATATGAGACATGAGAAAAAGATATACTGGTAAATGGGAAAAATATATACTGGTAACTGGGTGCCGTAACCTGTGGATCCGGGTTAGAATCTCTGTAGAGTATGAATTAAAAATCTCTAACCTGTATGATAATATTATTTGTTCGTATTTAAAAATTCTGTTAATGTTATCAAGCATTCTCCTGTAGAATCCAGGGATAACACTTTCCACTCTGTTTGGTGTATATTTGTAATTCTCTATAATAACTTCTAAATACCTTGATTTCTGTAATAGGAATCCAGATGGACTGTGTACTTAGATGAGAATTAATTACTGGGTTGACATGAGGGTATGTCTGCTATGCACGAATGCCTATACCACCAACTTTGTAGCTTCATTGGTGATGTGTGCATGGTCGAGATGGTATAAGGGTTGGTGCTTACAGGCAAGGCGATGGGTGCCTTAACCCGCGGATCTGGGTTTTTGTTTGTGTATATATATATATAATTGTCTGGGAGACCATATGCATGCTAGATGATAGCAAGCTGCATATGTCTAGAGGTGCCCTGTGATATTACATGATGTTGCTTGATTTGGAATTTTGAGATGACACACTTGCTGATGGCAGCAAGAGCTGGATGTATGTGATAATGTCTTAGCTGCATTATAGAATTACAACAAACAAGTTTTTAGTTATCTGTTCTTGAAACTGGATAGTTGCTGTAGATGCAGGATGCTAGGAGTAACAAGAGATCAAGCAGCAAACGTCCAGAGGTGAATTTAACAATGAAGCTGTACATAGCCAGTAAATATATACACTAACTGTCTCAGGAGCATGAAAAAATAATTGTGCTTGTCTCCAGTGCATATGCTGTTACAGCAGTAATTTAACAACCTTCAAAGCTGGAAATAGTGCATTTGAAAGCAATACATTTTTAATCTGCTTTTAGATGTAGCATATGTTCTGAGGTGTCTTCTGAAATTACTAAATCTAATACATGTATGCAGTTTCTGAACTAAATATGAACTCACTTGCATTCTCAGAAACTGGATACTATATGAAAGACTTAGCAATAACATATATGGACCCTACACTTTTCAAACATATTAACAACAGACATATACATCGAAAGAGTGTTACTTATCCCAGACCTCTGAGCTGCACATGAGCATTAAGGAGTGTTGTTCAATCTAATTGAGAATAGATGAATGTTAACTGTAAAAAGAACTTCGTTAGTACTGGCAGTAACATTGAAACTGAGTATACCCTGGTAGATGTATGAGCTTAAAAGCTTTAGTCCTAGATAGCATATATGATGAGAAGGCAAGAGGTTGATAGTTTGGCATACATGCCAACCATTACGCTTTTGGCATAATCATTATGCTTTTTTCACCTAATTATGTCTTACGCTTGCCTAAATATGGATTATGCTTTTTTGGTACATTAAAAAGATAAAAATAAAGCAATAAAAAGTTGTGTTTATCATTTTATTATCATCTCTTTAATCCCAAACATCATGTAAATTTGATAATATTCTAAAAAAGAAAATGGCTGCATAAGAATAGCATAAGAGTGCATTTGTCCCACGTAGACCTACATGTAATTTCCTTATTTTCTATTTATGGCAGCTCTTGATGACTCATTTCCAAAAAAACAGAGGGGTTTGTTCAGTTTTATCTCAGAGTTATTATATTTTGATAATATAATTAAGTAGTGGACCAGTCTATACTTTTAAAACAATGGCGCCAGATTTTAGCTAAACAAGCTTTATCGATGTTACTCATGATGTTATATGACTGAAAAATGTTAGAGGAGAGAGATCTTTTTAAACTTCAAAACATGTCAGATCATAAAAGGACAAATCAATAGTGCTTTACAAATTTAAAAAGAAGAATATGAGTGATGTAATACAACACTCAGGTTGAGCACATTGTCATGCTCATTGCAGAGTTTGTGGACTTGACTTTACAATCATTCAGCGGTAGTTCTACATTTAGACTAGTTCAGGTGAGTGTTGTATATAAATAATTTGTCAATATATTCTGTCTTTGTATTCTGGTGCTAATCCACATGGATTTGCCCATTTGTGATAAGAATTTTAACCAGCTGCAGATCCAGTTTAGTAGCAAAACTAAATGTATATTTTCCATACAGTTTATTGTAATTATGGTATGTAATATATAGATTACACTTTTTATGGTCAGATGATGCTTTTTTTCCCACGTAGGTTATGCTTATACCACTGTAAGGGTTTGTATGTACGGTTTGGGAGTTGTGGTGGGACAAATGAAAAACATGTAGGATTTAGGCACAATAACTGAGCCTGATATTGGCTTGTTTTCAACACAATGGTTTCACTAACTCAGAATGCCAACAAAGACATTTTTTTATTATTATTTAGAGCTGACTGCGCTTGAATATGTAATTAGCCTTCCTCTGCATAAATGATTAGCTCAACTCTTCATTATGTTAATTAGGTCAGAGGAACACATGGATGGACTGGAAATATCTATGTAAGGTGTAGGTTCTGTTGTTGTGTGATGCATAAATCATAGACAAGTGAACTTGATTTGCAATAAGTCTGCAAGCATCTACAGTTTTCAGATTGTAAGTTTCATTGAAAATAAAAGCATTTTTACAGTTTTGCTTTATCTTCATTTTTCAGGTATTCATGGACATGAAATTGAGTGAGAGTAGTGTTTGTCTTCCATTGAATGCTGCTGAAATAACACAAACTTCAAAAAATGATGACAAAAAGGGTCCTTCCAAATTGTATTGCCAGCAAAATCTTGAAACATTGCCATCAGGGTTCAAGGAATCAGAAAACATAGTTGTAGAAGGTAAACCAAACCACAGTTACAGCAAACTGGATGCCAAAACATGTGATGATAACTTGGCGGAAAGTAATGACCCATATAGCTCAGAAGGTGCTGGGAATAAAGGTTCTGGCAAAAGCCAGTGTTTATTAAAGGATTCCAGTTTAGTTTACCATCAAGACGGTGAAGGCATTTGCAATATTTCAACAAGGAGAAGTTGTTCTCTTTCAAGCCAAGGTCAGACTGTAGCTTTCCATGAGTTAGCTCAGAAACCAAGTTGTTATTTTCCAGTCAAAAGCCAAAATGTGGGCTTTGCTGAGTTGTCACAAAAGCCAAGTGTCTGTAATGACCAGCCACTTGACCACTACATAAATTACGGAGTCTTTGGGTTTTCAGACCATCAAATTAGCTCAAGTATTTCCTCAGCACTGACAGTGAGTGGTAAAAATCTTGACTGTTCTCAACAAAAACATTTTCCACATGAAAGAATGCTCCAAGAATCCATTCAGCAGCACCAACTATCTTTAGATCATGATGCACCTTGCACTAAAGGCAAAATGTACAATGAGGATGGAGAAAGAATAAAGTCAGATCTAATCCTTCAGGAAAACAGTAGTCTTGCTCCATTTGGAGCAGGTTGTCTGTATGGTAAAGCTGTTAGGGAGGTACAGGGACACAGCTACAGTGTTGAAGCTGATGAAGATGAAGAAGTATTGCCTTTGAGCCAACCTAAATACAAACCAAATCAGTATATCATCGCAGAGATGGAAGGTAAACAGCAAAGTGCACATCAGGAATATTTTGGTGACTTGACACGGAGAAGTAGTAACCTGTCTTTTTCAGATGAAAGAGAGTACATAAATCAGAGAAGCATGATAGAACCATCTGAGAACTTCAGCATCTCAGAGGGCAGTTATTTTGATAATGAATATGAAGAGCACCATGTTTTGGAACATGATAAAAGGTTTCCAGATTTCCATGAAATGAGGATTAGAAATCGTGTTCCTGAACCATTTACCACCACCAGATCTGTTTATATGGGTGACAGTTTAGAATCTGCTGCCTTTTGCAGAATATCTTTCCAAACAGGATGTTCTCAGAAACAAAATGAGCATATTTATAATTCATCTCAAACACAGTATGCTGACTTACTGGGGCAACATGAAAACATGGAAGGTGCTTTCTCAGAAAGAAATCTCGGAGGACATGGAAATACAGCTGTTCACAGCTATCCAAGTGGGAATGAAACTTTGCCAAGAAACATGAAGCTACTACACAGTGATTTTGAGAATAATCTGTCTAAGACTACTAGGAAGCTTTTACAGGGTCCTTTCCAGTTTTCTAGCTTTGGTAGTTACATTCCAAGACCACAGCAGCAAAGAATAAGGGTTGGTTTGGCACAGCCCCTACGGAGAAATACTACAGAAACAGGTATGCCTCCCTCAATGCATGGAATGTTTAGACTTGAATATTTCTTGAAGGGTTAAAATTTAATCTTGTTACTCAAGGATGAGAATTTGTATGCAGACTGAGCCTGGTAATTAAGTTAAATTCCATGAAAAACAATTTTGAGAGTTTACTTTGCAAACTGATTTATTTATTTATTTAAGCTATTGCCTTCCAAAGGTCAAGTGAGCTAATAGAAAAGTCCTTCATTGTTATCTATCACCTGTGTTATATTTACCCAGTCTGTTAACAGTTTGTTTGTAACTGGATACACTATTATTCATTTTGCTCTGTTGAGCTTTGAACTATACCAAATTAAAATGTTCAGAATTTTCCAAAACTCATAATTTATAAATACTTCAAGAAAAATAATTAATATCTTTGTTTTCAGGTGCATTGGTCATGACAATAAAAACAAACATTTTTTTCTTGAATTTTATGCTTACAGTATTTTTTAGCTAAAACTGGTCTTTAAAGACATTAATTTAGCACAGAATGAATTCAGATTGTAATGAGTGTTTCTTCAAAAGTCATGCTAAAACTTGTTCTAATCATATAACAATATTTTAAATGGGATGCTTTACATAAGTTATAAGCATACTTAATACATCCAACTTTTGACAATTTAGTATTCTGAAAAGTGTTATTTTAGTATGTACACACACAATGAAGGTGAATATTGATGTAGAAGCTTTTGCTAATAAATCTTAAACTTTGGTCTTATTAGATTCATTTTGATATTTTCATAATAGAAGTTGTAATTTTTTTTTTTTAAAAAAGCTTTGCTGACTTAATATGATTAACAGAAAGCTAGAAATCAGAAAAAATAAATGGTTGATCATGATGAAACCTTAGTATATTTCTCAGAAACTTTAAAACGGATTTATCATTCATGAACATGTTTTAATTTTAAACTTTAAGGGAACAAAAAGGCAGAGAAAACAAAATACCTTTACAATATGATAAAACTGGTTTTAGCATTTCTCAATTAATACTTCCAAGCAGTTGTAAAAGGAGATCATTTAACAGGAATCAATCTATCCAGTTACAACTATGTTCTTTTGATTAAAAACATTTAATTTTGAATCCTGAAATTTGTGCCAGCTGTAGTGATTCATTCATTGTAACAGTGAATGGTAACAGAATGTAATCTTTTTTATGTTTTACATGGGTGGATGGTTTATATTTGTTGCTGAAAATCTAATAATGAATGAATAACACAAGTCTAATTGAAATCTAAGAATATGAAACTTGTATGAATTAGCCATAAATAATTTCTCCAGCTGAAAATGCAATTAAGATTGCAAATTATGAAAATCAAGTAAACATAATATTTCTTCAGAAGGTAAGATCTTTGCAGAATTGTACAGTGCAGAATAGTTTTCACAGCTATTATATCTTTCTTTTCCCGTATAGAAAAATATTTTATAGAAATCACTAATTTATTACAAAGAATTGAACTCTGCATTGGTCTCTGTTATTATTTCAGAAGAACAAAATGGAAGTGAGAAAAGTCAGATGCAACAGTCTTTTTGGACAAATGGTGACTCCCCTCCAATGGACTTGGAATCCAACCCACAAACTCCCATTTCAGATTTGCTTAAACTTGGAAATGATCAACTGAGAGGAGTAAATGGTATATTATTTAACTTGTCTTAATTAAATTAGGACTTTATTTTACATCACTCTTAAAAATAGATTTTAACATCTTGTAGAAAGTATTCTTGACAGGGCTGGTGGTGGAATAATATAATTTTTTAATTAGAGGAAACCAGATATCCCAGAAATCATGGGTATAGGCAAACATTTACCTAAATTAGCACTTACCTGATCCAGGGATTAAACCTAAAATGTATGTGTGCAAAGTCAGTGTGTTAGTCATTACATCATTTTGATTTCATAATTGGCTGCACATTAAGACCTTCCTTTTAAAGGGTCAATTGAGCTTTATTCTGCACATAACTGTTTCAGTTACAATTACCGTTTCATGCTGATTTAACAGATAACAGCTAAATGTATACATTGAAGTTAAGAGGTTTCTCGCAAGGAAATCACAACATCAGTGTTTTACTAATAGAAGAATAAAAAATTGAGTTTTTAAGTTTCTTCTTAAAATAAATATTCATCATTTTCAAAAAAAAGAACTTTGTTTTGTTCTGAATCAACTATAACACTAGAATGTATGTACATTCACATCCAAGAAGCATTGACATAAAACAGTGTTTTCACTGGTACACGTGATGTGTGTTGAAACCTCTTGGAATAATATTTTTAATGATCTTTCAGACAGGGACCCTGGGTGGGCTAGTGGTCTAAGGCACTCGCCATTATGAATCACTCATACATTTCACCTCTGTCCACATGAGTTTGAGTCTCTGCTTGACCAATGTGGGTATGTGAGAAATCTTGCCAGTAGCTTCATGTGGGTCAGTGGTTCTTCCCAGGGTCTTACCAGGTTCTTCCTCCACCAAATATACTGGCTGCCATGTATAGCTTATGCTGAAAAATGGCATTAAACCCCACAAAACCAAAAACTTATGATCTTTCAGAGATTAGTTATCTTAAAGATAAAAGTCATTTATACAGAAAAGTGAACAACTTCATTTTGAAAAAGCTATTTATTGACAATTATTTCCAATGCAATTATAAAACAAGTATTCACACCCCTCCCCCCTTCTCACTATCAGTGTCGACCCCTTTCTTAATTTTTCAGAGGTCCCTCAGTAAGTCATGCTATTGCATATGCTGCAGTCTCTTTTTTTGGACCCTGTTGTGCGCAACTTATTAACTTATTAGGAGAGAGGTGTACACACACATACACACACACACACATATATATATATATATATTAGAGAGCCTGAAATCCATATACACCTCTCCCTTGATAACTCGCGCACAATGGGGTCCTGAAGCATAGATCGCACTATAAGCAAGGGCTCGACTTCCCTGAGGGGCCTTGACAAAATTAAGAAGGGGATATCTCCACTGGACATTGAGAAACCTGGTGGGGGGTAATGGGCCTATTTAATGGCTGAATACTTGTTTTGTAATCACGTTGGGAGTAATTGTCAATAAAGAGCTTTTTTCTGCTTTTTTTGTATAAATTACATTTATTTTCGAGATACCCAACCTCTGAAAGATCAACATTACTCCAAGAAGTTTCAACAACTATCATGTGTCTGTGAAAATATTGTGTTTTATGTCACTGCTTTTTGCTGTTATTGATTCACAACAAAACAAGATTCCTTTTTTTCAAAAACTATGGACATTTATTTCGTAAAACAACTGTCAACATTTAAACTCACTTTTTTTCAATTGTTATATTAGTAAAATGTTGATGCCATGATTTCATTGCAAGTAACAGTGAAAATTCTTTTCATCCTTGAGGAAATCTCTCTGTGCCAATATTCGGGGATTTTAAGTTCACTAAAAACTGTGGAATTCGCTTCTTCATAATATGTGAAAAAATTGTATTCACATACTCATTTCACTTTGTTGCCTTGTTATCTTTGATCACATTTGTGAATGAGTAGGCTAATTTAAGGTTGTTTAATTATATTACTTACATAATAATATTTATAACAGTGTTCAGTTGATCAATGGAAATGAGTTGACCTAACACAACCTTGACCGATAACTTTTACGCAGGTAGGATTTACATGCCTTTTAACTTTTCTTTTATTCCAGCCCTTTTTTTTGTTTTTGATTTGATACAATAGACGTAATTAATGTGATAATACAAAGCAGGTCTGCTTTGAATTGAGTGTAACAATACAGCAAATAATTCTGCAAGTCTGAGATCAAAACACGATCAGCACTTAATTTGGTTCTCACAGAAACACTCGTGAACATAGCTGTGACGGTTGAATGACATTTTTCATGTCATGATACAAGAGGCATATTTCATTTATGATGACTACACTGAAACCGAATTAAAACATAGAACAAAAACATGAATTTCACTTGACAGAACATATTTAATTGGTATCTATTTATTAAAGTGTTGCCACCAGTAGGCATTGGCGACATTTTCATTCATCAAAATTTCATAAAATATTGTTATTTACAGTACTGAGAATGTTGTTTGGAAAGAAATTAAACAAAATATATGACTTCTCATTAAAAGCTGAGAATTTCAAGACGCTGATTCAAATATCTGGATACTAACCACCATTTTCAACAATAAAATGAGCAATATATCAAGGTTTCTTTTACCAATTTTGATCACTATTTTCTTCACGTTCAGCAAATAGGGGCCAATTATTTTGGTATTTTCTGGTTTTAAAAAATGGGATCCATGCCTAACCCTGCATTATAAGCGGGTTTGCAAGTTATCCGCGCGCGAGTTATTGAGGGAGTTGTGTATTTGCTGGACATGACCGGTAGATCGAAGATTTTGGCCGGCACATACTCAAAGCAACTGGACAATGAACATAGGGTACCTCAAATATCATTATATTAAATTGTCTTTAATTTGTTTATCCATTAAACTGTCCAAAAAACACACAAAGTAAAATTCAAAGATCACTAGGTCTTGTTTACATATTGTTTCTTTCTTGGAAGTCAATAAAAGTGTTGCAGACTAAGTTTATTTCAAAGGTGTCTAGGTCTAATTTACACATTGTTTCTTTGCTGAACAATCATTTGAGGTGTCACCGACTAAGCTTGTTTGGTCATTATGTTTTCTCAATTGTTTAAACACTATACAACCACAAAGACAAGAGAAAAGCTTATTCCCAGGATTTATATAAAAACTCTATAATCGAGTGATTGCCCCTGGGTCTGTACTACAGTGGTCCCTCTCAAAAATGGCCCACTGATTAGTGGCCACCCACTTTATATGGCCAGAATCCCTGCCCACCACCAAGTTTGTGTTCAGAAGTACCCCTCAAGGATGGCCACCCCTCTAACGCAACCAGCATATTAGTGCAAGAACTCTCAGATTCGCCCCTCGTGAGTGGCCACATAATGGGGTTTACAGATAGAAATCTCACAAATGTCTGCTGATTTTTAAATTCAGCACATTGACATTTGTTCCACCATGCAATAACTAACTTTAATCCATACAAAGAGGTAAGTAATCTGATTTTCTTTACTGCAGTCTGTTCCTTAGAAGTTAGATTTTGTCACTTTGATAATTACTGGCTACTATTACCACCAATAATTATCAAGATGACAAAAGCTAACTGCTGAGAAGCACAGTATTGTTTAGCCCAAGTCAGCATGACATCTGGTTGCCATAAAGTAAAAATGGTATGTTAGTCTTTATGGCTTCTCTTTAATAGATTATGAAATGACCAGAAATGTCCATTGATTAGGTGTTACATAGTTTAAAGGTAGTAAGTCTACCTGTTGTCAAATTAATTATTATTTGTTGAAAACAGTAGAGTGCAATAAAATACTGTTGTTGGGTGTAATTCTATTGATGAAACAAGTGAATCATGGAAAGATAATATTAATACTAAAGCAGCAAATTCAAACAGAAAAGGACACGTTTTCTGGTACATTTAAAAATTAGGTATATCAATGTTTTCTTTTTTGTTGCAAATGATAATGTCTCCTTTGAATGTATTTACATTAAATTTTACAAATATATGGCCACCACATTAATTTTCAGGAAAAATGTCTGGCAAGAGTTATTCAAATTTTAGGATCCATGATATTTAACTTCATCAGGCATGCAAATTCTATTACTACTAACCATAAATTTGTTGTATGCATGTTCATACTGTGTTTTACTGTGTACTGAGAAAAGTTTAAATACTGCAAAATACCACTCATTAGCTTTCCCATCTCATAAAATCTTATAGTTCTTTATATTACATGGGTGGTCACTCAGAATATATATTAACAAATATTATTTTTAATTAGTAAAACCATTTTTAGGTTTGAGGTCACACTGTCGTTTTGATTCTTCTGTAAAATACTGTGAATTCATTTATTTTCATGGTTATCAATTTTAGTGGTTTGTCGACAAATTGCGTTTTTGTATGTACTTAAATTCATGGATCAGGAAAGGGCACATTTTGTTTCCAGATAAGGATCATTGTTCTTTGGGTCTTTAAATTCACAGTTTGTAGCAATCATAATATAGGAAAATTGGTACCCCATGGAAAAAACACTGAATTCACAGTAAAATATTTAGGTCATATGGGCTGTCTGTGGGCATCGTGTTATGGGATTTTGCCCAAACAACCAAGAACACATTCTCATTGTTCTTGCTTGTTCCTGAGTGTGCTGACCCTAACAACTAGACTTGATCTTGGAACAAAAAATATGGTTGATCAATACTCAGCATGTTTTGCCATCTTTATTCTTGTCTACTCCTGCTTCAAAGGTGGTATAGGTTCTCAACCCAAAAACAAGGTTCTTGGCAGTTCTTGAACAAGGTTCTTAGCATTAGGGCAAGAAGATCCACAAGAACATTGTACACGGTTGTGCATACACGTGACAGAACCAGGATTTAAAACCAGTAGATTTAACATTTTGATCAGTAGATTAGCTTCTAAACCAGTAGATTTTTTATTGGCATAAACTTTATGCATTTTAAGGGGTTTGAAAACAAAACAAGTACATTTTTTGCTATAATATGTATTCTCTTCATACTATAATAAAACAGCAAGTTTTGAACATGAATCAGATTCAGATTCTGATGGAAAATGTTATAATAATAATTAATTAATATGAGTCAGTATATTGTCAGTTAAATAAAAAAGGAAGAGTTGTTTGTCCAATAGTTCACTGCAAAGATTTTTTTATATAAAATCCAATAGCATTGCTAATTTCCTTCACAAGATCACTGTCTGGTGACCACTGATGACATTCATTGTGATTACCGGTATTAAGTTTCACACTTAACAGGCTGTCAGTAGTTCTCTGGTCCAGATTTCCCCTTGAATCACTTTGTATTTTGAGAAGAATGGAGAATGTCCTCTCTATATTAGCATTAGAATGTGGCAATAACAGGACAACCATGCTCAGCCTGCAAAGAAGTTCTAACTTAAGTTTTCCTGTTGCTGGGTTCATAAGGTTGCTGACTGCTCTCCAATACTCCTCCAAGCTATGTTCGCCTCAAGGAGGAAGTTGCTGACTTGAACTTGGATGTATTCCTGAGCCTCATCCACAAGGGCTTCTTTCTCTTCATGGCTCAGATCCAAAAATATGTTGGCAAGTTTCACCACTGTAAATAAATAAAAAAATAAAGATTGATTTAGACTTTAAATAAACAATGAAAAAATACATAATGTATTTATGGTTTTATGAATAATTTATCCCAACTTTAAAATGAATCATCTTGTAATATATTTTTAACCGATATATTTTATCTAGGACTTGAAATTAATTTATGTGCATGAAAACTTCAAATAGTTTATGAAATACAAAAGTGGCATACCTTTGAAAAACATAATGCAAACTCAGGACCTTTGATACCCACCTGCACACCCTTAAACTCTGATATCCAAGCATTGTTGAACTTGTTGTAATATTTCTTAGCCTGTGATTTCTTAGCATTGGCAGAAAGGACACATTTCGACATTTTTACATGAATTTAACACAAAATGTAAGAGCTGTCCTTAAGTATTCTTCTTAAAACATCTTGAACAATTCAATTTTTTAAAAATTCTTTTCATTTTCAAAAGCGGTAGATTATGACTATAAAATTTGTATGTGCGTTAGACGGCCTTTAAAACAGTCTTTTTGGACTACCGTCGGTAGAATGACATGTATGGTTGTGGTTTTGTGGGTTTTACACCATTTTTCAGCCTATGATAGGCTATACATGGCAGCCAGTATATTTGGTGGAGCAAAAACCTAGGAAAACCTCAGGAAGAACCACTGATCCACAGGAAGCTACTGGTAAGCTTTCTGACATACCCACATTGTCCAATCCGAGACTCGAACCCATGCGGATAGAGGTGAGATGTCAGTAATCTGTAAAGGCGAGTACCTTAGACTACTCAGCCACTTAGGGTCCACATTATACTCGGATCAATAACCTTGTTCTCATGTCTTGCCCAAGGACACCCATCAAGTAAATATGTTTCGTAATAAATATGACAAGTTAATAGCAGCATTGAAAATTATGTAGTATGAAGGAACTTAATTGAATGTATGTCTAATCTCTTTCAGAGAATAAAAGTGGGAATAGACAAATCTATGTCGCAGCTGCTACACCCAGACAAGTTAGAAAACTGGCATATGAAAAAGTCCATGGAGTCAAGGGTGGACAAACAAAACTTGTTTTCAAATGACTTTATCTTGGGACCAGCTGAGTTGCATCATGTGCCTGAATGGATTCTGATAAATCATACTTTTGTTTATACACATCATTATGTGCAACATAAAATAACATCATATATCATACATCATGAAATCAGGCCTGCATTCATAAACTCTTAAGCTTGATTTTGAGCTTGAGATTTTCTTTCAACCAATCACAAATGACATTCCTTTTTAAAGTTTGTTCTGATTGGCTGATAGTGGAAATTCAATCTCAATCTCAAGCTCAGAGTTTTATGATCTCTAGGTCAGGTACCTGTCTTGGATTTCTCGAGTATAAAGTCATATAATGAGAAGCATGCCATTATGGCCAACAAGGTGCAAAGTTTTTATATTTTTTTTATTTCAGCAGCAACATAAAAAAATAAAACTCACAGTAGAAAAAATGCCACTTACTATTTATTGTACAATTTATGCCATGAATTGATGTACAGTGATGAATTATACAGTTAATTTGACTGCTGGTGAAATAATTGATGTGAGAATTAGAGTTTTGGGGTTGGTACTCGATATTGAAGAGAAAAAAAGGGATTTGGAGAGAGTATTCCATTTTCACAGATCAGGTTAAACCCTATCACTTCTCTTACCAAAATCCCCCTCACTTCTTTCCATCTTTTCATGGAATTTTAGTTTTACCCTCTTTTATATTCTTTTTATATTCTTTTTTTTCTAACTGATCAATCCATTGGAAAAAGCCAGAAAACCAAGGAAAATTACTTCACTTTTCATCAAAATTCTTATTTTTATACCCCTGCCTCCAGGGTGTATATAAGAATCCTTATGTCCATCCATCCATCCTTCTGTCTGACATACAGTCTTGTTAGCACAACTAATCCCATAGTTTTTGATGGATTGACATGAAACTTGGTAAATATTATGGTCATCAATTGAAGATACATATATCAACAATTTTTAGCTCTACTGATCATGGACCAGAAGAGCTTATAGGATGGCCTGTTGTCCGTTATCCATCGTCTGTCCATCCTTTAGCACAAGTTTGTTATTGCTTCATCTCCTAAATTACTTGGAGGAATCCAATGAACCTTTACATGAACTTTCATCCCAAAGTCTGGTTGGTCCTAAAAGAAAATGGTTATTGTTATTCGTTCTGAACAGAGAGTCATATCAACATGGGGTTTTCACCAGAAGACTTCTTATGATGTCTAGTTGGTCCTAAATGAAATTGTGCTACCCGGACATCCAGTATGGCCACCACAGCAGCCAGCTTGAAAATCTTGTTATTGCTTCTCCACATGAATGGATGGTGATATCAAAATGGGGTTTTCACTAAAAGATTTCTTATGATGTCTAGTTGGCCCGAAAATCCTGTTATTGCTACTCCACCTGAATAGAAAGTCATATCATCATGGGATTTTCACCAAATCTTGTTATTGCTTCTCCACATGAATGGATGGTGATATCAAAATGGGGTTTTCACTAAAAGATTTCTTATGATGTCTAGTTGGCCCGAAAATCCTGTTATTGCTACTCCACCTGAATAGAAAGTCATATCATCATGGGATTTTCACCAGAAGACTTCTTATGATGTCTAGTTGGTCTTAGGAAAAAATTGTGCCGATCTGATATCCAATATGGCCAACACAGTGGCCATCTTGAAAATCTTATATCACTGCTCCTAGATGAAAAGTCATATCAACATTGGGTTTTCACCAGAAATGATGTCTAGTTGGAACTAACTGAAAATGGTGCTGATCTGATCTCATATATGGCTGCCACAATGAATCTATTGAAAATCTTGTCACTAATACTCCTTCATGGATGGGCATATCAGCATGGGGTTTTCACCAAAAGTCTTCTAATATTGTTTTGTTTGACCTAAATGAAAATAGTCCCAATCTTGCATCCAATGTGGCTTCCACAGGGGTTAATTTGAAAATCTTATTGCTCAAGAATATAAGAGATGGTTTAAACACTTAGCAGTTTAAAAAGAGAATAAATGGTCTTATCTTGAATTCCTGGAAATTCTTTTTGGACAGTTCTAAAGCTTCAGTCCCTTTGAGGGACTCTTGTTTAAAGTGTTATTATCCTTTTTGACTTACAGCTGAATGCAGTATGACAATATCTTGTGAACGCGACCATCTCCCTTATTTTAATGGATCACCGTAAAGCTTTGTACATGTTATGATCATCATCAGAAGATGTGCATATTGACAAATCACTGCAGCTGAAAGCAGTGTAAGACTGAATCTTGTGAACCAAACTTGTCTTGCCTTTTTTCTGGATGTCTGTAAAACTTGGTATATATATTTTTGGTTATCATCTAAAGATGCGTATATTGACCAATCTTAGTGTTCCTATGGTTTTTGTTAGAGTTAATGCACTTTTCCACTTACAGCTGGATTTAATATATGATAGAATTTTGTGACTGCAGCTACTCTGTATTTTTTGTTGATTGTTCTGAAACTTTGTACATATTATGGTCATCATTTTTGTCTATAGACTCATCTCCATCATGAGTTGGGATGTGGGAGAGGTAAGACTGTGTATGTGTATATGTTGGCAAATTGTTTACCATTCCTCTATTTTAAAAATATAAATACATAATGCTTTAATGATGGTATTTTGTCATTGCCATGCCCCTGATTTTTCTAATTCTTTCTTTTTTTTGGCACCCTATGTTGCAAGAGGGAGGGGGGGGGGGGGGAGAAATATAGAGAATATAGTATTCTCATATCACAGATTAAATAAAACACTATCACTTACCCTATTTCCAAAATCTTACCTCCTTTCTATCTTTCCATGTTATTTTTTCATTTTCCATCTTATATATTCTTTCTTTTTATAATGTATTAATCCATTGGAAAAAAGCTCCAGAACAAATACAAGATTAATGTACTTTTCATAAAATGTTTAGTTTTTAAATATAATATTACAAAATCCTTTCCTGGTGGTATTCTGTTGTTGCAATATTTTTTAAACATACATGAAGCTTATAATACCTTTTATATGATTGATAATTTTAGTTCAACACACATTGCTTGTAAGAAAAGTATGTACCATATTTTGGCCTGTTTGCACATTTGTGCAAAATATTATAATAATAAAAAATGTGTGAAACAAGTTTTTAAAACATGAGACTGCATATCTAGAGACTATTTTACAGGTGAAAATACATTTTTCTTGACATGCTTCTGCATAAATGAAATGTGAAAACAAAGAAAAAGGTTATTTTCTCAATCACTCTGTTTAATAGAAGAGAAAATGATAGATACTTTTACCTTATTTGTGGGCTTCAATTTATTAAAATACAGCTTAATAATAAAAATTTCTCACTTACGCCCAATGATACAAGGTAAAATGAACATAACAAAACTTGCAGCTTGTGCTGTATGTATGAATGTACACTATATCTGTCTATCTAGCTATCTATCTATCCAGTATGTGTGCATGATACTAGATTTGGATGAATCTCATTTTACACATGGAATTGTACATTGACTCCATGAAGAAGACTTTAATGATGCTTGTTCAGTTTATCAAATGACTACTTGAAAGAGGTTACAAAAATCAAGAAGTTTAGGAAAATCAAAATCTGAGTCATTGAGAAGAAGAAATATACATAGCAAAATACAAGAAACAGTTCCATTTATTGCTTATTTCAATAGATGTTCAGCTGTTGCACTGCAGCGAAACATGTGACACAAAATTTGTGTGATTTGCAATCAAAACTTTCTTGAAGCTTTTGGCATGTTCACTTTGATTACAACTTATAAAATCAATAAGAACATATGGGACTGCTTAGTGAGGCCAAGCTTATCAATTATCAACAAACCTGGTTGTTCTGAATGTTAACTTCATGATTGTAAATGAATTTGTTAACTAGAGCCGCACTTGAAAAATTCAGCCAAGTCCTATAGTAATCACATTGGCTGTGTATCCATCACCAATTTGGTTTCTGCAAGATAACTTTACTAGGTATGGTTGGATTTTAACCAAATTTGATATGCAGCTTTATATTGATAAAAGTTTGAGTTTTATCCTTCATTGTCATTATTTAGAGGAGTTATGGCCCCTTATTGCTGGTCTTCATGACATAGGTTTCCACAGCATATCTTTAACAAGGATTGTTGGATTTCAACTAGATTTGGCATGCAGCTTTATACTGATGAGACGTTGAATGAATTTGATTTCTAGTGTTCTGTGACTTCGTGTACAGGAGTTATGACCCAGTGATTGCATATCCTCCCAACTTTAGTGTCCACGGCATATCTTAACAGGGTTTGTTGGATTTCAAAAAAATTTGGCAAATGGCTTTATATTGATGAGATCTTCAATTAATTCACTTTTCAATCTTCCTTAACTTCATTTACAGGAGATATGCTGTTTAATTGCCTGTCCTCATCACTTTGGTTTCCACATCATAACTTCACCAAGGATTATTGGATTTCAACCATATTTGGCATGTGTCTTTGTACTAATGAGACCTTGAACAAATTCATTTTCCAGCATTCCATGACATCATTTAGAAGAGCTATGGCCCTGATTGCCCATCCTTGTAACTTTGGTTTTCCCAGGATAACTTCTCAAAGGATGTTGTATTTCAGCCAAATTTAGAATGCATCTTTATACTGATGAAGCCTTAAAAGAGTTTGATTTACAGTTTTCCACAATATCATTTGCAGGAGTTATGGCCCCTGATTGCCCATCCTTCTGATTTTCATTTCTGTAGCTGAACTTTACTAAGGTTTGTTGGATTTCAACCAGATCTGGCATGGAGCTTTATATTGACAAGCTCTTAAATGAGTTAAATTTCCAGAGTTCCTCAGCTCTATTTACAGGAGTTATGGACCCAGTTTACACATCCTCCTCACCTTGGTTTCTCCACCATATCTTTACCCTTCTTTGCTAGCCAAGGGTCATTGATCCACTTTGTTCCACATAACCCATGGCATATTTAGCTAGCTGAAATGGTATCTACTGCTCCTATATCTGATTAGATGCAGCTGAAAGAAACTGATCCAATCAGATCCCTTGTTACACTTAAATTGGGAGATTGTTATGAATAATCATAGCAGCTTCCATACACATTGACACATGTTGCACGTAAGTTTCGCCAAATTAAATATTGTATGCAACTTTAAATTACGAGTCGGTGCCCTTATTGAATACATAACATGTCATGTAACAAGCTCATTGGTTAATTGATTTCACTTGCAATGGGCAGGGATTTTTGTCTGCTTGAGGACACTTGTTTAAATATCATTTCAACTAGCTAAATATGACGGAGTTTGATGAGAAAGTGCATCGACAATCCTTGGCTAGCTAAGATGATCTTGACGAAGGTTTGTTGGATTTAAAACAAATTTGGCACTTGGCTTTATATTGATGACACCTTGAATAAATTCCATTTTCAGCATTCCATGATATTATTTACAAGAGTTATACTCCTGCTTGCCTGTTCTGTTGACTTTGGTTTGCGTGGCATAAATTTTTCAGCCAATTGGCATGTGGATTTATATTGATGAAACCTTGAATGAGTTTTGATTTCCAGCATTCAAAAACAGAATTTAGAAATGTTATGGCTCCCGATTGTCCATCCTCCAAACTTTGGTTTCCACAGCAAAACTCGACTAAGGATTACTGGATTTCAGTCCATTGTAGAATGCCCCATTATATTCACAAGACTTTAAATGAGTTTGATTTCAACTAACCACAGCTTCATTTACAGGAGTTATTTCCGTTGATTATTTATCATCCTGGCTTTGGTTTCTACAGCATTACTTTGCCAAGGATTGTTGGAATTTTACACAATTTTGCATGCAGCTTTATATTGATGAGACCTTGAATGAGTTTAAAATGTCCAGTATCCCATTTCATTATTTAGTGGAGTTACATCACCTGAATGCCCTTCTTCTCCTAACTTTGGTTTACCAACACAAGTTCCTCTGTTTAAGGTCCCGCCAAGCAAATTGTTGTGAGCAAGTGCCCTTTGTGATGCACCCATCAATAATAGCTCTAGTTAATTCAGATAGTAAAAAACTAGAAAATTGAAATTTGAAATTAAACATATTTCAGGTGGTACACAAAATGTTTATCTATGTTGTGTGTTGCTTTCAGTGGAGTATCTACAGGGGGTGGGGTGGGATCGGTGTTTCAATCAGATCCTACCCTCTTTCCCAGTTAAAATGGGTCACTTTTCAGTTAAAAGCAGAGAAAATTGGCCATATTTAACAAAACGAACAAACCGTCTTGAAAAAAAACAATCGAACCGCCGCAGATAAAATCCTGTATCCGGCCCTGAACTTCGAATGCAGGACTCGAAATTAGTGGTAGTCCGATAGCCTGAGACTAGTACAATTCATGTTGGGCTAACAGTTTTCATATTTTCAATAGTCTGATGGCTGGTAAAGTTGCATTTGTTGCCAACATTGTTTTGTGCAAAGGACTAGTGAAGTTACAGCAGGATTAGTAAATTTCTCAATCTACTAGTCCTTCTGGTTACAAAGAAATTAATGTAAAATTCTAGGCCTTTTAATGTCCTTGTAGTTGTCTCTGTACGCACCAGCATGAGGCTTTTTCATTCCGCTCTGATTCTCAGAGAATCTTATATGAACAGTGACCTTCTTTTATTCTTTCTTGGACTTATATTCGTGCCCATAAAACCATATCACAGGTACCACTCTTTGTTCGAGTGGTTGTTTTCAGATTTTTAATCATATATAGCTGCGGAACAGGCGCGAATTCCCGTTTTCCACATTATTACTTGCTGTTACGTGTTATATTTATATTGACTAAGCATTTGGCCCAACAATTATTTCATCACATTTAGTTCAATTATCAAAACAGCTGGGACGGAAAAACTTGGATCTTAAAAAGCGATTTCTACATGCATCTACCCGTACTTCCTTCTTTCCTTCAGGACTTATGGTTCTACTTGTGAAGTGTTCCTGGAATAACTTCCGTCTTGGTCCCAAGGGTTGCTTGGGTAGCAGTTCTTTGATTGCAAATATCTGTCCGCCGTTTTCTATTAGCTTTTCTGTCTCTTTCTGCATATATTCTGGAGGGGTGTGTGTACAATAAACGTCAAAGTTTAACGATTATGATTTTTTTTTTTTAAATTACACATATTACAGGAATATAACTGATATGTGTAAATTAGATGCATGCCTCCACGCTTTTTCTTTCAGCTGAGACTATCATACATGTTGTTCACTGATTCTGCTTCCAACAATAGTATTTCATATCGTAGCAAATAATTTCTTTTTCTGATATCCGCCGTGCTCAACAGTTCGTGCTTTATTCTCAAGGAGATAATTTAATACCATCAAATAATGTGGCAATGACGGTATAGACACGAATAACGTTGTACCGATATTGTACTGAAATCTTTATTGGAGACCTTCAGTCTTCAGTTTGATCATAGGCCTATTGGTTCTATTCAAATTCTATATTATAGCCTAATTATTTCCTTATCACACAATTTCACTTGATTTGCTTTAGCCTTGCTTGATAGTCCATTGAGCTTCAAAAATCGGTATTCCGTTATCTATATCCCCTCCCCTCCCCTCCCCCCCCCCCCCCCGCGCACGTATTCAGCTAAATGTGTTTCGTGACCTACAAGACTCGAATTAGCAGGGGTTTTAGCGGCATGATATTGAATAAACGACAGAAGAATCACAGAGGTCACTTCCATTTATCAAATATAATAGTATACGTCTGAGTTCCCCTTGCACGCCTGTAATGTCAATCTCTTATTAACCTTATTATCTGCATTAACTGCTTCTTAATTGCAGGCGTGACACGAATTATTTGTTATTGCGAAGAAGTAAATTTCATTGGGACCAAAGAAGACTGAGAAAATGATAATAATGAAGAAGAAAGAAGGGGAAAAAATTACGGTTGCAGTTTTGTAAGAACACAATATTTAGCCGATAGTGTTGGAATCTAATAATTTAGACTCACTTTATTATAATGCTTTTTCGGTCAAATGGCTGCATATTTTATATAATTGCTCATGATTTTGTCTTCAGCTCAGTTTTTCCGCTTTTGAAGCGCTGCAGCATGTGTTCACCTAAATGCTCAATCAGTTGTATGAAAAATTTCTCCATCATTCTATTATTCTCAGGAGGAATTCGAATGAAAAGTTATTTTAAGGCAGAGGCGATCTGTTAAATTTCATCCAATTTGAGTGCATTATACAATGGAACTGAAAAGGTTTACTTATAAATCGGTTGAAAGTTCATGTAGAAATAAATGTGTCATCTCGTGTGATCAAGTTAACACAAAATTTTGCAGTCACTATAGTATTATATATTGGTATTTAAGCTGATTGTTGTTATACCCCATGATTCATCGATGTACCGAACTGGACTCAGCACAATGTACACTTCGCATCGCCTTGTAGCTCACATCTTCCGTGAAGAAGCGTGTTCTGTTGATACTAGTCCTCACCTGTTCTGGATAGAGTGAACATGATCATTCAAATAGTATCAATTTACAAATTATTTTCATTATATTACAGGTAGTGCTCGGGAGACACAAAGAGGCTACAACAATATGTTTTTTTTTTCAAAAGAGTATCTATATAGGATATCGTAATTGCGTGTCCACGGTTGATAAACGCGCGGTAAAGAACCTCATTGTAAACCTGACATGGCTCAGTCCAGATAACAAATACGTTTTTATGGATATATTTATATCATTGTACAAAACAGATTCATGTATTTTGGAATCTTTGTGATGTGATTATCAGAGTTTTAATAGGTGAATTGTGTTGAGTTTTGAAGATATTTCCAAACAAGAACTGCAAATCTTTAACAAGTTTCACCGCCATGTCACGTGCTATGAACTTAAACACATCCTAATGTGATGACGAATACATCCACCGCTGTCAACAAGGATCAAGTTTATCTGAGGTATTAATATACTCTCTCTCTCTCTCTCTCTCTCTCTCTCTCTCTCTCTCTCTCTCTCTCTCTCTCTCTCTCTCTCTCTCATTCATACGTTCAACCTTCTGGAAGACGTTTTAGATTGTTCGTATGTTGAAACTATTTGCATAAGGATAAGGTCTTCATGACACTGCTTTTATAAATTTTGGATAGAAACTATTTTTATGGTAGTGTTCATTTTACAAAACGAACAGTTTTAATTTATGCTGCAGATAGCTTTTCGATATTTTCATAATGATTTTTTGGGCGGGTGGGGTGGGGGTGATGATTAGCAACGGTGAAGAAGACATGTTTAACATGGATAGGTAAGATGGCGTGCCAGTCTCATGAACAGAATGTTGATAGTTGGTTGTTAACGGCGCTTTTAACACATTATTGGCTTTATGATGCCGAGGAAGTGACGTGTTTTTCCCAATGACACATCGAGGCAGCCAATCCAGTATAAGCCTAGTTGAGGGGGGGGGGAAGGGGCGGTATCGAACCCGTGACCCTAGGATTACGAGTCCGATGCTCATCCAGCTGAGCTACCGTGGCTCCCGCTCAACCATAAAGGTGTGTTTACATGCTTGAGGCAGGGTCAGCCGTTGTTGTGTGTCTCTGTGCAAGACACTTTGCTCCAGTTGCCTGTAAACGAAATGACATTGCATGTGTTGATGTGCCGTTAAACACCAGTCAATCAACATTCATACATACATACATACATATAAAAACGGTAAAACTAGTAAAGTATATGTGACGTGTTGTTTTGCACATAGTTAAATAGCTGAAGGCGGGAATTATTATTAGGTTATTGTTAGGTATAGTGCTGTTAATCAATATTGACGCACCTAGAACTTGCCAACCATTGTAAAAATAGTATTTCCAATTAGGAAAGCTATTCAGAGGTGTGGTTTGGCCATGCAATTATCAGTTTCTAAAACCTTTTCTTTCGCTGCAGTTTAGTTTCGTTCGTTTTACTTTGACAAGAAGAATGCATACAAAACTTTCCCATGACGTCATTGCCGTGCTGACTCGTCCATATTCATTATAAAAAAAGTATATAAAAAAATAATTTTACTTGTATATAAAATTATATCTCCAGGTTTAATAATTTTTAACTTCAGTAGAATAAAAGGCATTGATATATATATTACTAATTTCCACTGTCGCAGATTATATTGTATGAAAGACTACCGAAGCGTGGAATTGCTCTCATTCATGGAGAGAAATCGCTCTTGATAGCTTTAGAAAATGCTTAACTATAGCAACTAGTTATGTTTAGAATTAAGAACTTACCAAAGGGAAAGGGTATTGTATACAATACTCAGAACTTTATTCAAATACTTTTATCCACACCAAACTAGCATTGTTGGTCCATCTTTAAATGAAGCTGTGTCGCGCATCAAATCTTGGTCACTCTGACCTACTTTCCATGTTCTGCATTACTTACTGGTGTTGGGAATGGGTTTAAATTCAAAAGATCGATTATCAGTTCATCAGAACAGATCAACCATCGATTTTGGGGGCTTGGAAATATTGTCTTTATTTTTCATGGAAAATGTAAATTTCGCATACATGAAAACGTTTTTCTGTGTCTCTGAACTCGTAGAATCATCAGTGCCACCAGCTTATCTTACAAAACTCTGGATGTATGTATGGCACTAGTGATCTATAATGTATCTAATAAAATTGATGGGTTGCGATGAAGTGAAAACGTTACAATCAAAGGTGCAAACACAAAATATTCCACAGAAGATAATTTTAATCGTTTATAAACGATTATTTAAAATAATATGCGAATGCTTGATGGTTTGCGTTTGTTTTGGGTTTTTTTAGCCAACCTGCAGTTATATTAATCGTTAGATCACTATTTCTTATTAATAGTGCCTCAGTTATAATTTAAAAATCTTTTGAATACATTTTTAGAACTTTACTTTTAGTTAATGCAGGTGCCGTTAAACTCTAGTATATACATACATACACACATACATATTTTATTGCCACCAGCGTTGCAAAGAAAGGTGTATGATGGAACATGTGTATGTTGCCCAACAAAACTGTGTAACTGTAACTGATTTTCATTGTTATATTTACCACTGTTTAAAAAAGCAAAAAATACCGTGTCATGCTACAGTAGTGGGATATCTTGTAAGCACCGGCTCACTAACAACTCTAGTCTTACACTGTTGTTTTCAAGCTGGAAAATTTGTTGGGTATGATTTTCGGTTAGCCTATGCTTTTTTAAAAAATATCTATGGTTTTAAGCACTAAGAAGTCGTGAATTGATAGGATTCTTTCCGTATACCTCATCGGCATTTATTTTACATAGTATCTCAAAAGCACTTAAGTTTCTGTTTGAGTTCAGTGACATTTTGAAACAAATATTGACCTAATACACGTATCATAAATGAATTAAGCCAATTCTTTTGTATCCCTAAAACCCCCAGACCAGCTTGCTTTGCTGGAAATTATTAAGAACATATAGTAATCCCTCCATCAACAATTTCGTTTTCGCGAGATACATTTTCTGGGAATTGTTTTTTTTAACCAAATTTGGATTGCAGCTTTATATTATTGAGACCTCGAATGAGTTCGATTTACAGTCTTCTGTGTCATCATTTAGAGAATGTATGCCTCCGATTGCCCGCTTCTCAAACTTTTGTTTAGGAGCTTATCCTTTCTCGAGGAGTGTAAAACTTAAGCAAATTTGGCATGCAGTTTTACACTGACAGGACCAGGAATGGGCCAAGACACTCTTTACATGAGTTATGCTCCTTGATTGATCGTCCTTCTGACTTTGGTTTCAGCAGCTTCACTTTACCAAGGTTTATAGGAATCGAATAAAATTTGACGTGGGGCTTTATATTGATGAGACCTTGAATGTGAATGAACTTCATTTGCAGCGTTCTAAAACATCATTTACGGACATTATGTCCCACCACCACCACGACGATTGTCTGTCCTCCAGACTTTTCTTTTCGCAGCATAACTTGACCAATTTTTATTGGATTTCAACCAAATATGGTGTGTGGCTTTTAATTGATGAGGCGTTGAATGAGTTCTAGTTCCAGCGTTCTACAACATCATTACAGGAGTTACGCCTCATGATTACCCGTTCTCCAGACATGGGTTTCTACAGCATAACTTTACCTAAGTTTGTTGGTTTTCAAACAAATTTGGCATGCAGCTTTATACTGATGAGAAGATTGAAAGAGTTTAAATTCCAGTGTTCCACATTATCATTTAGAATAGGTATATTCTTTGGTTTCTGCAGCATAAACTTTACAAAGGAATGTTGGATTTTAAGCAAAATTATAATGCACCTTTATACTGATGAAACCATGAATGAATGTGATTTCCAGCATCCCACGTCATCATTTAAGGAAGTATGGTCCATCATTTCCCATTCTCTAAACATTGGTTTCCGAACACAAGATTTTGCATGTTTCAACGCCAATTTTTAAGTTATTCCGCTATGAAATCAAAAGACAGTACGCTTGCGTGTATGCTTTTATAAATATGTATAATTATGGCGTATTTTTACAGACATTGAAACTGATAAGAAAAGAGTTTTCCCCATTAATTTCTGAGTGTTGTTTAAAGAAAAAATGGATAACTGGATGTAATTGACATTTCACTTGTCACATTATTTGAATACACTGGCGGATCCAGCCCCCCCCCCCCTGTTTTTTGACATTTATTTGAATAATTAAAACAGCATTATCGGTCAAAACACGGCCCAATTTAGAGTATATGGAAACTTACTAATAATTAATAATTCGTATGTGATCGTTTGCCTACTGCACGGTTGCAAGTAATGTTTCTGACGACAGTGTAATTATTTTGAAAGCGACAACCATATGAAAAGTGTGTGTGTGTCTTTATAAAAACGACACACCCTATAATCACGTTCACACTTACTGGGTATGAAAAGACAAATGTACACATCCAAGTGACATTTGCCCCTGGGTCAGTCCTCATCCTCAGAGATCTACCCAAGACGTTCAAACTTAGGGGTGTATGTAAAAACTGGGAAGTGTGTGGATACTTGTTTTACAAACACAATTCTAGTTAAGATTATTTTCCACTCTACCATAGGTATGGCAATGGAAGGTACGCGTCGCAGCACCCACAAACTTTATCGCAATTATCTGATCGAACTCAGATAGACAGCAGTGTATAGCGACAGAATTGTGTGAGTCGATTTGGCTTAGTATTATTAAACGGACGTTTTAAAAAAAATTGAAAGAAATAAATATTTACTATTTTAAAGATCGTCTTTAATATGGTATCTAGTATCAAAACCCATTTACAGGACAATAAGAGCTCTAAATAACTAATAGGCTTATCTAATTTAAAAAGGTCTTTGGACAAAATAAACTTCTCAGTTTGTATGATTGCACCACTGTAATGTGTGAGTAAACGCGAAAGAAACATAACCTGCTTTTTTGTACAAATATTTTGAAAAATGTATGCTCAAGTACACATACATTGTAAGCTTTCTATGTGAGGACCATTACCGAATAAATTCATAGCGTGGATTTAGCTTAGAATAGATTAACCAAACACCAATTTTGTTGACCCTTGTCATCCAGTAGCCCCTACTCTATTCATTAGAAAAGATGGCAAGTACAAACACAATCACAAGGATATTTTATCTCCTTTTTTTTGGAGCCATTTGCGATGGGAATATGGTATCTCAATATAACCAAACTGCATGTATTATGTCAGAGGCAAACTTCAAATGAGTTGTGTGTAATTTCTTTTCTGCGAAGTATTTCGTCCCTTTTAGGAGATTGGATCGTAGCACGAAATGAGAAGTGTCGGTCGATTGATTGCTATATGGGTTTTGTATTCATGTCGGGGCGATTCTTTGTGAAATGCACTGTATATGTGTCATAATAAGGCGCTCTTCGGTTTTCTGAAGGTAATTGCACCGTTCTTAGACTCCCTGGTGAATATCCTATATTGAGACATATCTTTTTATGTGAACACGTCGAGTCGCTGAAAATATCTAATTTAAACTTAAATTTGAATGATCCTTATGAAATGTGTTCGTAACAGACTCTGACTTCCAGAATGTACAGGACATTAAGAGCTCGCTTGAAAAGGAATATACATGTATTATCAACAAAGACAGAATTAGCAAAGTCTTTTCATCCTCTCATTAATAGGAAAACATATCACAAAGACAGACATTCGCAGATTTCAAGATGGGAAACGACAGAAGAAACGGACTACTTTGGTAAGCTTTGCCCCATCCTCTCTCTCTCTCTGAATTTTTGATCAAAATAGTTCGTCGTCGTTTTTACTTATTGTTGTCCAAAATATCCCTCCTCTGATTACAAACAAAACAGATATACATACGTGCATACTTACAAATACATACGTACATACATACATAGAAAAATACATACATACATGACATCATAATTCTTTCGAATGTATTGTATGTGTATGTGTATATGTATATTGTATGTGTTCAATAGCTGTTGTCATCACCTTAACGAAAAGTGTAAAAGGACCACCTTTCAGATTCCAGTGCTAATATTTATCGGTTTCAATTTCAATTTCACACCATTGTTAGTATGTATAGTAGCCGCCATGGCAGTGACTCCGCCAAACAGTAAGCTTCCTGTACAGCGATAGTAAACCATTGATTGTGCACAAATAAATGCCCAAATTTAATTCGCGATGCAAACAGAAGCAATCGGTCTGTGGCCGACATTCCGTGGCGCCATTCAACTTCTTGTGTCGTCGAGATTATATCACATAGTTAACGGATATTTTCCCACAATTTAACTACATAAATCTGAATGCCTGTGTTTACTCCAGATACAACTCGACCATGCTATTATAAATCTTGGCTATAACGACAACCCATATTTGATTCAAAAGATACTGCATACATAGTATTTCGTATGGACATGAAGTTGTTTGCTATAGCGAAGACTTCTGCTTCTTCTTCTGCTACTACTACTATTACTACTTCTTCTTTTCGCAATCGCACTTTTCAACACTGAGTAAATGGAGTTGGTCGTCCATATTAGTATGTTTCAGAATGATTAGTAGATTACAAAGAAGGTTTTGGATCCTGGATGCATCCCGGAAAGGGGAAGGGGGGGGGGGGAGTCACATGTTCACACGCTTAGTACACCGTCTTTGCGCATTAGTACATTAATACACGAGTACGTTGTCTGGGTCCTATCTTTCATCTATTATCACAGATTGACATCCAATCTAAAAAGAGGTATAAACAACCAGACTATGTGAGGCGGTTCAGATGCGCTTTATAAGTTCCGGTGTTTTTAAAAACTGATCGCTTCTATTTAGGCATTATGGGATTACGGACTACATGCAAGATTTACTGACCTCCGAAACTGAAGAGCTTGACAACGTGCAAAAAATACGCACCTTCGAACTGAAGATTTGACAATAGAAGTGCTCCAATGAGCATTTTCAATTTTACGTTTTGCAATAGCACATGTTAACACATTTTAAAGAAGAACTTTACTTATTTCAAATTACAAGTAAGGCATATATTATATTGACTTTAGCAAGTCATTACAGCATAATGCGTAATGTGACCATTTGTTTGGAACTATTTTGTCAATCTCGTAACATACATACGTGTCCGCCTAGTTGGTCCGCGCAGGGATAATATCCAAAATGGGATAGTAAATCGCCAAATAGCAGAGGCGTTTACTTAGCGAGGATAGTGCAGAATGACGTGCTTCATTGTGACATCATCGGTATATCGTGACGTCTGCCGCGTGCTACCTTGTAACGTCATCAATCCTGTGCTCCGTCTCTGCAAGTAAAGAATTCCTGACATTTTCCTCCAACATATTAGGCAAATTCTTCACATTCTGTACTAAAGTCATTGTAGAGAAAATATCACAGAAAATGCAATTTGAATAGAATGTAATGCAGTTACCAAAGGGTATGGTTTTCTCCAGGTGGCATTTTACCACCAAATTTACATCGCTGTGGCAGTGGTATTATCCTTCTAAAGGGAGGTAACCCACTGCGAGAAGTATGACATGTTGTTTCTCTAATTCGGTAACTCCCAATCACGCGTCACGTGAGTTAATCCAAAACGAGGCAAGGGTTATTTGACACAAGCATTCCCGTGGCCTTTGACCATGTACAGTTTAACGTTTACAAATAAAACAATGAAGTTTTCCATGTGTCGTTAGGAAAAATACAGAAAATGTGAGTAAAAGTAACTAAAATGAATTTGAAAGAAATCGAAAACATGATTGAATGTATTACTTGAATTGTTCGATCGGTAATATGAGGTATGTCATGAGCATTTTTGAAATGAAGAAGATAGCCTGAAGAGGTTGACAAGGAACAAGACATACTACTTTTTTTCTAGAAATGCATGTTTGTAAATATTACCACGATAATAGGGCAAAATGGTACATTTGCGATATTTAGTGAAATTTAAAAATTCTGCAAGTACTAAATCAACATTGACAGTAACTAAAACAGCAAGTGCCGCTACTACTACTGCTACTACAAGAAAAATAATAGTAACCATCATCTACACCAACAACAACAATAATAATAGGCTAGATGCAACCACTGGCCCAATGGCCAGTCAGTATTCCACTCAGCTATCCATTTTGAACAGTTGAATAACACTACTACTAATAATTAAAATAACAATCAACACGCAATCGTATTTTCGTGCGGATTTCTCTGTATTATAATGTTAATCCCCCCCCCCCCAAAAAAAAGAACTATTTGTTCTTGCTTCAACGCCGATTGAGTGAGTGTGATTAATTATTATTGAGTATTGTCTCACGAGGACAAATAGATGACAACGGCTTTGAATTCCGGATGCAGCCCCTGGGGTGGTGGGATGTTGTTGGTAGTGGTGGATCACAAATCAAAAGGCCACGTACGGAAATGTGTGGATTCTGTATTATTATTATTATTATTATTATTATTATTATAAGGAACTTTTATATTTGCTTTTTTTCTATCCTTGTATGATGAATTTTTCATTATTCATTTGTATTAATGTACTGTTTCTATTTCTATTCCACGTAGAAGAAATTACACGTACTATTACGCCTTGCCACTCTTCATTTGCTAACTTGTAGCCCGATCCCTTGCGCTGTAATTATGGCAATAAAATATGTTTAAACCAAATAACGCTGACCAGGAGCCATAATTACACAACCATAATGCAAAGTAAGTTTTGTAACCGATGTTTCTTAAAAGGCTTGTTACGTCCTGTACCAGATACACAGGCCCTAGATCTGACTTAGAATTAGAAACATGGCTTGATAGGTAAATAACCCCGACAACTGAACTTGACTGCCTTCTATGTAGGGACTGGTGAACGACAATAATAGTGTAACCCATACATTAATGACGCCCTTAATAGTGATCAATTGATGCCAGTTTGATCAATGCCGATGAAATCGAAATCAGTTATCTCTTTATTCGGCTCTGGAACAATAGTCCCAGTTGATATAGATATTATTTTTCCGATGTATTCATGCATTAAAATTTCCTTTCCTTTCCTAAAATCAATTCAGTTTCAGTTCAATAGTTTATTATCATAAGTATGTACATGTTCATAGAGTACATACTTCAAATATTGCGTGGTTATCAAAATACTATGCGTACAACTTTAAACAGAAACTCAGAAAAGGTAATCAATAAAAGCTGGAAAGGAGATGATGGCTAAATATAAACAATCTTTATAACAAATTACGGTACAAATGATAATAACTCTCTTATTTTAAACGCTTCATAAGCAAATTTAGCCAGTGAACATATTGTTTTCTTATTACTGGAAGCCAACAAATGAATGTACGTGTACATGGATGGTTTGTTCCAGACGTGCATTTTAATGTTACGTAAGTTAGTGTATACTGGACACACTAAAACAAAATCACATTCATCTTCAGTATCATGGTTGTCACATAGCATACAATATTCTTTCACATCTATCGATTCTATTGTTTTCGTCTCTCCCAGTTTCAATTCTCAAAATATGATAAGACATTCAGAGTTTTGTCAAAGCTGACCTATGTGTATGGTTACATAAGAATTTGAAATAATCTTCGAGGCCAAAGTCAGTTTTTTTATGTTTATATATAGAGATGGTTTATCAGAATTTTGCAATCTATTATTCCAGTCTAATAGAAAAGCATCTGTAACCCTTTGTTAAAATATTGGAATAAACTTGAAGCAGTTTACAGAATTGGGAAACATCCAAACTTCACCAAACCCAAATCTGTTTAAAGTATCATTTAGTAGAGTAATCCAGATAATATTGTTATTGGGTTCACTTTCAAGAAATAACTGCCTCTATGCAGTACTCAGTATAATATTACAGAATTTTGAATTCTAAACCAATTCTTAACTAACCTAACTAGCTTTAAATATTTAAATGTGATTCTTCCAAGTTCACCGTATATACCGACGTCAGAAGTAGATATGTTTACATTTAACAAATATTTTAAAAACCTTCGTTGTACACGTTAAAAGGAGTCAGTCTGGTGAAAACCTCACACCTCTGCTGCATAATTCAAAACTGGGACAACATATATATATATATATATATATATATATATATATATATATATATATATATATATATATAAACGTTTCAAACATTCATTATCATTTAAGTAACATTTTTTCAAATTGCAAATAAGAATATTAATTGCCTTCAGTGCTTTATCAGCCAGTGTTGAGCTTTAGAAAATTTTCCATTGCTCGAGAAAACAAGACCAAGGTAATTAAAATTTTCAACCACATCAATATTATTTATATTCCATACTTCGTCTTGTCTTAATGAACTACCTTTTCTAAAGACCATAACTTTAGTTTTATCAAGATTAATATTTAGATCCCATTTATTATAGTAATCGTGCAAAAGACAACTCTTCTAACTCTAGATATCTCCCGTAGATTGTACTTATGTTTCCTGATCTTCAATAAATAACGAAAATAGTATTGGTGATAAACCTTGTATCAGACCTACTCCATACAAAAAAGGCACTACGAGTGTCCCAATGTAAAACACATCATTTAACTACATTGTACATAGAACTAAGAACATTTAATATTTTGCCATTTCCACCGTGTCTGAAAACCATCAACTGCACACCATTTCTGTAAACACTATCCAATGCCTTTTCGAAATCAACTAAAGCTGCGTAAAAACTTTTATCTTGCAATAAATATTTATTAATCAAACAATGTAAAACAAACATAGCGCCAGTAGTTCCCGCGCCTTTCTTGAAACCAAATTGTGCATCCGATAGTTAGTCATTTTCCTTCGCCCAATTCAAGAGTTTTTCATTAAAAATATTGGTAAACAATTTTGAAAAGCAATTTAGTAGAGTAATACCTCTATAATTTCCTGTAGAACAAGCATCACCAGACTTAAATATAGGTAAAATAATTGCGTATGAAAATACTACTACTGAATATTGCCATAAATATTTTACATATATAGGGTCTAAATATCCCCACTCCGCTTTTGAAATAGTCATTCAAAAGATAATCATTCCCATTTTGTTTCTAAGTTTGGCGATTTTTTTAATCGTTTTTGTAATTGTATCCTCTGTTATTTGTTTATCAAGTTCTTCAAAGACTGTTCCTTGATCGATCCAAGATATCGTTTTCTTATATATCTTGTATAAAATCATTCTTTACCTCATTTTAAAAGACTTCGTTTTGATTGTGCAAAGTACTACAATACTGGAAAAATTGTTCAGGCGAAACACTTTCAGCAGAACGCACATTTTTTGCTTTTCTTAAAGAAATTCCGATTTCCTGGGATTGGAACTTTTCAAACTAGATAACTCATGTGATAATTTCTCTTTGCATTGGAACTTTGACCTTCTTACACATTTCTTATAAATTTTGTGTTTTTCAAACATCAGTAACATATTCTCTCAAAGTTTTCCGATTTTAAATTGATAAATGATCTTCATAACGCCTAGCACAATCCCTTCATACTAAGCCATACTTACTTGATTTGGTCCTATAACACTGGTCTACAATTTTTTGGAAGTCATCTGCTTCAGAGATAAAATGTGCTATTTATAAGTGATTTTGATGTGATGAATTCAAATATGACAATTAAAACAACTGATTGGCCACTGTTTCCAAGATATTTAAGTTTTCACATTTTACGTCTATGTATATTGTGTACATAGTAGAGTTTTAATCATAAATTTTAAACCTAGGTCTTTTCATGTGTTTATGGTTGCTTATATGATAATATTTCACCTGTCGTGTTTATGTAACACTTTAAAAAACAGCAAAAGGGTTATATATAAAAAATATATTGAAACAAAAGTCAAAAAACTATTATGTATATATAAGTACATAGTTTAGTCCTTATTCGGTGTCTACTCGGCGCTTCTTGGCTTGTCTCTTGTATTCATTAAGTGGAGCATCTCTTGTCACTTTCCAGCAATAGTCTGCAAGCATTGATGGGCTCCATTTGCCCTGACAGCGTTTCTCAATTGTTGCAATGTCCTGGTGAAATCGCTCACCGTGCTCGTCGCTCACTGCTCCGCGGTTCGGTGGAAATCAATCGAGATGAGAGTGGAAAAAATGTATCTTTAGTGACATGTTGCAACCAAGGCTTTTGTATGCCTTGAGGAGGTTTTCCACCAACTCCATCTAGTTGTCTGCCTTGTTGTTTCCGAGAAAATTTGTTGCCAATAACTGGAAGGCTTTCCATGCCGTCTTTTCCTTGCCACGCAGTGCAAAGTGAAATGCATCATCTCGAAGAAGTTCACGAATCTGAGGACCAACAAAGACACCTTCCTTTATCTTAGCTTCACTTAACCTTGGAAATTTTCCACGGAGGTACTTGAAAGCTGCTTGTGTTTTGTCCATGGCCTTGACAAAGTTCTTCATCAGACCCAGCTTGATGTGCAAGGGTGGTAACAAAATCTTCCTTGATTCAACAAGTGGTGGATGCTGAACACTTTTCAATCCAGGCTCCAATGACTGTCGGAGTGGCAATCTCTCTTGATGTTGTGGGAATCTCTCGCACGACTATCCCATTCGCAGAGAAAACAGCAGTACTTTGTGTATCCAGTCTGCAGACCAAGCAAGAGAGCAAGAACCTTGAAATCGCCACAAAGCTGCCACTGATGTTGTTCATAGTTTATGCACCTCAAAAGTTGTTTCGTGTTTTCATAGGTTTCCTTCATATGGACTGCATGACCAACTGGAATTGATGACAAAATACTGACATTATGCAGCAAAACAGCTTTAAGACTCGTCTTCGATGAATCAGTGAACAGTCTCCACTCATCTTGATCATGAACGATGTTGAGGGCTGCCATCACACCATCAATGTTATTGCAGCCTACAAGATCACCTTCCATGAAGAAGAAAGGGACAAGATCCTTTTGACGGTCACGGAACATAGAAACCCTAACATCAACTGCCAAGAGATTCCACTGCCGTAGTCTGGAGCCCAACAGCTCTGCCTTATTCTTGGGTAGTTCCAAATCCCTGACAAGGTCATTCAGTTTAGCGTGTGTTATGAGGTGTGGTTCAGAGGAGGAGGATGGGAGAAAATATGGGTCATGTGACATTGATGGTTTGACACACCTTTCCCAACTGGAGGCACCATGCAGAAGTAACAATTGCTGATATGATCTGTTGGCTCTTTCCAAATCATTGGCACTGAAAAAGGCATAGATTTCCTTTTCCTGTTCAACCACTGGCGAAGATTTGTTGCGCAAGTGTTGCAGCATATGTGTGGGGCCCACATCTTGTCCTGATCTCCAATTTTGCAGCCAAAATAAAGGTGATAGGCTTTCTTAACCATAGTGGTTATACTGCGCTTTTGTGATGCAAAAGTCACTTCACCACAAACATAGCAGAAGTTTTCTGTACGATGCATCTCTGCTCACTTTGGCTAAACAGAAATGTGTCCCTTTGCAAAATCAAACACTGACAAATAAGAGAGCACGACACTGTATGATTTGTAGAGCTGATATAGGGCTATTTCTTCAGCAGAGTGATGTAAGCTTAGTTATGATTGCATCATCCATGACTTCTAGGATTAACATGATGCAATTCATATCATGTATGACGCAATACCAGCTTCAGATTGCATCATTCATTGTTTTGCCTAAAATGCAACTACTGTCCAAACCCAGTCATAGATTTATTCATAGATCCAGTCAAAGATGTATTTTAGTCATTTCTGGTTAAAATTGAGATCACTTTCCTTTATAACTCACTTATCCTCCGCCATTCCCAAGTCAAGGGTCGTATATATTGACCCAGTATAATATCTTTAAAACTAGAGCCAATCAACAATTTTAAGCATCATTTTCGTTCTCAGTGACCCAGAATTAGTAAAGTCTGACAACATTTATTGCGGAAGCATTTTGGCTGTAGACCAGTGATAATCAGTAAAACACTACTAACTTTTTCTCAGTAGTACTTCTTAAAATACGGTTGTCCCAGGCCATTTAAAATATTCATAAACTCTCTCACATAAATATTTGCTATATAGTTAGTTGTCAAAAGGGGCCTGGTTATTTTCTAAATCTTCAAGAAATGCAGCAGAATGTTGCAGATCCTATTTGTACCTAATTTTAATACACTAATATTCAGCGTTCACGTTATGATAATTGAAAGCGCTACATTTTAAAGCAAACTCTAATGTTGAATGATCAGAATAAATTGTCATATCATGGACATAAAAATAAGAAAGTAATGTAACAGGACTATCAAAAAGTAAAATATAGTCTATGACACTTTGTCCACGAGGACCTGTGTAGGTTAATTTAAAAAATCACCATCCCTAAAAAGCCTACCATTACCTATTCTCAATCCAGTTGCTTTACAAAAATCAAGCAAACAAAATTACCAAATACATTTGTACCTTTGTGCATAGAAACTCTCATATTATCATTATCAATATCAAATTCAATATGGTTTTCTATTGGAACAGGTAAATCAGGCTTTATATCGCCAGTACGTAAAATATCATAGCCTTCAGATTTGTACTTATTTACATTATTCGGTATTTCATAAAATATATTAATTGTTAATAAGTTATATGTTGTTGATTCCTACGATGGCAAATAACGAAAGTAAATAAGATTATTTGTTTGGAAAAATAGATGCAGTTTTATCTAATTTGTACCAGGTATAATTATATTATTTTGAATGTATTAGCTTGATACTATTTTAAAATTTTTCTCTATAATAAAGTACAAGTCTTGTAATATTACGTTTGGCTTTTTATGAATTAGCTTCTTGTAACAGTGAATATATCTATACCCTGCTAAATTTAATTTTGAATTTTTCGCAGACCATGTTTCTGATAAGCAAATTACATCATATTTTGACACACAAATCGCAAAAGTCCTTTGATTCTTTCTTTTCTATGGTAAGTCCATAGACATTCCTTGCCAGAAGTTGTAATCCATCCTCTTGTCTGACCTAAGCGTTCATCTTTCGGTCTGTCTCCATAGTCCTTGAGTATGTAGTGGTAAGCGAAAGTGCCTGAATCTCTGATTCTTTGGGAAACAACTGCACGTTTTGCGGTGCTCGCTGGTTTGGGACTGATCGCTGGCAAGGGGGTGCCTTGGGCGTAAGGACAATCTCGCCATCTGTATACAGATTCCTTCCTTTCCAAAAGGCCCTTCTGTTCTCCTATTTTGCCCTCACAAAGTCGTTTTTCAGATCCTTTCTTGCTTGATATACATCAGACGCTAATTGTGCCGATACTCCATAAGGACTGCCTTTCAATTTCTCTTTGCCTGGCGCTAGTTAACACTCGCTCAGGGTAATAGTTAAATTTGACCACAGCGACCCTATTTTAGGCCCTTATCGGCCTTACAAAACGGTGAGAAGTCTCTTTTTCATTTCAGTTGCACTGTGAATTACCAGCTTGTTTTCAATGAAGGCATGCACTGTGGCTGCCATCTGATTGCGGTCATTAAGGGGTTCTCGCATATACCAAAAAAACAATAAATTGTTCCACATTGAGATCTGATAGTGAGATCATCGAGATCCTCACGAAAACCTGCATTTACATTGCAGAGTTCCATAATTTGACCTCTTGTGTTTGACAACACCACCCATTACATTAAAAATATTCTGCTATATTTCCCCACTTCTGTCCATGACCGCATTGACATGGCGCTCTATATAACCCACTTTTGGACGATATAGTGTTCAACATCTCTCGAATATTGTCTATATGGGCGATTTTCGAAATAATATATCCTAGCTTGTTGTTGATGTTGACAACTCAACTTGAAAACTATGTATATAATGTTGTGGGTAAACAGGTGGGGGCGAAGCGTACTGTGAATATAAAACATGATGAGCATTCTCGATAACATTCGAGGTGAGACGGATAAGAGATGAAAGCCATGACTGCAGGGGATCCATGCTCACTGAGCTCTCAGACTGAGTTTTAAATATTGTCTTTAGGTTTACTTTTTTTTGGCGTTGTGTTAATAGCATTCAGTTGTTCAAATAACAAAAATACATTCATCAACTCACTGCTAATCGAAATTCAAGAAAATGAACACTGTAAAAGTTGTAAAAACGATCCGAGCTCTGAAGAAAAAGCGGCTAAACCACGCATGCGCACTCATAACGGACTGCAAAGTACTAGTAAATAAAATTTGAATATTAAAATAACGAATTAGTTGTTTACTTTTATATGCAATGTGCAGATATGCTAGTTGTTTACATGTCAAGGTCACTCTCAAACAATCGAGCGCCTTTTGTAAAACCACCTGACGAAGCATCGACTCGGTGAATTAAATTGCATTTTTTTCAGAAGCCCTGTAGTGATCACATTTTCCGTCGTGCGGCTGTCCGTCCGTCCGTCAACAGTTTGGTTTCCGGAAGATAATTTTACTGGGAATTGTTTGATTTTAACCAAGTTTGGTATGCAGCTTTATATTGAAGAGACCTTGAAAACGTTCTATTTCCACAAAATTTGGCAAGCACCTTCATACCGACGAGACCTTAAATGAGTTTAATTTTCAGCATTCCACATTATCATTTTTAAAAGAATTATGGCTCCTGAATGCCTGTTCCTCTATTTAAGTCTCTGCCAAGCAAAATGCAGTGAGCGGGGCCCTTTTGCGATACATCCTTCGCTTATATCTATAGTTGCTGTTATTATTATTATTATTATTTGCGTTACAAATTGTCCGCTTTAAAAAGTATACATTTTGGAATTGCAGAACGCAGATCTTTCTATCAAACACATAGCTCTTTATATCATAACTTTCCGAATTACGTATCAAGGCATACACTAAAATTATTGCATAATATTATAGGGAGGTTCTTTAGGTATCTTACATTCTTGGAAATGCAGCTTAATATGCGAGTGACCAGAGAAGGTGCTGCGAATACGATAGCAACCATCAATGTTTGCCCCTATTCCGTTTATGCATGACAAGAAAAGTCAAGTGTCTGCACAGAAATAAACTGTACAGATATAATTGTCTGCATGATTTACCCATATTTCTTACGTTTCTTACTTCAAAAAGTTTGCTTGTAGGATTTACAGTGAACAATTGTTTTCACAAATCACCCTCTCCATGCATGTACACTGTATTTTGATGGGGATACCCCTTTCCTCACCCCTCTAGTAGGCAAGTTTGATGAGGATGCATTAATCTCTGTTTTGGTAAATTGCACGCACAAACACGTACATGCTCGTGCATACCTGAAAGCCCACTTCTTTAATATGTCACTATTTGGTTTCTTGATACAAAACCGAGAAAAAACTTTTGTTCCGTTTTACTAGACGTATGGGGTATAATTTTCTTAGACGATTTTGGAATTTAACAAGGTAATGTTTTGAAAGTACAATGGAAAGAGATTACGCCAAGGAAGGCAGCATTCCAAATCGACTTAAGACCAATACTGTTGTACTTGACACAGACTGAATCATCTATATCAGTAATCACAATTGTTTGCTCTACCCTGCTATTCTACATTCCATGGCATACTGACATAACGCATAAACTGACACACAATACTTTGCTGTATATCATGTATATACCTGTTGGGTCAGTAGTAACATAATTGCCTTATATGAGCACAAAATGGGATATATTCTCAAGCCGTTAGATTTGAAAGCAATACTTAGAGTCTGTCATGATCACTGAAATTTCGTAAATAAGTGTCTATATCAAAGGTATGATATTCCCAGAAATTATCTTAATTTTGTCACATAAGGTTATTGAAAATTGAAAATTATTAAATTTTAGTCCGAGTACAAATGTTGATGTTCGAAATGCTTCATGACACCGGATCCATGTGCAATCGTCGGCTAAAAACTGGACAAGCATAAATACTGATTTCGCCTTTTGTATGTTTGTCATCACAAAAACGTTATCTAATATAAGCATATATTTTGTATTAGAATGTATTAGTCCATGACAGACCAATATTATTGTATGGGCGAAGATTAGCAGCGCGTGGATTCAACTTTAATAACAAAAAAAAACAAAAGTGGATCATGATCTCTAGACCATTAAGCAACTGGTATACTAAAGCGGAAACTTTTATAAAATTATTCGTTTACTTGCCTGGATGCAAGCCTGCAATAAGATTTAAAGAAACCACAAAAATATTACACCACCACCACCACCACCCCGGAAAAATTCATGTAGACGCCCGTTTAGTACGGCTTTCTATCTGTCTCAGCAAAGATAATTTAATTCTCTCAAAAACCTTTTTTTTTTTTTCTATTTTTTTTTTCTTCGAAAAATCAGACAGAAAGTTCATGTAATAAACATAGATCTCTTCCGTTGAAATTAAATGGTTTTTTAATAGCAGCAATACATTATCCTATCACTATTATATAGCTTATTACTTTTTCGTGTCGAAACATCTCGTCCGTTCGATGTGAAAACATCCTCCCACTTAGAGTGGAGATTTTGTCAACAAGACACGTCACACCCGTGCACCTCTCCGCGCCTGCGCGAGCATTCATCTTTTTCATGGACGCCATGGCTAATGGTTGTGTTGCGCGAACGTGACCAGAGAAAAATTGTCTGCTGCGGGTTTCAACCACGTTTGGGTTCTCCTTTCAGCCTAAATTCATCTGGTGTTACATTTGTCCATCTCGTCTTATGTCTTATGCTGCCCTACGTCAGTATTTGTTCTAGAAAGAGTCTTTCTAGATTACCACGTGTATTCCGCCCTTAGGGGTTAGGGTACACCATATTTTAATTTTATTTTCAAATACAATTTAGCTCACGGTAAGTCTTGTGTGTTCGTTACAACGTAACACAGACAACCGGGATTATGCCGCAATTAGCAGGCACATAATTCTACCAATTAAATATTTGATTAAATATTCTTTTTGCTAAGTCATTAATTGTATTTTTAATACCACGCGTCGCATTGCTATTCTGTAAAGACTTTCTTGAGAACAATTAAGTTTGTCAAGAAAACTAGACTTCTAATCCTTGTTCATGGGCATTGACCGGTGACCGGTCCGGTCACTGGGCATTTACCGGTAGAAATGACCGGTCAATGTATGATGACCGGTCACCGGTGACTTCGTCCCGGTGGCTGGTTACATCGTCACAGGCCGTCGGTCACCTCGAACCTTTCAAACCTTATACCGGTCATCACCCAGTGGCCTCATGGTGTGGGGATAGGGAATCGGACCGAGACTCCATCTCCCAACTCTACCATCATACCCTGTACAGGATTGGGAGTCTGCCCACAGGGTTCAGACTAGGGAAGGGGATCGGATCGGGATCCCCCCTTTCCTATTATCCCAATGAATCCGTACGAGAGGTAGGGCCCAGAGTATAGGTGATGCCGCGGCTCGTGTCCCGCCATCGCCTCCTCGTCAGGTGGCATTCACCAGTAAGGCGGAAGCATAGCATCATCCACGAAAGACAAGCGGTCTCGTCTTTATCCTGGAACATCTAGAACACATAGACGAACAAGTACGGGAAATGGCGCAGAGTACACCTATGTCACTGTCTCAGAAGGACATAATGATGTCCAGCCACTCTCCTGCTCGGAGTGTTCTAGATGATGATGCATTTATCTACCCTAGTTGACTCCAGTGAGATCGAGGTAGAAACAGCTCTTTTGTCGCCTCCTATCAGTCCCACCAGTTCCTTTCACTTAGATGATTTGGAAGAGATCTGGTCTTTTGATCACGCTGTAACTTGTGCCCAAAGTCATCTTGCGCACAGCCCAGGAAGATCCTTTCCAGTTTAAAAGATCTCCGGGACCCAGCCACAACCAGATCTCCTGCTCCTTCTACATTCCTCAACAATTGAGGAAATGTCGTAGAGGTTTGTCCACAGGCCAGCCTGTGCTAGACGGCGTAGAGGATGGTCTGTCCCTCCCTCTACTTTAAGACCTTGGTCTCTGCCTCTATTTACTGGGTACATTCCCGAAGTGAAAACCCATTAAGAACCTCTCCAGTTGGATGCAGATGTGTCTCAAGTGGGTATTATAATTGAAGCCTGGGCATGCCTTCCTATTAAAATAATCACGCCTTTGAGCAGAAAGGCCGGCTTCTGGTCACCATAGCTTCCCATGCGGACCTCTTCTCAGCTACTTCGTTTAGTATGCTGAAGGAGGCTGCTCTGAACCCAGCCGCATTACAATGCGTGCTGGATGCTGTGATTATGACATCCCGGAATTCACTCTCTGTCGCAATGGTTTTATCAGAGTGGAACTTCTAACATCCACCATCACATTGTGCTGGACTCCTCAAAGGTCTTATTTAACCATAGGAAAGACCTTCTAAGGGCTGCTCCATTGGAAGCCAAGAGTCTCTTCAGAGGACTCATCTCCACTGTGGCTTCACAAGATTTGAAGGATCATGAACATAGATCCTTCACAACTGCACCTGGCCCATCGTAATCGGCCAGGAAGCACACTAAGGTGAATTGCCCCCAGGGGCCACCCACTAAATTTTTAAAAACAGATGCAGCCCCAGTCCAATGCACAAGCTCAAATGAGACCTCCTCCTCGTGAGTAAAGTCCTCAGGAGGAACTTCCCCAACCCACCTTCCTTTCCCAACGAAGGTAGTGTGGGGCGGGGATGGCCCTAGGGACTCGTATTATCTCCTGCCGTGCATTCCTCTCCTAATGTCCCTCTAGGTACTTGTCTAGGCCTCTTTTCAGAGGCTTGGTCAAGTAACTTGGATGATGGGTGTGTCCTTTCTATGGTAAGTGAGGGTTACCGGCTTCAGTTTCGGGGAACAACCTCATCTATCAAGGATCCTGATGTTCTTCACAAGTCCAATTTGGTGAATTTAAAGGAAAAGGTGCACACCCTTTTACAGAAAGGGGCAGTCAAGAGGTTCCTGAACGATCAGTCTCCTGCATTCTACTTCCAATTCTTCCTGATCATCAAGAAAAGTGGGAAATTCTGTATCATTTTCGATCTCCCCCTGTTAAACCGGTGGAAATACCTCCGGGTTTGCTTGGACCAGGAAGTCTTTCAATTCTGGGTTCTGTCATTCGGAATCGCTTCTGCACCCCAAGTCCTCACCCATGTTATGGGAGTTGTAGTGCCCTATCTCTGATTACTGGGAACCCCGATTCTCCAGTATTTTCACGAATAGCTGATCCATAATGTTCAGGTTCAGTCCCTCCATCAGGACCTTTTCCGTTGTTGGTTCAGTGACTCGGTTGGGTTTGTTTTTACCCAACCTTGAGAAGTCAGAACTCGTTCCATCTAAGTTTACGTAGGGATGAACTTCTTCGTGAACCAGAACTTATTCCGGAATCCACCGGATCACATAGATCGAATCCTGGCACTTCTAGAGGCGCTACGAGCAAGAACATTGTTGTCTGCTTGCCTTTAACTATCCCTTTTGGTAACCTTGAATGCCGCTGCAGATCTGGTTCCCTTAGGACGGCTCCATATGCGCCCTCTACAGTTTCTCCTTCTCGCGAGGTGGAAACCACACAAGGATTCTCTATCAGCTCTGATTCCTCTAGGACCAGATTTTCATCATCATCTGCCATAGTGGATGAATCGAGACAGATTCCTAATTAGGGTCCCCATGAACGCACCCGATCCCCACTCCTACCTGTTTGCCGACGCGTCAGATTCCGGTTGGAGTGCTCATCTAGAGCCGGAATGCATAATTCTTCAGGGTCATTGGACCCGGGACGAGTCGTTCCTCCACATAAACAACCTAGAAATGAAAGCTGTATTTCTAGCGTTGCAGGGGTGCATCGACGGAGTAAAGGAGTTGATGTGTCATGGTCTCCTCCGACAACACGCCCGTCGTAGCGTATCTCCGACATCAAGGAGGCACACATGCCCCTTCTCTTTGCGGGGAGGTCTATAACCTCCTCCGCTGGGCCACCTCGTAGAACATTTCCCTCCGAGTTCACCACATCCCAGGGAAGAAGAACGTTTTAGCGGACAGTCTGTCCAGGTCAGGCAAATCAGTTCTCATGGAATGGACTCTTCACCGCGAAGTGACAGAATGCCTTTTTCTCACTATGGGGAAGGCCCCTCGTGGACTTTTTGCGACCAGGCTCAACAACAGACTTCCCTTTTACGTCTCTCCAATCCCGGACCAGAGAGCTTGGGCAGTGGACGCATTCAGCTTCCAGTGGGATCGGCTGTTCGCATACGCCTTCTCACCATTGCAACTACTACCGCAAGTTCTGCAAAAAGTAAGAACTTCCACTGCCCGGATCATTTTCATAGCTCCATTATGGCCCCAACGATCTGGGTCAAGGATCTTTTAGACCTATTGATAGATCAACCCAGGTCTTTTTCTTACAGGAGGGATCTTCTGTCACAACACAGGGGCTCCCTCCTACGCAACAGCCCACACATTCTCCACCTTCACGCTTGGCTCATCTCAAGCGATCTATCCTCCAAAACAAGTTTTCGGGCCGGGTTGCCAGTTGCATCATTCAGACCAGGAAAGCTTCTACATCCAAAGTCTATGATGCCAGATGGAGAATCTTCTGTGATTGGTACAGTAGGAAACGTGTTGATCCCAGCTGTCCCTCTGTAACTGCCATTGCTGATTTCCTTTTGTTCTTTTCGAGAACAAAAGATGTTTCAGTATCAACTATCAAGGGCTATAGAGCCGCCATCTCTAACACACTTAAATTTTCTCAGGGCTCGGAAATCGGTTCAGATCCGCACCTTGCTGATCTCATTCAGTATTTTGAGCACCAGAGACCTGTCTCCCGCTCTCTTACGCCCAGATGGAATCTATCATGTGTTTTATGGTCCTTAACCAAAACCCCCTATGAACCATTGAGTGAGGCTTCCCTTCAGGACCTCACACTCAAGACTGTGTTTTTACTCGCTTGGCGTCTGCGAGAAGACGTAGCGAGATTCATACATTGTCTGTTGACACTGGCTGCCTCCGGTTTAATGGCAATTACGAATCCGTTTCCCTCCTTTGTCAGCCAGGATTTTTAGCTAAAAAAAAAAAAAAAAAAAAAATCAGTTACCTGCTGTAGCTCCTTTACCTATAGAGATCCCCAGTCTCAGTCGAATCTGTGCTGGAGATGATCAAGATAGGCTTTTATGCCCAGTTAGGGCACTGCGTTTCTATCTAAATGCTTCAAAAGTGAAAAGAAAGGGCAGGAAACGTCTTTTCCTTCCTCTTAAGGGTTCCGTTGATATTTTGGCCTCCACTATTGCACGGTGGATTGTCACCACAATTAAAAGAGCTTATCAGTCCCTTACTGATAGAGACCTCTCTTTTACGAAACTAAAAGCCCATGAGGTTCAAGCCGTCGCTGCCTCATGGGCCTATCTAGTCACTCTTCCTTAGAGGACATCACGAAGGCAGCATTTTGGCGCTCCCATACTACCTTCTCTACCTCCGCTAATTGCGCAGGTATTCTCTCTTGGAACCCATAGTTGCAACACAACATGTGGCCCAGAGGGACTCCAACAATTTGTAAAGTGGATCTCTCCCTCAAATGGTGAGTACTTTCCATTTTTCTCTGTTTTTGATCAGTTTAACATCAGCCAACCCACCTAACTGACCAATTCAGCTATATAATAGTGATAGGGTAATGTATTGCTGCTATTAAAATGTAGTTGTTTTTTTTTTTTTTTTTTTTTTTTGGGGGGGGGGGGGTAAACTAATTTTAATTATGCAATACTTACCCATCACTATTATCAAATGCCCTCCTCCCACCCCGCTCTGATGTCCTGGCGTAATTTCGTCTATGAAAAAGATGAATGTTCGCGCAGGCGCGGAGAGGTGCACGGGTGTGACGTGTCTTGTTGACAAAATCTCCACTCTAAGTGGGAGGATGTTTTCACATCTAACGGACGAGATTTTTCGACACGAAAAAGTAATAAGCTATATAATAGTGATGGGTAAGTATTGCATAATTAAAATTAGTTCCCCCCCCCCCCAAAAAAAAAAAAAAAAAAAAAAAAAAACATATTCCTTATCCTTTGCAGTGAGTTTTCGGGATTGAAATTACAATGAGTTAATTAATCAGTAGTCTTACCTCCTCCATGTCTTAACGGTGTTTCAAAGAAATGTATGTCCTCTATCGTTTTTTCTTCTTAAGTAAATTAGTTTGCTTTAGAAAAGTAGTCATTTGCGTCTACTTTGACTTAACGTAAGTAAGACTAAATGGAGTCTCTCATACATTTACAGATTTATCTTCATCCTTCAAATACATCCAGTCAGAAAAACAATCGCTTCGTTACTTCATAACGTTCACATCAACTTGAAATTATATAGTTTTTACTTTTTACCGGATCGTACACTCTGTGTACTAATATCTTTGTTATATAGACGGCACGATCCTAAAGAAAAGATTGTAGGCACGGTCTAAGCAAAAGTTCATGTGATAACGTTGTACTTAATTATTACAGGTATCGAATCATGGATGAAGAGGCAGACACAGCTGAAGCTCAAAAGGGGTATGTATTCGTCTCGCCTGCATGGGAGACAGAGATAAGTGTAACTTCGCTCACAGCGACTGTGGCGTCAACAATGTTCACATTCATTATTTTACGCATTTTTTTCTCATCTCCCATATCACGAACGCTGCTGCATGTACAGTAATGAAACTTAATGAGTACATTCGTAATACAGAGTAAAATTTATCGAGATCAAAAGTAGGTGACAATGACAGACATTTATATACCGATTGAGCAGGCTAAACATAGCACTCAGCGGAATTCTTGTTAAAATTTTCATTTCCTACGCCTGTGTATAATTTCATCGATTTGCTAATTTTGAATAGAATATTTGGGATTATGGACATTGTTTTCTCGTTGAATGTCTAACCGAATCCCATGGAAGCAATAGATTTCCAGTGGTATGCCATTGCTTAACAGGTGAGATGGGCATCTGTAGATAAACTCTGACTCACATAATTCGCCTTGGGGTATTCCATTTCACCTGAAGTTACATAGCAGCTGCTATAAATATGTGAGATGATGGAGTGCAAGACGTTCTTATGGCTTCAGATGTATACAGGGAAGCAATTTAATCACGCTGTTTGTTGGCTTGCCCTGGCTTTTTTTAGGCTTTATTGGAACTGTGGCTCAGGACATTTATGAAATGATGTAAAACAATCGAGCACACAGCAAACACCCCCTGCAAGTCTGTCACAATCGCGACGTTTCCCTGGCTACTAGACAGAAAGGAAAGCATCAAGTACTAAGTGCCATTTGAGAATTCAGTGATGCATTGTTACTGTACGTTGCATCACTGCACGAATTCAAAGGCCGGGTCGTGCAAAATCAACGACATTTATGTACTGGGACTGGCTTTTACAAACTGACCTAATATGTTTGCTTAACACCAAAGTGGAACGCGAGGGCATATTAGCAGCGATAGAAATGTGTTGCTATATACTTCTTCACAAATCCAACTATTCAGGCTGGACATCAGCATACTTGTTTGATACATTGAGTCTGACACAGGAAATCAAAAACGTATATGATACAGGCCGTTTTAAGATTGCACAGAAACCTGGAAGATCAAATTGTTTGTGATTAGGTACGGGAATAACGAAGACTATTATCAAAAATGCCAAAGAATGTGGACGAATTGTGGGTCTCACCCGCAAGAAATCATCACTTGTAAGGTGGTCTTCAACCAGACGTATGATGGAAGAATAAATATCTAATATGAAAATAATGTTGACTTATCAAGGGATTACATAGGAAACAAAACTCTGGCAACCACAAACCTATTGAAGCGCATGAACAGCTTTGATTATATACACACACACACACACACACACACACACACACACACACACACACAAGAAGATGACAGTCCTTTTCGATGATGACTCACGCCGGGCAATATGAATCAATATACATGCATGTACACTTACCACCCATAAAGTACAGAAAAACCTGATTTCGGCTATACAATATGGAACACATTGTGAACAGCACATTGTTTCAATCTAGATACTATTCATCAATCACAATAGCAGGACTAAAGTCATTCAAATACACGACAGAATTTGATGAGATAAAGCAAAAGTAAATGCTAACATCAATACCGAGCCAAACTTGTTGCCAAAAGCAGGGGTTATGTTGCCGTTAAGAATACACTAGGTATTCACACGGGACCTATATTCACTTCTCTCTTTCATAATGACGGCACAAGGAGGAGGACAACAACATTAAAATGAAGTCACAAGCTGGAGGATGTAGAGAACATATTTCATGACCTCACAGACTTTGACAAGGCTAATTTTTATGTTTACATAAATTATCTAATTCCTGTAGCACAATCAAGGGATGGAAGAAGTACACCTCTTTTGGTGCGCTTGCTGGTGACTACATACAAAACTGATGAAGGCGTTTGACTTTGACAACACATCATAACCCTAATTCTGTAAAAGTGCCACCCAAGTGCCACCCATGAAATACAGCAAAAGTTAGAAGTTCAGATACAAGGAATATGAAATCAGAGCTGTTCGCGCGGTTTCACACTGAAATAAGTTTCTGATTTTCCAGCAATGAAAGTTTAGTTGGCAACTTCGTAGTTACAAATGTTCCAAAACAACTAGCGCGTTCTTCCATATATATACATAAAGCGAGTAACCAGAAGGAAGCGGATGCTTCGATGCTTTTCAGTGCATCGCTGGAGAGAACCATTAAAATTGAGATAAGTATGATCAGATTCCCCGAAACTGTAGACATTTTAGAATTTGTAGTAAATTAATTTCCACCGATTTATCTAACAAAGAAATTATGGATGCAAACTCATTGAAGGCCTCATAGAAGATTGGTCAGTTGACCAAATAAGCTTCTTCTTTTAATAAAGCCATTATTATTATTATTATTATTATTATTATTATTATTATTATTATTATAAACTGGTATGCTAATCAGTCCGTAGGATCTGCGATGATGCATACCAATTTATACTATATGCCAGTCAACACCTCTCCGCCACATATGCATGAACAGGTAATGATTAAACTGTTTGGTACCAGGAAGAAATTCATACTTAAAACTCTAGCAGACATGGGTGAAAAGTTCTTTAATCTTTCTCCATTTGTTAGCAATGCGGAAGAGGACATCATTGCGTCCGCCAGAAAATTTATTATGGCACAAAGGACAAGATCAAGGGAGACCACTATTGGTTTAATAAATTAGGAGTAAAGATGTCCACACTAGCAATCTTAGTCTGGTAAAGCTTCCACCTTGTGAAGCCAGCGTTGTGCAACATGCGAAAAGAGGAGCATGGTAGACAAAGATGTGCATTAATTTCCATGTTGCAATGAATAATCTTGGCTGTCCCGTGAGTCACTGATGAAGGCGAGAAAGCTCATGTTTTGTGCCTAACTATTAATAAAGGCCAATAGTGACAGACGTCTTTGAGAATATAACCTGTGCATGTAAAGGCTGAAACTTGTGCAATAAAAACTGTACATGTGATCAGCAAAATTGTGTCATCCACAGAATTGTGCCCTGATGAAGGAAACGAGGACTGCTGTAATAGCTTCACTCATTACACACAGACCGACGATGGTTATGGAACTACTTTTTAATTATTTTGTAGTGTCAATTGTTTCCACTTCCAGAGGACAGACAATTGAGCTGCAATATTACAGCTTTCAAGGTCCTGTTTAATAGTACTGCTTCATGCAAAATGTACCAAACAGTTTATATTAATGTACAGGCAACAGTGTCAGAAAAATGAAGTACAGTTCAAATATTTACGGCATAACGTAGGTCACTGTGACCTGCTTTTACTACGATTAGCACTTTTTTAAGAAGATAAATGCAACTATCAAGTTTCGTGACTTCACGTACAACAGTTTTAAAAAAAGAAATAAGCAAACTGCGAAGAGGTTAACTACCGCCACATCGAAAAGGTCATACCTATGCCAAATATATCCTTCGCGGGCGAGACAAAAACACGTATAGTAGACCATTTTAATATGTTTATTATAATTTCATATAAAATTTGCTCATTTTAAGCCAAAGAAGGTTATTTGTATTCCAACATCATTTCAACATAGCTTCATTCTATTATACTGGCAGAAGAAACTCATGATAAATGAGAAATGTGATTGTTTAAGCATGTTTCCGTGGTCACCTGACCACGATAGAACACCACAACAGGTATTTTCTAAAAGTAGAGTCTTGAAAGTGATGTATTATACAGGTGTGTATGACCGATGGGTGCATTTAATTCGGGAAAATGTGGTCCTTTCCGCTCACGTAATATGGGGCCGATTGCTTTTCATAATTTCAGGCGACTTCACCCATTGAAAAAAAGGGCTGCAAGTAAAGGCCACTCACATCAGTTGTTTAAAAATACATATTTCGTATATGGTAGTTAGTCTAAAATAAAATAATAATAATAATAATAATAATAATTATTATTATTATTATTATTATTATTGTGCATTCACATCGTGTTGGCTGACAAGTTTTACTAGTACATAAGAAATAAATACATACATACGATACGTAAAATATTAATATCATGTATTATTACAATATTCCTGTAGAACGCATTTTCATTGACTCACGCGACATCATGTGATTTGGGATATGGCATTTTAATTATTATGATTCGCGATAAAGTATGATATTGTACCAGCATAGTGAAACAAGCTGAATTAAAATATTTGGCTTCAAATCATAAAATAAAACAAGTATAGACATCTGTTGAGGTGAATATGAAGTTTTATGAACAAGTAAATCCATCATATTAGATTCAGTTTCTCCTCTGTCTATGTAAGGATTCTGGTTTATACAACTTTATATTCACCTCAATAAAGGTCAATAATTGTATAATATTGAACTGTTTGCAGATTGTCCAAAGGCTCGGCAGAGAAGTGAGTGTTTTCTTAAATCTATCTCGGTAATGGTGGTTTTGTGGGATCAATCTATTCAGTTGGCCTTTTTTAACGGTGGCAGTGACCTTTTTCTATATTTTAATGGATCGTACACGTTTGCTGAGTTCAAACTGTTTCTTGAAGTCTTCGAATAAATAGCCCCGAGTGTTCCGGTAGACTTACACACTTCGCAAACCGTATGAACCTCTTTCCTACATAATACGTCACCAAATGAACAAATGAATAAATTATTTACGGAATACTTAGAAAGGAGTTTTCTTAAAAACAAAAGCTGCGTTTAATTGGCGTTTTAATTCATACGTTTGAAATCGGCGGATGTCACAGAATCGCACGCTTCAAACGTAAATGTGCGTGTGTGTAATGTCGCGTAGCTCCTCCTTTGCCATTCACATTAGAGACTTCAAATTTTGGAATATGATTGCGGGTGTTGAATGGGGTGTTTTGTAGATGTGCACAATGGTATAATTCATCCAAGATCGGAGCTTTTGCATAAATGTTATACAAGCAGTTTCAAATCAAATGTGTAGTAATTTCGTGAATTTTGTTGACAGGGGTCTTAAAGTTCACCTGAGGCTATGTAATCATTTAGGGCATATGTGCAACATGTAAGGTACTTACCCCAATTCCCCGGGGCATAAAAATGGGGGTCGGGGGAGTGTGTTGGCCCAGGGTCAGTTCTCAGAAACTCGTAAGATTCCCAGTCTATACCAACATGCACACTAACTGGACATAAACAGATGAATTAAGATACGCAATCGAAATTGGTATCAATGTCCTTGCTTCCTCGCAAGGAACTTAGCACTTGTCTCCAACTTGGAAACTGTGGCTCAATGTCCTTGCTTACTCGCAAGAAACTTAGCACTTGTCTCCAACTTGGAAACTGTGGCTCAATGTCATTGCTTACTCGCAAGAAACTTAGCACTTGTCTCCAACTTGGAAACTGTGGCTCAATATCCTTACTTACTCGCAAGGAACTTACGCCTCATGTCTCCAACTTGGAAACTGTGGCTCAATGTCCTTGCTTACTCGCAAGGAACTTAGCGCTTGTCTCCAACTTAGAAACTGTCGATATTCCAACAGTAAAACTATATATTTACTTACACCCCCTCCACCCCCGTCTTCCGCGGGTTCTTAACCGTACGGTTAGAATTTGGAAACTATTTAAATTCACACCCTATAACCATACATATATATATATATATATATATATATATATATATATATATATATATATATATATATATATATATATACTAAACATTATAAGACATGTTCACAAATGCAACTGACAGTGTCGATTGTGTCCATCCTTATCTTCAAGGACACATAGTCAGATGATTAGATCAAACAGTCGAGCACGAGGATTTTTTTTTTTTTCAAACACATTCTAGTTTTTTTATCTTTGCATCCCATTTCTGTAGATGTAGGTAAAATTCTGTTCCCTAATAGTTAAATATTTTCATCACTTATAGTGGTGGCAATATTGTTTCATATAATTGTGTTAAGGGAGCCGCGGTGGTTCACTGGATAACGTGCCGAACTCTCGACCAGAAGTTTGCGTGCTCGAATCTCACCATCTGATCAACCCATGTATGCAAGAGTGGCGTGTCCCTGAGCAAGGCACTTTACTCCAATTGCCCCCGTAAGACATAACCTTCATGTGTTGATGTGCTGTAAAACACCAAATCAAACCAAACTTTTTCAATCTTGTTATTATTCATCAATGCTTGACGTCATAATGGTGATGGCACTCCATCCTTTTGTTTCCTTTTAGTTTGTTTATGAAAAAACATTCTGCATGCTTCTGTTCTTCGTCAAAGCGGTAAATAAAACATATTTGTTTGTTTTTATAAATGGAAATTCCTTTTTCTCTTTGCTGCAATATTTTTTTTATATTATTATTATATCCGATTTATTTTCTTAATCGTTTTTAAATTAAATATACCATTATGATAAATTAGGCACGAAGTAAATTAAATGCATCAAGAATCTTACTTTTCTTCGTGATAGATTCCTCAAATTATAATTGGTCTTTATTTTTAATTATTTCATACTAAATCTTTCTTTAAATTGAATGAAATGCTCCACGTTTGTTGTTAGTACTTTTATGAATTTAACATTTTTTTTTTACGAGACTTATGGAAAAAAGTAGTTTATGAATGAAAAGACATGTGATTTCTTCATGTAATAAAACAGACGAATACATGTCGATAAGTTTCCTAGCCTTCCGCTCTTTTTTGTTTTCTTAGAGTGCAAACTGATACTGACCAATAATAATATTTTGTTTTCTCAATCTGATTAAAATCGAGGTCTCTAACATAACGGAGATTTGATGGACGCCGATACGAGGTCATGTTCTTCTGACCTTTACATTCACCAATTAAACTATAGCTTTCACATTTATGCAAGTGAAAAACTTCATTCAGAACACATCGTTTCCAATGATAGTATCCCCTAACACGAAATGCAACGCTGTATCTAACAGGTTATTTAGAATAAGTGGACCGGGAATTCCAAAGGTCAATAGAACATGAACCTTTATTGGTGTCAGATCAACTTATTTTCAAGCAGGTCCCGATTTTAATTAGACTTGTTTTCCTAGAGTGCATCTTGATACTGACCAATAATACACCTTTTTGTTTACTAAGACCACGAGTGTTGACAAACTGTATGCTCTATTGTTACAGAAAACAAAGAAAGCAAGGCCGTGAGTCTTCCACAAAGCGATGACTACACGTTGCCGGTTCAGAAGAAATGTTCCGCAATTGAGAATGTCCAGAATTTTGAATCTCAGAGTTTACACAAATCGCTAATATCATCACCGCCATCTAAAAAGTGGAAACAGTCAGTTTCTAGAGATAGAAAAAGTGTTCTACCTCAGTTTAAATATGTAACTAAGGATTCGAAGCCGGATGCTTATGTCCATATTGAAAATCTTAAAGTACGGACAGATAAGGACTTTTCAAAGACAAACGATGGTAGGGAGAGAGGAGATAACACCGGAGAATCAAATTCTAGACTTACTCAACTGCCAGAAAAACGTAGTAGGAGTGCACCAGAAACCCAGCCAAGGAATTCAGAACTGACTGATGAACAAAGGACTACTTCGTATCAAAAGATAAAAGGAATTTCAACATTTTCTAAATTTGGTGAAATCAGGTATAAAAATGGCAAAGGATATTCTAACCTTGACGAAGACGATGACGAAGGATACTCCTCAAAAACTTCTAGTGCTGAAGCTAAGGAGAAAAAAGAGTTGTCTGTTGAATTCCCGTTCAGGCGGATGTGCACAAGCATGATTGATCTTTCACTTCTGCCATCTCACATTAAAGAAAAGGAGGTTCCTCAATCAAAGTTTAAATTATTCTACACACATCTCAGCAAGAAGCTGCAAGGTAACAATGACATTGACAACGAAGAGGAAGGGGATGATGAAAGTGGTCGAAAAATGTCCAAGTCAAAAACAATGCATCCTTTGGATGCTGGGAAACTTCTTCAACGACGTACCCAGGATGGTAGTAAGGTTAGTGTTCAATCTGTGGAAAATACAGCTTATTTTAAGTTTGAAGAAATGAAACAGGTGAGGTTAGTACTCAGAAAAATTACTATACAGGACTCGGACGAAGCAAATGCAGGCACATTTCCCGTAGGTGAGAGGGCCGGAAAGTTGGATCCTATTCCAAATATAGATCGGTCTAGATTGTCCTCTAGGTCAAGTACTGCTAGTCGCAAACAGCAAGGGACATCATCAAGGCCTTACTCAAATAAAACAGAGCCATTGCAAAAATCAGCTGGCAGGCATTCTGTGAATATTCAGAAATTCGAGCATGAAAATTCTCATCCTCCCTATTCGATAGGAGACTTGATACCCGCCATGGACAGAAACATATATAACTCTCGTCGAACTAGGACATTTGATTCCTTGACCAAAAGTAGGGAAGAGAGCCTTGCGAAAAGGGAGGGTGTTGTTTCAAATAGCCTCAATAACCCATTACCGAAGAAACTGTTGATTTCTCCAACAAATGGCTTAATGTTTTTGAGGAAAGGATTGGATTTTATGACAGAAAATATAGAGAAGGTGAGTGAAAACTGTTCTTAAATAAGCGTGCAACACTATCTAGGTAGGGTTTGTATCATTCTCGTATTCCATCAGCTCAATCCTCGTTTTTCAGATACAACATATCTTGGGTACAAGGATGTACTTGGATTAGTCCAATTTATAGCAAGAAAAGGTTTGCACCAGAAATTCTTAAATATAATAACTATTCATAACAAAGACTCAAAGACATTTGGCATAGCTTTTACAAGCATCTAAAACCACCACCAACCCCCACCCCCAAAAAACTGCAGTTAGAGAAAACTATTGCTTTATGATGCTATTTTTGTCTCGCTTACAACGTGAGAAGGGATGTAACTTTCATAATTTTATCTGGTTTACATCGTCTATAGATTACAGGAATTAGACCTCTAATTTGTTTCCCGTAGAACGTAATGCTAATATATTAAAAAATAAAAGTAATTTCTCATATGATTGGCATACAAACCACACATGCTTCCATTGGTTAGAGTTACAGAATTTTTTCAGCCTTGAAAAACGGTTGTTTCGCAACATTTTTTTGAGCCTCGTGCTGCTACACCGGGGGATTCCCTGGTCTGAACCTAATAACATAGCCTCGCACCAAGAGTCCATGTGCTATTTTATCAGTAGGAAATTAAATACAGGATATCAAAATAAAAGTAGTTATTTTGTTGTCAACTAACTATAGTACATAGATTAAAGTTTATGAAATGTATCACGGATGAAAATTGAATCCATTTACTAGCCAATGGGTGCATCTCAAAATATCTAGTGTTCTGTTTTTTTTATTCCCCACCAGTAGACTGATTCTCTGGCTGTACAATAAATAGTGGTCCGATACCTACATGAGACCTGATATAACTTTCATAATTTTGTCTAGGTTACAACGTGTATAGGTTATATGAGAAGTGATGTAACTTTCATAATTCTCTCTGGCATATGGCATCATTAAACTTTTGATTTCGGTTTTAAGATGCCCATGGTAATATCTATTGATTGTATTATAGGCTGTCATCATACACCTAACACAGGCGAAATAGAAGTGATATGTGTACAAACGGTTAGTGGTTAAAGGTTTAGAGTTGACGTACTATCTATTCAGGTTTGTTCACCAAGAACTGTTCTAAGAAAATGTAACAGAAAGAAAGTGAAACCAACAAATCAAGTAAAAATCAACAAGCAATTTATTTCTAGATAATTGAAATGAAAATCAAAAGACACAGGAACGTGAATTGAAATCCAAATAATCCAATAATCCTAAGTGTCCTAATCACAAGTCCTAAATATAGAATGTACAGAATGAATGAATGTACCCTTGAATGTGTTGGTGTGCCAATAGTCTTTAATGTGCTGATGTGCCAAAATGAAGTACTCCAGAATATCTTTGAATAGGTTCACATAAATCCCAAAATCATCAATTCAAAATCCAGAATCCAAAAGTCTATGAGCACTTATAATCCAATGAATATTTTAAATAATTCCTCTCTCTGAATTTGGAATGATTTTTCACAACTGTAGTGACTCTTTAAAGACTGATGTTAAGGTCGACACTGAAAAACTGTCCACTAAACATGGTATATATAAAGATAGGTCACATGACAGAATGTTCTAGAATATTATATGGTGTATGTGATTTTTGACACATAACTCTAAAGGAAATTCTGGTTTTATCTGTAAACAAAATCAACCCTGACCTCAAATGGAATAAACAACTTGTTTACCAAAACCGTCCTTGAACTCAAATATTATGTAAACAACCTAATTCAAGGACAATAGCTAAACATGTCAACATTATACTTAACATTAAGGTTTGAGCAAATATTAAAGTCAAGAAACATTTACAATTTCCTAAAATATTTATAATATTATATAAACATCATACATAACAGAACAAACATAATGTTTTATGAAAGTCCAAATAACACTCCTTTTGATCCTTCGCAATTTCAATGCCTTCTTATATGGAACTAGTGTAAATTTAAGATCAGATCCTGGGAAAGCTATACCTATTTTTCTTAAGAGTGCTGCATTACTGCTACGCCGTCAAATAATTCATAATGTGACCTTTTGAAATTACTTTACAAAGGAACGCAGGTATTTCATTGGTCCGCCACTACGAACTATTGACCTCTTTCATGCCAAATAGCCGATATGTTTCAACTAAGAAAGAGAAACATATTATCTATAATAAGGCAGTATATTCTTTTTCAAAGGATAGAGAAAGATTGATTGGTTCATTACGTCTTAAGGTTACAGTAAACTTCATGGCAATGTCTGTTAGTGCAATAGCGTTGCATAATTTAACAAGGACCACTATTTCAAGGTCTTACTATATTACGTAGATATTTTGTATGATTTCATGTTTTCATAATCTCCACCCGATCCCATCCCATCCCGTTTCCACCACACCCCTTTAAACCATGTGCACCATAGTTACATTAGAAATGTATGGCAGAAATTGGTTTCATGCAAGAATCAATAGAAAGGTGTGGCAAAAATTGGTTTCATGCAAGAATCAATGATGTCCTTCAATCCTATTTGTCTTGAAAGATTATCATAATTGTTATCATTGTTTAAATAAATTTGTAAATAATATACATCATATTATGTTATAAAATCTTATATTTACCAACTTATTACTCCATCAAAAAAACATTGTTTATCGAGTAAATTAGCGGACACCATTTTCCAGGTGAACTAAATCTGGCTGGGATTTAAATATTTTTTATTCGGCACTGAAAGGGTTATAAAAAAAAAAGTTAGATTGCAGATTACCAAGTGTTATGAATTTATACACTATTGCCCCGAAATCGGTTTCTTGCCCTTATGTGTTTTTAACCCAACCTCAACGGTGCAAGTAAAATCTGAAAGAAAGACAGCAAGATAGGAAAAGCAAAACACTGTTGGAAAACTCTAGAGCAGTGTTTTTTTGGCACTAATGAAATTAAATTTTACATTGCATGCATATTCTGAAACAACTTATTTCAAATTCACCTTGTATTGTACAGACCTTTAAAAAGAAACGTGATAATTAACAAAGGCATTATAAGGCTCGATAATATGATTTTGAAACTTACATTTCAATTTTCGGAAGGATTTCAGTTGAAAGGATAACATTTGAAGGTGTTCTATCATATATCTAGGATACCGTGAAATCCAGCCTTAAAACACGCGTAGGACTCTGTTAAAACTACATTTGATACACAATGCAACGGTCGACATAGATTAAAAGTGGGACAACTATCTTGGATATATGGCTTGAATTCCTGATATCGATTAGACGTTATGTATGACATTGTTTTCTTTTCGAAAATGCTATTCTTAGGGATAAAGCTGGGTAGGTGAAATATATATGATACTTTAAATTACAAAAGCCAGTAATCTTCATAAAATATTATTAGAGTAATATTTAATTTTTTTTAAAGTGTAGTTTTGTGATTATGTAAAGGGAGTAGTGTACAATGCATTTCTATTTTTAATGCGAGCTGAGGTATTACATTGTTACTCTAGCCATATGGGTCGAGTTTTCACCCCAGTCCCACCCAACCCAACCCCCTTCAGCACCCGCATAACCGGAAACATCAGTGGTATGCACGTATGTATAGAGATTAACGGCACGTCAGTACAGTCCGTCCTAGTTACACAGTGGCAAGTAAAAGTAATGTTCCAAAAATATAAAGGTCAAAATTGCAAACAAACTTTAGGAATATAAACCCTTAGAAATAACTGCAAATAAGTAGTCAAAAGATCAATAGACTGCATTAAATATTATAGATTCTTGTTTGAAAATAGTTGATATTCTACTGCAGAAAGCTTATTACCATTTAATTACCGGTATTTTAAAAAAAAGTTACAATCAACTGTGAAGACAAACGAACAAACAAACAATATAATTAGAAAAGATATAATTTGGCTGAGATAAGCACAAAATACTTGGCGCCACCTCTGTGTAAATTGCTTTTCTTCTGCAGAAAGCTTATAACAATTTTATTACCGGTATTTTAATAACAATCAAAAACAACTGTGAAGTTGCATAAAATACATACTACACTCGTAGTAAATTTGAAACAGCATAATTTGTAGAGACTTGAAGTGAAGACAAACGAACAAAAAAAAACATATAATTAGAGAAGATATAACTTGGCTTAGATAACCACAGAATACTTGGCGCCACTTCTCTGTATAAATTGGTCCTACATTCATATAGGTCCTACAACCACCTAGGGTTTATTCACATGTCTAATTGGAATAGCGGGATTCGATTTATCAGCTCAGGATGTTAGTACGACAAGAATATGGCTTGTTTTCGATTTATAAAAGGACGAATTGATCGGGGACAAAAATAACCATATATATAGATATATATATATATTGTCCAGGAGGATTTCTTGGTAAATCCGATGTGGGTTCAAATAAAAATTGCTGAAACTTTTTGTAATTTATGCATGTCATAAAGTAAGCTTCTACAGTTGCATTCTAAAATCATCAGACATACATGAAAACGTATTAGGAGACTTTTAGTAAATTTCCTACGTATTAGAAACAAAGTTCATGAAATTGTAATAATATACTGATAATATCTTGTTCTGCCCTTCACAATTTTATTTTAAATTTTATTTACAGTTTCATAATTTTCCGGAAAAAAAGAAGAAAATAAAACTTAACTTTCTGTAATAAGCCATGTCTTTGCTTTTGTATCGGTTAAGGAATTATACACAAAATATTGGAAATTCATAGCGTCTTACTGTAACTTGACCATCTTGCAACAGATGCGACAGCAGTCGGTGTATAATTTGACAATTACTCTATGAACCGCTGGCTTACCTCTCCATCCCGGGTTCGATCTCTAGACAAGGCGCTTGCAAGAGCTTCTGATAGCCCATCGTCTGTAGTTTCCTCCGGTTTTCTCCACTTCAAAGACCAACCATCTCACGTTGACATCTGAGCTAGAGCGAGTGCATGGTACATTTGTGCAACCAACGAATTCATAAAGTTTACATCTGAAGAAGCACTGAAAGTAGAATGAATTTGTTCCAGTTTCACTCAGTATAACTGTTTTATTCACGACCTTTCGAAATGGTTGCTTTCTTGTCGTGTGTCCCTTAGGATAGAGATTTATTGCTGATTGTTAAGCGCTCCTAGGTTTGAAAAAACAAATGTGCAGACATTTGCATTTTATTCGTATTCATTCGAATTTTGCAAAGGTAAATTTACTTATTCATGGTTAGTTTAAACAATATTTATTTCCCGAGTAGTACATTATGTATTAAATATTTCCAGGATTGGTAAACAATCGCATTGCATTTATATAAATCCCTTTTCTGACACCTGTTTATGGTTGTTCGTTGTCGTTTCGCTTGTTGTTTTTGTGTCCTTCCGTCTGTCTTTTCGTTCAGATGTCACATTTGTGTGCCATCGTCATTAATCTGGATGCATTTTTACGATTGACAGCAAATTTGGAAGAAGCGTGCCTTGCATAAGAAAGTTGTATTTTGCATAGATAGATATACATATTTTTTATTTACAGCGTATGTTTTGTAATTTAGTTTCAGTCAACATTACGTTTCAATTTTCTTTTTCTCTGCAGCCAAGCTTAGGACCCCCACCTTTCTGTCCTAAATTTGCCCGTCAACCCTTGTCCAGGCAAGTCACGAGTATTGAAAGTCTCAATAAGCCCCCCAGTTACGTAAGCATCATGTGCTGGGAATTCTCGGCATATACAGCTTCCGATTTGACGGCTAACTCAAACTTTGCGCTTATGCTGCTTATTTTGAGAAAAAAAAGTACGGGTATGGGGGTAGATTTTACTCTTTACCTAACGCAGCTACGCATGTTATTAGCATAATGCACTGCATGATATACCTGTATGTACGTATCAACGTATCACTTAAAACAGAGCATGTGATAATACATATTGCATGAAATTTTCTTTTTAGCATTTATTAGGAATTATATATACAAGCGTATGAATGAAGATGATACCGTATTCATATTGTATGACTAACTAATATATTGTATTGTATGACTTACTCAACAGTCTAGCTTCCAGTATTAGCTAATATATACAAATATCGTCCCCCAGTCAGTGAAAATAATGAATTAACAAGCTAGCGAAGACCATTTGAATTTCAGGAAGGAAAGGCAAATATGCAATGTATAAGTCTGTTCGATAAGTAAACGAGTATTGCGCAGCTTTAGAACTTATGCCATTGGTCTTTTAGTGTGCTGAAATGGGTAATTATGCTCAGAATGTTTACACTATTGACTGTTTCGAGTCCTGGAAATTTAATTATTTTTTCTCCCGAGTAAGCTGAATAGTATGTCTTTAATGAAGAATACAATAATTAAATTGCTGCAACTTGAAACCGAATGGAATTTCTTCTTTCTTCTTCCTGCAAACAACTCCATTCCAGCAGGCTTCTTAATGCTTTGGTTAATAGTACATCACGAATAATACCTGTTCACAACAAATAAACAAGCCCTCTATCTCACAGAAAAATGTAAACTTAATCACAATTCCATAATATTTACGTAATATATTAGTAAATTGTTATCTTTCTTCACTTCAACTGTCTTCTCTTCAGCTCTAATACGCAAACCGCTTTTCACGCATGCATGCTTACTGACTGTAACTCTGACGCAATTGACAATCTTTACAAGCATCTAACAACTCTACAATTTATATCGACGCCTTTTAATTCAAATGTTTCAATTAAATATCATGTTTCATTTTTTTAAATTTATTTATTGTATGTTAAGCAAGAGTATGATCTTGAATCTTGATAACACAGCTAAACATACGTGTCTGAACACAAAGTGCTTATGTTGTACAATCATAGTTGTATGACGATTTCAAAAGTACCTTTTTTAACACAACTATGGTTCAAGGCCTGTAAAAAAAATGATGCCGAGAAACTGGAGGAACATTAAATGTATTCACGAGACCTTAACAAAAATGGTGTATTTGTCATCAATTATAAGGTATTCACACTTGTATACAAGCGTGCGCGCGCGCGCACACACACACACACGCATAACCTGATGAGATCAAAGTATAGATACACAGTGCTGCAATTTAGTATAGCCTTTATCTTTGTAAGGATACACGAGTTTTCTTAAAAAGAACAAAGTGGTCCTAAATATACGCCTTATTTACAGAGACACCCGAAAAGATGAGTAATTTAGTTGTAGGTGTCCGCTCGCTGGAGAAAACTTAAGAGTTTCAAAACTAGAAAGAATGAAACTCCTTTGGAGGGGGTTATAATATAGCTGGTTTGCCCATCTGACGGTCTCTAGCTGTCGGTCAGTGTTTTTCCGCATTATAAATTGATTCTTTATTTTGCACACCATCAACAACCTTTACAAGTAGTTTACCAATGAATGTACAAAAATGCGTGTCGATTTCGAATCAAAAGGTTCAGTGGCAGGGCAACTTTGATCTGACAAATGCAAATGGTTTCATTGAGATAACTTAGTAAGCATATCTTTACGAATACGTTTTGCTGGACAGTACACTGGTGAACGTGCATGGTCACTCGGGACTAAAGAAGGGACAGTTTTCCGCTGTGTAACTTCTCTACCGAACACATCCTCAATGAGTTTAACATAGGTTCCCCTCGAGGGCACAAAGAAGCATATTGATTTCGATGGGAACTGATAAAAGATTATTGTAACTATGACCTCACGTAGAGAAATCGCTTCTTTGCAGTAACTTCGTTTAAACATACTTCATACTTACATCGAAATTCTAAAGTTCGTTCCACTGGAAGACACATACAAAAAGTACAGATGCCAGTTTCTTTACAGTACTGTGTGCACTGGAAGCCACATGCAGAAAGCACAGATGCCAGTTTATTTACAATACTGTAGAGCGACAGTGGCTACGGCACGAAAAAAAAAACAAAAAAAAAAAACCGCCAACATTTACTATGAAGACAAATGCAACAATCGACACACCAGACATTGGACAAAAAAAAACAAAAAAAAAAAAAAAAAAAAACCTATTCTTATATTGTTCATGGAATGTTTTATTGATGTTAGAAATGTGTCTATTAAAATCCCCGAGTAAGCCACGTTGGAGCAATTAAACACGTATAATCGTGCTGCTTGGTCATAGTACCTCTTCTACACCGAAATGTGCACCATTCATATCTGAGTTATAATTTAAATATTTTGGTGTTCAAAAACGTAGTGGGTCTATTAAAGGTGTATGGAACAAGAAGCAACGTTTAAATATAATAATGGTATAGTAGGATTTTTGTAGTTTTGTGTCTAGTTCCAAAGCAAGGATTGTGACCTACACTGACCTAGAACAGGTTCGTTCTTTATTACCTGTAGCACTTGACATGACCGTAATATTTTGAGATAATTAACGATCTTTTCGCTAAAGCTGTGCTGTTGTTGAAAAATAAGACAATGATAAAACAGACTGCTAAAACGTAATTATTATTATAAGACATACTACAAGGCTCCATATTTGTGTTCTTGTTAACAAAGGCATAGCAAAAATATTATTTGTATTGATAAAATGACAAATACATGAATATTTAAACGATCAGTGTGAAAAAGTGAAAGATGAACCATTTACCTTTGTGAACACAATTTCTGTTCTTCCAAACCAGGCCAGGTTAGGTGTTTCTTCTGGATCGTGAAATATTCATTATAAAAAGCATGGGCGTCAAGTCTTGTGTCTTTACGCCTGTTTCTAATATAATTTTCTGAACAATGTATAACAGGGCAATATTGTTGTTATTATTATTATTATTATTATTATTATTATTATTGTTTCACATTTAATTATCGATTCTGTGAAAGGGGGGGGGGGAATCAACTTTCATTTGTTACCATTACATTTCTTTTTCTACATTGTTGGTTGCTTAATGTATAGAAGTTATATTTATAAAATGTTTCAAATTCTGTATAGGCCAACAGTAATCCTATTGTTCTACATACTCTTTAATAGGAACAGTATTCACTGACTCCAAGTCAAGGACGGCCACTCGGATGGAAGCCAAAAGAGTATGTGCATATTACACAAAGATATAAGACTAGCAAATTACGAAACGTCTTTAAAAAAAAGCCTAAGTCTAAATATGTTTCTGCACACGTTTTCCAGCGATAACATTTGTATTTGTAATCCGACTGAAAAATTTCAGTGACAAACTTTGTTCAGGACTATTACCGGCAACTTCACATTAAGGTCCCATTTGATAGAGCGTAAACTAAGGTAGCTGATCTGACAAAATGTTTATAGTTAGACATTATATATATGTTTATATAGACATTTCGACAATGTAGCAGGAGAACTCTCCATATACCACTCCAAGTACCTACTTAGTGTGGAATAACTTATTAAAAGTTTTCTATTCTATTGAATTATCTTACTCGTGACCAGACTACATACGGGAACATTATCATAACAATGAACTAAGCGGCGCGACTTTACCTGCTGCAATATCACGTGTTATTTTGTGTTCCTTTACGATTACTTATTAGTGGAGCCTTGAAGTCCCGGCCCATTTGTCAAAAAATTGAACCTGTATGCATGGAATGTTAAAAACAATCATACATGGGAAAAGTATATTATGAGGTGTGCTAGATAAAATGTATATGTTTAGCATTTTTGTATTTTGTGAATTTAAGTGACGTCATTTTAGACGACACCCATTTTTATCACTATTTCTGTCATGAAGTCACGGTAATTTTTTTTTTTTTTTGTTTAGTTTTGTCATCACTATGTAGTTGTCACATAAATTAAATAGTCAAATATAATTCTTAATACTTCTAGACATTTTTTTTTTTGCATGGATAAAAAATCTGCATCTATCTGAATGTTTCGATGAAATGATTTTTGTCTCGCCTGCAAGTCTGGCTTTGATGACCAAGACACAATTTCGATTGATTAGCTTTATTTCTAGTGATTTTGTTATCTGTGCAATAATGGAATCTAATAGTTGCGTTCTACCTGAGGAGAAAAACACCTTCCAGCCAAAATAAGTCACCGTCACCTACTTTTCTTGTTTCAGTTAATCGTGGCAGGGGCCGATCCAGAAATATCTTGGGGGGGGGGGGGGGAGGACGTAAACAAGTAGGCAAGGGGTCTGAGGGATAGAACCCCTAGTGGGGTTCCCGGGAGTTCCAGCATATTAAGTGTTTCCAGGCCATAATTTTAACCATCTAACTGTAAATAAAGTTGACTCTAGGAAACGTTCTGGTTGTTTCGCGCTCATATGGGGGCGGGGGCGTCAGTTCAGCCCCCCCCCCCGTCCCCTCCCGATCTGCCTCTGCGTGGTATGTCTCTATGGCAGGGTCAATTTATCAGTCAAGCATGCACGCACAACGGTGAATTATAATGAACAATGATGCATTTAACATAGTAAAAAGGGTTACTTTTTGTACGTTCCATCGGCATTCTTGATTTTGACATTGAATCCGTTTTCAGATGTCTGCTGTATTATCAGATTGTAAGAACTTTTGCAAATGGGATGCTCTATACAAACTATATTTAAGTTTTATCAATAGGGATATCAAGAGTTCTACACTACTGTCTTAGGTTGGTCTCAGTAATATAGGTCTCCATGACATTTTTTCAATGCCTAATGTTCATATTTAAAGTTGGAACTCTTAATAATTTGTGCCAACGGTACATTTATATGCGTTGTTGCATGTCTGTAACCAGGGAATATGGTAAGAACATACCTTAGATTATTTCATTTTTCAGGTAACCTACTTTCGGGAATCAGACGCTATGCAAACAGACAAGACAAGGCATATCGTTGAAATCTTTCTGAATTACACTTAGATCTTATTATACTACAGTCCACTAGAGCCCGAACAAATATTTTGAAATATTCCTTAAAGTGACAATGAATGCATATGACTTAAATCATAAAGCTTCAGTATATCTTAGTCGAATTAATACATGAGCAATCTTAAAAGTTATTATTGTTTATATTTTAGTGGTATCCAATATAGTGTTGATAAATGATGTGTTAATGATGTAAACTATAGTAAAAGTTTACAATCTAGTCATGAAAAGACGATTTTCCCCTCCAAAACATGAATTATATGTATATTAATTAACTGTCACTTGTTTTTTTTAAAGATTTATAAATGAAATACAAGCAAATAATTTGTTCTTCTTTTATACCATGACCTAAACACCCACGCAACCCTGCAAATGGGGAAACTTCCCTAAAAACGTAGCTTTGTATTTTTGCGCTGTCTTCCATAAAGCACTGTACCAGTATCAAGTTTGTTTCAGATGATATAAAACAACTTTCCATAATATCAACGCACTTCATAATATGTTGCACGTAGTTATAATAGCCTCAGCATGTCTGCCTCTACCCTCACCACTGCATCAAGATCAACTCAGTGTCTGCCTCTACCCCAACCACTGCATCAAGATCAACTCAGCATGTCTGCCTCTACCCCCACCACTGCATCAAGATCAACTCAGCATGTCTGACTCTACCCCCACCACTGCATCAAGATCAACTCAGCATGTCTGACTCTACCCCCACCACTGCATCAAGATCAACTCAGCATGTCTGCCTCTACCCCAACCACTGCATCAAGATCAACTCAGCATGTCTGCCTCTACCCCAACCACTACATCAAGATCAACTCAGCATGTCTGACTCTACCCCAACCACTGCATCAAGATCAACTCAGCATGTTTGCCTCTACCCCAACCACTGCATCAAGATCAACTCAGCATGTCTGCCTCTACCCCAACCACTGCATCAAGATCAACTCAGCATGTCTGCCTCTACCCCCACCACTGCATCAAGATCAACTCAGCATGTCTGACTCTGCCCCCACCACTGCATCAAGATCAACTCAGCATGTCTGCCTCTACCCCAACCACTGCATCAAGATCAACTCAGTTTGAGAGCTTGTCCGTACTTCTGATTGATTATCTACTTGCGTGTACCATATTTATTAAGCTAGAACCACTGAGAAATACTGTAATTAAAAAGTAATGGATTGAAACTATAATTAGTATTCTACACAAATCGTAAATAAACCCATACAGGAAAACACTTACATTTGCAATGGATGTTCTAATCATCTCACCGAGTGATGCATTTGTTTCAAACCTTGTAAATCGATTTCTGAATGATAGGAAGTCATCACATTTACTAGAACCTAATTATAAACTGGCATTGACAACTGCCGAGAACATAATTATAAAATGGCATTGACAATTGCTCAGAACCTAATTTTAAAATAGCATTGACGACTGAATTATCTAGTTTTTACGCATGTAACAGGAATGAAAACAGCTGGCATGTTTTTTCTGAAGGACGTTTATCCCATGTGCCTAGTGCCAGTTGAAGGAAGATCAGAAGCACGTTTACGTTCAATGTTTTCAAAAGAAGTGATACCAAACGGTGTTTTGTAATTCAAAGTTTGCTGCATTAAAACGTTTCTTTTGCTTAGCATCTAAGAGCAATATTTCTTTCGTCATTTCAAAGTCTCTAAGTCCTGAAGAGATGCCCGCTTGATTCAAATGTATCTAACCTTAAAGTCGTTCTTTTAATGAAAGACTCTGAATTGAGTTTGTGCAATGTTTACAGAAACACGCCGATGTGGCAAAACTTCTCCCAAAGAAGCAATGTATAATTTAGTTATCTTCATATGAGGACGTTTTCATGAAATTTTGGATTATTATTGACTTGAAAGAAACGCATTTTCTTTCCTTATCAATCGGAAGTGTGCAAAGTACAGATATACTTTTTATTTTAAACTAAATCTTTCAAATCTGTAAGATTAATATGTCCGTATCATTCATATGAGTATACACGCATACACTGAGTACTGACAATTCCAAAATGACATAACCAAAAGTGTGTTTAGTTACAAGAACAAGCAGTTTGTTTCGCCTTATTTAGGATTGAGTGGTGTACCTCATCAAGATGTATCCACAGACTTATACTTTAAGTTCTGATTTTGTTGTGAAGTACTACGAGGAATGCTTTTACAAATCAAATTTCATCAAACCGTAGACAGTAATGACTAAAAAAGTGGACTTGGATGTAGAAAACTAAGTATTCCCTTCAAAAACACAGAGCACAGTGATCCACTTTACCTCTGGTACTTTTAGTTCTATTAGGCGATGGTTATTAGGGCTCCGCAGCGAGATGCAGGAGCCGTGTAGTTATCACCTTTCCCGTCCGTCCGTTCGCACTTGTTGTAACCAGCATGTCTCTGCAACCTTTACACATGGATGCCATTTGGTGGGTGAATTGTCTATTATATGTAGATGAACCTTTGAAAGGCATCACTACATTATTGCATTATATACTTTCCTTCATTTTTCTACATGTCTGATGAAAACCAGTGTATTAGTTATTAGTTCAAATGCACCAACACTATCTTACTTATGTCAGGCACTGAAGTATAACCCTTTTATGGGTTTTGTCTCAACTCTGTTGGCTCTTGATGATTAACTTAATATCTCGACATAGGATGTTGCTTGTAACCAGCGTAGTTCTGCAACCCTTATACATAACTGGATGCCATTTGGTAGGTGAATTGCCTTTTACATGTAGCTGTCCTTTTTAAAGATTGATCTCGTCAGGTCCAATTATGATGGAGTTATTGCCCTTTTGATATCAATATTACATCTCCACTACAGCAGATCCAGCATAACTCAGGAACCATTAAACATATTCTGATGTAGTTTTGTGTACAGTGTTATGACCCTTGGAATTTAACATCGTTTCTTCGCATGGGATGTAGCATGTAAATAGCTTAACTCTGCAACACTTGCACATAATTGGATGCCATTTGGTAGGTTTTGGTTTGGTTTGGTGCTATACGGCACAGCAACACAAGTAGGTTATTCAGTGCTGAGGCCATTGGAATAAAGTGCCTTGCCCAAAGACACCATGGTAGTTGACCCAGGCTAGTCCGATGGTAGGATCCGAACCTGCACCCTTTCGGTTGTGACTCCGGCACGCTAACCATTCAGCCCCATGCGACTCCCCATTCGGTAGCCGAGTTGCCTGTTACATGTAGATGTGCCTTTGAAACGTTTATAAAGATGCTTTATATTGACGAGTCCTTTAACGAGTTTAATTTAAAATGTTGCACGTTATCATTTTACAACAGTTATGGCACCTGATTGCCCATCGCCCAAGCGCTGCCTTCTGCAGCATAATTTTACTAAGAAATATTAAATTTCAGCCAAAGTTGGCATGCACCTTTAAACTGATGAGACCTTTAATTAGATTTCCAGCATTCCCGGCCATCATTTAGAACGGTTATAACCCCTGAATGCCCATTTTCTGCCAAAACTTTTTTTTTTTCAAACAGTATTTCTTCAGTGTAAGGCTCTGCCAAGCAAAGTGTAAAGAGTGGAGCCCTTTGTGATATATCTATCGCTACTACCTCGATTATATATCACAATTAATGACTGCGCATATAGCAGTTACACGAATTGGACCGTACGTGCTACATAGACATAGCATGAAAATTTGTTCATGAAATGCTGGTCATGATGGCCTGTTTAATTTTTTCTCAGGTTGGACGCAGATATCAAGCTCTGTTATTGTACAGAAAACAAATCATCGAACGTAAAGCTAGCCCACCAACATTGTCAGCTTTGCAGACGAGACAAAAATGGCGGCAATGAGACATTCAAATAGATGAAGCCATTTTATTTACCTAGCAAAATGCATAAAATCATAATTACTACAAGTTGAAACTGATAATTTAAATTTTGTAATTTAACAAAACAGTGATAGTACAGGTAATTATGCGTCACTTTATAATGCAACTAATGCAAAAACAGACTTGGTTCAAAATGGCATCATAATGACCTTAAATCTACACACACACACATATGCTGAACATATACATTTCCAGATTGCTTTTAACATTCCATGCACACTGGGCTATAAATGGATCTGAACTATTGTGTTAGCAATAAACACTTTTTCAAGCAAGAGGAACAAGTAGGCCTGAGATCGCTTACCCTCAGACACCTAGGCTAGGCCCTAGATCGCTCACTTGGCAGGGCAGGCAGCAGTATTGGATGGCAGAGCATCAGCATTTGTGTAAACTTAAAAGACCTTATGTCAGGATGTTTTCTGTGAAACATGGCTAGTTATCGAGAAAAAGTAATTTCATGGTCTTGCCATTTTTAGTTACACAAGGTCACATTGTATAGAGGATCTGCATAATTTGTATGAAGTTGACAGACCTTCATGTAGTAATGCTTTTTGTCAAAAATTTGCTCAAATTCTGTTCAGTATTTTTTTTTTAAGAAGTCATTTAAAGGTTTTTCTATTTTTTTCAGTAATTGTGGCCATTGTTTAGGGCGGATTGGCATCAGTCATACAAAATCAAAAGGTCTTTATGCCAGAATGCTTCCTGTCAAATTTGGTTATATTCTGTTCTTGATTTTTGCGAAGTGGCATCAAGTTTTTTTCTGTTTTTAGTAATGACAGCCATATTTTGATTGCAGAGCGGTTTCGTTTTTACAAAAACGGAAAGGCCTTCATATCTGATGTTTTCTATAAAATTTAATCAAATTCTGTTCTGTGGTTCTGGAGAAGAAATCATTTGAAGGTTTTATTATTTTTAGTAACGGTGATCATATTTTATGGCGGATTGGCATCATTTGTCAAGAAAGCATCATTTGTCAATAATTATAAAAACGTCATGCCAGGATGCTTTCTGTCGAATTTAGTCAAATTATATTCAGCGGTCTTTGAGAAGTCATTTGAAGGTTTATATTTTCAGTAACAGTGGATTTAGTTAATGGTAGATCGGAATCATTCTTTCAAAACTGAAAGGTACATTCGCGGGTGCTCAAATTCGGCTTAGCGGTTTTTGAGAAGTCATTTAAAGGTTTTTGTATTTTTAGCAATAGCAGCCATATTTGACGGCGGATCACCATCATTCGTACTAAACTGAAAGGTTTGGCTTGTGGGTTTCAAGGGCACTTTTAACGCATTATTGGCAACATCATGCCGAGGATCTGGGTGCCTTTCCTAAGGGACACACCAAGGCAGCCGACCTGGGTTGGCCTAGGCGAGTACCGAACCCGCGACCCTTAAATTACGAGTGCGACGCTCCACCAAGTGAGCCACCGCAGCTCCCTATATTTAAAGGACTTTATACCAGAATGCTTTTTGTCAAATGTGGTTAAATTCTGTCCAGCACTTTTTAAATAAGTAATTTTAAGCCCCCCCCCCCCTTTAGTAACGGCAGCCATATTTGAAAAACAACAAGGCTTCGTTATATAAAACTGAACGGCTTTCATGCCATTATGTTTTCTATTAAATTTGGTAAAATTATGTTCAACGGCTTTAGAGAGAATGTCTTTTGAAGGTTTTTCTATTTTTAGTAACAGTGGTCATTTGGGTAATTTGTACTATATTATTCATAACTATATTGGTATTCGGAGTGGTTTACTGAGTTTTTGTGTAAAATAATTAAAACGTCTAAATATTATATCTAATTAGCGAGGTTATGTTATGTTATATAAAGACTTAACCTTAGTGGGAAGTGTATGGTTCTTGCCCTGAAAAAAGTTTGTCAATAACATGTTTTTTTAAGATTTCAACAAAAAAAAAACAAAAATTGTCTGGACATAGGTAGACTAACCTAAATTTTAGAATTCGCTAAATACTGATTTGTTCTTCACATCTGTGCAATTTCGCAGAAAAAAAAAAAAAAAAAGTCTAAGTGTGGAGTTATTTATTTTTTTAACTTGAAAGCTTCGTGAATATAGAGCACTGATGCAATGACCCTCCTCTCAGCCTCTCTCCAGGTCACAAAAACAGGCTGCCCCTCGTCGGTTTTACGACTTCTGGTATTTAATTCCATACAAAGAAGAAAATTATTTAAATATTAAGATTCAGAAAAAACTCGTCATACAAATATGTTTAGAAATTAATTGGATCTCTTTGTGGTTGTATTTAACTTCTCTGCATTAATTTCCATTGAATCAGCTTGTCTTTTGGATATAGGAGAGTTCTTCCTATTAATAATTGCGTTGCCTTTACACATCAGTATCACGAGTGAGGTTTGGGTGCGGATCATGGTCAGATATATTAAAATTCAAGGTTTTTCCATCACGTCTCGCCTGCAATAGGAATTTCAATGTCGTGAATGGTCGTCAACATGCCATTCGGCGACAAATTTTAGTACTTTTTTTTACATTAAAAGTTCAATTTATTTATTTATTTTCTAAGGATGTCTGGCATTCAAAAGATATTAAAAATGCCGTGACATGGTGGTCATAATGCCATTCGACTAAACATTCTTGTCTTTTTAAAATAAAAAGTAATGGGTTCTCCATATTACTCGCTCAAACTTCAAGTTCACTGTTTTTCAAAATCAAATTAGGCTTTATGGGATTGCGGAGTATATGCAGGGTTTACTTTACCTCCGAAACTGAACGTGCAAATACAAAGCAACTCCGAAACTGAAGATTTTACAACGGAAGTACTCCAATGAGCATGGGCAATTTTACGTTTTACAAAAAACACATGTAAACACATTTTACAAGAATGTTACTTAGCTTAAATTACAATTAGGACATGTATTAGATTGGCATTAGCAAGTCAACAATATAACAAAGTATAGGGGACAAGTGTTTGGAACTATTTTATTAGACTCTTAACATAGATAGTATCCGCCGAGATAGTCAGCGTAGGGACAATTATACAGTAAATCGCCAGAGAGCAGAGCTACTTACTTAGCGGCGACAGTGCAGAGTGGATACTCGCCTGCAATTAAAATGCCAAAATCTGTGATATGACGGTCACGATGCCATTCGGTACAAAATTTTAGTCTTTTTCCTTTAACTCTGTACCTTTTCTGTTAGTATATTTTTTGTTGGAATAGGCAGTCACATGACTTGTTACATGCATAAAATCTGAGGATAGGATTTTTTTTTTTTTTTGGACAAAGCACTGGAGTGCAAGATCATTTATAGTTGTTTCTTTCAAGACAACACATTGGTACTTCTCTCACATGCCAGCAATTGGTAATACACTTCTATATAAATTCTTTATCATTTTTTGGTATATATGAGACCCAATGAATAGGTACTCTTATCATGCATCCATAAATTTGTTGATATATTTGTCTATTTTTTTGTTAACTACCTTGTATAAATTCAGTGATTATGCTTTCTGTTTACATATTTCAGGTCCAAGTCCAGAGTCCCAGTTCTTCCTGATAAAGAAACAAAGAAGAAACTACAAGATGCATTTTCTAAATTTTACAATAAAAAATCCCACATTATTGGACCAGATTTGATCAGAGGCCTCAAGAACATGTGGAAATCATAGTTATCTTTAACTTTTAAATCATAATTTTTTTTTGGTGAATTCATATTTTTTCGTGGATTTTTCGGTTGATAAAGATCACGAGTGTAAAACAAATGGTACTTATTCTGGGGAAAAAAGTAATCCACTTTCGCAAACCACAAAATTAAGTACTAATGAAAATGTAATTTCTTTGCAAAACCGAAAATTAATGCCAATGAAAATAAATTAATTCACATTATATAACATTAAAATTTTTACGATAGATTTAGTGACCATATTAGTGGTAATTTGGAATGGGAATAATCAGTCATGTTTCAACACAATATTTCATATATTAGGATTTCCTTCTTATCAACAAAGGAACCATTTTCTAACACAAGAAAATAATTTTCAATTATTAACACTATAATGGACTTTATTATTTAACAAAAGTTTGATTTGCTCAAGGTAAGACCATTTTTTCGAACATGTTTAGGATCATAAATTTTTTTATCAAATAATGTTCCTAAACAATGAAATCACTTTATAATTTTCAAAATGAACAAAATGAAATTAATTCAGTAAGCAGTCAGATATTAAAATATACAATACAGGGTACTGTAGGACTTAGGCAGTAAAAATCAACAGTAGATTGCATTATGCCTGGGTTTTTATATTAAATTTTGATTAGAAAGTTCTGGGATTGTTTATCATTAAAATATGAACATTTACTGCCAGAAAACAATTTGTATGTATTAAACATTCTTTTATGTTCAAAATATTAGGATACAATAATTTGCATATCAAAATAATTTTGTATGCATATGAATTACAAAAGACTATTTCTTTATTCAAACTGTACAGAGGCACTTCGTGCTCTTTTTACCATATTTACTGATGGATATCAATTAGACAGCATAATAAAATTGTCTGACAAGTGAATCTTTCCTTTATATTGCATAAATTAAAATTACCAATATTCATATTTTATGGAAAAAGTCATTTCCACCGAAAACCATTTAAATAATTTTTTTCAAGTCGATTTTAAACAAATTTTGTACTATAAATGTGTTCACAGAAAAACTACTCCATGATTTAGGTGATATATATAAATTATCAGCAAAGTGAAGGTGGGAAGCTTGTGATTACACCTGGTTGCAAAGAGATCTATTATCAGATGATCCCTGAGGATGCAAATCCCATGAAAGACTGATACATGTAGAGACCACATAATCTGAAGTCTAGCCTCTCCTTTACAGGAAATTGAACCTGCCCAGGATATGTCTTGTGTGGACAGTGATGTGATACCAGAAGCTCCAGTACAGAAAGTCCCAGACGAGGATGCAAAGGTCTGATGACTTGGTCCCAATTTGTGAGTAATCAGACATTATGAGGGTCACCTTCCCATGAGGTAAATCCTTCCAGGCATGGTAGACACTGAGTATGGCCTTCATTTCCAGGAGGTTGTTGTGAAGGATTCTCTCCTCCAGATTCTAGTTTCTACTGACTGTGGTGAAGCAGGGCAACAGGTGGGCACCTCAACCATGTGAGCAGGCATCCATACTGACTGAAATCTATGGGTGAGCATTCTCCAAAGGGATTCCTGCCATGAGCTGATCTGCTACCAACACAGAAATGTATATCTCGGTCTTGATCAAAGTCAGAGCAGATCCACAGCTGCATTGAGTAGACCAAGGAGCTGCAAAAACTTCCTCGCAGACATCCACTCCCTGCTGGAAGTCAACTCTTGAGAGTTTGGCAATCTGCATGGGAGGAAGTCAATCTAGAAAGAGAGGAGTAAAAAATCTCATACCCAGATGGACTATATGCTGGGGGAGAGATCTGACTTCTCCTTGTTCACAAGAATGCCCAGCTGAGGGAACAAGAGAGTACCAGAATCAAACTTACCATATGTTTCTGCATGATGTTGTCCAGGTAAGCTGCAGTTACTGTAGCTGTTGATAATGCTGACCTAAGTGGGTGATGATACAATAGATGGTCTTTTGGAAAGCTCATAAGCTGAGATTTAGTCCAAATGGAAGTATGCAAAACTTGTACATGGTTCTTTGGAATGTGCAATGAAGGAACTTGCATGAAGCCAGATGTATAGTTCACCTGGGAAAACGCTTGAGAGTTACTGGTGTCTCGGATCTTGTCAGATAGACTATTGGGCATCTTTTTGATTTTAGCTGATTGTGGGAGCAGATGGAAGGATAAATGTTTGGCTTCATCATCCACATCGACCAAGGGCTTGACCTTGTATGCCATGCTTACTAGTGGTGATGGAGGGCACTGGGCTGGTGACAAGATATGATAGATTTCTTATGTTGCCACTTTGAAGCCAATCTCCATTCTAACCATTGTAGGGTCAGAATGAATAAGCTGGTCAAGGTTTTCCTCACACTCACTTGGGGGGGGGGGGAGAGATGTCCTCTTAAAGTGGGTTTTCTATATTCATGTATAAAATACCAAACTGAAAAGATGTGGTATTGTCTATGGGCATATCCTGACAAAGCAATATGGGGTATTATTGACACCACAACATGAACTGAATGTACAACATGAAATATGCAACATCTGTTGTGATTGGTTGGTTCTTTTAGCAGATATACCTCTTCTGTCTCAAGGGAGATGTTGATTTTTTCTGTCAGTCACATGTGACCATATGGCTTCAAATGAGCCCTGCAAAAACTATACAGTGCAATGAATTCTAATTGCTGGTAGTACCTAAATTAAATAATAGCACTAACAAATATGTACAAATATTTTATAAACTTCCACTAGTCTAGAACAAAGAATCAATTTTTTTAAATTTCTAAAACTTCAGCACAAAATTGTCAAAGTACAAAACATTTCTAAGTAATTTTGAAACAACCCCTATAAATGTACAGGAAAGCACATGCAAAAATGTATTTAAGCTATAGTGCTAGTGTATTCAGACCATACCGAGTAGTGATCACTGATGTTACAGTGAGCAATCTCAACTTTACAACTACATATTTAAGGGGTCAGTTTATAAGTGTATGTGAAGGTTCTGAACTTTGTCAATGTTTGGTGAAGTTTTAGAAACTATAAAAAACTATTATTTGTTCTAGCAGGAGTTTATTAAATATTTTTACCTATCTGAAATCACCATAATGTAATCTAGGTACTACAAGCAATTAGAATTCATGACAATGTGTAGATTTTTGCTGTGTTTATTTGAAGTCATATGGTCAAAATACATAGTGTAATGACCAAAATGCTATGATGAACCTTAAGTGAAAATTATTTTCTATTTATACTTAATTTATTCATATCTTTTTTTCATTTTGGAACCTTTTTAAGTTTTTATTTAGATGCGATATTTTTTTCTTCAATCAAGAGCTTTTATTTAATAATATGACAATATATAATCACATGAACTTTCTAAAATTAGGGCCTGTTGTCTATTTGAAAATATGAAATATTATCTAATAATTGCCATAAGAATTCATTTTTACTGATGTAGAATATATTGAAAATAAGTAAATGAAGCAGAAAATGAATTACTCATGGATTTAATGATTTCATATTTTCCTGGTTGTGGTGTTGATAATATCCACGCAGCAGATATTTGGCCATATGTTATCAACACCCCAGGTTGACTTGTTCTGTATTTAGCAGGAATTGCTAAATTGCAGGCAGAATGTAGTAGAATAATCTATTGGACAATAGGTAATTTGTATGTGTTTATTCATCATAACACAAGTTCAGTCACTCCTCAACAGCATTACATCATAATGGTAGTTCTAAGGGGTTGGATTTTACTGTTTCACTTGCAGGGAGCAGAGTAAGATGGCAGGTGTGGTAGATGCAAAAGACTGGTGAAGTCAGAATAAAACCCCACGCACCCAGATGTGTGGGCACTCTATCCCAAAATGCAGGAGTAAACTCTTTGAGGCAATATGTGGCATCTCATCTAACTTGAGCAGTGAACGAGGGACAAGGTGCTGTCCAAGTAATTCTGTTCTTCCAGTTCTAGTTGCCCTTAAGTAGCAGTCACCGATGGCAAAGTCCAAGCTGTCTTAGCCAGGAGAGGAACTATTGAGGCATCTCCCACAATACTGGCTACTGATTCCATGTTGTGATGCAAACTCAAACAATGGTGTCTCACAATATCAATTTCAAATATCTCTCTTTGCCTTTCAGATGCTATTGTAAGAAATATGGACCATGTCTGCACCATCCAGAGCAGACATTGCCTGGATTAGGTGACATACATTTGATACATGCAAGGAACGTATCATGTGTGTCATCAGCGACTTGTAATCTTTTACACTAAGTACATTTAGTTGCCATTGTGTTGCTGAAATGACAACAAGAAACGACTGATTAACTAGAAACAACTAGGTACAAACTACATCAAATAAAGCACTAAAGAATACTAAATGCATAAATAACAGTAGTGTCTGCAAACTAAAGATTCTTAAAGCATGTATTGATGATAACATGTGTGACTACAAGGTCAGAGACCAATAAACAAATAATATCTAAAAAATACAACTGAAAATTAAAAAATAAAGTTACCAATGCTTGAAGTAATGCTTGTATTACAATACTACACCAACTTTGCAGGCAGATAGCTGAAAAAGCAAAATTTTACAGTATCACAGCAAAAGCTTTAAACTGAGGAACATCTGGTATAGAGGCAACCACCTAGTGGGGAGGTAATTATAATATCTTGGAAGAGTTAATTCCCATAGATACTATTGTAAGCACCTATATAAGATGGCAATGGGAAAGACAATTTTTTGTTGGTCTTTCTGGGAAAGCTAGATTCAATAGGTAGCGGAAGTTAATTCCTAACATTAATGTGATTGAGTAATATATTCAATGGAGAAAAGACAAAAATTGCCATATTTGCCAATGCTCCATATTTAACCTAGAACCTCCAAATTTTAATGTTTTTTTAAAATGGTATATGATTTTTAAAAGTACTCTTCTGGGAATACAATTATTTCCCCCGTGTTCAAATTAAAGCTTTTAGTATGCAATCATTCCTAATTTGCCCCTTTCACATATTACCCCCCTTCACTACTACTCTCCATTTCTCATGAGATAATGCATGGTTTCATAGTGAGAGGGCAATAGTGAATTACATACTGAGAACCAACCAACCACCAACTGAATGAATAAATAAACAAAATAGATGAATGAATATTAATGATTCATCGAAAAAAGTGTTTTTATGATTGAATGAATATAAACTTGTAAATGAGAGAAAAGTACAACGGTGTGAGCAGTTAAAGAAATTTCAAGTTAATGCATAACTTCAAATGCAATCAAAATGATACTTTATCACTTCCCAAAAATCAAAAAGAAAACTTTTTTTCTGACTGAAATTATGTTGCTTATGTTTAGGTTACGGTAATGGCAATGTTCATCCAAGTAAGCAATATAAAATAAAGTTTTAAAAAATCTTTAATAGCTCATTTTCTTAATAATATAACTCCTTGTAAATAAGAGTTGCAGATGAAGTTGCTGCCTTTATCATCACTATTATTAGACTATACCAACTAGAAACATTTTATAATGTTGATTTTATTGCATTCACAAGAATCACTTCGCCAGCACACTGATTATCTATTTTAATATGGCATTATTCTTCGTGAAGCAAATTAAGACATTTATATTTTGTGAAAAAAATAAAGACAAAAATTTAATTTTTTAAGCAAACTTTTAGCCTACAAGATTGCAAAGAGTTCTAAAACTTTAATTTTTCATCAGAATTTATTATCAATTATTACCTTCACAGAAAATGAACATTTTAGCTTAAGTCTGTATTCCTTTATTCATTGACAACATATTTTACTCATTGTTGACCATGCTATTTTCTGTTATCCATTTTAGGCAAAAATTACTTTGAGAAGAAAAAAAAATGGTTCAACATCCTCCCATTTACAAAATAAATGTTAAAAAGCATTTAGCAGTTTTTCTTCTTTCCATGACTAGAGAGTGTAATTTGTCTTCTTTCCATGACTAGAGAGTGTAATTTTTGATTACTCTCCATGCTAAGATGTTCCTCATGGCTGATATTTTTCTCATGGCTGATATTCTTCTATGCTTCTTTGATGTCAGTGATAATACCTCTTAATTTAAACTGTTTTAAATGAAGAAAAAAATATAATTAGCGATTTCATTCTTTCAGTTTCTGTGAAAGTACAAAGATATGAATACATCAGAGAACGAATAAAAAAAAACATTAAGAAAATGAATCGGGGTAATTGAGAGAAAATGAGTGAATGAAATGTACAAAAAAGAGACAAATGGGAAAATTACCACATATGCAAATGCACAAATGAAGGAAAAGAAACAACAGAATTAACTTACAAAACAAGAAGGTAAGATCAGATGATCAAACAGAAGTAATAACTCATAAGTATTATATGCAGACATTTAACTTTTATGAACCCAGGAAGTAAAACACATTTGTTGGGAGTAAAATAAAATAATAATGGATATTCCTTTTCAATGGGTGGGGGGTGGGGGGTGTCTTATTTGACCAAACATTGAAATACTTATCTTCAGTGCCAGTCCATCTCTGAAGCATGAAGTAAACTTTCAAAATTGCTGACAAGCCACAAATCTCCCAGAACTAGAAGACTCAAGACAATAAAACAGGCCTTCATTTTATTATCTGCTACATCTGACATTTCTTTTATGAATGTGTGTATGCCCTTAATCCGAGTAAATTAACATAAACTGTTAATAAGACCTCTGAGACCTCTTAGGTGACATTACTAAATAACTGTCATGTTCAAAGATATCAGTAAAAAAAAAACTTGCTTTTCATTATATATATATATATATATATATATATTGGTTTCATATCTACTGTTATAATTTTTGGGCAGGAAATATAAGCATTAATGTACACAATAAAAGCTGAAGATGTTGCCATGTGTGATTGCTTTTTGCTAATCATTTTTTGTTATCTTGTCAAGGATAAGAATGGCATATGAACAGATGATAAGTCGACACATCTGAAACCGCACCACCCTACCAATGACAATTCTTCTAAAGATGACAAGACCTTCAAGTTGATATGTGTATCGATAATGTATCATAACTTCTGTATTGTGATATGTATTGACACACAGCACAGGTGTATTATTTAACCCCTAATGGGTATGAAGATAAATATTATATAAATCTGAAAGCCATTCAGTGTTTAAGTTATATAACTACAGATAGAATTACAATAATGATGCTTTCATATTTGTGTCCTTTCTTTAAAAAAAATGCAAGTTCATTCATTTTAGATAGTGTGTCATTGTCCATTTCAATTTCTTTCTTCTATGAGGTATGACTTTTTAGTCCACACTACAAAACTGTGTTGTTAAGAGAGATGTTTTGCCTGTGGACATATAGTGTATCAATGCCACTTGTGCTCAAGTAACAAATATAAAGTGTTCTCATCAGCTATGTGATGTGTGGCAAAACACCGATCCCACTATTACTGTACATCTGATGATTGAATTTCATGCAGAATATCAAACTTGTTCCATCTTTAGATGTATAACTTAATCCAAAAAAGGAACAAAACAAGCAGCCCAAGTGGATCTGAAATTGCTTACCTGGGTAGATGACACAAATCAGCTTGTGAAAGCAAATTCACAGAAGTATTGAAACTGTAGAGGGAAAAGAAAAGCTCGGAGCACACAGATGCTACACTTTCTATTTAATGTTAGTGTCATTTATCTTCTTTCATAGACCATATATATATATATATATATATATGTATGTACATGTATGTATGTGAGATCACTTTCTTGGCATAAAAAATATAAGTCATTTATACAACCAACATAGTCCCATAGATATTTTCTTGCCTCCTGGGGACTAGGCCTTGATTCATAACTTAGAAACTGTGCCCTAATATTGTATACACACTCTTGGCATTACAAGGTGAGTTAATCTGTGCAGTCAGCATGGATTCATGGGTCTCTCCTTAACCCTCCTGGAGTCGTAACTTGGAAACCATTGGGATCCTCACCCAAGGGCGCTGCAGTGGCTCAGTGGTTAAGGCACTGGACTTGTAACCAGATGGTTGCAGGTTCAATTCCCACCATTTGATCAGCCTGGATCGACTACCAAATTTCTCAGTATTTATTTTAAGGTCGTGTGTTTCTTTGTTCTTAGTAATTAAATCTGGACGTTTTTCAGGAGGGAAGCAGATTGGGTTATTTTTTTTAATTAAAAAGCTAAAAATATGAAATGCCTTATAATAATGCACAATACATGCTATAACATATAATGACACATTAAGTGACATCTGAATATGCCAATACTAGCAACTGTCAAACTCTGTTTAACAAAACATATCAAACTTCCTTCAACATGTTCAAGAATTTTACATATGGTCAAGTTTTTAGCAATAATTCCCTGCAAATAAAGTTATAAACTTGGACATGACTTTTAAAAGAAATATGTTCTTCTTAAAGCAAAATCTTTTTATTGCACATAATTAAATACATGTAAAGAAGTTCTGATGCTAAGGTACCTTCACTAGTGTGCCTCAGAAGTGCTTTCAGCTGTTCAGCATAGAAACTACATTGGATTATTAGTTAATTCCCACACAGCTTTTTCATTAGTAGAAAATGTATTGGTGTGCATCATAGACACTTTAAGTTGTTTAACATTTATGCTACATTGTAGTAATTCACTGATATTTTACAAACTAGTCTTATAATTATACTGTAAAATTATCATCAACTTAGAGTGTTACTTGTTATAGTATTAATTTACAAATCATATGGGTTTTAGTTTGCTTTTTTATATCTTGTTCTTTTGAAATTTATGAATCTTGTATTCAAAAATTAATTTTTAAAAAAATCTGTTTTTAGTTTTTTACTGCAAGGGGAAGAACTCTGCATAACCCCAAACCCCAACTGGAACATGCCTGAAACTTTCTGCCAATGATCAGGAAAACATCTCGGAAATACTACAGTAGCAGCCATTGCATATACGTGTACCTTGTTTACTAAATGACATCATGAGCACATCACACACCATCAAAGTGTTCATTATTAGTGGCTTGACTAACATGACTTATTCTTGGCTGAAACATTTTGAAGTTTCTTTATCCAAGCATGAACTCACTAGAGAATTTTCTTTTAAAGAACTTTTGCAAATAATTCTATAAAGGTATCATAATGCTTTTAACATAGGTCTATTTTGCTAAGTGTACTTTTAAGTGTGTGACTGAGTTCTCCACCATTTTGTGATTATTTCATCCTTTTAATGCTGTATCACTCCAATGAAGTATTTCCAGGAAGGAATTTTGTAGAAAAGCCATGAGGTGTTCCAACTGCCCCAAACCTGTGATTCTAAATAGTCCTTATCATAAGTTATTTCACTTGCTTTCAAATAGGAAAAAAATGGAAAGCAACTGCATGCACAATACTATGTGTATACATGGTTTCAATATGAAATAACTGGAACTGAATCTCTTGCCATTCCACAACTGCTATAAACAATAATCTAATATACCAAATCTGAGAAAAATCTGATCAAATAGAAGTCATCTAGATTGTATATTTAGATTCATAACAAGCTCAGCCACTCAGATGCAATATCACCTCATTAATATGTGTGAATGTTACTCAAAATCGAACTCGTGTGAGATGTTGATGATATAAGCTTATATAGGAAGCATGATCAAATTTTTTTCACAAATATGGCCTCTCTGCAGTGTTCACAAGCTCAGCCAATCAGAAGACCACTTCATTAATATGAATAGATGTCATTCATAATTGAACTCATCTGAGATCTCAATGATACACACTTACATACCAGGTCTGATCAAAATCTGATCAGAAGTATGGCATCTAGAGTCTTCAGATGCTCAGCCAATCAGATGCAAGATCACCTTATTAACATGCATGAATGTTGCTCACAATCAAACTCATTTGACATTTTGATGATATAAGCTTACATACCAAATCTGATCAGAAATGAAGCCTCCAGAGTGTTCACAAGCAAGTGCGGACGAATGGCGGATGATGCACAATGGATACAGGGCCATACCATAAGCTCACTTGGTCTTTGGCCAGATGAGCTAAAAATGAATACTGAGCATGTTACAATCTGGGATTGATATACATATTCCATGGTATTAACAAAGATTTTGAAGCATAATGACCCTCTACCCATTTTCTGTTACCATACGAAATCACACTGCTGTCGATTGGTCACAGAGCCTAAATGTATCTACTTAGATCTACTGTATATACACACTTATAAGTCCAAATGCAAACTGCGAGACCCAGATCTGCTATCGCATAATGCACAGGCAGCTCAGGGTCTATGTTGTTTGCAGTTGGGCTGACTTATTAGCGAGTATAGACGGTACTCCCAAAGCACCATTAAGCCTATAACATCTGACTTACAATGGATCAACTGATAATGCTTCTTCTCATTTACACATGAACTTTTACAAAATTAAATATTTTTAAAAAACAATATGCCTATATACTTCACTACCTATTTTGAATATACATGTATTGTAAAAATTTCTGCAAAATGTAGCAACAAATGGCACTTATATTGGTATAAATTTATTTTGCTTATGTAGTGAAATCTATTTAGGTGTGTGAGTCTTTCCTAATTGTTTTGTTTCTAACAAACAAATGGTAAATTGGCAATTAAAAATGCTTCACAGCTGGCTTGCCATCTGATTGATCAACAGTCCATGATCACTGATAAACAGTAGCCAATTGGTCAATTACTAGTTAGTGATCATTGCTCTTGCACATTAACTTTCTTCCTTACCAATACATAATTTGGACATCTTAGACAATAATATATAGCAATTTATCTGTATGGAACACAACCAAAAACTCTTACTCCAGTAACTACACCTACAATTAGCACAAGATATATCTTGTTGAAATAATTCACATGGCAAGCAGCACTCGAAATTATTCCAGCAATCCTGAGGTTGAGGGAAAGTTACTTTTGTTATATACAAGCACCGTCTGACTGTAGATGAAGTATATCAACCTCAACTTGTTATGTTGTTGAAGTGTTCTCAGCATAAATTGATATAATTTACACTTAAGACACCTTTTACTAAAAGGTAGCATTTGTTTGACAGGAAATCAACCAAATATTCCAGTTGATACTCAAGTGACTTCAGCAGCAATTAGCAAATCAAGTTTGTCAGGTAGCTAGTAGAACTCAGAACCCCTCATGTTCTTAAGAGGTGGCAGCCAAACAATAGCTGCCCAGAACTCACTCTGGATTACTTCAATTCAAGTACAGAAAAATATTACCGTACATACTCAGATGAATCATATCTGATGGGATAGGTAACATATCATAAAACTTTTAAATAAATTTTTTCGAAATTCTTGAACTGTAGGCAGTGATTTCTGTAAAAAAATATTGCTGGCTACTAGCTTCTATTGCAACCCCTGATTGCAGATCAGAATATTTTTTGGTATTATTTTATTTTTATTCATATATATTGAATGTGGCATATACACAACATAAAACCTTCTGCAATTTATCAGTGACCAAATATATACCATCTTTTATAACAGTCTTTTCAGTGATAAATGTTTTTACCTATGGCCATGCAGGTCTACAAGGACTATGTTTTTTTTTTCTTGTTGCAGCTGTTGATAATTTTGGAGCACTATTTATTAACCAAGGTTGGATAAAAACTCACAGCTGCTGGATTTAGAGCTATCTACCTTAGACCTATGCTTCAGACCACTTGGTCATGAATGTTTACACCATTAATGGAAGAAAATCTGTCCTCTTACTGTGGCCACAGATTCTACACACAGTCAGTTTCATAGTTGTTGCATATCTGGTTTCCTTGCTAAATTCACAAAAATTGTATGCTTGCTAATTTCACAATAACTGTATGCTTGCTAAATTCTTTAGATTTTTTGGATTTTGATTTTTTGATTCATGGAAACACTCTTCGAGTGATATTTTAATCACTGTGCTAAAAATAAACCCACAATGGTTTGATCATGTCTAAGTAAAACATTGTACAAGTCTCGGAGCAGCTAAGGGCAACTTGTACTCCTCTGATGATGTTCCTCTGGAGTTAGTCTTTCAAACAAAAGTTTTTCAGCATCAGCAAAGCCTAATCACTCCAATCTTGTCAAAATGTCTGGATGTTTTTCATTTGTTCTAGCACCTGCTCTCCTGATGCAAAAAATGTTCTTTTCTCTAATGTTTCAATAACCTCAAACAAAGGAATTTCTTCTAGTGCCTGGGGATAAAAGAAAATTAAAATATATTTCTAATCAATTTAATAGACAAAACAAATCCTACTGAATAACTAGAAATGTATTTATATGACACTGATAGTACCCTTAAATAAGCAAGTGAAGAAAGCTTGGTTCAATATGCCAAGTACTATCCCAAACAGGGGTCATAAATGCACTTAAAATTTCTCAGAGTTATACTGTACCCCATGTTTGACTTTTCATCCAACAACCACAAGGTATGGAAATCCCATCTGTATAAAAATGTTTACAATCAAACATGATCAAGGTCTTACTAATATACAGCTTCATACCTGATTTAGTTTCAATCAATTAAGGTTCCACTCCTGACTTTAGCATTTTTTCACAGGATTAAAAATGTTAAGAAAAGGTATTCCCCTGATTTTCCCTGCTGGTAATCATTTTTGTGAAGAAAAAAAAGTGTATGATCATGGGTAGGTATAAAGAAATTACAATTTTCTTAATTTTGATGTCAGAATGATGGGGTTGATTTGGGTTAGAGAGTACACAGCTAGTCCTTACTTCTGATGTGTATCTCATAGAAGATTGGTAGCTTTGCATGGCTATTTTCACTTCCTGAACTTCAGAGGTAATTTTTAAAAAAAAAAAAGAGCCAATAACTTGTTTTAGTGTTTTGGTATATTAAAATTTCATAAGTGCACTTTCAGAAAATAGTAATGCCCACACTGAAAATTAGTTTCTGTATTTCAAGGACAGAAAAGTTAGTGTGCTTTGTGTTGTTTCAAGGACAGAAAAGTTAGTGTACTTTGTGTTATTTTAAGGACAGAAAAGTATGTGTGCTTTGTGTTATTTTAAGGACAGAAAAGTTAGTGTACTTTGTGTTATTTCAAGGACAGAAAAGTTAGTGTGCTTTGTGTTATTTCAAGGACAGGCAAAGTTAGTGTACTTTGTGTTATTTCAAGGACAGGCAAAGTTAGTGTACTTTGTGTTATTTCAAGGACAGAAAAGTTAGTGTACTTTGTGTTATTTCAAGGACAGTCAAAATTAGTGAACTTTGTGTTTTTTCAAGGACAGAAAAGTTAGTGTGCTTTGTGCTATTTCAAGGACAGGCGAAGTTAGTGTACTTTGTCTTATTTTAAGGACAGGCAAAATGAGTGTACTTGGTGCTATTTCAAGTGCATTTCATGGGCACTCAGAAGCAGTCATTTTCATCAGCTGTCTGCTTAAGACAGCACATAGTTTACCTAATAGTAATCAAAACTAAATGTCATTCTAAGTAGGGGAAAGACATTAATGAATGTTAACTTTTTCTGCATTTTAGAGTTGTAGAGAAAACAACTTTGCCCTTTGCCTTGCCAACTTTTAATGATGCACAAAAAAATTGTAAAGCTGAACCCAAGTCTTTAAAAGTTATGGAGCAGAAATGAAATTTGTCAGGAACAGATGGACGCACATGGGTTACACTATATACCCTTTTCATAGAATATCACATAGAAAGAAAAAAAAAGATGAGGAAAAGTAGATAATAAAAAAAATCAAACACATCATTTATAGCCCTAACTTTAGCTTAAACCAAACATTCTAAACCTTAACTTTTAAAGCTGAAGCAAATGCAAAATAATTAATTACCATTCCACCAATCCTTTGTGATAAAGGAATAGACTCAAAAGGTAACATATACATTGTACCTACTTGTAATTCAAGAATATGTATTTTGATACAAAGCTGGTTTGATGTACAATAATCATATTGCCCCAAGTACTTTGAATTTAAATTGTTTTGGTGGGGTACAAATTTTTGTGGACTTGATGGCTGCTACAAATTTGAATTTAAACACCCAATGAAGAAATATCCTTTTGTTTAAAGAATAATACTCTTTCCCCAATCAATTAATTTATGTACTGTCAAAACATTTCACTTTCACAAAACCACAAAAATTGATACCCATGAAAATAAATGAAATCCATGAATTTAAGTACTCAAGAAAATGTATTTTTTTTTTAAAACCACAAAATTGATACTCTGAAAATAAATGAAACCACGGTATGTTTCTTTGGTAATACTTACCGGATCATAATATCTTAACTACCTTGCAAATCCAGCCATCCCAAGCAAGTGTTGAGCAACCAAAAAAAAAAAAAAGTAATCTGCCCACATAGGTGGGAATCAGCAAGAGTGATCTCCCCTGTAATGGTCCCAAATCCTGTCCATACTTCAGTTACTACTGGAGCAAAAAGCATGGTCTGTCAGTTTACGATGTAACTGTAGGGAGATTGGAGGTTCTTTGAAAATTGTTTTTTTCACCCAATACATTACCCAATCATAATACTTTAAGAGAATAGGTAAGAGGTGGAGGTTACATTCCCTTACCCCGGAGAAGGCCCTATCTCTGATCTCTTAAGGTATATGAAGCAGCTTCAAATCTTGTGAAATATATGGGCTAGAGTAGAGATTCCATATGCCCAGATGTGGCTAATAAGAGAAAAATTCCCATCTCCCCTCTTTAACAAATGCAGCTGAAATCAAGTGGTCGAATGACCCAGGAAAATGGCCTAGTGTGCTGCAATTAAATGCTCCATCAGGTCAGACTGAGCTTTTTGGGATGAAAGATCTCTGGAGTAAAAGCTTGAAAGTCATCTCTGCCCTCCCTCCCAAAGCTTGGATAATGTCAGTTAGGGAACAGCTGTGCTTAAATGTTATGCTTGTGGCTACTGCCCTAACTTCATGAGCCAAAATGTGCAAGAAATTCATTTGGTCTTGGGTTAGTTCTCTATATGGAGAGTGAATAAAACATCATATCCAGGAAGATAGAGCCTGAGCTGAAATATCAACCATTCCTTCCTTCCGTGGTATAAATAAACGAGATCCTCTTCACACCAGTTTGGTTCGATTCAAGTACCTCTTCCGAGATATGAGCCAGAGTGGGTCTAGATAGAGGTTAAAATGGTGCTTGATTCAGCCATGTCAGACCCCATGATAGCTTCCATTTTGGACACAGAGCCAAAGCCTTTGGTTGTGACAGTTCAAAGTTTGCCAGTAGGTTAGACAGGTCTTTGTTTTGGCATATATCCTCCCTTCCATAGTGATGAAAAAATGTCTGAGATTGAGGAACAGCAGCCTTTTGTAGTGATGGGTGCTAACTTCTTATCCTCAAAACACCACAGGAGAAAGTACACTATTTGTGGTACAGAAGCTTTAAGAGGAATGATGTGTTCCTGCTCAAACCACTGAAATAACACTTTCCACTTCCCCTCATATGCTTCTCAAGTGTTGGGTCTTCTTGTTTGAGCGATTCTGTCCACCACCTGTTCTGAGAAATGTTAGCCCCTGAGGGTTTGTTTGATAAGATCCAGACATGCAGGTTCAACAGTCCTGGGTTCAGATGAAACACCTGCAGTCAAGATTGTTTGTGCAGGTGAGGAAGGACTATGATTTTCCTTGGAATTTCCATTGCCAAGCTGAACGGATCATTATCCATTATTTCACTTGAAGGAAGCAATCAGGATTAGATGGCACACTGATTCCCTCACTTTTTGCATGTTTGGGATCCAAGGGATTGAAAGGAATGCATATGCATCTAGACCATTCGAGTTCATGGAAAGAATGTCAACTGTCCAGGTCTTTGGACCTAGGATTGGAGAGATAAAGATGGTAGCTTTGCACTCCACCATGTCGCAAATATATCCATGAGTGGTTGATTCCAGTGGATGCAGATTTGTCTGAATACTGAGGGTTGAAAAGACCATTTAGTTTGGATTAGCCAATTCTGTCAGAACAATGAGTGCACTAGGACACTGAGTATGTTCAGGATGTGATTGGCTTGGATGTGAAATTTTTTATGATGACACTGCCTTAGAAAATCCCAAACCAAAATGGCAGAGATTGGGGCATTTGGTTCCCCCTTGCCTTCTGCTGTAATTACCATAATGATGGTGGAAAAATGATAACATTCTTCCAGACATTGTCTCCTGCTATGATTGAAATGTTTTGTCTTTGTCCTTCATCTCCAGGAGATTGACTGGCGTTTACCACTCCTGAAGGGGCCACACTCTGCTCACTTCCTGAAATGAGGGCAGGAGGTGGGTACCGAATCTCACTGTGCTGGCATCCATGCAGATGGTAATTCACCGAGACTGAATTTGCAAGGGAATATCCACCTTAAATGATGTGAGGTTCTCCCATCTGCTAATATGGGACTTCAGGTATCCAGAAACTTGGATCTCTTGAAGTAGTGGTCAGAGCTTCAGTCACCACTGGGACAACAGAATCATTACAGTTGTCTCAAAAACAGGCAGCACATGACAATGAGATCTGCTGCTGCATTGTGGACACCCAATAGGCAAAGAAATGCTGCACTGAGATACTATTCTTCAAGAGAAAATAGGAGGCTGTCAAGATGATTCAAAGCATGTTCTTGAGGAAGGAAGACCCTATTCACATACATTTTAACTCCATACCCAAGTGGGTCAAATGTTGAGATTATACCATAATGAATTTGTTCTTTTTGACAAGGAATCCAAGGTGAAGAAGAAGTGAAACAAGAGATTTCATGCCTTGATCTAGAATATTACACACCTGGTGCTTTTGCCTAATGTTATTCAGGTAGCTGGAAGTCACCGACATGATGGTGACTCTGAAGAGTGACACAATTCTGTCCATAATTCTCGTGAAGACCCATGGACTGATTTTTAGACCAAAAGGGACTGTCCTGAATTGGTATATGATGTCCCTGAATGCGAAATCTCCCCTGTGCCATTTCGAACCATGGTGCCCAGATGAAAAATTTTGAGAGCTATGACCAACCAATGCATGATGTTGAACTTTGGCAGCAAGAACCATCTGAAGTAAAATCCGGTGTTGATTTAGCTGGAAGACATCTACTTTGTACAGGTCTTTTGGAATGTCTGCAATGATAGGTCACGTTATAATGGGGTAGGCACAGAACATGCTCTCAAAACCCTTATAAACAACCTGTATCATCCATGGATCAGTGGGGGAGTGTCTCCCGTTAAATCAAGGAGTGAAAATTCCTCCAAAAGGGATGTTAGAAAAGAAGCATAAGAGGGCAGAGAGAGGTCATACTCAATGCTGGTGCCAGCATCATGATGCCAGGATGGGGTATGGAATATTAGATTACTGTAACCGGTCCTTCTATGCATCAGCTGAGGCTGTGTTGGAGATGGTATAGGCAGTAGCTGATCAACCTCTAATGCCATCACTGGTCTAGATGTACTAAGTTGGAACTGGTCCTATTGGTATTGCTGATGAAAACTGTTATGAGCATGAAGGTGAGGGCAAGGCTGTAGCTGTGTGAGATGCCCATGATTATATGGTCCGTTTAATTTTCCTAAAACTGGTGGTTTTCTGCTTTTACTGTTTCTGCCTGCAGCAGTTGTTCACTGAGTTGTCGGCAGCAGTAATGCTGATGGCATCCTCATCCTTGATGGTGTGTTTCCTCGCCTTCCCATTAGCCTGAGATTGTTGCCAAGAGATTTCATCCATAGTGTGTAAATGTGGTAAGTATGACTTGAATTGCACCTCATACATTTCAGACATGTAGCATGGTTATCTTCTGCCAACTTAAAGCGTCTGCACTCTGCACATTTAGTCCTGCCCATTGTATTGACACCTGTAAGAATAAGGAGCAAAACTATGTCCTATACAGCTGAAAGCGTCGCATGAACTTACTGTGAAGATCATGCAAGTGATGAACACAAATGTCTACAATAATTACATGAACAATCTTACAGTATTTAGCACTAGACAATTAGTGACGGAATTCATATACCTGGTCAAGTACAGGATTTAGTGCAAATCCCTCAAGGTGGAGAATCACTGATTCTTACCTATGTGGATAGATGACTTTTAGCTTTTTTATTGCTAAACACTAGCTTGGGAGGGCTGGTTTTTACATGGTAATACTCCTATGGTATTATGATCGGGTAACATATTGGAAGAAGAAATACACACATATTAAGCTGGATTAAATCTATAATTAATATTTTGGCATAAATTTAAAGTTGTTGAATTGGCATCATTCAAGGTCCTCTTCTGATATATCCACAAACTGACTGATAAAAATCCTTTTATACTTGTTTGTGTATTCATGGTAACAAAAATACTTTCTTGTATGTATGAGTTAACATACTCACAAGACAAGTACTGTAAATACCGTATATACTCGCTTATAAGTCGACGTTTTTTACTAAGAATTTGACTCATACAGAGTAGGGGTCTTCTTATAAGCACGACATTATAAAAATAAAAAAATCTTGGGGTAATGTTGTAAACTCAAGATGTTTGCAGTACATAAAAACACTGTCAATTCATATATTTTTACATTTTCATGCCACTATTGCTATGCAGTAATGCATATATGGTATGCGCTGTGTTTATCCGTTTCATGACGGTATTCATTACACAATACATGCATCTACAGTTATTTGGATTTTATTAATTTGAAAATATTACCGGTAAATTAAATACTACCTACCGCAAAATGAAGTGACCGTCAATGTTTACTGTGGGTGTTTACTAGTAAGTATATTGCCTCCATTTTCGTGCAAGTCCGAACAACCTGTATTTGTATTAATAGTTGTGTTTTGCTGTATAAAGACTGTGCTTGATGCAATAAAAGTTTTGATTTAATTTGTATTTTCCTTTTCCACAAGTCAGATTTAATTCCCAAGTGATATTTCCCAAGTTATCTGCCAGTGCACGTGGGCCAATAAGCATTTGGCTTGTAAAGGGACTCACTTTGTTTTAAAGTTTACAATCCTTTTGATCGAGCCGCCAAGCTATACTTGTTCAGTGCCAAGTAGAGTTCTACAACTTCCTGTGCATATACTTTGACCTTAATCCCTTTGCTTGTAATGGCACCACACTCTTTGTTTTCCCACGTGACAACCCTTTGATCAAGCCGCGAGTTCAGTGCCAAGTAACAAAGGGTGGCTATTTGAACTCCCTGTGATCTTGCCGCACAATTGACATGTGTTCAGTTGCAGCCTTTAATAGATTTCTGACTTTATGATCAAAGTGTTACTCACAGAGCCCAAGCTCAGTCTTTGCATAAGCACCCGCATATGACAGTCAAGCCGAAAATCGGAGTCGGACGAGATTTACGATGACTAGACGACGACGATTTACAATGACTAGACAACAATGTAGGATTTCAGAACTTTATCAGACAATGAGGATTAATTCTTGGACTTTGTACCAGATGACATTGGATAGTGACATTTATAGGATACCGTGAATCACAAAAAAGTGGACTTAACTTTCATTGTTTATTTGTACGACGTGTGGAATTAATATATTACGGGATATTGTGAATTGGATCATTCTGAACTTCTATTTTTATACCGGTATGTGACCTATAATTGAATTCGTGGATTTATCATATAAATAGATTTGGAGTCGGACGATGTTTACGATGACGGGATGACACTGGAGGAATTTAGAACTTTATTCGGTAACTCTGATGATGAGGAAGAATTAAATGGATTAAAAATGTTAAGCTATATGGATTTCATTACACGAAGATGGACAAAATGTAAGTTGTAAATTTATTTGTACATATTCAGCTCAATAATACAATTGTATTTATTCTACATTGGTTTTTGTTTTTATTTGTCCTATCTATCTATATGTCTATCTATCTATCCAGTTTGGCTCGTTTATTTTTCCTAAGTGCAGCTCTGACTCAGTGATGACATGTCACCCCTTGCAGACGGATTTAATTTGCAAAAAACACCTTGACTTATAGGAGGGTCATAGCTGAATTGGCTTTTTGCAGCCATGAAAAGGGGGGGTCGACTTATATTCGAGTCGACTTATAATCGAGTATATACGGTAGTCGCTGATGAAGGCAAAGTGATATTGCCAAAAATTTTGAACTCTAAGATATTTATGCTCTGAGTAAGGAAAATTCCTAGTAATCATGAATTATCCAGAGCAAGGAAGCAACCTTTTCAGTTGTAAGTACTGTACATAATTCTGTCATGGCCTTTGACACTGAACCTGATATGATGAATAGAAGATATTGAACTTCTCTCAGATTTTGTCAATATCTACCCACATGATATGTTTTGTTAATCCATAAATAATACTTTTGTTTTTTTTAAATGTCTAAGTTATTGAACTGGCATCATGCAAGCTATTCTTCAGATATATCAACAAACTTGGCTTGATAAAAATCTATTCCTACTTGTTTGTGTCATCATGCTCACAAGCCATTACAGATCAACACTGAAGTCAAAACTTCTGGCTTTGAAATCAATGTAAGAAGGATGACTATCAAACTGATTATTGAAAAACTACTAAAAAACAAAGTCTGGTAAAACTTCATTTGTTTATAAATTCAATGAAGTATAAAAATGCAGTCAATGACCTTTGACTTGACCCCAAAATCAATTAGGTCTAGTTTTCAAACTCATTCACAACAGCATGGACATGGTGGTGGTCAGATATGCACCATTTTCATTCAGGACCAATAACACATTGCAAGAAGTGTTTCAGTGAAAACCCCATGTCAATGCCACCATTCTTTCAAAAGGAGCTGTGATAAGACTTTTGAGATGACCAATATGGTTGCTATGCTGAAGATTGGATCAGCTTCGTTTTCATTCAGAACTAGCTGCATACTGTTATAGTGTTCAACTGAAAACTCCATGATGATAACAATCATCTGTTTAAGGGAAGTAGCCATAAAAAGATTTCCAAGATGACTGTCTGCCAGGCTAGATCAGCATCATTTTAACATAGAACTAACTACATACTGCTAATGTCAATATGACCATCTATTTATAACAAGATTTTATTGATGGCCACTCTGGTGGCCATATTGGGAAATTATATTGGCACAAATTTCATGTTGGACCAACTATTTATTGCAAGAAGTGTTTTAGGGAAAACAACATGTCGATATTTGTTCAGAAGGAGATGCGATAAAAGATTTTAAAGGTGGCTTCAGTGGCAGCCATTTTGTCAAGTTAGAAAACTACCATTTTCATTTTGGATAAGCAATATTTCATAAGAAAAATTTGAATGGAAACCCCATCTCAATACAATTCAATGGAAACCCCATCTCAAGACAATTCAATGGAAACCCCAGCTCAATATAATTCAATGGAAACCCCATCTCAAGACAATTCAATGGAAACCCCAGCTCAATACAATCACCCATTCAGGAGATTAGTGATCACAAGATTTTCAAGATGGCCTCCACTGCAGTTGTTTTGGTGTGGTCAGATCAGCATCATTTTCAAATAGGACCCACAACATATATTAAGAACTGTTATAGTGAAAAGAGTGGTAGAAAAGGTCCTCTTAACTTAACCGAGGTGACTCTCTGTGGGGATACCAATCACCTAGATCCCAAATATACCAAAAGCACAATAAGTCTATACATGAGTGCATCAGCATTTCAATCTAGCTCTTCTACAAAAACAATCATTGAAGAGATGTCAATAACAACCAAAAAAGAAAACGGGGCAACCTGGTTAATGAAGACCAAAAAGCTAAGTGTTTGCTACTTCCTAACCACTTACTCCCTTTTTTACACAGACTCTAAGAAAATCCTATCCAAGTATGTCAAGTTACAAAAGGTAACTGACTACCACCAACAGTGCAGCCTTAATGGCAAAACAGCATTAGGTCTTGAGATCAACTCGTACTCAAGGTTCACAAATTGCCCACATTTTGAGTCCTTGTGGAACAATGTCTTATGCGAAACCTCAAAAAAATTAACCACTCACACACTCAACAGAGTAGATAAGTATGAAATGGCCTTTCAAAGGGGCAGAAAAACTCTAAGCTTAATGGATAAATCATTTGCAAATAAAGTACTGGACTGTAATATAAATTGCACAATTTGCATTCAAATGGAAAAATCCAAAATCTTTAAAAGCGCTTATACCAACCTCAGATATATTTCAAAGTTACGAGGTCACTGTACCACATGTATCATTGTTTATTTACTCACCTGTTACACATTATATCTTTTTTGCTTTTGTGAAAACCTCATGTTGATATAACAATCCATTTAAGAAAAGATGCAGTAGCAAGATTTTCAAGGTAGCCAACACGGTGGCCATAGTGGAAGTCAGATTAGAACCATTTTCATTAAGGACCAACTAGATACAGAAACATTTTCATTAAGGACCAACTAGATATACATAATCTTTCAGTGAAAACCCCATGTCAATATGACTGTCTGTACAGGAGGAGTAGAGAAAGATTTTCAAGATGGATGCCATGGTGGCCATGCTGGAAGTCATATTAGCACCATTTTCATCAGGGAACAACTAGATATCATAAGAAATATATTAGTGAACACCCCATGCTGATATGACCATTTGTTCCTTTGGAGTAGAGATAATAAAATTTGAAAGACATCAGATCAGCACCATTTTCATTTAAGAGAATTTACATCATTTTTTATAAGAAGTCATTTAATGCAAACCCCACGTTGATATGACCATTCATTCAGGTGGAATAGCGATAACAAGATTTTCAAGATGGTGGCTGTGTTGCACCATTTTCTTTTGGGATGAACCAGATATATTCTCAATTAATAAACTAAATTGTTCCAATGATTGATTAGAAGCAGATTTCCAATTGGTAGTGCAAGTTCGTGCAGATAAAAACCAATCTGTAAAGACTGTAACAGGATGAGATGCAAAGTGTAGCTGCCATCAGGGTTTAAACTTGTGTCTTCTTTGTGGCAATCCAGCACACATACCACTAGACTAAAAGGTCCATACCCACTAGGCTAGTTAGAAAGTGGTATCATATATATACCTCGACTGCTACAACATTTTATAGCAAAACTCACACAATTATATCACTAAAAGAGATAACTGCACTATTTCTGCTGGAGCACAGAAAGAGGTGATGGTGGTGGTATTAGCAAGTTGTGTGCATAGCCCAGCAGTAACATGCTCATGAAGCACCTCTGCAGCCTTCTGCGTCTGAACCCCATTTCTGACATGTGCAAGGATATGAGGTTAATCATCCAGGACTGGTGGTTTCTATCAAGTCCCAGTTTCATCAAACATCTCACACTTTCTTCCTCAAATTGCTGTTTTTTATATATATTTATTATTGCAGGGTTGGCAACGATGAAATTTTCACTGAATTATTTTCCAGGAATTAAGAATTAAATACAGCCAGAATTCCTGAATTCTCTTGAAAGTAGTCATGTTTTATCTCTTGGGAATTTTGGGAATTTCTTAAATTTGAAGAATTGCTCAACTCCTTTTTTTTTTTTTTTTAGGAAAGAAAAGATTCCCATGAATGTGTACAATTTCAAAACTATTTAATATTATTTTGACTATTTCCACCTTTGAAAAAAAAATACACCTCTCCCTCGATAACTCAAGGACACAACGGGGTCCAAAAAATATAGACCACACTATAAGTGAGGGCGTGAGTTACTGAGGTACCTATAAAAAAAAAATTAAGAAGGGGATGCCATTCTCGCTGGACATCAAGAAAACCTGGGGGGGGGGGGGGGTAACAGGGCTGTTTAATGTCTGAATACTCATTTTATAAAATCATTGGGAATAATTGCCTATTAAGAGCTTTTTCTAATGAAGTTGTTCACCTTTTTTTGTATAAATTACATTTATTTTTAAGATATGCAACCTCTGAAAGATCGTTAACAACATTATTCCAAGGTTACAACAACCATCACATTTACGCAAAAACATTGTATATTACGTCACTGCTTTTTGTTGTTGTTGATTCACAACAAAATAAGATTCCTTTTTTTTTAAAACTATGGTCATTTACTTTGTGAAACAACCATCAATGCCAAAACTCAATTCTTTTTTATTGTTCTATTAGTAAATTATTGATGCCTTGAGGAAATCTCTTAGTGCCAATTCAGGAATTTTAAGTTCTCTACAAACTCTGGAACTCACTTCTCCATAATGAACCATATATGTGAACCAAAGCTTTTAATTCACCTAGTACTAATTTTGCTTGGCTGCCTTGCTATCTTTGGTCACATTTGTGAATGAGTAGGCTAATTTAAGGTAGTTTAATTATATTACTTACATAATAATAACAGAGTTCGATTGATCACTTGAAATGAGTTGACCTGACACACGACCATGACCGATAGCTCTTACGCAGGCAGGATTTGCATGCCAGGTCTGCTTTTAATTGAGTGTAACAATACAACAAATACTTCCACAAGGCAGAGATCAGTTGGTACTTAATTAGGTTCTCACAGAAATGCTCATGGACATAGCTGCGACTGTAGATTTAACTTTTTCACATTTAAATACAAGGCATATTGCATTTATGATGATTATTCTGAAACCAAATTAAAAAATAGAACTAAAATGTGAATTTTACTTGACAAAGCTTATTTAATTGGTATTTATTTATTAAAGTGTTGCCATCAGTAGGCATTAGGGACGTTTTCATTTATTGAAATTTTGTTGAATATTGTTATTTTCGACGATAAAACAAGTGATAATATCAAGGTTTTACTTACCAATTTTGATCACGATTTTCGTCATGTTCAACAAATAGAGCCCAATTAATTTTTTTCCTTGTAAAAAAAAATGGGATTCACACCCGACCCCGCATTATAAGCAGATTCTTGAGTTATCCGGGTGTGAGTTATTGAGGGAGTGGTGTACCAAGATTGGCATAAGTATAATAAGCAACAAAATGTAAAAATCTCAATTTTGAAGAGAAACTTTCAGCATATTTTTGAAACTGGCACCAAGTTCTTCAGTGTCCTCCACCACACAAAGCACATTACACCAACATCCAAGTCATCAAGAGCACAATGTATAAATTGTGGGAAGTTGCTGTGAAATTTGCATACAATGAAGTTTTGACCTGTATATAATGCACGTATAATTTGAAACAGCATAGACCCAGATCTTCTGTTGTGTGATGTGCTGGCAGATTATGGTATACCAGTATACTTGCTTATAAGTTGAGTCCAACTGCAAACAATATAGACTCTGATCTGCTGTTTACTGATTACTCCTAACAAACTGCATTGTGCGACAGCAGATCTGGCTCTGTGCAGTTTGCATTTGGACTTGATTTACAAGCGAGTATATACGGTAATATATGTTGTTCATTCTACTGCAGATTTTAAGTAAACCACATAGATCCTGCTCTATTAACATATTATGTGACAACAGACCTGGGTCTTATTATGGAACAAGCATTACTGTATATACTTGCTTATATGTTGAGTCCAACTTCAAACAACACAGACCCTGATCTGCCGTTGCATAATGCACTTATAAGTGAGTATGCATGGTACCCATAAACAAATAGGGTCAATACAGTTTAAAAAAAGAGCAAGTCATCATTATGCTGGTGAGCAGCAGAAGCTACAATTTGTGCAGGAAAGCTTCAAGATATTTTACCTTTCGTCCAACAACCACGATATATCGAAATCCCATCTCATTGGCTTTCTTTATTCTTCTGCCAACAGTAAGCTGAGTTCGGTCATCCAAGACAATTTCATCATGGAGATTTGGCAAAGAGTCTAACTTATCATAAAGGTCGTTTGCCATGGAGACAAACTTATCAGCCATAAAGCCTTCCTGTAAACAAATTAAAATTTGTTCAGTGTAAGAAAATTAAGGTAAAAGTATGCAAAAACAAAACTATTTACATTCCAAAGCACGAGTATGCTTCAAAACTTTAGGATCACAAATATTCTTGTTAAAAATATATGCACATTGACTACTCTATGTATAACCCTCTTAATTTCACCATGAAAACTGTGTTCTTCATATTTGTGCTTTTACTGTACCATCCATGGAATATTTCTGCCACATGCTAAATGTAACCAGGACATATGGGGGTCCTCAATTAGCCATCTTTACTAGTCAAAAGCTCTCTGGAGCAGAATAACTCAATACAAGCTGAAATGAGTATAATTCCAGAGAATTCTTGGCTATCAAATATGTCTATAATCAGTGAGTATTTTTCAGTGTAATCTACAACAGCAGTAACTTCCCTTCAACAACCAAATAGAACATGTATTTGATTATCCTAGCTTTTATTTACCTTAAATATATATTTCGATTAAACAGCCACTCCCACCTCCCTTAAACAGCCAAAATTCTTCCATTCTTTAAGCAACTGCTAAAAAGAGGTTTTACTGTGATCTGCTGAATGACCTATGAATCTATATTAAACTGACTGAAAATGTATCTTCATTTTTCCTCATAAAACCTATTTTTGGACTAAAATGTTTCTTAGATAATAGTTACCCAATCATAATACCTCATGTGTATTACCACTAACTCGCAAATCCCAAGTTAAATTTTGGCTATGAAAAGGTCAAAGTTGTCTGCCCCCATAGGTGGGAGTCAGACTAGAGTGATCTCCCCTTTGATATAGGGATTGTCACCAAATCCTGTTCATACTTCAGCTACTACTGGAGCAGAATGCATATTTTGTCAGTAGATGTAACTGTGGGTAGGCTGGATGGGTGCATCTGTATTGTGATTGGGTAAGTATTATTGAAGAAACATATTTTGCTCCAAAAATTTGTTTCTTCTTCTTTAAATATGTTACCCGATCATAATACCTTAGAAGAATAGGTAAGAGGGAGAGGGAGTTACATCCCTTTACCCAGAGAGGGCCCCATCTCTGGTCCCCTAGGGTATGTGAGGCAGCAGGGGTCATGAATCCAGGCAAAGTTTGCGACTAAGACGCCAACAAAATTTAAACTTTGCCTTCTTCTTTTAGGACAGTGAAAACAACTTCGCCCTGTCATTTTTTTTTATGTATACTGAGTGACAGTAGTTTATGGCTTTTGAGATGCTCACTCAACCCAGCCAAGTAGTTAGTGTTGTAGCCCCAGGTGATATGTATTGCATGCAGCCTTAGCAGGTGTTCATTTGAATTGCGCTGACAAAACCAACTCTTGCGCAATATCAAGCATGTGTTTTAATAGCTGATTGACCATTAACTCTTTTTTTCGACAAGATATTGATGTCCGATTTCTGCAAGTTATCATTTGATGATAAAAACATACCAACTTGTGTTTCAAAACTTAAAACATCTATATGTTAATAACAATTTCTGTTTTATGAACAGAATCGCTGAAAGCACTTTTTATATATATTTTTGAAGATTTTAACTGCTGTGCTTGTGTTATTTTCTTCATAAAATCAGTTGAAACCATCAGTCAACCTGTCAAGGGGTAATAATAGCAGACATCGCTGTGTCTAGGAAGTACCGCTTCATTAGACTGTCTCTTTTTTGTAATTCATTGGGCACACGAATTAAGGAAAATATACAATTTGTAGAAAGCAAAGTCTAAATATTATGTGATAGAAGATTTAGCTTAAAAGCAAAAATGTTTAGGCCAGAAACGTATGGGACAATGCTATTTTGTAGAATTTGAGAAGCACAATAAGGTCAAGGTTGTTTTCTTATATCACTCATTTTTGTGCAAATACGAAAAAAAGCAAAAAAAGCAAATAATATCCAACTAATACACGAGATTATTATGAGTATGTAGGCAAATATTAGAACCATAAATTTGCAATCCTCTTTAGGGATTGATCTAATGAAGCTAGAAAGTGAGTGGTCATATTAAGAAAATCCCTGTTTCTAAAAATAGATGCACCCACATGGCATGCATGGTGCCATATTTCTATATTTGTACTTGGCTGTGTGCTCATTCAGTTACTTTAATGTGTAGGTTCATCACTGATGAATAGCTAAAGTAATGTTTTATCAGCAACAATGAAATTAAAGGTTTTAATGTTATTAAATGGTCGGTCCATTACATAAGGTTTATGTGCCCTTCTTGGTCTCAACACCATGTATTTCAACTTCACATAAGCACATTAGAAACTATATATTGTAATTAATTCTAACTAATAGGAGTACCTAGATGACATTATTGCAATTACAAATAGGTATAAATAGTTAATCAACTGCCACTAGAACAAGCAATTTCATTTTGCTACTTTTAAAAACTTCCCTAAAAAATGACAGTCCAAAAGATTCATATTTAATTTTGAATCAACTCCCCAAACATATAGTTGTAAAGTTCAGGTTACTCATCAGAGACCACTGTAGTTTGAATTGATGAACATTATGGTGTTAAGACACCTGAACATGTACTCTCGAGCATGTTATAGGGCAGGGGTGTCAAACATACAGCCCGCCAGATTCATTATTTAATATTATTATTCATTATTATTTATTATTATTTATATAAAATCTGGCCCACCATATCAAACGAGTTTGACACCCCTGTTATAGGGGTTGTTTCAAACTAGTTTAGAAATAATTTTGACTGCCATTTGCTAGTGAAGTTTTAGAAACTAAAAAAAATTAAATTTGTTGTTTAAGTAGCAGTTGATTAAGTATTTTTACCCCTTTGTAATTACAATACTGTAATCTAGGTACTCTTATCAGTAACATTAATTACAATGTATAGTTTCTGCTGTGCTCATTTGAAGTAATATGGCCAAAATACATTGCATATTTCTCTCCATCTAAAAATACACACTTTTAAGTATGAATACACTGCGTATGATTATAATACGTTCATATACTTACAAAATGTGTTTATAATACAATGTTGCACACTGAGCATTGGCTCACGGGTTTCCTGACATTTTTTGTCCTATGTCCTCCAAATCTTGACCTGTGCGCCCCCTTGGGCGTGCTTTTTTGTCAGAAAAAAATTGAAAAATATGCTTACAATTTTTCATTTATGGATGTCCACCTATGTCTCTGTTGGCACTAGCAATGGCCAAAGTCCCAAAAGGTGATAAAACTGTAAGATGGCAATGAATATCTATTTTGAAACAATGAATCTGGCAATGAAAACATTCAAAGTTTTGTGGTAGTTGGCCGAGTTACAATGTAAAGTGTTTGATGGCCGTTAGTGTAATGTATTTTCTAGATTAAAGTCACCCCTACGGTGAGGAAGATTCAATTTATTTTGAGGTTGAATTATTGACAAAAGAGACTAAATGTATGCAAATACACAATATGTCATTTAATTAATGATTTGTTAGTTTGGAAAGAAAAGTAATTCAGGAAACAGGTATTTATTATAATAAATGCTGGCAGATAATGAGTTTACACTAAAGTTAAATGAGAGCAAGATCTGGAATGGAAAATTCCATGGTGCAGCTCATTTCAGGTTAACCAGATATTCAAACATGTTAATGTTTTCATGAGTTACCTAAGCACGTGATAAAACTTTTTATTGCACTATTGTAAGTGTTCAAGGAAAATATGATAGTACAGTGCGAATCACAAAGTTAAGGTGGAAAACCTGTCGAAGCAAAATGAGATTATCTCATTTTTATAGTACTACTACAGTGCATTAAGTACTATTATTTTCATTTGTCCCTCTAAAATGTTGTGTGTCCCCCAAATCTGGAGGGAGGAATGTCCTCTGCCCATGGGATGCTATGTGCAACACTGTAATATACATACAACAGAGAATTTTCTACTTGAAGATAAAGTATTGCTTAAAACCAATGTTAAATGCAAATATGCATGATGAGAAATAAAGGACACAGTTCAAATAAGAGAACCAGAGCACACACATATATTATTACATTTCTAACTTTGCTGACACTTCCACTTCTCCTTGTTCTGCTCTCACTTTGCCCTATTCTGTCCAAAAGGAGAAGTCATTTCCCCCTAAAATTCAAGTCTAGCTTGACCCCTGCGGCAGTTTACAATTTTGAGAGATATATATAGGCTGGTATAGTGACTCCATGTGCTCAGACGTGGCTGATTGGGAAAAATGTGTTCCCCTGCAAATCCAGCAGAAATCGACAGGCCGCATCACTAAGAAGCTGCTGAATGACCAGAGAAGATAGCCTGCTGTGCTGCTATAGGTCCCACTAGGTCAACTGAGCCCTTAGGAGTGAAAGATCTCAGAACAAAAATCTAGAAAAAGTTGTCTCTGCCTTCCTATGGTTTGTATGTATGTCTGTCAAGGAACAGTTGCACTCAAATGCTATGTTCATGGCAACTGCCCTAACCTCATGAGCCAAAATGTGCAATGAATTCATCTAGTCTTGGGTCAGTTCTCTATACGCAGAGCAAATAACATCATATCCAGGACGATAGAACCTGAGCTAAGATAGCAACCTTATCTTTCCTCTTTGCACCAGCTTCGTTTGTTTCATGTACCACTTCAAAGCCCTCACTGGGTCACATAGATGACCCTGAGGTGAACAGTCCAATGACAAAAGGTGTTTCACAACATAGGACTGATTGTGCATGAGAGGGCCATCATGAGTGAAACTGAACTATCATGATGGAACTGTAGTTTGGATCAAATGTCAAGGCACATATCTCACTGATTCTGCCTGCTGTAGCTAGAGTAACTATGAAGCAGATTTTATAAGAGAGATGAGCCAATGATATCCCTGATAGAAGTTCAAATGGTGCCTTATTCAACCATCATGCATTAAAGTTCACCAGAAGGTCAGAGAGGTCTTTGTTTTGTCCTATATCCTCCCTTCCATGATGATGAAACATATTTGAGACTATGGAATGGTAACCTGAGACTGTGGAATGGTAACCTTTTACAGTGATGGGTGCTTTAAGCGAAGTTATGTGCCTGCACCTTTCTCCACCTCCCCCAATACTTTCAGAGTGGTGGGCTTTCCAATCCAAGTCATTCTGTCCACCACTTGTTCTGAGAAATGTTTACCCCTTAGGGCTTGACTGATATTATCAACATGTGCAGGTTCAACAGATCTGGGTTCAGATCAAATACCTGAGGTTAAGGTTGAGCAGGTGAGGAAAGACCATGATTTTCCTTAAAATTTCTGCTCTCAAGTTTAACAAGTTGTTTATCCATGATATTTCCCACTTAAAGGGAACAACCAGGATAAGATGGGACTCTGATTCCCTCACTGGATCTGAGGGGTTGGAGGGTAAGCGTATGTGTCCAAACCAGTCTAACCTGTGGAAAGAGTGCCAACTGCCCAGGCCTTTAGAGACAAAGGTTGGGAGTTTTGCATTTCATGTTGTCACAAATAGATCCATGAGTGGTTGGCCTGAGTGGGCACAAATACAACTGTGTCCCAAGGGATGAATCAACCATTTGGTTTGAATTAGCTGTTTCCATTGGTACTAGTCCAACAATGCAATGAGCCTGCCCGGATGTGATAGACCTGAATATGGATTTGTCGCCACCTGAGAAAATCCCAAACCATTAGGCAAAGGTATAGGGATTTGGTCCTCCCCTTAGAAACCAATTCTAAGTTGATGAGGGGGGAGGTGAATGTAAGCTTGGTTGATATTTTGTTGTGTCTTACCATTCGTGGTCTGGCTCACCCACGAAAACCATGAATATTGGAATTTTCACAGTAATCAGAAACTCCGACTGTTTGTTCCAGTGGGCAAAGCTTCAGTCACCACTGGGACAAGAAAATCATTTGCAATGGTCTCAAGGACAGGTGACCCAGGATGATGAGATCTGCTGCAGAATTGAGGTATTGAGGAGACCATTAAGCAAAGGAGTTCTCTGGCTGAGGTGCAATTTTTTAAGAGGATTGTAGACGCTGTCAAGATGATTTTCAAAAGATGATCTTGAGGGAGATAAGCCCTGTTCACATACATTTTGAACACCATACCCAAGTGGGTGAAATGTTGAGATGGGATGATATCGGATTTGTCCTTACTGACAACAAATCCAAGAAGGTGTAGGAGTGAAACAAGGTAATTCATGCCTTGAATTGGAATATAACTCACCTGGTGTTTTTGTAGTATGTCATTCAGGTAGATGGAAGTCATGGATGTGGAGATGGCCCTGAAGTGAGACACTACTCTGTCCATAATTCTTGTGGAGACCCAGGGACTGATGTTGAGACCAAAAGTGAGTGCCCTGAACTGGTATACTGTATCCCTGAAAGTGGACTCCAGAATTTCTTTGAGGACTAGTGGACTGGAACATGAAGGAAGGTGGTTTGCAAATTTCAACTGATTGTGAAATCTCCCTCCTGAATGTCATTTAGAGCCAGTCTCAGCATCTCCATCCTGAACCATGATGCCCATATGAGATGGCTGAGAGAGCTCAAGTCTATGAATGGAAAAAGTGTGCCACTAGCCTTTAGCACCAAGAACAGTCTTCAATAAAAGCCTGGTGATTTTGTGCTGCAGAACGTCAGCTCTGAATGGATCTTTTGGGACGTCTTTAGCTGAAGGAACCAATCAGGGATGGCGCTGAATATGATCTGGAGACCCTCCAAAATGACTTGTAGGATCCATGGATTGTCAGGGCAAAGACTTCCTCATTTCAATGCAAAGTAGCCAAGTCTTCTCCCAATAGGGTTATGTGACAAGGGCAGCAAAAGCATGGCATCATTTCTTTCAGGAGAGAAACTGGGGCAAAAACGTTCCCCCTTCTCTGCTTCTTGTCATCACTGGCCCTTGAGAACAGTGGTTTTTAATGTTTATAGGGCTTGTAGGACTGCTTCCCTGTTGCGCATGTCCTAAGTGGGGTGTCCTTCCTGTTACTCTGCTCCCTGTTCTCAAATGATTGCTGTGGTCTCTGATGCTGGGCCTGTGCAAGATTTGTCTCCTTGGAGGCCTGCTTGTGAACTTCCTCCACATGACCAATGAAAAGCAGGTTCGACGACAATTATTGCAATCTATGCATGGCCTTATGATGCTCTCTGAGGAAGGTGGAACAGGAGAGCAAAATATCTCTGTCCACAAGCCGTAAATTCACTGCTGCTGTTATGGCACTGGCAAGTGTGTCGTGTTGCCCTATTCAGAACACATGCCATTTCTGAAACTGATTGCCAAGTATGGCCAGCTGGCATAATGGCTGGTGAAACTAGGTTATGTTCTGGTTGTCAGAAGATTGCCATGGATACCAGGTCAAGCCTAAACCCTATTGCAATGATGTTCTGGACACACTGCTGCATGTCACTTAAAGTGTTTCTGGTCCATCTGTGCTGATGAGAGTTTTGACATTCCCAGGCCTGCTATGTCTATATCAATGGCTGGGACCTTTGTATGAAACAAAGGCATGCGTGTCTTAGAGTATGCTTTATTAAAGCTTGATGGCAGTCATAGCTGTGAAAGGTCTGTTGATACTCTAAACAAGGCAACTTGATCAGACTGAAGCAACTGTTTGAATGTAGGTTGTTCTTTCTTTGCCAAGAGATCAATGGATGCTGGGACTTTGTATATTGTTGCTGATGGAGCAGGAGGAGGTGGGCACAATTGTTTCAGTAGCAAACAAAACATTTCCTTGATTGATGCACAGAAGGCTGAATCTTCTCTATTCATCATGGGATCTAGTAATGATGATGGAGCTTGTTGGTGTTGCATCATATACTGAGTGGGGTGATGCGACTCCTCCTGTGATGTCTGTGATGGTCTGGTGAAGCCTGCTGAAATTGAGAGTGTACTAGACTGCAGGTCCATCCAGACTGAGATTCCATAACTTCACGATGATTGCCGACTGTATCATCCATGGTCCAGGCATGGTACTGGGCATCAGGGACTGTAACATCGCCATAGCCAGTACCGAAGTGGTAAATCGTGATGGGCCATCCTGGAGTTATTCGACATTGGTTGAGGATGGCACTGGATTGGGTGGATTTGTAAAGGTACCAGTCCTACATGTATCCATAATAGGTATAGACTGATTCATGACTACAGACTGACCTGGGTCCACAATAGCAACAGGACACCATGGTACTATACTGGCCATGGAGTCTTGATGGAACAGGGCCATCATTTCCTTCCTTCTGGTGCCAAGTTCATGATACTGGGATGGGATTCAATCACTATAACCAGTTCATCTATGCTTCAGCTGAGGTTATGTCAGAGCAGGTATTGACCACTGTTGATCTGCCTTTACTGTCATTATAGGTCCAGATGGGATGGTGTCCTCCTCTCTGTTAGTGAGCTTCTTCACCTCCCCTTTATTCTGTGTTATGTCTGGTCAAGACTAGCCCACTGATTTTCTTTCCAACATGTGCAGATGTCACATGTATAACCTGAATCACACCCCACACATTCCTGGCATGTAGCATGGTTATCCTCAGCCAGTTCAAAGCACTTGCACTCAGAGCACTTAGTCCTGTCCATTGTTTTACAGAGAGCAAAATGATGGGTAAACAGGTAAACTCAGTCAAGCATTGCTTAAACTTACTGCGAAGTGGATGCTAATGAACAACACAAATGCCTATAAAAATTACATGCACAACCTTTCTGGTCTGTAATATCAGACAGTCAGTGACAGAAATCTTATAAAAGGTCAATTAGATATTATTTGAATGAATCTACTAGTGACCAGGGCAGGTATCCACAATGGCGCCGACACATATATTGCACAATCAAGCTAGGTTCTAATAAAGTTCGAAACTTCATCTTGTATTGAAAAGAGTGAGAAATAGGTAGAAATACAGATGGAGTATACTTCCTTGTGTGAAAAAACTCCTACAACTAACTCCCAATGTACAAAGGTACCACTTGATAAACGTTTTTTGCGAGGTCTCTACAACAGCATGCTTTCTAACACAAGCGGAATTAGTAACTGAAGTATGGATGGGATTTGGCACCAATCCCTCAATCCAAGGGGAGAGCACTCTTGTCTGACTCCCACCTATGTGGACAGACAACTTTAAGCTAAAATTTAACTTGGGAGGGCTATATTTGCAAGGTAGTGATTGTACTACTAAGGTATTATGATCAGGTAACATCTTTGAAGAAGAAACACAAACACACACAGCCCTTATGTATTCACCCACAGGACTTAAAACCAAAAGCAGTACTGAATTAGATTTACAATTACAAACAAGAGTCCCTTAAATGGACTGGTGTTCTACTGGAGAAAATGAATTTCAGAAATCCAACATAAGACTATTTCTACTTTTTTACTGCTTAATATTGAAACAATAAAAGAATTTCAAATTGGCTGCTGTGATAGTCATATTGGAAGTAAAAGCGGCACCATTTTCATTTAGGACCAACTAGACAGCATTAAAAGTCTTTTGGTGAAAACACTATGTCAATATGACAATCCATTCAGGTGGAGTAGTGATAACAAGATGTTCAGGATGGCCATTGTTGGAACCACATTGGATGTATGATTGGCACCATTTTTATTTAGGACCAACTACATATCATAGGAAGTCTTTTTGTGAAAACCACATGCTGATGCAGCCATCCACTCAGGATTTTCAAGATGGTGGCCATATTGGATATCAGATTAGCACCATTTTCATTTAGGACAACTAAACATCATATGAAGTCTTTTGGTGAAAACACCATGTTGATATAACATCCATCTAGGAGGAATAACAACAACAAGATTTTCAATATGACTGCCATGGCAGCCATACTGGAGGTCAGATTGGCACCATTTTCATTTAGAACCAACTAGACATTACAAGAAGTCTTTAAGTGAAAACCCGATGCTGATATGGCCATCCATTCAACACAAGTAGCAATAACAAGATTTTCAGGATGACCACTAAGGTGGCCATATTATTTGGATGTCTGAGTAGCACCATTTTCATTCAGGACCAACTAGATCTTGGGATGAATGCACATGTAAAGCTTAGTAGGAGTAGTGATAACAAAATTGTGCTAACAGATGGATGGATAATGGACGATGGACAGATGAATGACGTCAGATGATGAACAACAGGCTAGTAGAGCAAAAACGGGAAGGTGAATCTAATATCATACTGATTGTCTATCATTGTTTCATAGATGTGGCAATCAGATTTGCATTTGCAATATTTAACTGATTTATCTTGTCTATCAAATGATCAAGTCCTGTTAAACCAATTCTAAGCGTCTTATAATGTTACATTTTCTACCACGTACAGCGAAACCCCGTTATAGCACAATGGTCAGGGTCCACAAAACGACATTGTGTAATGTACCGAACCATGCTATAACCAACCAAATCATTTAGCTGAAGAAAATGATGCATGCATCAAAAAAAAAAGGGGGGAGGGGGGTATAATAGTGGGCGCAAAATTACGTGCTTCATTGGCACAGTTACTATTTTAAATCAGGAAGGCAGGGCAATACTACAGACTTCATTGATGCAGTTATAAACTTGTTCCATATTAAACAAGAACTACTTAAAACGGTCATTACATATTTAATATTTATTTTTATTAATACGAAATCGGCAACTTAAGTGTAAATAGTTAAGAGTACGTGTACTCACCGGATGAATCTGGTTGTATCCATAATAGTAATTCCATCAAAAATGTGCACAAAGAAACATAATTATATTTCAAAAAATGTTCCATAGATCCAGTTGAATCATAATATTTAATTTCTTGCTAATACATTCACACAAACTTATGACAAAGTTTTTTTCCCTCCCGCAACATTTATATTTGCTGGACATGTCCAAAGGGTCTGATTTCTGACTGACAATAAACTGCATAATTCAGACATTGAGAGTTTCTAAAAAGAAACCTGTATTAGGCTTGAAAAGTATATTTTACTTGAGCTGAAAATTCATACAGGAGGTCAAATGTACTGTATTGACCTTGTAATGTACTTGTGATGAGAATTCTGCAGGTGTGTGTATACATGTAACTGCCTGAACCCAGCTTGGGAGTAAACCATTTGATTGTATGGGTACACAGTGAGTTGTATAAAAAGTCGTCATTCTCGAGTGTACAGAAGAAAAAATAAATAAAATAAACCCAATACTCATTTGAACTTTTGTTTATAACTATGACTTTGCTTCACTGCAGAGCGAAAGAAGGGAATATAATGTTTTATTATATTAGCCAATCGCACCACCCCTACAACTTAAGTGGGTCTGTTCCAATCACTGGAAGGACAGTTTTCTGTGTATATGTGAATGATCTGAAGCTAGAAAATAAAAAGGGTTAAGATGGGGGGAGGGGGGGGGGTACATGTGTGTGGCAATGACCAAAACTGCTCCTGACAATTCGGGCCATAAACTTGTTTCAGTGGATGTGTATAATGGTTGATTGAGTAGGCACTGAGAGTGTATTGTCTTCCCTTAAAAAGGTAGGTAAATTAATTGATTTATAAATTCGGGTAAGAAGCTTTTCCACTCCACCACATTGTTTGCTTTTCTTGTGAACACCTAAATCTCGAAGTTAATTGCATTTGTTTAACTCTGGACTTAATCCTGCCCAGGGCTTCAAGCTTCTCTTTAACAGTAATAGCTTTACATTTCTGTGTACCATTATCCATTGTAAAATACCCACTAATTAACACTCTAAAACTTATTTGTTTGAACGACTACAGCAAGAATAATTGTTAAGGAACAAAGTGGTCATTTGTATATGGAATGCATGATATTATTCAATGGTCAGTTGATTGTGTGACTATTGTCTGATAACACAGCAAAGCCACATGCGCGTGTTAGCGGCTTTCGGTGTGTTTTTTTTTTTTGTTTCAAAATGTTTTTATAAATTATTGCCCCATAATTTGAACAACCTTTAACAGTGAGATTGACTCTGATGATTAGCAATTACTTACATTAATTGATTTATAAATTCTGATGCGAATCTTCTTTCTTTTGAGCACCAATTGTACACAGAATGCATTGAAGAAAAACACAAAGAAAACTTACTGGCTTTATTGTTCGTGATTCAATAATAATAAGATTACCACTTATCAACTTTTTAATGAGCTGACATCTTTCAAGAATAAGCTAAGATCAAAATGCAGTGTTGACTACTGACAAATTTAAAATGAATATTCACAAATAGAAATGTTTAACATCTTTATTCATATAAAGAAAGATGCCATCATAAGACACTTTTTTCTTCAAGAATACAATACATCTTAACAAATTATAAAATCAAACTATTGTTTCTTTTGGCACAAAAACTTTGCAGTACTTCAAGAAATTTTTGAAATTATTGTAAAATTTTGTGAGCCACGCCACGATTGTGTTATATTCAAATTCATACACGATCCCTACCTCAAAATGATAATTACTTATTTACACATTTTTTTTTGTACTTTGAAAAAAATATTACTTTTTTCATATTCGAAAAAATATATGAAATTTCGGGAGCCATGCCACGATCGTGTTATATCCGAATTCATGCTATAACGAAGCATGCTATAGAGGGGTTTCACTGTATTAAGGATGATACTTCATTTATCTTTTGTATATACATATTACTTGGTTGATCTGGCATTTAATATGGATGTTCAATCCATTATTTCTGTATTGGATACCCAGATTAGAACTATTTAAGTTATCACTGACATCTGCACATCAATATTTGTATCAAAAACTTATATAAATCCAAATCTGCTTTCTAATTCATTCACACTATATAGTTATAATATTTGGAAAGCATAAAGAGTCTGTGTATAATAAACACAAAACCACATTTGTGTTATTTGTTCTGAGTTGGAGGACAGAACTCTTGTGACATAGCACATGAAATATCTCAACCAGATAGCCTCTATGGATTTCTATGTCGTATCAAATTTGTTCCTTCTGCCAATTCAGAATAAAATATGTATGTAGTTTTGTGTCTTTATGAATCTGTGTATACCATTTATGGAATATCTGCATTTTGTGAAGTTTCATGAAAATTCTGAAAACTTAATGTCTTTAATTTTGACAAGTTTACAATCTTCCTACTATTTTATTCAAGTATTGCAATAAAAAAAATTTGGCTACCTGTAAGCCGGTGTGGTGAATTAAACCATGTGGAAATTTCCCAGGAAACAAGAGACCCTTGAAGAGACTAATGCTCTACAGTCCAAAAGAAATTTTCAGAAATTGAAGATAAGACCATTTCTTCTTTTTAACTGGCGAGTCTTGAAACCATCTCTGATATTCTTGAGCACTAAGATTTTCAAATAAGCCACTGTGGCAACCATATTGGAACAATACACCATTATAAGACTTTTGGTGACAACCCCATGCCAATATGACCATCCATTCTGGAGAAATAGTGACAAGAATGTCAATATGTTCATTGTGGCAGCCATATTGGATGTCTGCAGGGCACCATTTTCATTTAGGACCAACTAGATACCACAAGAACTTTTCTGGTGAAAACCCTATGTTGATATCACAATCAATTCTGGAGGAGTAGCAATAACAAGATTTTCAAGATGGCCACCATTCAGGTTTGGTTTGGGTTTTGTGGGGTTTAATGCCATTTTTCAGCACGATAGGCTATGCATGGTGGCCAGTATATTTGGCGGAGGAGAAACCTGGGAAGACACCAGGAAGAGCCACTGACCTAAAGGAAGCTGCTGGCAAGCTTTCTCACATACCCACGTTGGCTGAGCTGAGATTCGAACTGTATTGGACAGAGTTGAGATGTGTGAGTGATCTGTAAAGGCAAGCGCCTTAGAAGACTCAGCTGCATGAGGCCCTTTTTCATTCTGGACCAACTAGACACCATAAGAAGTCTTCTGGTGAAAACTCCATGTCGATATGACTTTCCATTTAGGAGGAGTATCAACAAGAAGATTTTCAAAATGGCTGCCAAATCGGCCAGATTTGAGGTCAGATTGGCAACCATTTTCATTCAGGACCAACTATACATCATACGACATCTTCTGGCAAAAACCCCATGTCAATATGATATTCTGTTCAGAAGAAGTAGTGATTTCAAGATGGCTGCTATGGTGGCCATATTGGATTTCAGATCGGCACCATTTTCATTTGGGACATCATAAGAAGTCTTTCAGTGAAACCCCATGTTAATATGGCCATCGATTCAGGGGGAGTAGTTATAACAAGATCCATGTTGGATGTCTGAGCAGCACCAGGACCGATTATACCTTGGCATGAATGTGTGTGTACACTTTGATGGCAATCCTCCATGTAATTTAGGAGGAGTAGTGATAACAAACTTATACTAACGGATGGGCAGAAGTTGGATGGAAGATGGATGACAGACAACAGGCCATCCCATAAGCTTGTCTGGTCTATGACCAGTAGCTAACAAAACGTGAAGTTTGAAGAAAGGAAGGACCTTCTGTGGGATGATGCAGACATGGTAAGGGGCAATAATTTCTGGCCACCTGATGTTGTCATCTGTTGAAAGAACCTCTACACTGGCCTGTATTATTCTGGTCACTCCCAGGCCAAAACAACCCATCTTGGTCACTCTAAAATGTACCAAATGCCAGCATTAGGAAAAAATGCTTGACCAATTCTAACTTGTTCTAACTGAATGCTCCTCAACAAATTAAACAATTAAAAAACTGATTTACAGTCTTTCTCCAATGCGTACTTAGATACTTACAAGTATATACCATTACTTTGCAATAAACAAATTTGGATTAAGTTAGTTCAACATGAAAACTTTAAAGTTAACATTGTGGTTTTTAAAATGAATTAAAGTTTTAAAAAGAATCATAATGATTTCATTTTCTTTTCACAGTTGTGACAATTACAACCATGAAGCACTGCTTGTTACCTGCTTCGCACTTCAGCAGCATCTACAGTGCTCAAAAATGTAGGCTTTGGCTGTAAATGAAGGCCAACACAAGATTTATTATATACTCATTTTTTTCTTCATTAACTTTGCATTGTCAGAATCGTGCAGTATTTCTCCATACTGCACGGCTTCATACTGCACGACACGTGTCAAAATAGTATCGCGTGTTAGGAACTACTTTTTATATTAAACAAACAATGTACGCAAATGTAGCAGACACTGGAGCTTTTGCTTTATTTAGATTTGTCTGTGGATGAACTAAGCAAGCTGTTTGAGAGTACAGATGATAAAGCTGACGATGTGGATGAATTCATTGAGTCACAAAATAAACTTTCAACCAAGCAAGTGACTGAACGTGATATTCACAATGTCCAGCGGTGGCTTTATGACAACAAACGTGAGACATGCAGTATTGAAAATATCATTCTGATAATTTAAACACTTATTTAGCCTATGAATCGTGTTCTCTAGAGTCTATAAAAAAAATAGCATAAAAAGGCATCTTAAGACCAAATGATATTCCGTTTCTCTCAGAGACCGCCAATTTTACAAGTCCAAGCACTAAATTCGAAAAAATACAACTAAAGAATTCGGATTTTGGTATAAAAGCAAGTGCCTCGGAGCCAATAAGCCACGATAACGAAGAAGCCTTATATTCCGCTGACGAAATGGGCTCTCAGACCCCAGCCAATTTGCAATTTTGCACGTTTTAATTTTTTGAGAAAATGTTTGGATTTATAGTAAAAGTCATATAGGTCATGTAGCTGGAGTCAATCCAACAAAGATCATGCAAGTGACAGGACATATAACTATGTCATCTATAGCTGGTAATAAGAATGACAATAAATGTACTTACTTTTCTGCACCTTGAATTTCTTCAAAATGTACTTTCTGATCCACGGCGCGAAACTGCACGGCAATCTAGACTACATTTCCAACAGAAATCACCTTCCAAAGGAGAATTTACTGCACTCCAAAACGAAATGAATTTGATATTCCCTAACAAAAATATTTTATCCTGCATCTTCTTGAGAATTTCAATTTAAAGAATTTCATATTTTGTCGACCTTATGATTCCAAACTATCAATGGCAGAACAGTAACACGTGTAGCTTGCTGTTGAGGCCAGTCCCTCCAGTTACATGTACATTGCATGTAATCGACACAGCTGATAACGCAAGTCCACCACAACTAAAAGAGCAGAATTTAGTTAAATCGACAGAAAAACTAAATCCCTCCATTCCAGATCAACTGGGAAAGTTGTTCCAAGGCGCAGTCATTCACAATATGACTAAAAATTTCAATTTTAAGTAGACCAAAATAAGATTTCTTTTTGAAACGAATGACTGAGCGCGCGGTACTCTACCAAGTTCAAAGGTCACTGGGTGGTGCCATGTGCGCATGAATACTATTACTGTGTATTTGTTTAACTATGGTTGTGTATTTACTTTGCGATATAGCAGAAATTCAGTTACTTTGTTTCTTGTAGTGTGTTCTTTATATTATTCAGCCTTAGGTAGAAAAGCAAAATGAGTATATAATAAAAAGGTTACTACATTTGTATATGAAAATATGAACTCGTTTTTTCTGAGCTATACTGCACTCCTGACGTCGTGCAGTATAGCTAAAAAGAACTCGTTCATATTTTCCTATACAAATGCAGTAACCTATAAATATTTTCATGATTGTCTGTTGTCCACATATATTTGTAATTTTCAAGGCTCAAAGCATAGCTTATGAAAAGTCACAGTATTATCTTCTTTATCTTCAGTGACAGTTTTTAATTCTACGTGAGTGGAGAAGAAACAAAACTGTGTCCTAAATGCTCAAAAGAGACCTTAACTTCTCTTTGAGCAGTATAGTTTTCCACCAAACTAAGGGCCATCTGCTTCTTGAGTGGGCATTATACTGCAGAATTTAAAATAAAATATCACAGTATAAAGCACTCAAGAGTAAAAAAGCTTCAATAAATATGGAGCTAGAAGGTTAATCGTTCAACAAAAGGCTGCTTTAATTTTTATGACCTCTAAATCTCATGTCGAGGTACGGTAAACAAATATAATAGAGACAGACAAAAGGTTATGTAGAACATTCCAATACTTACTGTGTGTCTCCAGCTTTGTCTACAAAACAAGCATCTAGAATCTCAGAATATTTGGTTCCCAGTAGAAAAGCATGGCCAACCTGGGAAAAACATGATGAATACCTTATTTACAGGTGAACAGTATACATGTAGATTCTGATCTGCTGTCAAATAATGAGCTGGCAGATGAGGATATGTATGTATGTGTGTATGTATCTATATATGTAGAGGGTTTAATTGTATATCAGCACAACAGTGCAAATTAAAAGTTCTCAAAATGTAAAGATAAAGAATTGCCAAAAAATCTTAAGGAAGACAAACTCTTCCAAAATAAACACAAACATGTAGTACTATAAATTAAAAAATAAAAGGAAAAGATGTTAATATTCTTTAAAAGGTATATAAAATAAAAGTTGTTAATATTCTTTAAAAGGTATATAAAATAAAAAATGTTAATATTCTTTAAAAGGTATATAAAATAAATGATGTTAATATTCTTTAAAAGGTATATAAAATAAAAAATGTTAATATTCTTTAAAAGGTATATAAAATAAAAAATGTTAATATTCTTTAAAAGGTATATAAAATAAATGATGTTAATATTCTTTAAAAGGTATATAAAATAAAAGGTGTTAATATTCTTTAAAAGGTATATAAAATAAAAGATGTTAATATTCTTTAAAAGGTATATAAAATAAAAGATGTTAATATTCTTTAAAAGGTATATAAAATAAAAGATGTTAATATTCTTTAAAAGGTATATAAAATAAATGATGTTAATATTCTTTAAAAGGTATATAAAATAAAAAATGTTAATATTCTTTAAAAGGTATATAAAATAAATGATGTTAATATTCTTTAAAAGGTATATAAAATAAATGATGTTAATATTCTTTAAAAGGTATATAAAATAAATGATGTTAATATTCTTTAAAAGGTATATAAAATAAAAGATGTTAATATTCTTTAAAAGGTATATAAAATAAAAGATGTTAATATTCTTTAAAAGGTATATAAAATAAATGATGTTAATATTCTTTAAAAGGTATATAAAATAAAAAATGTTAATATTCTTTAAAAGGTGCATAAAATAAAAGATTAAGGTAAAATATATAAAATCCTTAAATACATGTATGTCCATGCTGCTCAAATGAAATCTTAAGTGTAGAATTTGATCTGTGGAACATTTTGTGTTTGGTTTCGTTTGGTGTTATATGGCACAGCAACACAAGTAGGTTATTTAGTGCCAAGGCAATTTCAGTAAACAGTCTTTCCAGCAAACTGTTGTGAAAAAGTAGAGATAAAATAGGGCCACATTTTTTTTTAAAGCAGGGGAAAAAGAAGGGACTAAAGGGAGATTTTATAGTAAAATAGTATGAATTTATGTAAATTACTGAAAAAAAATAAAACTTTGACTTGATTTATCTTTGTAAACTTAAACAACTTTAGTGGTCTCTCTAATCCAGGTTGCCTTTATGTTCTTAAGGTTTATGTCCCCATTTTGGTTATTACACCATGTATTATGGCCACATGACTTCAAATTGTAATTAATTGCAACTGACAGGAGTAACTAGATTACTTTATTATAATTACAAATAGGTAAAAATATTTAATCAACTGCAACTTGAACAAGCAATTTAATTGTTTTTAGTTTCCAAAACTTCACCAAAAATTGATAAAGTCCAAAAGATTTACAGTTTTGAATTGTCCACTTAAAACATTTAGTTGTAAAGTTGAGGTTATTCATGTGTAACATTAATAACCACTATGGTATGAATACATAACCACTATGGTATGAATACATAACCACTATAGTATGAATACATAACCACTATGATATGAATACATAACCACTATGGTATGAATACATAACCACTATCATGTGAATACATAACCACTGTGATGTGAATACATAACCAGTGATGTGAATACATAACCACTGTGATGTGAATACATAACCACTATGGTATGAATACATAACCACTATGGTATGAATACATAACCACTATGATGTGAAGATGTCTGTGTATGTGCTTGTCCATTTATAGGAGTTGTTTCAAAATATCTTTATAATGTTTGGATTGTTATGTTTTAGTGATGTTTTAGAAACTAAACAAATTAAATTGCTTGTTACAGTGGCAGTTAATGAAATATCTGTACCTATTCATAATTATGCAAACATATATACCGTATTTAGCTGTGTATAAAGCGCACTTTTTTCACCTAATTTTTTTATTTGAAGTCGGGGTGCGCGTTTTATAGAAGAACTAAAAAAAAAAGTTTTTTTTCCAGGTCAATCTGACGAAAGGATGAAGGCACTATAACTGCCTACATGTGTCACATTCACTCCTTGTGAAATATTAAATCCGTTGCAAGTTGCATTGTAATTAAATTGTTTACTGGTACTAGCCTTATTAATGAAATAAATAATGCTTACACACCTTGATAGTCATGTTCTTTGATTGCTTATGTTAAAAAACTCGTTTCATTTCACATCACTGTGTAGCGTTTTGTTCTGTGCCTCGACCGGAAATACATGTATATAACGACTGGTGATTTGTTGTTCTAAAGCTGTGCAAGGCACCGCATTGCAGTGGAACAAATATGATTACCGTACCTGTACCGTTAATGTTCAGTATTCCATAACTGTGCATCTAATACATTTTGTCTTAATTTATTCTTGGTTGAACTGAAATATAATATTTATAATTCAAGCAGTGTCAGTGTTCTCATCAGAGGTACCTTTAGGGGATATATTTTTTGCGACTACGGTTTGTCTGTTACGGTAACGCTGACATATTGTGAAATAAAATAATCAATTAATGTATGAAGTTGGAAAACATTTTTTTTTTTTCATTTGGAAAATAAATTTAGTTCGTAGTTTTATTTCTCATCTTAAATGATAGTATTTATATTTTTTTGTGACTATACAGTGCTCAATGCTTCACTGACTCTGTGTGGTCTTTTCAAGGTTATCAGCGGTGCTAATATATGATTACCGTACCAGTAAATGTTCAATATTCGATAACTGTGGATCGAATTATTGTTTTTATCATTTATTCTTGTTTGAATTTAAAAATAATATTTAGAATTAAAGCAGTGTTCATTTTTTCATCAGAGGCACATTTAGGGTACATCTTTTTCCTGACTACGTTTAGTCTGTTACGGTAACACTGACACATCGTGAAACAAAATAATCAATTAACGTACGAAGTTGGAAAACATTCTTTTCTTTTTTCCTATGGAAAATAAGCTTGGTTCTTAGTTTTATTTCTCATCTTAAATCATAGTATTTGATATATTTTTGTAACTATACAGTAATCACTGCTTCATTGACTCAGTGTGATCTTTTCACGGTAATCAGCGCCGGCTAAGCATTGATGTGCTAAACATAGTTACAATGCTTTGTCTAGGTAAACTTCCAATTTATTTACTTTTCTTCAGAAAATAACCTTGGTTCTTTGTTTTATTTCTCATCTTAAATCATAGTATTTGATATATCTTTGCAACTATACAGTCATCAATGCTTCATTGACTCCGTGTGATCTTTTCGCGGTAATCAGCGCCGGCTTAGCTTTGATGTGCTGAACATAGTTACAATGCTTTGTCTAGGTAAACTTGCAATTTATTTCCTATTCTTCTGAAAATAAGCTTTGTTCTTTGTTTTATTTCTAATCTTAAACGACAGCATTTGATCCTTCTTTGTTACAATAGAGTGAGTAATATTGAATTGACTCAGCGTGGTGTTTTTAAAGGTATTCAGCGCTGGCTAAAGTTTTGATGTGCCAAACATAATTACGAAGTATTGTCTTGGTAAATTCTATCTAGGGCACTGAGATATATTTTAGAAGTGGCATGATAGTCCAAATAAGTTTAAATACTGGACATGAACTTTCACATAGCATCTTGTATTCGATCAAACGCCAGGAATGGTGACAGACGAGGACATACTGCGACTTTTCAAGAGTGATGACGACGAAGAGCAATTTGAGGGATTTGATTCAATAGACTGAACATCAACAAAGCGCACCTTAAAACAGCCCTTTTAAGAGCCAACCATAAAATCGGAAAAAGATATACTATAAAGTTTGCCACTTTTTCATTCTTTCTTTTACGATATCTGTAAAAAAATGTATTGGTTATAATCGGGTGTCGCGTACCGACAGAAAAGACCAGAGAAACAGTCAGGCACTAGTTCATTGTAAAGAATTCAAATGTCGTGTAACAAATGATGATCTGTGCACTATCCAAAATGGCTGACTGTTGTCGCTATGAAACAGGGAGAAATTATTAAGATTTTGAATAAATTATATCACATGCGCGTTATATGACAGAACTACGTTTTTCCCCTCATTCTGGGTCGAAATTTGGGGTGCGTGTTATACACACCGAAATACGGTAATTATAAATAAAAACTTAACTGGATCTGTTTTTTGTTGTGTATAAATTGTTGCTTATGCGATTGTTTAAGCATAGTTTATACACAGCAATAGGTGACACACTCACCACCATTCCCACAAATAGTCTGTATTAATATGCATAAGCTATATTAATACATCACTTGCCAACCAGTCAAAACATTCCCAGCTGTCACGTGCAGCATCTTTGTTCAACTATTCTTAGTTTGGAGTGGAGAGTGACAGCACGCATATTTCTGTCAAACCAGCGCCATCCCTGCCTCAACGATTACATTGTTCAATAGACACGGGAGTGTCTGTGCTGCTGCATGTTGCTTACCCTAAATAAAGGGCATTCACTTCATTCCATTCCGTTTATTCACCCAAGAATCTAATGTCAGCGCTATATTGTGTATTCAAACTAAACAGATTGAGTGAAGTCTACACAGTTGCCGCTGTCATCCCAACCTTCGTTGAACAGCCCAGTCTTCACTGGGCTCCTTCAGTTTCCGCTGAAGAAACTTTACTCAAGGGTTATTCATTAACATTCTGTCAGTGAGTTTCACAGTGCAGCTGTGACCTGTGTACAACCACGTTGTGCCATTCAGTAACCACTGAATCACTCACTGACAGAATGAACCAAAAAATTTCATTAGTAGCAGACGACAGTCCCCCTAGGCAAACATATATAATTATAAATAAAAACTGAACTGGATTTGTTTTTTCTTGTGTATAAATAGGTAATAAAGATATAATACTAAGCTTCATGTTGATTTCTTTCAACCCATATGTCATACATTTTATAGACCAATTCAACCCATATTGTCATACATTTTATAGACCAATTCAACCCATATTGTCATACATTTTATAGCCCAATTCAACCCATATTGTCATACATTTGATAGACGAATTCAACCCATATTGTCATACATTGATAGATGAATTCAACCCATATTGTCATGCATTTGATAGACCAATTCAACCCATATGTCATACATTTGATAGATCAATTCAACCCATATTGTCATACATTTGATAGACCAATTCAACCCATATTGTCATACATTTGATAGACCAATTCAACCCATATTGTCATACATTTGATAGACCAATTCAACCCATTCAACCCATATTGTCATACATTTTATAGACCAATTCAAGCCATATTGTCATACATTTGATAGACCAATTCAACCCATATTGTCAAACATTTGATAGACCAATTCAACCCATATTGTCATACATTTTATAGACCAATTCAACCCATATTGTCATACATTTGATAGACCAATTCAACCCATATTTGTCAAACATTTGATAGACCAATTCAACCCATATTGTCATACATTTGATAGACCAATTCAACCCATATTGTCATACATTTTATAGACCAATTCAACCCATATTGTCATACATTTGATAGACCAATTCAACCCATATTGTCATACATTTGATAGACCAATTCAACCCATATTGTCATACATTTGATAGATGAGACCATATGAGTAACATTAAACCAATGATGTAACACCCACCTTTAATAAATATACTTGTCAATCCTCATTTCTAATGTACAGCTTTACTGTCATCAAGTTTACAGAGATTCAAATTGATGAAAAATCTGACACTTTGGGAAAACAAAACTGAATGACTAAATTACGGTTGCATTTGAGGCCAATGCATCCTAATGTTAAGAACACAATTCTTTTTAATTAAGTGCTAAAATCTACACATTTTCCACTTCTAAACACATTTTGCGGTTAAATAAATGAACATCTAATTATCTGAAAAATGAGCAATGAGAAATGTTAAGTTATTTTTGTCCATAAAATAACTCTTGTTCAATTCAAAGCACTAGTTACATATGCTGATTAGTGACTGAATAATGTCACACCACATGCAGCACACTTTCAGCAATTCTAAAGCACAAAATAACAGAAATAATTTGCATGCATGTAATTCATTTGAAATCCAATGATGTCAAAAACAAGCAGTTGTTTACAAAAAGTACCAATCCAAACAGAATAAGCACTGTTCACTCAGCACAATGTGTATTCCTGGCTTCCATACCTGCTAACATCTACAGCTAGCCTCAGGAAATGCTTCTATATGCCAGACATGTCTGATGGTAACAATCTTTTGACCAACTGCAATATACTCCTGTCAAACATTCGTAGTTATGAATGTAAATCTCTTTCTCTATCTTATATTTAATTTCACAACTTTCCAATCCAACAACAAAGCAGATTAAGGTTTACACTGACACACCTGAGTGATCGCATCTATACTACCATGCATACTGTCAAGCATCCAACAAAATCTTCACTTTACATTGTCGATGTTGCTATAACCGTTGCGGCTTTGTTTTAATAAAATCAATGATGCAGAGAACAATAGTACAGTAAAAATCAATCAAGCAAGCAAATCACCTGAGTTTTGTTAATTGGTTAATTTCAGAAGTAAAACACTCTCAAGCATCGAACAGAATTTTTACTTTATATTGATGACTTTACTAAAACAAAAAATACCATTGCAACAGGTGTAAAATTGCCTTAGAACTTTTGTAAATGGTACAATGTAACTTCTAACTGGGGATTATACAGTTCCATGCCTCAATCAAGTTTGGGAGAAGACCATTTGATTTCATGGGTAAAGAGGGCTCCCCAATAAACAGTTAAGTCATGTTCAAAAAGACTTTGGAAAAAATGGTGAAATAATCCTAATTTATCTGGGATGATAACTATGGCTTTGTACTTAATGTACAGCAAAAAAAGGGAGTATAAAGTTTGCTTGCTAATGCAAACCCTTCCACCCTATCTTTATGTTCCAAAGTTACAAGACATGACATTATGTAGCTATTTTAGCAGTACAGTGTCAAATGGAACATGTATATCTAAGTGATCAAAGCTGAGGTCTGCATCTTAAGAAAACAAAGGAGAATTATAATGGCATTTCCAAATCTATATAATGATTTGGAAACTTTAATAAAAGGCTAATATATATATATATATATATATATATATATATATATATATATATATATATATATATATATATATATATATATATATTGGAGGTAACCTGCCGAGGTAAGATGAAGATGTTGAAGCAGGGAGTATGCCTCTGAAAGGTTAACTGTCCAACAGCAGTTCAGTTTTCTTCGGACATCTGATGTACTATAGCTGACACAGACTAATTACAATAGTGGGTGTGCTATAGCTCTGTTAGGAATTCAATATTTGACACAGACTGAATACAATGGTGGCTAACTGACTGTGAAAACACATGCTGGCAATGTCCAAATTCTATACAAAATGTTTTTAAAAAAATTCATGATTTTTGTCACAGGATCCATAGCATGACCATGTTATATCTGGAATCATGTTATAGCTAGGGACAGTTGTATTGCACAGCAAAGTCATAGAATTTAATTTTCTTATGTTTTTAATGAATTTTGTGGATTTTTATGGTCAATTTATGAGGTCACTGAAATATGCAGCTTCAAAATAAATTTGTCTATATATTTTCAACATAAAATTCTATGAATCTGTGATCTGAGAAGTATCATTCATGCCAAACACATGCATGAAAAATCACAATTTCCAGAAAAAAAATACAGTTCTCTCTCTCTTTCTCTCTCTCTCTCTCTCTCTCTCTCTCTCTCTCTCTCTCTCCCAATTTGTTAAGTCTATGCAAATATTAGCAGCAAATTCAACTCTATTCTTCTTTTTAATGAATTTTATAAGTATATGGTAGAGTGGTAGCGATATTACTAAAACAACTAAGTAAGGCATGGTCTAGCATGCTACATATATACATGGGCTAAAAAAAAACAAGGTCTAACATGCTACATATATACATGAGCTAAAAATAACCAAGGTCTAACATGCTACATATACATGTATACATGAGCTAAAAATAACCATGTCTAACATGCTACATATATACATGGGCTAAAAATAACCAAGTCCACTTGCTGCACCTGATGGGGAAAACTTGACTGGAAAATGTGCATGCTAGTCAAGAAGTTTCATTAGCTCTGAAACTGCCTTGGTGGGAGTAACAATACTACATCAGCCAATCGGAAAGGATTATTGACAGGGTATGCCAGTATGAAGCATGATATCTAAATGTGATGAAAACATAGAGGATATTTGCTTGAAATGAGTGAATAATGGATATATTTCATTTAGTGGGTGAAAAACTCAGTATTTTTGCCATGAGTGAAAATACTTAGGTTTTTCACCCATGAGATGAAATATATCCATTATTCAGTCGGAGCAAGCAAATTTTATTTTAATTTTATGCCCTAAGTATTGTCAAGCAATTTGTATAACAGACTAAAGTAGCCGATTTCTTACTGTACCCCGCACGATAATGTCAGCGGTTTACCATTTATGTTCTGCTGCACAGAAAATATCAGTAGTAACATAATGCTCCTCCCAATTCAAGGTAAAAGAGCAGATAAAAACAAAATTTAAACAATTTTTTTTTGCCCAATGCTGAATTTGAATGCTGTTCATCTGGATATGAGGCGGCCATTTTTTACCTATACATCACGCAAGTGTTTATCAATGTCTGTTGATGGCCAGTGAAAAAATATTATATTTTTCACAATTGTTTCACTTGGAAAATACTGTCATTCATGGCCTAGCATAAAAAAAATAATTTTAAACTTGAAGTTACTTGTTTACGTGCAAGTGGGTTTTTTTAAAAACCAATGTATATAAGCTTATACGGTGTTTATCTTTTCTATTTCAATGAAAACCACAATTCAAATTTGAAAAATGATTGTAGAAACCTTCAAATGTAGTATTTTCCAATATAAAGACTGGTATCAAAATGACTGAATCCAAAATCATAATACTTCATTCTGTGAAATGATTGAGTTGTATGAAGATATCCCATGGATTCTGGCACAAAAATGGTGGCCATTTCAGAGAGTAACTTCCAGCTGCATGGGTTTGTCTCTGTAGGTGGCAAGACCAAGATCATGTCATTGCATGCGTTGCAATTGGAACACCCACTTGTTTATTGTCTTGTCTAACATGGATGCACTCTGTCATCATTATTTTTCTCACAGACTATAAAATAATGGCTGTTGTCCTAGAAAGCCTATTTCTTCCAAGTTATTATGAAAATATTAGCTTATAAATATAATTATCGCAGAACAATGGCAATCTTGATAGTATGTGGCAGTTGCCCAAATTGAAAGCTCCCAAAAAGGGAGCCCATTTCTAAATCATTGGCAGAGTTGATCGGTGCAGCATGCACTTCTCTGTGTGCATCCGATGAGACTTTACAGAAGTACAGTACAGCTCACGTGATTTTTCGGAACTCCGCGCATCGCGGTGGGGGTGGAGAGGATTAAGAAAAACCCCTCCACCATCACTCCACGTGTCCTGACGGAGTTGTTGCGGAGAATAGCCCTGCACACCATGCTTTCTCGCGGAGTCGCATCCAATCACCACAGCGGAGTGGACGTGGTCTCGATAATATGGGCGTGGTTTACTGTTTATTACCCATGCAAGCAGAGGTTGAGAGAGAGACGGGGGGGGGGGGGGGGCACTGATTTATCTACATCGTTATCCCTCTGGAGAGCAATATGCTAACTTTTTGATACTGAAAAAAACGTAGCAATTCAGTTAATTATAAATATTTCCTTGTTCTAACGAAGATAATGTATGATACATAGTGCCAAATCATATTTAAGATGATGATAACGTAATGACAATGCCTCATAAACTGTATTAATACTACATTTTGCGCAATGAATCTAATTTCTTTTTCTTCAATACTATGTTATCGGAAACTAAACATGCATTCATTTCCTTATTTCTTTTTCAGTAAACGCAATTACAAAATTATAATGATCATATGAAAGTCAGTGATATTGTACAACCTGCAATGAAAAGAACGATAAACATCGAACAAATTAATAACAAAACTGCAGTCATACCTGACTGAAGTGAAACAAAATCGCACAAGTTCCGATGGTTACTCCATGCATGAGTACTCATTCACATATTGTACGTTTTTTTCTGACATCCAATCGCTTAAATAAAGCATTATTAAGATTTCACATCGTTATTTTATTTTCAACTACTATTTTGCATTAATTACCAAAGTAGCGGGGTTTTTTTAAAATCACAAATGGTCGCAAAAGGTCATCCTAGATACATGTAGTTGACATGTGCAAGTAACCTAGCACAATAGAAGCCATCAGCACTGCGTGTTTTCTTTGATATTGATGTGTTAATTTCATGTGCTAACTGTTAACCTAAAAGTACAACAGCCACGCTTCTGGGGGTTTGTTTTCTTTGCCATTGATTTGACAAACTTGTGCATCAGATGAAATTAATGTTTAACTTTTTCTTTTCTGTTCGTTTTCCTATTGCATAATACAGAAAAATAAGATGAATAATTTTAGATCATTAACTCTTCTTATTAAAGTTCCCCCCCCCCCCTCTCTCTCTCTCTCATAAAATATGGAATCCAAATCACTACTGCACAAGTTATCGTAAATTGAAATCTGGAAAAGTTTGCAAGTGGTAAAAAATAGAAACACGCTCAATAACCAAAGGCTCTAACAGTCACAAACAGGAAACTGCATTCTTTAATATCTGCGTAAAAATAACTAAAAAAGTATATTTTATTTTTATATTTTCGCCGTAGGAAAATGAGCAAATAATAAGATACTCGTGGAGACAATACATCCATGCAAAATGCTCTCAACTTGTTGGAAATTAAAATCTCTGAACATCTCAGATTTTAGAATTTTCCATATTATTTTTCATTTCCATTTCGGTAATAAGCCAAGTTCAGATTAATTACTAACAATTATCAAACTTCCGTTGCTAATGGCGGGACCATAATTGTGGCTGTAAAGTACAATGCTCTAAGTCAGATGGCTTCGTGTGATAAAAACACACTGTTCCCAAGCTGAAACTTACATTATCCTTTGATGCAAACCCTTGTTAATATTTTACAACAGTGTTCACCAATGGTCACTGCCTTGATTTCTGTAGAACATCCGCTGAAGTCAAGTCTTTATTAAGGAGAGACAATTGAATTTTGCAACTGTGTGTGTGTGTGTGTGTGGGGGGGGTAAATGCATGAAAACAATTGTCTTTCTCTGATTTTTGTAGCAGACGTTAATCCGTTCCATATTTCACTTAAAATAAATAATTGCTGTGATGAAAGAACAAAAAATATCCCGGTCAAAAAAAACAAAACAACATGTAAACCCCGTATATTAAATGGTCAGTCCCTTACAGTATACATGCAGTCATAATATTCAGCCTCGTGACTCTGCTTAAAGACTAAGCACGCGGTTTGCATTTCAGTGTAAATTCAGTGTTTTAGGTTTGTTGGGGGGAGGGGTAAGCAGAAGCGGATGTCAATTTGGATTTTAATTGTCTGTATCTCAGAGAATTACTTTCCTTTAGAACAAAATTATAAATTTATTCTGTTTGAGGGGCTCAGCAATGTGTGCTTCTCGTCAAGTCAGTGCATAAGTTTGTTCATATTTCTTTGAAATAAATTAAAATCATAAACTTATTGCAAAAGAAGTCGATCAACCTTTTATAAACAGTAATGTGTACTGAATATAAATGACTTTTGAAATTATTTTTTATTGTCGTAATATATGATCGAAATAAAAATGACTGATTCTTCAGATGGTATCCGGTTGTAAATCACTCTTGACGTTTCAGTCTTTCCATAGGTGGTCTTCATTCATTGACTGTTCAGATGTCAATCAGTAATGTCGACTAGCCCCTCCACGGTGGAGTTTACATCGGCGTGCCTGCCGAAACGCGGTGGTGATTTGTAGGTATTTATGCCTCCACCGCGGAGTGCTATCGTGGAGCTAAAGTGGAGGGGATTAAGTACCCCACCACGGTGCGCGGAGTTCTGAAAAATCACGTGAGCTGTACTGTACAAAATACCAGAAAACTTTGATAAATTGGTCCCCCCACTTGTCAATCAAGAAATTTGGAATGATGCAAGCAAAAGAGTTAATTCTTATGACAAAGCTTTTAGGGATATTGTCGCTGCAGGTATAATGCTTATTGTCAAATTAGCAAACTTATTAAAGTCACAAATTACCACAAATGTTGAAGCAAAATGCTTAATTTCAGATGCTGTTACTCTCATGGGGCAGGTACAATACCATTTATCTCTTAGAAGGAGGTACATGATATGTCCACACTTAAAACAAAAATATTCAAATCTCTGCAATACAAACACCCCCATATCATCTATGCTTTTAGGGGATGATGTTGCTAAATAACTTAAAAGATGTGACACTGGTTTTGCACTAGCAAAAGAAATTTATAGTCAGACTTGCAGGGGTTTTGGTAGAGGTTGTGGTGCTAAGGACAGTGGGCTCATGAGACATCAAGGCTTCAACCAGAGAGCTAGATATCGGTCACAACCCTACAATGCCCAAAGCGGTTACAGGTACCAATACCAGAATGCCAATAGGGAAAGAAGAGCTGCTTATAGCAGCGCCTATAACGAGACTTCAAATTAAAACCCGTGAAGGTAAGTTCTGTGGGGAATCTAAAGCACTGTAATACTATATGGAACAGTTTCACAAGTGACCCGTGGATTTTACAGACCATCTCAGGGTACAAAATAGAGTTTGAATCCATGCCTTTCCAATCACATTTTCCAAAAGAAATTCCTTTTTTTGATGAACAGAGAACCATTATTAGTAATTAAATCAAGGAACTTCTATCCAAAGGCACAACAGTTCCATCCACATGGGAGAGTGATAAATTTGTTTCCAACATTTTTTTTGTACCCAAACCCTATCGGCTAAAACACGGTATTGGTTCTGATAAAGGAATTTTCATGTTATATGCATGAAATAGAAAAATTAAACAAGATATGAACCAATTTTAAAGATTGGTAAGCCTGGCATATACCTCTCTTACTTTCCTGAAAATTTCAAGAGGTTAGTGTAACCCATTGTTGAGATATGCATGGAAACAAGCTCTAAAAATGGCCATTTTTGAGCGTTATGTAGTCTCACTCGAAAAAAGCTTGAATATAAAATAGAGAATTCTCTAAATATCATACTGAAATTATGCATTTATTGGTCTGGTTTTATGCGGAATTCTATCCTGCAAATATTGCTTCTTGAATTAAAGAAATCGGTAAAATATTATGGATTTTATAAGCAAAATACCGTCAGTAGAAGTTTTGTTTCAACACTGAAATTCAAACACTAATCTGTTGTTATATGCCAACATTTTGTACAAAATAACATTCATTATAACTTTTATTGACATCTAGAACTCGACTTTATATTATAATAAGTAGTAAAACCATTTAAATCACATGGCTAGCCAAGATATTCGATTGAGAGCTTGTTCTTTGTCAAACTTTCCAGTTCTAAATTTTGTAGTGTCTGTAACCTTTACAAGTTTATATGGCAATAATTTTGTTGTTTCATTATGGAAAAGTATAAATCCTACAAAGGCTCATGTGTATCCATGTGATGTCCAAGTTGGCCAAAATTGGTGGTGCTGTATTGTACCATTAAAAAACAGCAACTCAATAAAAAAAGTTACAGACACTACACAAACAGGTATAAAAATGAAAGATAAAAGTATTGTTCTACTTGTCATTAAAACATTGTTTTTCTCAATAGAAAGTTCCATCTTATGTGATGTAATGTTGCATCATCTATTTACCTCTGCAGCCAAGAGCAAAAAAGTGATGCAATAACTCTCTTGATTGAATATTGCATCATTCTTGCAGCACTGTCTGTTTGAGTAATTTACTACAAGACAATGTAACCTGAATTTCTTATCCTAGAAGAAGCTGCCTAATTACTTTTTCTGTTCTTTACCATGGTACATCCCTAAGACATGGGAAGACGACAAAAGCAAACCTCTGGGAACAACTCTGGTAAGTTTGTATTGAATGGTAAACCACACTCTTAAATTGTAGTGTCTGTAACCAATATCCCCTTTTTATACTGTCTATGACTTTATCCCTGTTTTTTTTTTAAAAAATGAAGCCAAATTATGTTTCCTATTACAGTATTGATGTGTAAGGCTAAATTTTGACATACTGTCTGTCTGCAATTTGTAATATTTTGGTATATTTATAGTTTCTTTCATCTAGATTTCTGATAACAGGCAACATTTTCAGTGATTTCTTACAATATGCAATTGAAACTGAGTATTTTTGCATTCCATATCATTAGACTAGTAAATTCAAACAGAAATATTATGAGAATTCAATGAGCTCAGACTTAGTATTGGATACATTGCTGATATTGTCAAATGGTTACAGACACTACTAGACATGTGAATTGACCCGACTGTTGTTTACATTATTAAGGAAAGTGTGCAATCATTGTAAATGCTAGAACATTGAATAATCATCAGGTTTTATGCTATTTCTTTTTCAATCAGATACTTTTCTTTAAGAATCTACAGGTTATTCCAGTTTGCTTATGTATGAAAGCATATTGCGTACTCATTACAAGTATGTTTTGTAAAGTCTAAATTTCATCCGTATACATAGAGGAACAAAAATGAGAATGAAGTTGTTTGCTTTTAGGAAGCAAAGATAAGCCAGAAGAAGATGAACAGAAGATTAAAGCTAGAAGGGAGAAGACGAGGCTAAAGGTACAAGCCTGGAGAAAAAAACAGAGGGAAAATAAGGCGAAACATGAGGAGCTAAAAAGGGTTGATAGAGAAAGAAGAAAAGATGCAAGACTACTAAAAAAACAGCAATCACTTTCCGATTCAAATCTTCAACAAGAATTAAGAAGGAAAAAACGTGAAGAAATGAAAAGGTATCGCCAGAAAAAGAAAGAAAAAGCAGCCCTGGCAATATCGGTTAACATGGAAAGAGTGTTTGCGATGGTCTCGGTGCGACAGTCAAGAATGCTTGCTACAGAGCTGTAATCAGCAATAGAAAGGTGATAGGTTGTGCAGAAGATGTATATCATTTCTGTACAGAGAAACTGAAAATGGAAAATACAGATAATGAAGCTAAAACAGTGTCGAGAAGGGAGTTCATCCTTGTTAAAGATGTTGAGAGAAATAGAGAAGAAACTGATGTGCAAACACTGCAAGGTACAAGAAAATTACATGCTGTAAAGTCAGGAAGCAATGATTATGAACTGAGCATAAGAAATTGGAGCTGTTATTGTGAGCAATGCATGAAGGTTGACGGGAGATGCAACTTCAGCGAAAATGTTAATGCCTGGGAAATGAGAAAGTTAGTACTCAATAAAGATAATTTAAGTCAGAAAGGAAAACAACTTAAAGACAAGAATCCATCAACAATAGAAAATAATGACAAGAAAAGAAAACAAGGAAGTAACCAGAAAGATCATAACTCAGCAACAAGCGAAAAGCCTAATAAGAAACGGAAGTCAACAGAAAGACAAAACATTGTGACAAAGAAGATCAAAGTTGACAAAAAAGCACCAACCAACACAGAGAAACCAATAGAGAAATACCACCCTGGAGAATTTGTTGCTGTAGGACTTAAGCCAAAGAAGGGACCTCTAGATGTATACTTAGCAGAAGTAATAGACATTCTTCATAACGAAGTTAGACTTAAATACATGAGAAAGTCTGGCAACATGTATGTTTGGCCTGAAAAAGATGATTATTCACAAGAGGCTCTAGATGCTATCTTGTACAGGGTAAAAGCTCCACAAATAGTCAATGAAAGGGGTCATTTCAAGTTTAATGCAGCTGAATTGTCTAAGCTCAAGTCAAATCTGGAAAAAAATCATAAGCACTTCTATTTGAAATGACAATATAAAGTCAAGGTTTAATGTGTAGTGTCTGTAACCTTAAGATCAATCACATATGGGTCTGTGTTTGAGTCAGCACCTTGGGTTGAACAATACTTTAGTGACTATGATTTATTGAACATTCATTATACTTCAATATTTTACTCTTACAAACACTATTTAGTATTAAACTTTCAAGTGCTATTTACCAGTTCATAATTTTAACACAAGTATTGGACATATACCTGTTACAATGTGGTTTTATCATTTTATTAACTAATCAACATTCATTTAATGAATAATTCTAGTCAATGTGTTCATGTTGAATTATTTTTGAAGTGAATTTTATGGAGATATGTATGGTTCTGCAGCTGTATTGAAATGCTATAGTTTTGTAGTGTCTGTAACCAATTTTATGGACAATGTACTTCTGACTCTTATGGAAGTTTGCAATACTTTTGGCCAGTATTAATGATTTTGTTTGTTTAAATATTCTTCTTGGTGTTAGATAAATGCCTAAATAAGATTATTCTATGTCTTTTATGTTTGTTATGCAAAAGTTTCATGGTTAGGTTTTTTTTCTTAGTGATACCTTTGTCATAGATGTTTTGATTTTGTTATTAAGTTGTTTACCACTTCCAGTTATGTTGTTTACTTTAAATGTTGATATCCTGTTACTGATGTTACTGTGAAAAAAAATAAAGTTTTAAAGTTTTCATGCTGTTTTTCTTGCATGTTATACACCAAGTGTAGTGTCTGTAACTGTTGTTATACCAATGAATTGAAATAATGGTTAAACAAAATCGCATGCATGTTCAAGCTAAATCTAACTTGATCTGACTAGGGGACACCCTAGGGTATATAATGAGCTTCATTGAAATGTTCTATCAAACATTTCAATTTTTTAAGTGAGTGAGACTACTCTCAGCACCAATACCGTGTTTTAGCCGTATGGGAAATTCCAACCAATCATCAACCTGAAACACCTGAATAATGTTCATTATGAACCTGTCAAGCAAGAAACATTTAAAGTAGTTTTAGATCTCATCCATGAAAATGATTTCTTCAGTTCTATTGATTTGAAGGATGCTTATTTCAGTATTCCAATACATACAGATTATCTCAAGTTTATTTGGAATGGGGAATTTTTTCAATTTGTTTACCCTTTGGGCTTTCCTCAGCTTCAAGAGTGTTCACTAAGATTCTTAAACCCATTTATGCATGGTTCAGACAACAGTGCATTAGATGTTCCTACTATATTGATGACTCATTGAATTTGAATGGTGATAGTCACATTTGTTCACAAAATGAGTGGATTATGATTGAAACATTCAAATCTTTAGATTTCACAATAAATGTGGAAAAATCAGCGCTTATTCCATCTCAGAGAATTGTCTTTTTTGGTTTTGTGGTGGACTCGGTGCAGTTTAAGGTTTCTCTTACTGTAGAGAAACAAGGAAAAATTCGTAATCTCACTAAGAAACTTTCTGGTAAAAAATATGTTTTAATAAGAGAATTGGCATCATTTATTGGTATGCTTATCAATGTCTTTTATGCAATCCTGGAAGCCCCAATGCACTATAGATGTTTAGAACGTGATAAAATTATGATGTTTTGTTGTCCATCTTTAAAGATGCTATGTATACATACGAGGCTGAAGGCTTGACATAAAATAATGGTCCCCTCATCCAAGTATTGTGATGGATGAGGGCGATTACTGGAGTAAAGCTGGAGGCTGAGCATGTATACATCCACCCTTCATTTGTTGGAAGTTAAAGTTTCACCACAAAGGGGTTCTCCCCTCCCATTATTATGTAGACAACAAAAACTGTTCACTTTAAACTATGAAACACGTGGTTCGAGTGTCCAGTTTATATATGACATATCATGTTACTGATGAAATATTTACCTTCTCTTTGAAGAGCATATGTTTCCTCCAGTGACGGAATAACATGCTATGTATACATGTGAGGCTGAAGGCTTTACTCCAATAATGCCCCTCATCCTTCACAAATGCTTGGATGAGGGGACCATTTTGCTGGATGGTCTAAAAACTATGAAAAATTACACTAGATTTTGGAGGCAATGTTAGCAGTTTTTAGCGAAAGCTTAAACTGGTAAACATCTGGGATACGAGCGAGCATGTGAGGGGCAAGGGGAGATAATCTGTAAGAGTTACTTCCCTTTGGCTAAATGGTATATAGATAGAAAGACGTCTTTTTGCCTCTCAAGAAGGGCTGGGTTCAGAGGTAGCGGAGAAAGCGCACAGTGGAAGTATTATATATAATGTGGTAATTTTCCCTAAGTAAAGAGTCAACCGTTTATCTAAAAATTTTGCCCAATATCTTTTCTAGTGGTCAGGCCTGATAAAAAGTTTATTCCTCCCAACCAAAAATGAAACTTAAGGGTCAGATGACATTTTTCCTAAATTTCCAATGATAATTTAATTCCTAAGAATGTAATAATGCATAAGCAATCAAATTTGACCAGTAATTTTTGGTTGATTTTATCTTGTTTGTGTTAGCATGGTGACATACTGGTATTGATTTTAAGGTAGTGACAGTGATATTGTTGTTAACAGTAAGATTCTATGTTAAAGGTTTTGTGTTCAAGTTTTTGCATATCAAACTCAGTCATTCTATTTTTAAAGTTCTGTGTTGGTTATTTTGCAAATCAGATAAAAGTGGGGTTATTGCATGGGGTGCAGAGAAGACACCGGGTTCTGCATTCCCTGGTACAAGTGATCGTGTTAACAAGTTTACTGAGGAATCAATATGCTGCAGTTCTGCATCATATAACAGAGCTGAGAAAACTAACAAAGAAAATTCCCAAAATAAATAATGCTAAAAATATTTGACCTTTTTCTTGGCTAAAAATCTGGAAATCTTACAACCATGAAAATAACACCTGCTGTAAGCTAAAAATCCAACAACCTGACGAGACTATGTGAAATTAAAGTCTGTTTACCCTGAAATCTGAATCAAAATTATTTGATACAAGCTACATTGCATGTTTCACTTGAAACTAACAATTCCAATGTCCTTGTGGGAAAATTAATAATCTGCTAAATGATATAAATGAATTCAGTTACTGTTACCTCTATTCCATTCACTTCTTTTAGGTGGCAATGTTTTCCAAACTCATCATCACCTGCACCTGCAGCACAAAATATTATATATATATATATATATATATATATATATATATATATATATATATATATATATATATATATATATATATATATATATATATATATATATATATATATATATATACACATTAAACAAAACTAACAAACAACAGTGCAAAACAAGTGTAAAACGAGTGAGAGCACTTTCAGAATCTGCTGATTCCTTTTTCAATGGCACAAATCTACATAGGACAGTTACACAAATGAGATGAGAACAAAACACAAAAATATATTAACTTTACAAAAGCTAAATGATGTTTGGCTACGGATATTTGCAAACATGATACAAGAAAAAAAAAACATAAAAGGAATAAAAGGAACAAGTTTAACAAGTTTGTACAGCACTACTTGTTACGATGCATCTTAACTGAGTGCTTGCAAGGCAGAAAACACTTGGTTAGAACAAACAAATTAGTGACATAAGCAAGGTCATTCATGAAAGACGTGGGCCATCTCTATGCACATGCATGAATGCACACACACACACACATTTCACCCCATATGCCCGGGATAAAAAAAAATATTTTGAAACAAGATGCTGTAGGCCCGGGATAAAATAAATATTTTGAAACAAGATGCTGTAGTTCTACAGAAGAAGATTTAGTATGCATAAAGCTGCAAGAGCTGGCTATAAAAGTAATATTGGCAAGCAGATGGGTACATGATTTTACAAAGGTCACACCAAATAAATTCGTTGTTCTTTGGGAATCTGACTACTAAAATATGCAAGACACAAAATTGCTTAAAAAGTATGGTGGGTAAACTGCCAATTTAAAAAAAAAAATAGTACTAGAAGACAAGTAATTCATTTGCCTCTGAAAATTTTGATCAAATATTGTGCCCACTTGATCCCTTTTATTTTCTTTGAATACTGAGGAATTACAAGTTAACTGGGTGTGGCCAAAGATTGTTGTTAAAAAAAACTCTCACTTGTAAAGAAACAGCATAAATCTAAAAGACTGTATCTTATTCTTTTGATTGGATGAATAGTGTAAGATAATGACAGACAATTTATATGAATTTGGACAAAAAGAAATTCAAGCACTTGTATTTTATTTTCAAGTTAAAGCTGGTGAGTGAATTTAAAGAAGTACATTATCATCCTTAATGAAACCCATTAATTTGTAATGACAATGATATTTTAGTGAGTGATCAATTACTCTGAATAGCTAAAAAACTAACAAGTGTTCAATATAACATGGTATTTCATCTGCAAAAGTCAATCATGGGTCAGTGGTTGGAAATGAATGTCATAAGAGGTTGACACAAACATTTTTCTGGTCTGCTACTGATGCTTGTGCAAATATCCACACTGATGACAAAGTAATTCATATACAATTACCTCTCCCTGAAATGCTTGCAAGCAACAAGGACCATAAACATCAACTGCAGTTTAAGTGAGGGCATGTGATAGTGAGGAAAACAAATTTTGGTTAACACTGACAGGTGTGGGGGGGGGGGGGCGGGGCAGTGGAGTTAGGAACTTTCGTTGATACATGAAAATAACAATTTCCTTTGTCCTACACAAATATTCGTAAGATGGATTTATTATTAATTGATGTTAGTTCTTAAGAAGTCAAGTAAAGTTAATAAGTTGATGACAGACTTTTAATATGAATCCAGCGGACATGCAGTACTCACAAATTCATGAATCAGTAAAGTCTGAGTTGCCTCCCTCTTAGGATTAAACAATATGTATCCATCGTAAGCAAACAAAATGAACTAAAGCTTCATAGCTTATACACCACCAGATCTGAACACATCAATATGGCTGCACTAGTTAATTCCTCAAAACAGCAATTTTAAATGTCACTACTTCTTCATCTATAGCATAGGTCAATGACCTAAACAACTCCATGTTGTTTGTACTAACCAACACAGACAGTAATATGGCAGCTGCACTGTCCTAGAACACCTGGATTTAAAAAACAAAACAAAAAAAAACACAAACCGAAAAGAAAGTGAAAATTCAGAAATATGCATATTTCATTAGAACTTGCAGTTTATTTTTGAATGTATCACTGCAAAGTTTAAAGAGTAATCCACAGATTAGTCAAAGGCAAAATCTTAGGAGCTGTCTTTAGTCTGTGATTTTAACTAGAAATAATGCTGATCTACACAAAAGTATCACACTGTAATCAGCTGGAGACAATTACTCTCTTAATCAGCTTGTGTCATCATGTGGAAGGACCATTAAATTCTCAACAGTTGTCAAAATAAAGCCAGCTTTTCCACTAAGTAAGCAGTTTAATTAGGTTCTTGCAGAAATGCTTATCGGGATCAATGTGACAGTCATTTGAATCTTTTCACATTTGAATAGATGAGGGTATATCACATTTTATGATGATTAAACTGACACTATTTAAATATAAAATTAGAACAAGATTTTCACTTGACAAGACTTCTTTAATAGGTATTTATTTCATATAATGTTACCATCTGCAGGCATTAACCAACAGTTTCATTGATCAATATTTTGTATATTGTGTTACTGAGAAAATATTTTTGTTCAGGAAATTCTGACAAAATATGATTTCTTATTAAACTTTGTGAATTTCATCACCATGATTCCAAATTTCCATGCACTGACAGCCATTTTTGATGACAAAATGAGTGATATATTGAGCTTTTACTTTCCAATTTCGATCATGATATTTTTAATGTTAAGCAACTGGAGCTTATTTTTAGCCTTTTCTATTAAAAAAAATGGATCCACACTTACATCTGTTATAAGCAGGTTCACGATGTTATTCAGGTGTGCTAAAAAAAATGAGGCAGCAGTGTATGTCACTTAATTTTGGAATTAACTCAATGCAGGAGATATATAGCATACCTACTAACTCCTTATTTAGTCCAAAGTCACACCTGCAAGATAAATCAAAGTATTGTGAATACTCAAAGCATGGACAGTTGAAGTGATACTAATTTACATAAGATCAGATGGAAGGACATAACTTTTGAGATATTGCTATTCATAGTCCCTTTTACTATCATACACATACTGCTCTTAATAAAATCTTTATATTTTTCTAAAAGTTTTTTTCTTTGTATATCATTAGAGAATTTATATTAACATTTGAAACATTATTTGAGAAATGATTGATTTTTTTTAAAAAGCATTTTTTACTATTGTTTCAAGTATTACTCTCAGTGGAATATACAAGAGAAATAACTACAGTTAAACTCCTCAAAACCAAACCCTCAGGATAACAGAATCCCCTCAAGACTGAATTTTTTTTTTAGTCCTGAAATTTTCCTTCTTTAATATCATCATTTTTTCCTCAGTAAACTGAAACCCCTCAAATCTGAACACCAGAACAATTTTCGATCCCAAATTTCAATTTTACGCTTAAAAATACCCCATAAAACCGAAACTCAGTTGAAACTTAAAAATATATTTTAGCTGCTAAATTCCTGACACACGCTGGAACAGATTTTATTACGGTTAACAGGTGCTGTAATAGTCTGATCGATGAGACAAAGACCCAGAAACTGCCCCAAGGGCATGCGAGGTTAAAACAACACTTGACACACGCGCCGACACAGATTAGGGCTGACAATAGGCTAATCTGAAGACTTTCCACCATACAAAAGAGTCCACTTTTAAGGCTAATTACACGTATTAATAACTAAATGCTAATAGGTAAGCCAATTGAAAAAGACTATGTTTATCTGTTGATTATCTAAATGTGATTGATGCTATTCATTTGGATACAAGATCAATAGAACATTGTTTGCTTATTTTTGTTTTTGTCGTATTTGCAGCCTCTTGACCAGGGCATAATTCGTGCATTCAAGGCTAGATATCAGAAACATCTGCTGCATTGTCGTGTGGCTAAGATTAATTGTGCGGACAGTGTTAGTGAACTTTGTAAGCAAATTACTCTGTTGGATGCTATCCACTGGATTTCAAAAGCATGGTCAGAGACGACGCCTGGTACAATCAAAATGTGCTTTGAAGTTGTCGGCTTCCCTATTAATGTGGACAATGATAACGTCAGTGAGGATGATGATGAAGATGATATTCCCTTGGCTCGACTGGCTCATGAATTACAACTGGGCATTGACCCTGAGCGCCTATATCATTTTGACAATGATGTTCCTGTTGAGGATAATTCCAATGACTGGGAGAGTGAACTTGTTTCACAGTTTCGTGAAAGCAATCAGGCCAATGATGAAAGCGATGGATATGATGATGACAATGTATGTTCTGAGCCACCTGGCAGTGATATGACATACCCCAAAATTTTAGAGTTTATAAAGAGATTAAAAACTTTCACAATTGCAAAGGATGACTGGTATTTGGCTATGGCACAAAAAATGGAGCTATTAACACAAGCTACATTAGTTAAAGAACGATGTAAGATACAACAGACAATGCTCCATGCCTTCTTCAAGCCAGGCTCTTGAACTATGAACATTATGAATTATATGGAGTATTTACATATTGTGGAGAATCATGAATAATTCCAATGGACTTATAGTAAAGTTTTAAAAGTACCGTATTTCATTCCTCATATGTTTCTTGTGATGAGGACTATATTTCTATGTGGAGCAACTGTATTTATTCCTGTGAAAGGATACAATTTTCAGTAGGAACGTATATTGTTCGGCTTATTCTTCATTAAATGCATGTATTAAAAATAAAATAAAAAAATAACAGCTTTCTTAAATTTGTGCACTTTTACACACACAGACACTGATGTTTTCATAACTGCATTCTCTCTCTCTCTCTCTGTCTCACATCACATAAGAGCTCAGAAAGAGATTTTTTTTCACATCTGCAAAAGTCTCAGTAAACCAAAAACTTCTCAAAACCAGAAAAAAATTGGGTCCCAAGGTTTTGAGGAGTTTCACTGTACTATAAAGTCCAATCAGTCACCTAATCTGAGTTGCCATCCTTGACATAAAACTGACATGAAAGGTCAGTGGACATATATTTTATTACTAATTTAAGTAAGACTAAAAAGTTTGTTACTATTTTTAGTAATACAAACTATATTTGGTACCACATTATGAATGCTATGCCATACGCATGGAATGACTGAAATCCTTCCAAGCCAAAAATACTGTTGAACTGACATAATAAACATTAGTTTCTACCACTCCAAGGGAGCTCAAACAACAGTTTACTGTGAAAACAATCCTGTTTGGATTGCAAGATGCATTACCTACCTAAAGTACTAGATTGACACATACAATATTGGTAAAGTATTTGTTTTGGTATCTTGCATGTTAAATATCAAGCTTAAAATACAAGACCAAATTCAAAATAAAATGTATGATAGAAAGGCACAGACAACTAATTCAATTCCCATTGACCACAATGTTAATATTTGGCCAAATTACTATACTTTTGTTTAAGATTGGCAAATCATGCTTACACCTTATGAATGATCTATCAAAGAGGATTTTTTTTTATGATGAATGATCGGCTCTGAGCCCTGTTTTTGACAAAATTTCCCTGTATGTGCCCACTATAAAAATCAGACCCAGTGAGATCTCCCCATTTACATTCAGTAGTATGTGTGCGTCGACAGCAATAAAATAAAAATGGCTTTAGGTTAAAGTCTAATAATGCATACAATTTACCCGTATGCAGACTTCTGATGAAAAATTATGTTAATTTGTTCCGGTAATTATTTTCAGCCTATCATATACCACCACATATAAGCTGGTTCCATAGCTCATAAAACAATTATCTGCCAGTCAACAGAAACCTCATCAGACACAAGACACCAGAAATACTGATAAAGTACATTTTTCAACGTATGGATAAGCAATGTTTCCTGGCTCAGGACTACACTGCAATCTTATAAGGGAAATGGTCAAAGAGGAAATCCTGCCAAAAAGAAGGTAAACACAAAAACTATGCAAAAGTAATACATACTTTTCACACATTAAAAGGCGATCTTGTCCTACATCAGCAGGTAGATGGTATTCATGAGATAATTTTCCACCAATATTTCCAGTGGCCCCAGCAACTTAGCAAAAAGAATAGATTAAAGTTCAGAAATACTTTTTTTGTCCAACTATGTCTTATGATCGAGTCGCAGCACATGTAAAAATTAAACCTTGATGAGTGTTCATGACCTTAAAGTATTTTGTTACTTTTGAATAAATATTTAAAATAAATATTTATAAGTTTGTCAGCAATAAATCTGCAGTTAAGGCTATCACATGCTATAAAAACTCAGCATATGCCGTATAAAAGGTCTCCCAAACAAAGAAAAAAATAGACAGGCATTACAATCATGATATGCTATCCTTCTTATCTTAATATACGAGAAATACCATGAGTCATAATAATTACATTTTAATGTATACAGTCAATTCAGCATGTTAGAGGCATTAAATGTTAGGAAGTAACTGATGTTCAATACTTTTCGATACCATTTTTGTCAAAAAAAAATATTTTTGCTAATACAGCTTCCTCATTAAATTTGCTAGAAGTTTTGAGCTCACAACAATTTTGTACACGAGTTTTTTTTTTTTTTAGCTTATGTATTTTTCAGAAACAGTATTTTGTAACTGAGTTTTTTGTTGTTGTTTTATCCCCAAGGATGTCTTAGCTTATCTGTATTTTTCTAAAACAGTATTTTGTAACTGAATTTTTTTTTGTTTTGTTTTATCCCCAAGGATGTTGTAGCTTATCTGTATTTTTCTGAAACAGAATTTGAAAATAAACCAGTTATTCTTGACATAATTTTGACCTGAAGTTGCTTATGTTTGGTCAGCAAAATTATTAAACTTAAGAATGACAAACTGGACATTTTTAATCTGGTATATTTACATCTATACAGAATTTTAAAACTCTCGCTTGTGTACCTTTTACAAATGGCAGATTCAATCTTTTGAAGATTCTATCGTAAGCATTACAAACAATCTCATATGTCACTCTTGCATTTTCTTCTGTTGCATCAAATGTGTACATATCTGAAATAATAAATGTAAATATCAACTTTGTTGACATAACACTTTGTTGATGTAACATTGTAGGCAATAAAACTATCTACTTAAAAATAAAAAAATTACAATAATGTCTGTATCCATAAAATATTTCCTTCTGACACTACCTTGACCCAAAGTCAAAGGACAAAGAAATTTGTTGCAGAATGAATTTCATTGTCTTTGCTTCACAACGAATCATCCCAAGTATGAAAAGAATCCATGAAGGGGTGTCAGAAATATAAGCAAGTGAAAGACTTAAAAACAATAACACAAATTTTCTATGACTATGACCTTGATCCCAGGGTACATGGTGCAAATAAGTGTACTGCAGAATGAATTGTATTTGCTTTATTATGATTCATCCCAAGTATAGTACTCTCACATTATACCATAATTCAGGTAATTTTTTGTATCCTTTAATTTTTCATACACCACATATCCATAAATTATCATAATTAAATGTATCATATTTTTTCAAATATTTACAAAAAAGATGAAAAAGATTGAGATTAAAATCATATACAATTAAAGCAGTTTTTTTTTGTTGTCTTTGCATTATTGTTTAACCTTGTATTTTGGTATGTTATATATAGAGCAACAAGAGAAGTCTACATATCAAACAGCTTTGAAACAAATACCAATGTACGATTTAGATACGTCAAATGACTAATGTATTGTTTGCTAGTATATGTTTGATAAACTCTCGTATGAAAAACAAACATTTGTTAACTTTGGGTAAGTATTTAATTGAGGCATCAGATAATGAAACAGGAGATTCAGACATAAAAGAAATACCTGGTAATCACCATTTATAATCGTACAAAAGGCCTTAGATCATCTAATTTTTTTATTATTTTTAACCCCGTATTTTGATGTTTTACATTAGAAACAACAAGAGAAGTTCATGTTTCAAACAATTTTAAAAAATATAAATGTACAATTCAGATATGTCAAATGACCTATGTATTTTTTGCTAAGTATATGTTTAATCAAATCTCATGAAATTAAGAAATAAAGAAAATAATCACCATTTGTATTTGTGCAGAAAGGCCTTTGGTCATTTCATTTTGAAAGGGTAATCGTTTTTGTAATTGAGAATCTACTCGTTCTTCAATCCATCTTTCTATTGTTATCTTTATTGGTGATGTGTGCCGTTTATAAAGTTTGTCACTATAACAGAACATGTGCATTTTAAAATTAGTTCAAAAGCCATTTAAGGTTTTCTTATCCAAAAAAATTATTTCTCTGTACATGCCAAAGTGAAGACCATTAGTCAGGTAGTCTTACTGTTTCATTATAGTAATAAAAAATATATAAAAACTTCATCATTTTCAATAATAAATGCAAAAGTCATACACTCAGTGAATTCAATTCTTATATAATATCTTTCAAGTGCTTGTACTGTTTTTGCTTGGTGATGTCTTCATTATTGAGTTTTTTCAAACCCTTGCCAAAAGGAGAGACTTTTGTTTCACTGCCACCTTAATGCACTGAACCACCAAGCAAAAAGCCACAAGAAGACAGGGATGGCTTAGAAAAGGCAACAGTGAAGCCCCTAAATTGTCTGTTCCTGCAGTTGCTGAAATTACCACATGAAAAGACAACAATGCCCGTGATGCTGAACCGCACAAATTGTCTATCAGTGCAGTAGATAATGCTGACCGACAAATTCCTGCAAGTGAAAGAGAGAGCACTGAAACTGAGACTGTTCCTGAGCCTGCAGTAGACAAGCTGGACTACAGTAAGGATTTGAGACATGAACCAGCTTCCTGGTACTACTAAGTCACCAATCAGAAGAAAATACAAGAAATGGGAGATGGATGAGAAAATAAAAGTTGTTGAGGAGGCAAAACTGTGTGGAATTAGATCCTTAGCTGCTGATTATCACCTTACAATGAGTACTTTGTTTAGCTGGATGAAAATCACAAATTCCAAAAATGTTCAGAGGACAAAGAAAGGTTCCCTCCCTGGTGCCAGCTGACCAATGACTTATTCACTTGAGAAGGAGCAGGAGACTGTATCCTGGTTACTCAGTATGTGGGACCATTATGACCCTGTAACAATTGAGATGTTGAAGAATTATACAACAACTGTAATCCAGGAGGAAAACCCAAAGTTTAAAGGCTGGATTTAGAGTTTTTTTATCCTGAGAAATGGACTTGCACCCAGGAGCAGAATGTCCATATCTCAGAAACTACTGCCAGACCTGTAGTAAAAAATAGACAGTTTAACAAAATATATGAGTCTGTGAGGAGTAAAAATCTGGTGATCATTTATTGAAAACAGGGATGTAACACATGTATTCTGAGTTGGTACCCAAGAAGATAATTGACACGGTCACCATTAGAGAGAGGTACGGGTTAGAAGTACTGGTAGTGGCAAGTGCCATTTAACTTGTCTATTTACATGCCTAGTGTCTGGAGATTTGTTATCACCCATGATTATCTTTAAGGGAAAAATGGAGAATTAAAGAATGTGAGGGTCCCAAAGGGAGTCATAGTGAAGATGCAAAAGCCTTGATGGATGTATACCTCATACTGATGCAGTGTGGAAAGAAAAAAACAGAAAGCACTTGTCTTCTCTTCTAGTTTTAGATTCAATCCATGGCCATTTGAATGATGCAGTTAACAAAAATCAATTTAAAAAAATTGAGAAACAACAATGGCAGTCATCCCGGAAGATGCACATCTAGACTGCAGCCACTGGACATGTACCTGAATAAGCCATTCAAGGGACTGCTGTGGAGAAAATGGTCAGCTTACATGAAGGACCAGATATCTAAAATAGTTGTAGATCAAGAGGCTGGCGAGGAGACAAACCAAAGAATTGCAGCCACTTAAGAATAGCAGATAATCAATTCGATTTTTGAAGTCAGTGAAGATTTAAAGAAGAAAAAAGAAATGATCATCAGCAGCTTCAAAGTGGTGGGACTTTCAAATGCAGTTAATGGCCAGGATGGCCACTTTATAAGGAATGATAATGCAACTCCATTAGAAAGTCTCTCCAGTGATGACAATGGTGAATAGTTGAAGGACTCTGCACCAGAAGATTTGTGATAGACATTCTAGAACTCTTAAACATGCATTTCTATACTAGAATTTTTATTGTTAAATATCCAATCGATTCAGTGCATAGAAATTGTGTAGATATTTGACATAGTTTTATTGCATCTGCATTTGTATATTCATTAATCACTGAATTTCACAGCATTTACTTATGCATACAAACATTTTGTGTTTATAATATGTATATAAATATATGTCTTCATTGTTTTTATACATTTTTTTTATATAGGCACTGGCTGTTAAATGCATTTACCATTCATATTTATTCTGAATGGCCAAAATCAAATTTTTCAACCAACAGCTGTTATTATTTTTCATTTACCTACTGACAGCATCACTAATTTTATCCCATCATTATTGAGTGCCCTTTATTAAGTAAGTCACTGTCACTAAGCACCACAGTATAGCTCACACATTTTAATACAAGAGTTTGGAAGACACCTGATGTTTTCATATCAAATTAACATTATACTGAGTCTATTCTTTGATCCACCCTTTTATTGTTATCATTATCGGTGAGAACGAAGAATGAGTGAATTATTTATTCTGAGGTGTTAATTTACAATGGAATATAACAGTACAAGAGGAAGATGACAATCGTCAGATAAATGAACAATAAAGATTACAATTACCACATAACTCTCTCTCTCTCTCCAATAGCTACAAAGAGATACTCATCTGAATATACATGAGCTAACACACAGATACAATGCTGTTTCATCTCTCTCTCTCTCTCTCTCTCTCTCACACACACACAAATTAAAAACAACAAAAGTCAATTTGGAATTATTTTGTATCGTAATTAGATTAATGAGATTACTGTTGGTGTAAGAATACAAGTTGCACAAAATTTTAACCTCCAGGGCTCATATCATTGCTTACAATTTACCTATAAATAATATGTGTACTATATATGATATTACATACAGGTGAATTGTGAGATGTGACTTCAACCATCTTAATCATATTGCCAACATAACACATCATAACAACCATAAAGAACTACTGCTCTGAATACATATGATCTTACACACCGACACAATGTTATTGTTGTATCCATCTGTCTCTCTAACACATACACATTCACTAATAACAACAAATATCTTTTTGAGTTCTTTTATGTTTTTATTGTAATTAGAATCATGAGGTGAGAGCAAAATGAGACAAAAATTGTATGTCAATTTTTTATGTTAGTATGGTTAGGTCAGCAATTATGGTATGTCACATAGATCTTTTTTTTCATATAAAGTCAGTACATTAAAATAATATATATTTTTTACATATAATATTTTTGGTACTCTGAATAGAAGAATAATTTTTTTTTGGTATGAAAAATTATATGAAGTATAGTAATGATGTTGATGGCAGCCATTGAGTATACAACCTTTATGTGAGACTGCCTTATAATGAAGTATGTGATTCATATAATTTTACTACCACTTAATAAAATGGGATCCCTGACAATACTTGCCTAATAACAAACTGTGTTACAATGAAGGACCTTTTAGATAAGGAGTGCTGTATGAACAGAATCAATCATGGGGTTAAGAATATATACAAGCAAATGCAAAACTATAATCAAAAACCATGACAAATCTGTTGATGCCAATGCTGTTGCTGCCATTGAAATAGTGACTGCTATGCCTCAATTTTTCCACTAACACTGACTTGACAATAAATTATTTTCCTGTCTATAAACATAGATCTACCCGTCACTATAGAACCACCGCCATTAATCTAATGATTATTTTTTCTTCATATTTAAGGTTGCAATGATTAATGGAACAATTTTTAAGTCCAAAGCAATTTGTCAGAGTGCCAAATTACAGTTTTTCTCCAATGAGAAGACAAGGGGACCCTGTCTAACAAATGTTTCAAAAAGAAAGGGGTGGACACTTTTTATCAGACCAAAATATCCAAAGTGAATACTTGCCAAACTGTATGTTGGCTTATCATCAAGCGTGGGTTATCACTGTATGTACACTTATCATCAAGCATGGTTTATTACTGTATGTATGCTTATCATCAAGCATGGGTTATCACTGTATGTATATTTATCATCAAGCATGAGTTATCATTGTATGCATGCTTATCATCAAGCGTGGGTTATCACTGTATCTACACTTATCATCAAGCATGAGTTATCACTGTATCTACACTTATCATCAAGCATGAGTTATCATTGTATGTATGCTTATCATCAAGCATGGGTTATCACTGTATCTACACTTATCATCAAGCATGAGTTATCACTGTATCTACGCTTATCATCAAGCATCGGTTATCACTGTATGTAGACTTATGATCAAGCATGGATCATCATTGTATTAGGCTTATCATCAAGCGTGGGTTATCATTGTATGTATGCTTATCATCAAGCATGGGTTATCATTGTATGTATGCTTATCATCAAGCATGGGTCATCATTGTATTAGGCTTATCATCAAGCCTGGGTTATCATTGTGTGTATGCTTATCATCAAGCATGGGTTATCACTGTATGTATGCCTATCATCAAGCATGGGTCATCATTGTATGTAGGCTTATCATCAAGCATGGGTTATCACTGTATCTACGCTTATCATCAAGCATGGGTTATCATTGTATGTATGCTTATCATCAAGCATGGGTTATCATTGTATGTATGGTTATCATCAAGCATGGGTCATAATTGTATGTAGGCTTATCATCAACCATGAGTTATCACTGTATCTACACTTATCATCAAGCACGAGTTATCACTGTATCTACACTTATCATCAAGCATAAGTTATCATTGTATGTATGCTTATCATCAATCATGGGTTATCACTGTATCTACGCTTATCATCAAGCACGAGTTATCACTGGATGTATGCTATTCATCAAGCATGGGTTTTCACTGCATGTAGACTTATCATCAAGCATGGGTCATCATTGTATGTATGCTTATCATCAAGCATGGGTTATCACTGTATGTATGCTTATCATCAAGCATGGGTTATCACTGTATGTATGCTTATCATCAAGCATGGGTTATCACTGTATCTACGCTTATCATCCAGCATGAGTTATCATTGGATGTATGCTACTCATCAAGCATGGGTTTTCACTGTATGTATGCTTATCATCAATCATGGGTTATCACTATATCTACGCTTATCATCAAGCATGGGTCATCATTGTATGTACGCTTTTCATCAAGCATGGGTCATCATTGTATGTATGCTTATCATCAAGCATGGGTTATCACTGTATCTACACTTATTATCAAGCATGTGTTATTATTGTATGTAGATTTATCATTAAGCATGGGTCATCATTGTATTAGGCTTATCATCAAGCATGGGTTATCATTAGACAAATACAGTACTAAGAATTCACTTTTATTTGTTGGGTAGTTTGTGGATATCATGGTTGCTATAAACCATCAATGTAAAGACCTAACCTAAAAAGGATCAATGTATGAAGAAAAAAGGACTCCAACAAAAATGCACTGTCTTCACACACAAAAAAACTTTTGAAAATAAATAAATTTACAGTACTCCAAGATTTATTGTGGAAACAGTTTGAATCCTGTTTATAAGAATACACTGCATTTTTAACAATCTAAATATTTCAATTATTTTAACAGATCTGACAATTTTATAGCAAGTTTTGTCAAGGGCTTTTTACTATCTGCTTCAGGTGGTCTTTGAGGTGTAGGAGGCTGAAGAACCATGATAAAAGCATTGATCTTGGATGAGCAACCATGTACCCTTACATGTAATTTGGAACTTGGGATCAGACCTGACAGTCCAGAGGTGCAAGGCAAGCATGTTACTACTACACTATCAAGTTACTTTCTAATAAAATGTGGGAAGTTTGACAAAGCAGTCAACTGGTCAATTTAAATAACAGTCAAATTCTGTAGTCCCAATCAAGGCCGGTTTTCTCAAGTCGCAATGTATTTACCTTTCATTTCAAACTCCCTGCCTCTTAATAGACCATATTTTGGTGCCATCTCATCTCTAAATTTTCTAGTGATCTGAAACACCAGAGATAAAAAAACAATTAAACACATAACATCACCGACGTGATAATTTATAAATCCATCTCAAATATGTTATATGAAGAAAGTTATATAATGTAATGATGTTACAAAATGGAAGAAAAGTATTATGAGCAAGGCATCCAATTGTAATTAAACATTCACATATGTGGTCATGTGATAATAAAATTACTCCTACCTGTGTTCATTTCTTATGAAATTAATAAAATTCATTGAATAGCTTCAGTGTTTTACACACAAAACATAATTCATTTGCTTTTTTCAAAAAATGTTACATGAGAGGAGCACTTTAGTCAGACCCTCTCAATATGTACCATCATTAATCCAAATATCCGGACTCTAAACTTTTCCAGACACCATAGTTTCAAAATTTGTAGTAATTTTCAGTAGTAAATAGAATTCCAGACACCAAGGATATTTTTTAAGTCAAGAAAAAAAATTCAACTTGTAACGTAAGCAAAGGAATATTTAACCCATACTCAAAAACAGGTGATTGAATAGATGACCATCAGATTCTGAAACTCATGAACTAGTATGTGGAGAGGGTCAAAATAATGTTACTTTCAATACATATTACCTGAAGAATCAAACAGTACATCCTTTCCTATGTAGAGGCCATCACATTTTTAGGACTGAGTCCCATTGACTCTGTTTACCATCACCATTGTTTTGACTCAACAAGTGCATGCATGAAAAAGGTGACATCACTTGTACCAGACAAAATAACATGCGTCTAACACAGCTAGGCCTTTAGGCACAGGTACCTTCAATGGCAGTTTTAACTGCTGAATGGTGAAACCTTCTCTTATATTTTTGAGCAATGTTACGACTAGGGGCAATGTAACAAGATTTAAAACACAAATATTTAATTTCCTAAAATATAATAATATTTCAACAAACAATCAAAGTGAAAGAATTAAAATTAACTTACAGTATAGAATATCCTTAAAAGTCCTAAATTGTTCTATTGTTCACTGATCCGGAAGTTAATCCAAATTATTCCGAATGAAAACACCACTGTGCTGATGTACTAACAAGAATCTGTTATATCCAAATATTATTAATTCCAAGTAATCCTTGTGAATATGGAATATCACATAAGTTCTAGAAATGTTTCCGATAATTCCAACGGAGCTGAATAATTCTTAAAGTTTTAGTAGCAGTACTAAATCCAAAATGTACTGTATAATAATATCTCTGAAGCAGAATAATCACACATAAAATGAACCAATCTTGTTTATGACCTCTCAGGCTGAACGTACTATCAAGAAGAATGACGAACGCTGCAATACATCTTATTATATATTTTTCTTAATCTACATCTTACAAACAAACAAAACCCATTTCTTATTCCGTCTCAAATCAACATCTAGTTACTACGATCTTATTCTAACTTCTGGTCAACAAAATGAATCATTCCCTGAATTGCGAAATCTAGGTCAGGTCAAGTGCAAAACTCACAAGCTGAATCACGTGACATGACTAATGCTAATGCTTCAAACTATAATATTGATTTTCCCAGGACCAATGTACTGGGTCACATTGAAATTACCGTATATGTGCACTCTGCAAAACAATACCTATTAGACTATTATACAGAGGTCATAAACTAAAAAACTATACCATTATTTAAAAGAAATGATACATAATTCTGTAACAGCAATAACAAGATTTTAAATTAGCTGCTGTGGTGGCTATACTGGATGTAAGATTGACATCATTTTAATTTAGCACCAACTAGACATAGAAGTCTTTTGGTGAAAACCCCATGTATATATGACCATCCATTCAAGAGGAGTAGTGATAACAAGATTTTCAAGATAGCCATCATGGTGGCCATGTTGGATGTCAGATCGGCTTCATTTTCATTTAGACCCAACTAGATACCAAAAGAAACCTTTCAGTGAAAACCACATGTCGATAAGACTTTCCATTTAGGATGAGTAGCAATAACAAGATTTTTTCAAGATGCCTGCCATAGACACCATATTGGATATCAGATCAGCACCATTTTCATTTGAGTTCAAGTACACATCATATGAAGTCTTCTTGTGAAAACACCATGTCAATATGACTCTCCATTCTTCTGGAGCAGCAATAACAAGATTTTCAAGATGGCAGTCATGGCTACAATATTGGCTGTCAGATCAGCACCATTTTCATTTAGGGCCAACTAGACATCACAAGAAGTCATTTGGTGAAAACCCAGTGCTGATATCTAGGATGAGTAGCTATAACAAGATTTTCAAGATGGCCACTGTGGTGGCCACATGAAAGGTCAGATTGGCACCATTTTCATTTGGGATGAACCAGACATTGTAAGAAGTCTTCCAGTGAAAATCCCATGTTAATATGTGTTTCTGTGCAGAAGGAGAAGCAATAACATGATTTTCAAGATGTCTGCTGCGGTGGCCATATTGGACATCAGATCAGCACCATTTTAATTCAGAACTAAGTAGACACTGATAAAAATTTCCATTCAGATGAAGTAGCAGTAAAAATATTTTCAAGATGGCCACTGTGGCAGTCATAATGGATGTCCGAGTTGCACCATTTTAATTTAGGATCAACTAGACTTCATAAGAAGTCTTCTGGTGAAAACCCCATGTTGATAAGACTTTCAATTCAAGAGGAGTAACAATGACAAGATTTTCGAGATGGCCACCATGGTGGCCATATTGGACATCAGATCAGTACAATGTTAATTTAAGACCAACTAGACATCATAAGAAGTCTTTCAAGGAAAAATCCATGTTAACATGACTATCTATTCAGGAGGAGTAGCAATATTTATATTGGATGTCCATGCAACATCATTTTCACTTAGGAACAACTAGATACCATAAGAAGTCTTCTGGTGAAAACACAACGTCTACTGGACTCTGTGTTCATGAGGCGCAGCAATAACAAGATATTTAAGATTGCTGCCATAGTGGCCATATATTGGATGTCTGACTGGCACCATTTTCCTTTAGGACCAACTAGACAGAAGTCTTTTAGTGACCACCCCATGATGATATGGCTATCCATTCAGGAGAAGCAGTGATAACAAGATTTTTAAAATGGTCAATGTGGCAGCCATATTGGATCTCCAAGTGGCACTATTTTCATTTAGGATCAACTAGACTACGGGATGAATGCAAAGTTTCATGGCAATCTTTCAAGTACTTTAGGGTGAGTAGTGACAACAATCTTGTGCCAACAAACAGATGGACAATGGACAAAATATGATCCCATAAGCTCTTCTGGTCTGTTACCAGTAGAGCTAACAAACACTAGAACTGCAACCTGTATTCTTTACATCACTCCCTCGCATTAATTCCCTTAATTACAACATGGTTCCTGTTATAAAGCCAGTATGTTCATGGATACCATTTCATTAAGTGGTACTAAAATTATACGTATAATGTACTTCATTATAAAGGCAGTCTCACAGTAAGGTAGTATATTCTATGGCTCCCACAGACAGTGTCATAATGAGGGGGAACTGTATTTGTAAAAGAAAACACCAACAAATTACAAGTGTTCTTTATTTGCAAGCAAGGATATAATGCAACTTAGTTTACCTAGGCCACTTCCAAACAGGATTTTATAAAATAGAGACCTTAATTTTCCAGACAAGATATTTTTGAATAATGAAAAATTACATTTGCACACAAATTATCCAGGCAGCAATACGAGTTATTTTTTTAATGTCTGAAAAATGGGATAAATTATGGTTCTCAGAAATGAAGGTTTACTTAAGATTATTACTACTGGGAGCCAAAAGCAATATTATAATGCAATCATAAAGAATTTGAACTCAGTTTTACTTTAAAAATAATACTAGGGTCAACAGCATATGTAAAATATCCGCACTTCTGCATAATGAGCTTTTGACCTTTGACTCCACCCCCATCCCTGGGGACTGCATCCAGGATCTGAAACATTTCTTGTCATTATTTAATTTTTGTGAAAGACCATACCAAATACGGTCATCCTTTCTCAAACAGTGTAGGAAGAGTTCAGATTACAAGGAAAACCATGCACAGACACACATATGGATGGACATATCTATATATACTAGGATATAACCCAGAATTACCCATTTATAACCCAGAATTACCATCACCCAATTGTCATAAATTCTTCGAGAATCTGGGACTACAAAATCTATCACCCTCAAAGGTCCCAGAAAATCCTAAATGGGTGCATTTTCATATTAAAATATTCAACAAGGGCTTGTTTATATATATATATATATATAATGAAATTTTCTTACCTTCATTTAGTTTACTAAAATTAGATTTTATGACATGGGTAGAAGTAGAAGACTGAGGAGGCATTTAAATACCTGATATAACATCAGAGGCAACCTCTTGTAGGAAAGTGGGTACAGCTGTCGTACATAATCTGTAATCAGTTCTTCATGAGTCTGAAACATTTATATGCAAACAATTTGAAAATAGTATAAAGAGACCACATGAATTTTAAATCTGGCAGCCCATGCCAAGTTAAATAATTTGTTGGGCAAGTAAAATAATCTGTCACTTGCCCAGAATTACATAATGAACATGAAGGAAAAATCCAGATTTTAAGTTGCAGTTGATGTTTTTTGGATTTCAGGCAAGTATACCATTTTCAAATTGTCCAACTCTAGATATTGCTCCTATCCTATATCTTTTTCTCTGTCTGACAAAAAAATATGAGTAATAGAGCCGACATTCCTATGATTAAATGACGAAAAATTAGAGAATTGTATATTTGAGTATTTGAGGAGACATTCCTAAGAATGAATGATGAAAATTTTTAGAGTACTGTATATTTGAGTAATAGAGCAGACATTCCTAAGATGAATGATGAAGAATTAGAGTACAGTATATTTGAGTAATAGAGGAGACATTCCTAAGAATGAATGATGAAGAATTAGAGTACTGTATGTTTGAGTAATAGAGACATTCCTAAGATTAAATGATGAAAAATTAGAGTACTGTACATCTGAGTAATAGAGAAGAAATTCCTAAGATTAAATGATGAAAAATTAGAGTACTGTATATTTGAGTACTAGAGGAGACATTCCTAAGAATGGTTTGGTTTGGTTTGGTGTTTTACGGCACAGCAACACAAGTAGGTTATTTAGTGCTGAGGCAATTGGATTTCTAAGAATGAATGACGAAGAATTAGAGTACTGTATATTTGAGTACTAGAGGAGACATTCCTAAGAATGAATGATGAAGAATTAGAGTACTGTATATTTGAGAAATAAAGGAGACATTCCTAAGATTAAATGATGAAAAATTAGAGTACTGTACATCTGAGTAATAGAGACATTCCTAAGATTAAATGATGAAAAATTAGAGTACGGTATATTTGAATAATAGAGACATTCCTAAGATTAAATGTAAGAATTAGAGTACTGTACATCTGAGTAATAGAGGAGACATTCCTAAGATTAAATGATGAAGAATTAGAGTACTGTACATCTGAGTAATAGAGGAGACATTCCTAAGATTAAATGATGAAAAATTAGAGTACTGTACATTTGAGTAAAAAATGAGACATTCCTAAGATTAAATGATGAAATATTAGAGTACTGTATATTTGAGCAATAGAGCAGACATTCCTAAGAATGAATGATGAAAAATTACAGTACTGTATATCTGAGTAATTGAGGAGACATTCCTAAGAATGAATGATGAAGAATTAGAGTACTGTACATTTGAGTAAAAGAGACATTCCTAAGATTAAATGATGAAAAATTAGAGTACTGTATATTTGAGTAATAGAGGAGACATTCTTGAGAATAAATGATGAAAAATTAGAGTACTGTATATTTGAGTAATTGAGGAGACATTCCTAAGAATGAATGATGAAGAATTAGAGTACTGTATATTTGAGTAAAAGAGACATTCCTAAGATTAAATGATCAAAAATTAGAGTACTGTATATTTGAGTAATAGAGACATTCCTAAGAATAAATGATGAAAAATTAGAGTACTGTATATTTGAGTAATTGAGGAGACATTCCTAAGAATGAATCATGAAGAATTAGAGTACTGTACATCTGAGTAATAGAGGAGATATTCCTAAGATTAAATGATGAAAAATTAGAGTACTGTATATTTGAGTAATAGAGGAGACATTCCTAGGAATGAATGATGAAGAATTAGAGTACAGTATATATGCACCTCCTGTTTTTGACTACTGCTCTTTTAAAATGACATTTAACATGGCTAATCTTTATCCAACAACACTTTTAAAATATGTGCACTTTTCAGTGACTCTTTACAATGAGTTACTTGCTGACAGCATAATATTAGGATGGAATCAGGTAGAAAGCTCGTTTTTGGGCCACAGATAGGAGAGTAGTAATACTTAACAAAACATTTATCACAAATATGATTTCTTCCTAAATAGGGATCCAGGCTATACAGAAAATGTAAGCACCAACAAAGAAATGTTTGGTCAATTTTTACCCCCCCCCCCTCTAAAGGAGTTACCTCCCCCTGTCTACAGCAGTTTTGGCCAATATTCACAATTATCTTAGGCAAAAGTGCAGGTTACATGTACAAGTACATTGGCTCTTATCAAGTCTAAATTGAAACATTTGAGGGCTGGTGAGAAGCCTGCAGCCATTTAAGCCTGCACTGCTAGGGGTTCCTCCCCGTTTGGTTTGGAACTCACGTTATATTTTTCTTGGCTGGTGCACACAAAAAATCCCAAAATTTGGCCTAGCATATCTAAAATTAAATAAGTCTAAAACAAGAGAAAAAAGGGTGGGGGAGTGGGCAATGACTGGTTTTAACCAATATTTTTGGTAAAGGTTAATTAGGAAAGAATTTGCTAAAGTTGATTTAAAAGAAGTGCAAACCTCAAAAAGTCAGGTTAATTGGACTTTTCTGATGGAAACAATCTGCCTTATAACTACATAGTGATGGCATCACTCAATATGCTGATCTGTCATCTGTATTAACAGCAAAGCTACCTTAAAGATACAGCTACCATCATGGACAAGATGATGAATCATATGAAGGGTCAGATAAACATTATGTAACATTTTCAGAATTATGTCCAAGCGTAGGTTGTCTTTAGAGCAATTAAGCTCTTAAACAAGCTTCTGGTTCATGCTTCTGAATTTATCCTTTGAGATCTAAAGAGTGTGTTCATTAATTACTTCTGAAAATTAGTAAAAGTGAGGCATTATGATGCAGTGGAACACTGTTAATCTGTTCTTTCGTGCTATATAATAAAGGTACAATAAACATTTACATAAGGCACAGTGCTAGTAAACACTGTCCAGTCTGATGTGTCTAACTTAAATGCATATCAGTATATACATAAGGCACAGTGCTAGTAAACACTGTCCAGACAGATGTGTCTAACTTAAATGCATATCAGTATGTACATAAGACACACTGCTAGGTAACAATGTCCAGACAGACATGTCTAACCTGAATGCATATCAGTACTATGTACATAAGGCACAGTGCTAATAAACACTGTCCAGACAGACATGTCTAACATAAATACATACCAGTATGTACATTTTTTCATATTGTTATCACATTGTGTTGTATTCCATGATAAGACACAAGAATTCCATAGAATGCTATGTTTTGACTGCATTGTTAGTGCATGATCAACTACTTAATATTGTCATATACAACAAAAAGAAAGCTAAGTCACTGTTACATTTTTTGTTGTTGTGGGTTTAACACCATTTTTCAGCACATGATAGGCTATACATGGCAGCCAATATATTTAGTGGAGGAAGAGATCTGGAAAACCCCAGGAAGAACCACTGACCCACAGGAAACTACTGCAAGCTTTCTCACATACCCATGTTGGCCAAGCCCAAGACTCAAACCCACGTGGACAGAAGTGAGATGTCAGTGACTTGTAAAGGCGAGCACCTTAGACCACTCTGCCACCTGGGGCCCCCCAAGTCACTGTTACCTACTTTGTGTTAATAAGAATATAAGTCAAATTCAAACTTGCTTTTACTAACATGTTTGCTAAAACAAATAACTTGTTCATATTTTTATTTAAAGAATTAATTTGTTGATTGAAAAGTTAATATACCATTCTATCTACTATAACTAAAGTCAAAGGGAAGTAACTCTAAGAAATATTAAAAACATTAAGGTTGGCATTAGTCCTACAATGTAAGATGTCAACTCTGATATGTATGATGGGGAGAGATCAACATCTTACTGCTTGAACAAGTAGTGCCATGTAGCGTGTTCCATGGTCAGCTGACCCAGGAACTAGAGGCCACATTTTAAAGAATATCCCACATAGTTGACAGACCATATTGACACTGTTGCACATATTAAAGTCAATTTGCTTTAGTCGTACTATACTAACTGTAATGCTTTTTTTCCTTACTAAAGTACATGTATATCCAGCACAATCAAGTGGTTGAAGTTTTCAAACTCTAATGGTGTCATTTCAGTTGGTTGAAGAGCAACCAACTGAGGTAATAAACTTAAAAAAAAAAAAAAGTAAAACTTATCAAGTTTCATGACTGAACAAGCAACAGTGTTTGATAAATGGGGCTAATTGCAAGAACTCAACAAAATCACATGCAAAGTGGGTCTCTGTGACCTACTTATGCTAGCAGTAAGTTGCTTCTCTCCAGATAAAAGTTTCATGACTGTACATGAAACAGTTTTTGGGTTTAGACCAATGGAGCTTACTGCAAAAATTTAGTGTTGATACCTACAGGCACAACAACAACAACAACTCTGTCTAAAAATTGATACTTATGCCATGCCTATACTTCATAGACAAGACAAAAAAAAGTACATACTGGACCCAGGCAGTAGTCTACTTCAGCTCTGTCCTTCAGTTTGAATAACTCTGGTGTGTTCCATCGCTCTGTCAACATAATGAATATATAAATTCAAACAATACACTAGATATCAGTAGAATACACCATGTACATACCAAGACACTTTTTCTTAAGTTATTCATCACCTATCCTTCTGCTTTGGCTGTCAACCCAAAACTTTGCCCCAACCCACCACTTAAACACTAAAAATCATACAGTGTTCTAAAATCTCCTCCAACCCCATATTCTCAAATCTTCTCAGGCCTCATATTGTCAAATCTTCTCTGGCCCCATATTGTCAAATCTTCTCTGGGCTCATCTTGTCAATCTTCTCCAACCCATATTCTCAAATCTTCTATGGCCTCATATTCTCAAATCTTCTCTAGCCCCATATTGTCAAATCTTCTCTGGCCCCATATTCTCAAATCTTCTATGGCCTCATATTCTCAAATCTTCTCTGGCCCCATATTCTCAAATCTTCCCTGGCCCCATATTCTGAAATCTTTTCTGGCCCCATATTTTCAAACCTTTTATGGGGAAAGAAACTCTAACTCCAGCTCAAAAATTTCAATATTTGATAGGGTACTTGGAATAATACCTACATGACTGAAATCTAGCATTTTAGTAGAGGAACATAAGTTACAGAAGATCAAACTTTTATGACTCTAAGTACATAATGCTGCAGATGGTCAAAGTTTTACAACTCTTACTACTTAACATTATAGAAGGTTAAAGTTTTATGACTCAACTTCAAGTTGTAGAAGGTCAAAGTTTATTACTCTAACTACTTAAAGTTAGAGGTCAAAGTTTTGTGACTAATTATTTAAAGCTGCAGAAGCTTCAAGTTTTATGAATGTTGCAGAAGCTTAAAGTTTTATGACTGACTACTTAAAGCTGCAGGTTAAAGTTTTATGACTCTAACTACTTCAAGTTGAAGAAGGTTAAAGTTTTATGACTAACTACTTAAAGTTGCAGAAGGTTAAAGTTTTATGACTCTAGCTACTTAAAGTTGCAGAAGGTTAAAGTTGTATGACTCTAACTACTTAAAGTTGCAGAAGGTTAAAGTTGTATGACTCTAACTACTTAAAGCTGCAGGTTAAAGTTTTATGACTCTAACTACTTAAAGTTGCAGAAGGTTAAAGTTGTATGACTCTAACTACTTAAAGCTGCAGGTTAAAGTTTTATGACTCTAACTACTTAAAGTTGCAGAAGGTTAAAGTTGTATGACTCTACTTAAAGTTGCAGAAGGTTAAAGTTGTATGACTCTAACTACTTAAAGTTGAAGAAGGTTAAAGTTGTATGACTCTAGCTACTTAAAGTTGCAGAAGGTTAAAGTTGTATGACTCTAACTACTTAAAGTTGAAGAAGGTTAAAGTTTTATGACTCTAGCTACTTAAAGTTGCAGAAGGTTAAAGTTGTATGACTCTAACTACTTCAAGTTGAAGAAGGTTAAAGTTTTATGACTCTAACTACTTAAAGTTGAAGAAGGTTAAAGTGTTATGACTAACTACTTAAAGTTACATGACTCTAGCTACTTAAAGTTGCAGAAGGTTAAAGTTTTATGACTGTAACTACCAAAAGTTCCATAAGGTTAAAGTTGTATGACTCTAACTACTTAAAGTTGCAGAATGCCAAAGTTTTATGACTCTAACTACTTAAAGTTGCAGAATGCCAAAGTTTTATGACCCTAACTACTTAAAGTTGCAGAATGTCAAAGTTTTATGACTCTAACTACATAAAGTTGCAGAATGCCAAAGGTTTATGACTTTAACTACTTAAAGTTGCAGAATGCCAAAGTTTTATGACTCTAACTACATAAAGTTGCAGAATGTCAAAGTTTTTATGACTCTAACTACTTAAAGTTGCAGAATGCCAAAGTTGTATGACTCTAACTACATAAAGTTGCAGAATGTCAAAGTTTTATGACTCTAACTATTTAAAGTTGCAGAATGTCAAAGTTTTTATGACTCTAACTACTTAAAGTTGCAGAATGCCAAAGTTGTATGACTCTAACTACATAAAGTTGCAGAATGTCAAAGTTTTATGACTCTAACTACTTAAAGTTGCAGAATGCCAAAGTTGTATGACTCTAACTACATAAAGTTGCAGAATGTCAAAGTTTTATGACTCTAACTACATAAAGTTGCAGAATGTCAAAGTTTTATGACTTTAACTACATAAAGTTGCAGAATGTCAAAGTTGTATGACTTTAACTACTTAAAGTTGCAGAATGTCAAAGTTGTATGACTCTAACTACTTAAAGTTGCAGAATGCCAAAGTTGTATGACTCTAACTACTTAAAGTTGCAGAATGCCAAAGTTTTATGACTCTTGTACTCAATGAATTTCGAGAATACAGTCACAACCAAAGGTCTGAATCATTATTTTAAACGGTGTAAGTCTGTACATGTACATTAGCAGCATTGTATAGTCATTAAAATATCTCTAAGTCCTGAAGACCAATAATCAAAAACAATAGGATACACTGAAACATGTGCAATGTAGGGGACAGAAAAATACAGCTTGATTGGATACTAAGGGTGAAAACTCAAGAGTAAAATCCTTCATTAGGAGACTAAGATGAACTTAATTTTGAAGCTGCAATTGACAGGTACTTTGCATACTCATGGACTAGTGTGCACAGTTTTCACTTTTCTCCTAAAGATACAAAATTTATCTCAATTACTGCTTATATGCAAATGAACTGGCAAATCAAGCTCTCAAACATATTTCTTCAATAAACTCATATATACATATATATATATATATATATATATATAGTGTAAACCCTGGAGTCATCCCTTGTAGGTGCAATGAACTCGTAAAATAGATACAGTACAGACCATGGAGTCCTCCCATCTCGGTGCAATAAACTCATATAATACATTCTATCCAGTGTAAACCATGGAGTCCTCCCATCTTGGTGCAATAAACTTGTTGTATAATACATACAATGTAAACCCTGGAGTCCTCCCATCTTGGTGCAATAAACTCATATAATACATACAATGTAAACCCTGGAGTCTTCCCATCTTGGTGCAATAAACTCATATAATAAATACAATATAAATCCTGGAGTCATCGCATCTTGGTGCAATAAACTCATATAATACATACAATCTAAACCCTGGAGTCCTCCCATCTTGGTGCAATAAACTCATATAATATATGCATTGTAAGCCCCAGAGTCATCACATCTAGGTGCAATAAACTTATATAATATATACTATCGAGTGTAAACCCTGGGGTCCTCCCATCTTGATGCAATAAACTTGTATAATATATACAATGTAAGCCTCAGAGTCCTCACATCTAGGTGCAATAAACTTATATAATATATACTATCCAGTGTAAACTCTGGGGTCATGCCATCTATGTGCATAAACTCTTATAATATATACAGTGCAGACCCTGGAGTTCTGCCATCTATGTGCAATAAACTTGTGCAATATATACAGTGTAAACCCAGGAGTCCTTCCATATAACTGCAAAAAGCCTCTCATGCTTTGCCTACATCATGTACCCTATGATCGTGTAATCTGGATCCTGAACATGCTGACCACCTCTAAGGCAATTAACAATTATGGGAATGAATGGGATCATTTCTCATTTAGTAAGATTGTGAATGTCATGTACATGTTGAATGAATATTATACTTGAAAATTAACAGCTTGTGTGAGTCTCAAATACAAGCAAAAAAAAAAAAAAAAGAAGAACAAGGAGTCATCTATATCACCTGACCCACCAAAATAATATTGAAGCTGGTGATTTCTCAAAAGCAAAAGGCACATCTGGCATTTCAGTCACACGTCTGGTATATATACCAAGTATCAGAGGGATATATTTAATCATTTTGGATTTATGCTCCAGAAACAAAAGTGTTAATGACAGATGGATGGACAGATTGATGGACAAATACATAAAAAATACCAAAACTGAAGAATTCATAATAGCAAAAGACACATCTAGACTGCTAGTCTAATATGTGTACCAAGTTTCATTGAGATATCAAGAACAATTTTGGAGTTTTGCTCTAGAAATGTAAGTGTGGATGATGGATGGATAGACAAAACGTTAAAAATATTTAAACCGAAGAATTGTGAATATTAGGCACATATACACCACTGAAACATGTGTACCAAATTTCATAGAGATATCATAAATGGTTTTGGAGTTTCACCCTGGAAACAAAAGTGTGGATAATGGATTACAGATTGATGGATGGACAGACAAATGGACTAAAATGTTCAAAATATTTTAGCATTCTGAATAGCAAATGGCACATATGGATCACAAGTTTAATATGTGTACCAAGTTTCACAGAGTTATCTAGAGCAGTTTTGGAGTTATGCTATGGAAACAAAAGTGTGAATGATATACAGAACCCATATTCCCAGCCAACTTCGTTGGGTGGTAAAAACCTTAGAAATCCAGCAATAAAATATGGAGGCCCTCACCAGTATGGTGCACTTCAAGGGCAAAGTTCAAAGTCAAACAGGGGCCATAACCCCTTTAAAATTTGTTGGAAAAAAAGGTAAAAACTGAACCTGACCTAGGTCTTTTTAATGCCAAGTCTTATACCAAATTTAGTCTCAATCCATTAAGTACTCCGAAAGCTATTGAGTAGAAATGAAATTGCAATGGCTATAAAGAGACAGGAATGGGTAACACTGTACATAACCTCCACAGATATGGCAGGGGAAGAAGAAAAAAACTGTGTTCCAAGAAACACAAGATATGCTTCTAAGACAGGCAGTAGATATATCAAAGGAGACTCACTTCTAAATTGATCCCATGGACCAGTGAAAGGGCATGATCCTGGGCAACAGTGGAATATGGAGAATGGTTTATATGTGATAATATATTCCAAATATGAAAGTGAATTAATTATGGGTTTACTGAATTATAATTACTGAAAAAAATTAATAGAAAGTGTCCTTGTTTTTGACCTTATGGTTCCACTCACAGACATGACCCAGGGGAGGGCAAACATAGCATATAGAGAAATGGAAGTGTATAATCATATAAAGTTTCAAATGTGAAGAGAACTGGGTAGAGGTAAAGTATATTAAAATACAAGTGGTAAACAAATTAAAAAAATAAACCAGCAATGCTGTTGGAAAAAGTGATACTTGTGCCATGCCTATACTTTATGGACAAGTGATACTTGTGCCATGCCTAAACTTTATGGACAAGTGATACTTGTGCCATGCCTATACTTTATGGACAAGTGATACTTGTGCCATGCCTATGCTTTATGGACAAGTGATACTTGTGCCATGCCTAAACTTTATGGACATTTGATACTTGTGCCATGCCTAAACTTTATGGACATTTGATACTTGTGCCATGCCTATACTTTATGGACAAGTGATACTTGTGCCATGCCTATACTTTATGGACAAGTGATACTTGTGCCATGCCTATACTTTATGAACAATATAAAGCACGAGTACTGTGAATGGCACGTTATACACCCACCCTGTGTTTAATAGTCCACTATGTAGGCACTATTGGTTGCTTTATTACCCTAAGTGCAAGCCATCTACAAAGTTTGGTCAAGGAACGTACTCTAGAACAAAAGTTTTTTTGCAAAACCCCATTTTTCTTTGAGCCACAATGACCCTGACCTTTGACCATTTTACCCCCAAATCAGTAGGCCTACTTCATACCTTGAGTGCAAGCCCTCCACAAACTTTGGTCAAATCACATGCTCTAAAACTAAAGTTATAATTTAAAAAACAATTTTTCTTCTTCCAGTTACACTGACCTTTACCTTAGACATCTTTCTCACCCAAAGCATAAGACATCCAGAAACTTAGGTGAAGGTACATGTTTGAGAACTGAAACTTTTGTGTGGAAACCATGTTTCTTCTTTCTGTCAGTGGTCTTGATCTTTGACCCCCAAACTGACAGGCTTCTTCCTTACCAAAAGTGCAAACCATCCACAAAGTTGTTCCAGGTCTGTGATGTAGAAATAATGTTAATGTGTGGAAACGATGTTACTACTTTCAGTCACATGGACTTTGATCTTTGAATTTTTGACCCAAGAAACAATAGGCTTTTCCTTACCCCAAGCACAACCACCAACAAAGTTTATTTCAGGTTGTGATACTGAATTAATGTTATTGTGCAGAAATGATTTTTCTGCTTTCAGTAACAGTGTCCTTGACCTTTGACCCCAAAACTGATAGGTTTTTTCCTTACAGTTTTCAAAATCATAGGGATTTTAACAGGCATCTGGCCTCACAGATATAGGAAAAGGGAATATGAAGGGAAATCATTACAAAATATAGGGATAAAGATGTGCTAATATTACCAACTGAATACATCATTTTTAAGTACTTCAGCACACACATTAGCCTTGATTAATAACACAATGCATTTAAATAATAATTTATACATACAAGTCATTACTGCTACTTCTTTTATCATTCTAAGTCCTTTTTATCCTTTTTCCCAGGCATGTGCAACTTCCTCTAAGATGCGGGACGGATAAATGATTTTTAAAGCCACACCCTATGATGTAAATAAGCGGATAAAACCAGATCCATGGGCCATATGTTGCACATGTCTGCTTTATCCTCTAAAAATGTGTAAGAAAAATTGGCATGTGTTTCTCCCACAAAAGTATTAGGATATTATAGGGATTTTTGGAAAATTATACAGAAGAAAAAAAAATAAAGGATAAAAAACGTATAGGGATTTTATAGGGATTAGTATAGATATATAAAGTATAGAGATAGTAAGATGGGAGGCCTGCCTAAACACAAAACTTAACAAAGGTCTAATCAACAGACTAGGGTCTATTCTATGCCGCATGATTGCAGCATTGACATTAATTTCTACAAAATTGCAATAAAAAAATCAAGTGAATTTTCCATTCTGATGTTTTGGGTTTAGAATAGATGCTGGATGGCTGGACATAATGTACATATGGATGGACAAGGGCACACTAGATGCCCTACTGCTGTCATGTGAGACAAAGAAAAAACATTCCAGAGTGTTTGCAAGCCAGGTTGATCAAGGGCCATAGCTCTTAGACAGATGGTAACAAAATCTACAGCTTAAGCATGTACAGAAAAGCATGGTTGGGTGGACAGACATATATCATCTCATATATAAGACATTAGACAGTAAGTGATTAACAAGAGTCCCTTGAAGGGACTGACACTCTACTGGGCAAAAAGAATTTCCAGGAATTCAAGATAACACCATGCCTTCCTTTTAACTGCTGAGTGTTGAAACCATCTCTGATAATGTTCAGCGACAACAAGATTTTCAAATCAGCTGCTGTGGTGGACATATTGGATGTCAGATTGGCACCATTTTCATTTAGGACAAAGTAGACATCATCAGACATCTTTTGGTGAAGGCACAATGTCAATATGACTATCCATTCAGGGGAAGTAGTGGCAACAAGATTTTCAAGACATCTGTCATGGCAGCCATACTGGATGTACGACTGGCACCATTTTCATTTAGAACCAACAAGGCATCATAAAAAGTCTATTGGTGAAAACCCCATGTTGATATAGCCATCTATTTGAGAGGAGTACAGAAAACAATATTTTCAAGATATCCACCATGGTGGCCATATTGAGGGTTAGTCATTTTCATTTAGGACCAACTAGACACCATAAGAACTCTTCTGATGAAAACCCCATATCAAAATGACTTTCCATTTAAAAGAAGCAAAAACAAGATTTTCAAGATGGTCACATACTGGACGTCAGATCAGCAGCATGGACAGCAAAACATTATAAGAAGTCTTTTAGTGAAAACCCCATGCTAATATGACCGTTCATTCAGGAGAAGTAGTGATCAAGCTGGCCACTGTGGCAGCCATATTAGAATCTGATTTTGATACTGTATTTATTCTAATTTAGGAGCCCTTTTCAGATTATTTCATATTTGGGAGCACATGTATTAACTAAATTTTACAAACTTTTAATTTTAGGGGCTCCAACTTTAGAGGTTTCAGCTTTCAGAGAACTATGAGTACAATTTTTATGGTGCAAAAATCATGATCACTACATGACTATATGAACATATTTTACTTCATTCTTAATAGCATGAAAACTTAGTTACTGACCGTGATTCCTGTGGTTCGTATTTATCCATCATCGCACTCTTCACCTCGACAATATCTATTCCACTAGTTGTTGAATCACTCAGGCAAAGGATTTTTATCTCAACTTTATTTGAAAATAAATTAAGATCCATTTGTTTTTCATTGAAGTGTCATGGATGGTAACAATTAATTGCTCTAAAGTGTTAACTTTATGTGTACAAAGCACCATGACAGAAAGCACACATTGCCAGATTACCAGTCAGTGTACATGTTGGTTTGGACACAGGAACTGATTTCAGACACCCCATACCAAAAAAGTTTCAAACAAATTACTTTCATATTTATATTTCAGTACTTTGAAGTATAAGATAAAATAATATGAACATGAACTATGTGTATTTTGTGTTTGAAAATTTAAAAATAAAATATTATCATTCCCAATAACCAGCTTCATTTGTCTAACCAGTGTTTAACCAGCTACATTCTTGAAGGATTTGTAATTATGAGAAACTCAGTGGTGGTTTACAAGCTTGAAAAGATGTTTCTTCCAAATATAGTGTTACTCGTCGAATATCTGTTTTTGAACAGCCTTTTCCAAAGGTATACAATATTGTTCAAAGAAGCTTAGTGTAATGCACATTACATACACTTTGGTTATTTCCTTGCAATGTCAATATGACAATCATCCATACTTCAAGAAAATAATTAACAGGAAAAAAGCCTACAAAACAATCCTCTTAAACAGAGATATGGAAACAGTTCACTTGGTACAATTTTTATATTTTTTTCCTGATTTAGTTAGAAAATTTCAATTATGGGAGTATGGGAGTGCCTTCATTAAAGGAAAATTTAACAAGTTGAAACAGAAAGGTATCAACTTTAGAGTGGTGCTTTGAAAGAATTTACTAAGTGAATGGATACACAGATGGAAACATCTTACATTTGGCTGATTAATTTTAAACAATGGTGTTGATAGTCAGAGCGATAAGATTTGTAACGTAAATACCAAAGTTTCAACACATTTTGCATTTAATAAAACCAGATTGTCACAATCAGTTAATTTTCCTTTAACCCTTTAATCAAAGCCTTCCAAGGACAGAGAGACAGATCCACTTACAATCCAAACACTAGATGTTCCCCTTTCTTATGAAGAGACAGATCCACTTACAATCCAAAACTAGATGTTCCCCTTTCTTGTGGAGAGACCGATCCTCTTACAATCCAAACACTAGATGTCCACTTTCTTGTGGAGAGACAGATCCACTTACAATCCAAACACTAAATGTCCCCTTTCTTGTGGATATTACTGACAATCCAAACACTCGATGTCCCCTTCTTGTGGAGAGACAGATCCACTGACAACCCAAACACTAGATGTTCCTTTTCTTGAGGATATCAAACAATCCAAACACCAGATGTCCCCTTTCTTGTGGATATTACTGAATATTACTGACAATCCAAACATTAGATGTCCCTTTTCTTGTGGATATTACTGACAATCCAAACACTAGATGTCCCTTTTCTTGTGGATATTACTGACAATCCAAACACTAGATGTCCCCTTCTTGTGGAGAGAGATATCCACTGGCAATCCAAACATTAGATGTCCACTTTCTTGTGGATGTCAGACAATCCAAAGACTAGATGTCCCCTTTCTTGTGGATATTAAAACAAGTGTTCCATGGAATACAATGTCTCACTTAAGAATAGTGTTATGCTGATGCTGGTGAGACATCTGGAATCATGGTATATCATGGTATAAACTTTAAGTATATAGTAATACCATAACAAAGTTTCAGTTAAATATAGTGACCGATGCGGAAGATGTGACTTTCAAAAACTTTAACACATAATTTTCAGATTGTTAATGATTACACTACAGCTGTCAGAAAAGCTATATATATATGGCTCATCATTCACAAGCAAAATAATATATATATATATGCATGGTTCATAGTAAGTTATTTATTAATTGGTCTTTATAACTAGAATTTCTAATTTTAATGGATTGTCCTTATAAATGCATGCTGTGGTATGATTAACGATGGATTATGGATTTTATTTGAGAACACTTTTGTGCCTAGACATCAGAAAGCTTTTCCAATGGTTTCTGAACCCAAGTGGAATTTATATTTGGACAACAGTGAGGAAGAGGGATCAGGATGTAAGAATGTTTGTTGTCATGGTATTGTTTATAAACATCTACATAACACTGTCAAGAGATTTTATATAAGTGTCAGCTACAGCAGCACTAGATTTACACTTGAAGAAGTCAGCCATGCTGCCAAAACGGTGCTTCATAATAAGTGTTATTTACTAACTGGTCTTCAAGACTAGAATTTCTACTTACACATATATATATATATATATATATATAGTTCTATAGTACTCCCTCACTGTAACACTATTCACTGGAGACCTATAAGTGGTCTACCTTAAAAAGGCCGTCTTTTTATATGGAGGCATTTTATACCTGATTTACTATTAAATAATGATAATTATATGGTATCTGTGACCATACCCAGCCTTATTAAAATGAGTCTTATACAGAGATGCCTTTTAGTGATAGATTACTCTCTGTGTGTCTTTAATATAACACTGCTTCCTACAATTTATTCTTGAGGCAACCAAGTAGAATTTATTGGTACAAATGAACGCAGTATTCGAAGCTGTGCACTTGTATCATATATTTCCAGTGATATGTGCATCTGTTGGTAGCCTGTACTGCTGTTTTTGTCTTATTTTGATACACTGTGTGCCTAATTGGTCTTATTTCTGTTAAATTTTTTATTTCTTTTCCTACAGATTGTCATTAACACCAGAAAAGAGTCACACAGATCTACCAAAAATAAGACAATCCAGATGCACAGGTTCCAATACTGTGAATGAAATTCCATTTTGTCTTACCAGTCTTTTCCCAAAGTTTGGCTGGAGCTAGGGTTGGCATGGACATTTTTTGACCCCCAATGGCCTGTAACTCATCATCAATCACTCTAATAAGTTTCTCCAGGACCCTCTGTCCAAATGGGAGTAGGTAATGTGCCCCACCATAGCACGGATGGATGATGTCATTGTCCAGCAACAACTGTTTTTTAAAAGATTTTTTTTTTTAAAGCAGTAATATTGGTTATTAATTGATCTAAAGAAAGGATTCCTTGTATACTCCTTTGCTGTCTGATCCAAAAAGCTATAATAGATTTGTGGATTAAACCACGCTTAATTTACTTCAATAGAAATTATATTCCTATGTTATTTTTAAAAAAAAACAATTTTGTCCTCGTATAGTTCAATTTCGCTTGTTACTTTTCAGCATTGAAAGCCTCATGGGGGAATAGTCATTGTACTAAGTGAGCTACCCTCTATATAGAATAATAATAATATTAATAATAATAATACATCTAATAATAATACTATTATTATTGCTATTATTATTATTTTATTATTATTATATTAACTGCTGTCTTTCCAATCATTACATGTATTAGCAAACATAATAATTTACCTCCGCAACACCTGCAAAATGGGCTTTAGAGAATCACATACTTTGATTGGATAAAATCATGTTTCCCAGTAGTATACATAACTTGCCAAATGGTGAAAAGATTCACTGGCTAACAGAACTTGTTAACTCTGGTGTCTTTCCATCATCTGGTGTTTGTCCATCATCTGGTGTCTTTCCAACTTCATACCTCACCAGCATCAATGTCTCCTTTTAAGATTGTCCCAGAGGTCTTCAGCAATGCATTGGAATGATTAACAAGTAATAGTTTTTTTTCAAAAATTTACTATTAAACGGCAACATAAGATGAATGCAAAGGTATATCCACCTACTGATATAATGGTTTGTTAATGATTTGTTCCCTATTCTCTAAAGCACATGTTTTCAAGATGACAGCACTAGAAATATAAAATAAGTCAAACGAAAAATGGTCAAGCAGTTCTGAAGAAAATGTAATTGTTGTTGGTGAATGATGAAGAAGAAACAGCTAAACAAAACAAAAAAAAAATTACTAGGATTGATTAAGAAAAACACCAATTCTATTTACCATGTCAAATTTGTTAAGAGAAATACCAATCCTATGTACCATGACATATTTGTCAAGAGAAACACCAATCGTACGTACCATGGCAAATTTGTTAAGAGAAACACCAATCCTATGTACATGTACCATTACAAATTTGTTAAGAGAAACACCAATCCTATGTACATGTACCATGGCAAATTGTTAAAAGTGTTTAATTACCCTCTATTGCTGATTGCAGTGCAATACTCAGTGCAGCGCAGCAAATGGCCACACTGCCTTTTAAAAATAAATGTAGTGCACCTGAATCATATGTTCCAATCATGACTATTTTAACTGACATTTTCATATTTTATAAGATGGGAAGCCAAACCATTAGAGTGTAATTGGATTAGGCACCAGTAGTAAAATAATCATCAATTATGCCACTACTTATATTTCCTACTAAAGAATTGTCACAGTAATCAACAGTTTTTAATTTTTATATGATAAAAATAAAAAACAATTAACATATTCTGTTTAATAAATGTACCTGTGAATAAATGCCCCCACCTTTTTAAAAATGTAAGTGCCTGCCTTTGACTTACATATATCCAATATAGGAATTCAACCAAGAAAGAGAAATTTACATCCCATAACTGTCAAATTTTATACAGGTGATACATGTATCTATGGATAGAGGTTTTGCCATGCCACTTTGCCCTTTGCAATACTACTCAATACACGTGTATATTTTGGTGCCAAAATGACATCAGCACATGCTATGTTTGGTTCCACAGCCTGGGTGATGTTTGATTTTTGGCTTGAGTGTACCAGAGCAACAGCTGACAGCTGCAAAGTACCCATAAAGAACCAGATACTTTAGGTGTTTGTAGCTGAAATAGATGAACCCTCCTTACTTATTTTCATGTATCAGGTATTATGTCAGAATATGGTGCTGTCAGATGTGGATAGGACCTATAAGTGTCTGATGGTTAACCCCATACATGAAGTCAATCTCCCAATTTTATTGTCTTACTTTTTTCAGGTAATAAGCATATACATGTATGCATGTAAAAGACAAAATTAACACTGTAAAATTGAATCTTTTGATGCTTGTTCCATTCCTAAGTGCTTAGCATGACTATATTTTACCTTAATATTATGTGTTCTGATTCAGCCTTTGCTCTTATTTTCCTACCCATAAGCAATCCACCATAATTATGCAGCATTCTTTGAAATGTGGATGATAATTGCACATATTAAAACTAGACAAATAAGTGCACTGTATTCAAGACTTTAAAACCACATCTTTGACACTGGAAGTCATGGACCATCAGTCCCCAGAATTTGAGGGTACTGATAAGAAAACTTGGGGTCCAGGTGAGAAAAGAAGCAGTCCATTTATGGGCAGAAAATCATTACAATCAAGATGTATCAATAAAACTTTATTATAGTAAATCTTATTAACAATATTCATTATTATCTTCTGGTTCCATTTAAATCCTCACTTTATGATTTATCTTCTTCATGTTTCAATATAAAATTCTTCATTTCTGTTCATGTAATTATCTGTTTTACTGGCTAAGACTTTTATTTTATAACATGTTGGGGAAAATGTACAATCACAGGATTCACAGTTTTACATGACTGAGGGATCAGGGCTAGTTATATTGTATTTTATTTTATAACATGTTGGGGAAAATGTACAATCACAGGATTCACAGTTTTACATGACTGAGGGATCAGGGCTAGTTATATTATATTTTATTTTATAACATGTTGGGGAAAATGTACAATCACGATTCACAGTTTTACATGACTGAGGGATCAGGGCTAGTTATATTATATTTTATTTTATAACATGTTGGGGAAAATGTACAATCACAGGATTCACAGTTTTACATGACTGAGGGATCAGGGCTAGTTATATTATATATTATTTTATAACATGTTGGGGAAAATGTACAATCACGATTCACAGTTTTACATGACTGAGGGATCAGGGCTAGTTACTTAGGGTCCACAGGATGCACAGTCCAGGAATTTGGGTGTCCAAGACTAGCATATGAAGGTCCTGGATGCACTTAGAAAGAACTTTGATTATCATTATAGAATAATTTATGGTACATAATATGTAGGTAACTTGTTATTCTTAGTAGGAGATAAATTTTTTAGCTGACTGCTGACAATATGTGATTGACTTGCTTAATCAATTTCAACTCCTATAAGTTTTTAGTGTCAACAACTTCAATCAATTACGAGCAACATATAGTTTAAGTTTTGGATTATTTGTTAACAATCTTAGCCTACTTCCAATCAAAATTGTTTCACTGATTTATGGACTAACAAATCATATTTCTTAAACACCAGTTTTTTGTGGACTGACAAAACATGTTTCTTAAACACCAGTTTTTTGTGGACTGACAAAACATGTTATTTCTTACACACCAGTTCTAATTAAATGATATATTTCCACATCTCTGCTTAATAAGACTGTTTCATAGGATTTGTTTCTCAATTCGTTTCTTAAAGTATGTGTGATTTCCATACAGAATGTGGCATCGCTACAAATTAGCAAAAATTGACAAGAATTAATTGTACCGCACTTTACACATCAGGTTAGTTTACTGATAATGCTGACACAAAATTCCTTCTTAAACTACATTATTTACCTTTGAAAAACATGTTTATTAGTAGGACCTCTGATGTGAAACATTATATTTAAAAGAAACATCATTTCAAGTTTATGTGCCACTGTACAGATCTGTAATCATTGTAGATCCTACAAAAGCATAATTTGTGCATGTCCAAAAATATCACACAGAAAGAGACAAGAGAATTTTTCTCATTTTATCATTACAAGAGCTTGAACTTTCAAGAGTATGCATATTGTTCAGGTTAATAAAGAAAAAAATCCAAAAATGTATTTTTGCAAATGTCCTGTAAAATGGACAAAGAGAACTCTTTTTAAATGGGGTTCAGTAACTTTATGCCATTCTTTTCCATGTTAATCTAGACACTATCAAGGTCCATAATGGACTCATATTTTCAGGTGAAGTGACTTCTCTCCCACCCCCACCAGAACAGGGCAAAGTGGTTGAAAAATTGGATAAGTGAGTGTAGACAGGTAATAATTCAGAATGTTCAAAAAAGTCACTTTAAAAAGCATTTTTCTAAATCTTTTGGACCAAATAATATAAAAGTAAAGAAATACTCATTAAATTTTATGAAAATATTAACATTTTCATAGTTTGGTTTAGCACAATTGTTGAATGACATTGTTTTTGCAAACAAAAGTAACCTCAAAAATAGGTTACTATTGAAAACAAGTGACAGATATATAAATATAAACCCCTTCTTCCTACTTTAACAGGGTGAAATATGAAATACACTTCTTTACCTCAACTAGAAATCAATCCATAAACCTCCTAAAAAGTAATAATTTGCTTGTGAATGGTTACAAATGCAAAGAATATTTTACTCACTTCTTCAAGCTTCATGTGTGAATTTTTGGCAGAAATCTGGTAGATTTAGTTGTAATTGCAGAAATAAATACCCATTAAATGTGCATAAAAGTTGATCAACAAGCATGAAAATACTATGTTTAAACTTTTTAACATTGATTTTTGAACAGAAAAAGACACAAGAGTTGATATTATTGATATTATACTCATAATACGAAGGTTTTCAATGGCCAAAGGTGTGGTGTGAAGATGTGGACTCGAGAAAAGGTCACCTTTACTTTCTCTGCATATTTGGTAGAAATGATAGGCAATGGGAAGATTATTTCACCTCAATTGTCCCCTAGCGTGGACTATGTATTATGCATTCCTTTAACCTTTGAAAGTTCAAGGCTTTCGTAATGTCAATTTTAAGCACCCGAAAATTGTGGTCAGAAGTTGGCATAACACTGCAGGGGTGGCCTCTATTGAATAATCACATGTTACTATTGGCTGCATTGCAACATGCAATCATAATTTCACAGACTGACTGATACTAAACATTTAATATCATTGTTATGATTCATGTGTAGGTATGATGTAGCATAAACTAATGCCCCCAGTGCTGGTTTACATCCTTGCTTGGTTACATAAAGTTGCTTTGATTCGTTGAATCATCAAATGGTGACACAATGACAGTACACTTTGCAAGTAAGGCAGTGTGTTAGCAAAATGGCATTGCCCATCAACAAGTCCACTGCACAGTGTCCTCACATGAATAGAAGGGCCAGAACAATTTTAGAATAAATGTTAAACATAATGAATAAATCCCCTAAGAGTGATACACAGATAAGTATAATCTTTCTTTGTGTGAATGTTGTATAACCATACAGCATAATGCAAATATGAATGTTGCTTTGCAATGTTGTCTGCCATGATGTACAAGGTCACAGTTCCACAGGATATTTTAACTATGGTTAGCATTTATATATAAAATATATCACTTGGGTTTTGAGCCAATATTCAAGCGCTTTAAGAACTACTGGGGGTTAATTTCCAATCAAATTATCTGGTTATTGTTGAAAATACACTGGTAATAACTATGACTTACAATAAGAACTTGCATTCATTTTATTATATTTAAAAATGCAATGTCCGTATTTTTAATTTTTTTCCCTTACTAAAGTATATCCATGCAAAATTAAGCCACTGGGTGTTTCAAACCCTGTTGACTAACATTCCACATTTCACTTGGCTGAAGAGCTATGGTAGCCATGGAATGCCAAAGTTGAAAAAAGTATGGGTTAATTTTCTTTAATGAAATGAATATATATATATATATATATATATATATATATATATATATATATATATATATATATATATATAGCAATCACATTGGCCAAATATGATCAGACATATTTGTTTAATTAAAGAAAATCTACCACAAGTTAATAGACTTTGGCATTCCTTCGCTACAGTTGCTCTTAAACCAAACCATTTGACTGTGTATGAATATACTTCATTATGGAAAAAGGCAACAGAGTAAGTATATAGTATGACTAAAGCAATTAGACTCTAATCTATACAAGTGTCAATATGGGATGCCAAATATGTGAAATATTCTTGAAAATTGGACCTCTAGTTCCGAGGTCCACTGACCTCGGAACAAGCCATGCACCACCAATTGTTCAGACAGAGAGACGTTGACCCCCATCATGCTTATTAGGGCCCACGACTTGCATTACAGAACTAACTGCAGCCCAGCAGGGTGGCTGGAGCCTGCACAACCCTGCAAGGACCCCCCCCCCTCCCCAACTACATTGACAGCATTACCTCAGTTATGGCGCGTTGCATGCATACTCGATCTTAATCCTACAATGAAAGACGTCGACCCTAATATGCACGATCGGTATCAGGGTCGACGACGGTCTTACATTTGTAGGACCAACTCGATATCTGCGTTAACGTGGAAAAGAACGGTATGAAATTATTAACTGTTGTGTAAAAAAATAACTCTCTTTATTCGTTGGTAAAGCCAGTTGCATTACTATATTTCCAGATGCATCATCAGTTACTATTCGAGAAGCCGTTTGAAACCAACTATAAAACGGTAGTACTATTGAGTAATATTGGGGAGAAAAAAGTACCCTGTGACTCTTGCAGCTATAATCTTCTTTCTGGCTGCTTTTGGCAGGGCTATAGTACATATTACTCAAATACTTTCGCCTCCAGGTGCAATTATGATGCCGTCTGGCCACTTGTCTTATGCATGTAGGTAACATTTTCCATTTTAAAAGTGCCATGCTTACACACCAAGTCATCTTGACGACCGGCAGTACGTGCGTGTGAAGTTGTTTCCCTTTGTACCGACAACGACGGTTTAGGAAAAAGATAGAGGTAGTCCTAACATCATTACTTGAAGAATGGAAGGTCACTATCGACGGTTAATATTTCTTTGCTCGTTTATGAGCTGTTATCTGTACAGAGAAATTTTGCATATGATTTTATATTGTTCTTAAAATGACACGTTTAATCAGATAATCAGGTCATTTCTTGCTTAAGACAAGCGCAAATGTACTGTTGAAAAAGGGGAGTAGCCGTCAACAGAAGTTGTAGGAAGTCCAGGATACAAGATCTCCCGTTTATAATAACAGTTATACAAGCTGGGAGTCATCTGTTTTGACACATTTAGGCATGCTTACAACCAGAAAACCCCTTGTCAGAAAGTTTGTGTATTTGTGTCACTTATTTTGATGCTATTCCAATGAATCTACTTCTTCCCATTACACTATTGTACATACAATCAATGACAAAAATATATGACAGAGCAACATCAATAGTACATAGAAAGCAAAGGTTTATGGGGAAAATCATATAAAGAAACTGAATGTAGCATTCCTAAATCCTTTCTTACTTTTTAATTGTAATTTAGATTTTAGGCAGGGATGCTACATGATTTAAAAAAAAAAAAATCAACATATATAAACTATATATAATTTTGAAGGTATTTATATTTGTAGGGGATATAAGGTAATTTAAAGTTTTGAGCCTTTTTAAAATGTTAATGATTTCGGTTTCCCACAAGTAGGGATGGTGCATGAATTTTGTGAAAAAAAAATCCACATATATAAACTATGTATCATTTTGACAATATTGATGTGTAATTTTTAAAAATGATTGCCGTTTTAATCAATTTTTATTTGTAAGGGAGAAAAGGTAATTTTAAGTTTTAAGCCTTTTAAAAATGTAGCTTGATGATTTCTGTTTCCCACTACATGTTGTTTTAAAGTTTTTTTTTGTGTTAAATGATTAAAAAGCTATACTGATTAACAAGTAAAGAATGGATCAGTACCATCTCCCAGATGCAAAAACAGTTATGTTATAAAACATTTTAATTGATCAGTTATTGAAATCTATTTTATCGGGTGCTAAAATTTCTGTCATTACACTATGAGTTCCAATAAGGGGAACAGACTCCTTGTGTATTATAACCTGAGTTTTTAAAAGCCACATTTTCTCATGAATATATTTATTTTTTCAATTACTTATGTGATAACAATTCCTATGTTGTTATGGAATAAAACACTTTGATTTGAGCAGTTCTTGAACTCAGTATTACCTGGCACTGCTCCTTCTGTGACACTAACAGTTCCGATATATGGAAACTATTCTTTACATATTATACCCCAGGTTTTTAAAGCTACATTTTCTCATGAATACATCAATTTTTTTTAAAATTAATAATGTCATAACAATTAAAAGCGATTTCTGAACAATTAAAAGTAGTCAGTAAATTGGTTGTACATGCTAGATATTGGTGGTAAATCGACATTTCCAAAATTAGTTAAATTGTTTTTACCTTCAATTCAGCACCAGTCTTCATATAAGAAGCGTATACAAATACACAAATATCTCATGAATATTCATGATTTTTTTCGGAACTTAATCATATGTCATTGCTGCTCACAAGGACTTAACACGAAACCACCCAAATGAATGTTAAAACTACGCATACAAGGAACACAATTTGAGCTCAGTTTAGAGTTACATTCCTTTCCTTTAGCAACTCTATTTTAGGGGAGATCTCTTGTAAAAAGCTCAGAGATTCAAATTGGGAATAATCATGATTGTATTATAAGAAAATTGTTTACCTGTAAGCAAAAACATATTAGATTTAGCTTCAAAACTATTTTTTTTTAAAAAAAGAACTGACAGTGTGGGTATGCATAACATCAGTCTCTTCTCTTGAATGTACTGTTTCGAAACTTAAAACTAACTGGCATTCTTCATAACTCTATTCTCTAGAAGTGCAAATAATCGGTGTTACTGGCACAGTTATCCACTGTGAGTCACATTGCTATCACATGTTGAGTAGCTGACTGAATGCATATTATGGTAGAAAGTTGATTTGCTCCATCAGAGTTAGTCATTAAGGATTTGTATGAGGATTTAATGATTGGAAAAAAGAGATTTAGTTAAATGATTTTTTTTTTATGGTATGTATCTTTGTTTCAATTCACAACTGGTGATAGGATTTTCCACAGATTTTCTGTACATATGAATCATTGTTGACCAGTATAAACATGTGTTGTTGTCATGATGTTATTGAAAGAAACATTCTTTTGTGAATCAAGAGTTTATGAGACTGTGTCAAAACAAAGTAGCATCAAAATGGGATGATGATTATAATCATAATTTTGATTTTGAGAGTTTTCTTCTGTGAGGCTAAAAGAATTAAATTGGCAAAAAATCATGATGGTATTATAAAAACATTGTTTACTTGTAAGCAAATTTTATTAGATTTTGGTTGTTAACTAATTTGTAAAAATTAATTGACATTGTGGGTATGCGGAGGATTTATCTCTTGAATGCACACCTCTCCGTCAATAATTCATGGGGGACATGCTAGCAATTTTTGTTGATACACAGCAATTATAATCTCATTTGTCCTTCAGAAATGTTCATATATTGGATTTTAATACTGATGGATGCCAAAACTAAAGAAGTCAAATAAAGTTAATAAATTGATGATAGACTTTTAACATGAATCAAGTTGAAATGCAGTACTCACAAATTTGTGCATCAGTAAGGTTTGAGTTTTAAAATTAACATTACTGTTGATATAAAAGTAACAGACATTTGTTTGTACTGAATTATCCTTTATTTCTTTCCATATTCAGATATGTAACATATATTTCATCATTTGCATCATTTAAATTTCTGATGTAAAATGTATTTGTCATAAGGAGATACCTGACAAGTTGCAGCACAATAACAATGCTGTATAATTCATTACACCAGTACCAAGTGCCTTCTCTTTTTTTTATCTTTGTTTGATAGAGCTATTTTTAGATCAATTTATTATGAGCAGTGATCGGTGACCTAACTGACCCAGACGTCAGACAGGCGATCAACTACTGACATGAAACATGATAGTGTAATCTAGTATGCATGAGTTATCCTTAGCAAAGAAAATACTAAAACATAACAGTGTTTTATAAAAAAAAGAGAAGGCACTTAGTACTGGTGTAATGAATTATACAGCATTGTTATTGTGCTGACAAGAAGTGCAGTTGTTTTTTTTACCTCTTTCTCCAAGCCAGCTTCCCAACCCAAACTATCAGAAAAGTGTTTTTTTCTGCCTTCTTTTAATCATGTTCTGACATCGACTAGTAACAACCAGAAATGTCAAAAAATAATCAGATGTGGGAGAGGACAACCTATTTTTCATAATTAAAATTGCAGTTTTAATTGTACCAATCACTCTCTTTCTCACTATCTGTATGATCATCTTGGAAAAGAAGGATGAAATGGTTATGTAATTCAAAATTTAGGAAAAATCTGACCAAAATAATGCTATTTTCAAATATGATGCCATGTCGATGTATTTTTTTTAGCATCATTTCTAAAATCCACATGTAATGAATGAATTGTGTTTTGACCTCAATTTCGCATTATAGTTAGCAATCACTGTCAGTCATATATGGTAATTCACTTTGTTTGTTTCTTAGTCTTCATAATTAACTTTTTATTCTTGCAGGACATTCAGTCTAGAAGTTTTTGATCTTTGCTGGTTCAATTGATGTTTTGCTGGACTAAACTCACCAAAAATAAAGTGCATAACCAGTCAGATTATGTGTAGGCGTATTTGATTAGTCAATTCATTTTTGCATTCAGCCAACATGTCAGTGTGTTTGGAAAGAAGGTTATATGGAGAATGAAAGTACCTAACTATGAATGAATATTGAACAGAATTATATTTTGTACTCAGAAATATATGTTGGTCATTTGGTCCACTTAAAAGGCAATTTTTACAGATCAAGTTTATGTTTGGTTGGTAATTAATGACTGATGGTCTGACTCAAATTTCCAAGTCTGTTATTAGATGAAGCATTTCTTATCAGTTTAAATAAAAATTAGATTTGCAGCATGCATCAAACAATTAGTTTTATAATAATATTTGGATGCTCAGTAAAACTGAACTTCTATGTTTATATATAGTTTTCTAAAACAAACTTGAAAAGATTATTTTTAAAGCATCGCAATATTAATGAACTTTGAGAATAAATCTTTTAACACAGTACTTAATCAGGATTTATGCCAATGTTTTTCCACGAGTTTCTAGTCTGATCATAGATGTCTATCTTACCATCTCACCTTCTATCTATATATCTGTCTGTCTGCCTTCCTGCCTGTCTATCTATCTATTAAGGGTTAAAGTCTGATCAGTCCAGTCAAATGCTGTTTATTTATTTTGTGCATGAAGCTGTTTCAGATCATTCCAGCTATCAAGAAACAGGTCTTGAAAAAAGTTACACTTCCACTACTCATGATAGTGCACAAGATCTCCATGTTCAGATGTTTGCAGCAAAAATAAATACACATAATTTGCTAACAGAATTTAAGTCTTAGCATGGATACTTATTTAGTCAGCATTCTCTCAACAAATTTCCCTGTCTCAGAAAAGTCTTTCATTCATAATAAAAGGACTGTAATAGGAAATCTTAACAAAACTAGATATAGCTCTAATTGGTCCATACTGTTCTTGAGATTATCTCCCTTAGAGTTGTTTTTTTTGTTTGTTTTTGTTTGTTGAGTTCTGCATACTAAATGATGCATATGTGTTCATTTCTTTTCTATACATTTTTCCTTTAAGTTAAATATGGGTTATTTGAAATCTTTTAATTTTGGTGATTCTATTTGTCAGTGGTTCAGAGTATTTTGCAACAACTCCAAAATACAGTGTTATTAACAATGGTCACCTGTCTCAGTCCTTTCATTTAGAGAGTCATGAAGAAGACCCATTAGCCCCATACCAATTTATTATAGAAATAGAACTTCTCTCCATTAATCACAGGAATAATAGAAATATTACCAGTATCTTCTATAATGACAGAGAATTTTTAAATTGGGTCAGTATGCGGATGATGCCTTTTTACTGTAGGGTGCCTGTCCACAGTTTTTTTAGGTTTGCCATCAAAACACTTAAGGATTTTGAATCAGCCTCTGGTTTACATTGTAATGTATTAAAATCAAATTCCATTTGCATAGGAAGGAACAAATTTTCAGAAGAAAAATATGCCCAGACATAGAAATCATTGGGTCTACTTCTTCCTTTCGAATTTTAGGAATAGAGTTCTCTTTAAACCTACACGATATGATAGGGTCAAATTATGTGAAGAAATTAAAAGTTAAACAAATGCTGGGTTGTTGGATGAGGAGAAATCTGTCCCATATTGAGAAAATAACTTTGATAAAATCATTGATTTTGCCAAAATTTATTAATTTATTCTCAGCATTGCCTAATCCTCCATCATATACAGAAAATGAATTGAACAAAATATTGTTAAAATTTATTTGGAGCAGTAAAACCAAAAGGGTTAAAAGAGATATACTTATAGCCTCATCTACAGATGGTGGTCTAGGCATGGTTCATGTTCACTCTTTTATTCAATACATGTTCACTTGGATTAAATGCCTTATTGCAAATGAAGAAGGACTTTGGCAGAATATGGTTATATTTCATTGAATATTTCTCAATTATTTCAAAAATAACTGGTAACTGGAAAAGACAAATGAATAATTATATTAACACGGGAAACACTCTTACGAATGTAAATTCAGAAAAAAGTTAACTCTTAACAAATAAGAATTTAAAATCTGTATATAAAGATTTGGTCAAGAGTAGAACAAGTAAACCTTATGGAAAACATGAGGCATGATCAAGATAATTAAGGTGCCAGATGAGTGATCAGACTTGCAAAATAACTTTAATTTTAGCAAAGAAGTGCACCAAAGATACAAACTTAATTGCCTTTCATTTTAGATTCATGCGCAGAATTATTGTAACAAATCAATTTTTGAAAAAAATTAATTTCATTGATTATAATACTTGTACTTTTTGTAAACAAGAAGTTTGTTGGTTGGTTGGTTGTTATGGGTTTAACGCCATTTTTCAGCACATGATAGGCTATACATGGCGGCTAGTATGTTTAGTGGAGGAAGAACCCGAGAAAACCCCGGGAAGAACCACCGACCCACGGGAAGCTACTGGCAAGCTTTCTCACATACCCACGTTGGCCGAGCCCGAGACTCAAACCCACGCGGGCAGAGATAAGATGTCAGTGATCTGTAAAGGCGAGCGCCTTAGACCACTCAGCCACCCGGGGCCCCAACAAGAAGTTGAAAATATAAAACACCTATTTTATGATTGTCCAGTTATTGAAGAGTTTTGGAAATCCTTTACTGCATGGATTAAGAGTTATATACTAAATATTATGATTTCAAAAAAGATATGTTTTTCTTGGAAATGACAAGTTTGGTGATCTAATGAATTTTTTCATTTTGATTGCAAAAATATCTAATTTATAACTCTCGCTGCACTTCATAAAACCAAATTTTACAAGTTACAAATTGAATGTTTTATACCACAAAAATATTTAGCAAAGCTGTATATAAACACATACATGTACTTGTGTGAGAACAAGTGGAGCCTTTTTTTTGAACTTCAACAACTTGTAGAATACTACAGCCAAAAATTTTATCTGCTATTAAGTTCTGTATTTTTATGTAATATTTTCCAGTCTGAGTAACACCCTATTTTTGTTGATGAGCATTAGCACACATGTATATTTTTCTTTGTGTCTGACAGTGTTTGGTGTTTGCATGTGTGTGAGAGAGAGAGAAAGAGAGTTTGTATGACGTGTCTGTGTGTGTGTGTATATATATATATATATATATATATATATATATATATATATATATATATATATATATATATATATATATATATATATATATGTACGTATATCTGTATTTATATCTATTAATATAGACTGTGTCAAATAGGAGTCGGGACTTTTCAACAACTATGTATAACACACCCAAAACACTGTGTCAGGTGGTGTTAAAAGGAATCTGTAAAATCCTGACATTTGAAATGTCAATTAAAAAAAAAACATAAAAAAACCAACAAAAACTATGTATTATTTGAACATGGTAAACAATATAGATATTGTCTTGAAAAAAGGTTGCTTGGATAAATATTAATGTTCTAAAGAACAAATTGAAGATAGACATTAAAAAGTCCTAGTCATTGATTTCTTTATGATTCATATTTTACTGTAACGATATACAGTTTATCGATACTTTCATATATCAAAGTCAATTGTATTAAAATTTATTGGATTACCCAATTGTCAAATAAAAAAATATTACCTAGAGACCTTATGAAGTAGATTGAAGTACCTGTCTGTAAAATATAGTACATGGTGGGGAGGGGGAATCATTGCCATAATTCATAATTCAGTGTGTATATTTTTATTAACATACAATGTATATTCTAATTTGCATAATTCTATGTTTGTATTTTCTATTTTTATTGCATTGTGAGTTGTATTTATACCACTGTCAGTGTTTCTTTCTGAAATTGTTATGTGTAATACTGGAGTACTGCAATTTCGTATCTTCAGATTTCATGTGACTGATTTGCTGTGTGTATTTTAATATTGCACCATTAATATTCTGAATTGTGTCTTTTAAAATCAAAATTATTTTTCTGTTTACACTTCACAGATTTTGCTAGATGACATACTGTTATCATACCAGTAAAAAGTTAACATCCAGGAAAATTAAAATGTAGTACAATGAAAGTTGTGAGAAATCTGTTTACTTAATGCAGGTTGTAATAAAATAATGCCTTATTATGACAACAGATGGTGTTGTGACATCTGACTGGAAACAATGATGCCAAGTCTGGTATATTGCATAATGCTGTACTATGACAGCAGATGGTGCTGTGACATCTGACTGAACAGTGATGCAAAGTCTGGTATATTGCATAATGCCCTACTATGACAACAGTTAGTGCTGTGACATCTGAGTGAAAACAGTGATACCAGGTCCAGTCTGTTGCATAATATCCTACTATAACAACAGATGGTGCTGTGACATCTGTCTGAGAACAATGATACCAGGTTCTGTATATTGTATAATGCCCTACTACGACAACAGATTGTGCTGTGACATCTGACGGAAAACAATGATCCTAGGTCCAGTCTATTGCATAATGCCCTACTGTGACAATAGTTGGTGCAGTGACATCAGACTGAAAATAAATGATGTCAGGTCCAGTCTATTGCATTCCTTACTATGACAGTAGATGGTAGTGTGACATTTGTCTGAAAACAATGATACTAGGCCTGGTATATTGCATAATGCCCTATTTAGTATTGCACCTTGGTTGAGCTGTCAGGGGGACATTTTATATACTTCTGTCCCCCTGTCCCCCTATAATAGCCAAGATATGAGAATATGTTTAATTTATGGAGACACTGGCAGCTTGGAGTGGGAGAATGTTCTGATGGCTCACTCAGTGTGCAACACTGCCTATTATGACAGCAGATGGTGTTTTGACATCTGACTGAAAACAATGATGCCAGGTCTGGTATATTGCATAATGCCCCATTATGACAACAAATGGTGCTGTGACATCTGACTGAAAACAATGATGCCAGGTCTGGTATATTGCATAATGCCCCATTATGACAACAAATGGTGCTGTGACATCTGACTGAAAACAATGATGCCAGGTCTGGTATATTGCATAATGTCCTACTATGACAAGAGATGGCACTGTGATATCTGGCATTTTGTCAATATAGTTCAATTTAGATCATCAGAGCAACAAATAAGTTGTTTTTTTTGTTTGTCAAGACATGGCATGTCAAACATGGCTAGTGGGTCAAAGTGGGTATTCTGTGGATATGTTTTCCATGCTTAGAATCTGTAATCTTAGAATCTGTAATATATCAGACCCAGGGCAGTTATTGTTTTAATTGAGGAATGTAACAACAACTGTGATTATAATGGGTCATTACTGTAATATCTCATTATGATAACAAATGGCACTGATTACATTATTCCTGCTTGCATGATGCTAACATTTTACTTGCAATTTTCAGTGTGCTACATTGTAACTTCCAAGATGTTATTTTGTACTGCTATGGTAATTAACATATGTCATGAAATGAAGTGCCAGAATGCATAGAGGAAATTTAGAGTTATTTCAGGATGACTCCAGTTACTTTTTGAATGAATGAAATTATTATTTACCAGGTAGGCAAGATTATTAAATGGACTAGCTTTGTGAGTGATAATGGCTGGAAGACAGAAGAATAAGCATTTATATTTTGAATTGTAAGATGTGCTGTTTTTTATGGAAATTAATAGCAATCTGGAAATTTTGATTGCCTTTGGCAGTTTTGGTCATCATTTCCACGAACATAGAAATGAGATCAATGGAAGTAGGATAAAGTCAAGTACAGTCTATATAACAAGATATACCATCTTTAAATTGGTATGTTAGCATAAACATAGTAGATTTAATTCAGATTAATGATGTTTTTTTCCAGGTAGCCATGGACCAAGTGGGGTGAAAAGGAAGCAATCAGATATTGAAATGACCTCAGATTCAGGATCATCATTTGATCTGAATAATTCTACAACTCAGACAGCTAACAAGTGCAAGGCGAAGGAAGGCTACTCATGGTGGACTTGTTTAATGTATGACATGAGGATGGAGAACACAAAACCCCAAAGAGTTCCAAACAGCCCAACAGAAAAAGGCCTTCCTAAGAAATAGCTCTTCAAAAATTTTTTTGTTGATTTTGAATGTTTTGTGTACTGTTTTAAATTATGACCTTTCAAAAATTCAGTTAATTGCAGGCTTTATTTCTAATGTGTAACAATCTTGACGAATTGGCTATATTTAAAATGTTACACCCAAGTCATCATATATGATTTGTTTTAAACCTGTAATATATTTTAAGAAACTTTTATTTTCTAACCTTTTAGATATTTTGCATTTTACAATGTTTCAGAAAAATGTTTACTCCAGTTCTTGACTTATGTTGATGCATATTTACTTTTAATCTGTTTTATACATATAGTTTACACTAAAAATGTCAAATGCATTTTCATTAGTTTAACTGGACTATATGATTTTGTTAACAAATATAACAGAGATTATATAAATGATATCTGTATGCATTGTGTCCATAGTAACTTAAATTGTGTTAATAACAAGGTTATTCAGCATGCGCACCTTGTGTAGGATACAATGATGGATGGGAACTTTGTGAATAATGTGATAGATTTTGATGATAATACATTGGTATTGCCTGTGAAACCAGTCAAGCCATCAGAGAGTGATTGCTGTGGACAGGGTTGTATCCCTTGTGTGTTTGACGTCTATGAGCAGGAATTAAAAATATGGGAAGAGGAGTGCAGAAAAATTGCATTGGGGAGAGATTCAGAAAATTCTGAGGTACTTAAATTTTAAAAATTTCTTAATTGGCAGAAAGATTTAGTGCAATTTTCATATGCCTGCCATAAGGTGCAGCATACACTATTCGGGGGTGGGGGGGAGGGTGCATGTATCATATTTTTTCTTTTAGAAAATACCCCAAAAATATGCCCCTGTTTCCCTATTTACTGAACATTAATAAAATGGCAATCAAAATTGGTAAATGAAATCATGATATATTCGTTATTTTACTTTAAAAAAATGGCGGTCAGTGCATGGTAATATGGAATAAAAATCATGAAATTCGTAACTTTTGATAAGAAAAATATGTTAATTTTTCTTTATAAAAGAAACAATTTCTAAATACACTCTTAATAAGAATATATGACAAAATATTGATTGATGAACATGTTGATAATGCCTACTGGTGGCAACACTTTAAGGATAAATACCAATTAAATAAGTCTTTTCAAGTGAAATTTGTGCTTCAGTTTTATCTTTTGATCTGGTTTCACTGTAATCATAAATGTGATATGCCCTATTCTATTAAAACATGAAAAGTATCAAAGTATCAAAGCGATACCTGTGAGTGTTTTTGTGAGGACCTAATTGAGTAATAGTTAAATACATTGATATTTGTTTTACATTAGATAATTGTACTGTGCACGAGGTTACTCACCAGTCTGGATGAGGTGAATGCCGAGTCTGGGCTGAGCAGGTTACCAAGTTACACAGTACAAAATCTGATGAGAAAACAAATACTAAAGCGATGTAACTGTTTTAATCCCCAGTAAAACCACAACATTGTCAATTTTTGACAGAATTTTTAAAATTTGATTTAGTTTTGTAAGGAATGTATATTTGCAAAGCCCTATTACCCTCTAAGAAAATGAGAACGTTCCATCATTTTTAGCAAGTCACGGACTGTTTAGACAAGGTCATTTGCATTACAGTACATTTATATTGCCACACAGTAATTGTGGAACAGATATTATTTTGAACTTGATGATTCAGAACAGTGTGGAACACATTATTTTGATCCATGGAGTGAAAATGGACCGATAGTGAAGAAAATGTCCATGCTCTAGAGATTTAACTCAGTGTAACTTAAAAATGACAGTGGCAGCTTTACATTCTCGGGGTCATAATAGAAATGAAAACAGCATGGATACTAATGGATATCAAATGTGTGATCAAGATTTATCGGTCTCATTGAATGAATGGAAATAATTTTTAGGACCTACCAGATGATTCTACATTGAATGGATAGAAAAAATGGGTTGACTGAGAAAAAATTTGATGCTCTGCTGTGTAGAGATTGCATTAAATGTACAAGTGACTTGGTACACTGCTCTCTCACTATAGCAGGTCCAGATAACTCGCAGACCCGCTTATAAAATGGAGGCTTGTGTTGATCCCATTTTTTCTTATAGAAAATGCAACAAGAAAAATATGCCTCTGTTTATTGAAAGTGTTTAAAATTGCAATCAAAATTGGTAAATGAAACCTTGATATATTGTTCGTTTTATAATCGAAAACGACGGTTAGAGCGCAGAAATTTTCATCAACATCATGAAATTCACAGCTTTAAATAAGAAGTCCTATATTTTGTTAAATTTTCTTTATTAAAAAATTCTCCATACACTGTAAATAACAATATACTATGAAATTTTGATCAATTAAAATGTTAGCAATGTCTACTGGTGGCAACACTTTAAGAAATAAATACCAGTTAAATAAGTTTGTCAAGTGAAATGTTTGTTTTGGTTTTATCTTTTAATTCGGTTTCAATGTAATCATCATAAATGTGATATGGCCTCTTGTATTCAAATGTGAAAAGTAAGTGTCAGTCATCTGTCACAGCAGTACCTGCTAGCATTTCCTTGAGAACCTGATTAAGTACAGACTGTGTTTTGATCTCCGACTTGCTGAAGTGTTGGTTGCATTGTTACAATCAATTAAAAGTTAACTGGCATTGTATTATCATGTTAATTAGTCATTTGTGTCAAATCAGGTAAAGGGGGTAGAATAAAAAAGTTAAAAGGGATGCAAATCCTACCTGCATAAGACCTAGTGGTCACAGTTGTGTGTTGAGTCAACTGATTTCAGTCGACTAAGTGAACACGGTAAGCACATGTAACATAATTAAAGTATCTAACATTAATCAGTGGTTTATCATACTTATTCGCAAATATGATCAATGATAGCAAAGGAACCAAGTGAAAGGCATACTAAGTGCATGAAAAGCTTACTTTCACAGATGGGATTCATTATGGAGTAGTGAGTTTCAAAGTTTATAGGGAACTTAAAATTCCTGAAATGACACTCAGAGCTTTACTCAAGGATGAGCAGAAATTTAGCTATATCTTGCAGTGAAATCACAGCATCAGTATTTTACTAATATAATTTTTTTTGCAAAACTTGAGTTTTTACATTGTCACTCTTTCTTGAAATAAAGAATCTTGTTTTATTCTAAATCTACAGTAACACTAGAATGTATTCACATTCACATGCAAAAAGCAGTGACATAATACACATTGTTTTCGCTGGTACACACGTGTTGAAACCACTTGGAGTAATGTTTTAAACAAGTTTTCAGAGATTGGATATATTGAAAATAAAGGTAATTTATAAAGAAAAGCCGAAAACTTCATTAGTAAAAGGTATTTAATAATGTTTATTTCCAGTGCAATTATTAAATGAGTATTCAAGCACTTACCCTCCCCCCCCCCCCTTCTTACTGTCAATGTCCATTCCTTTCTTAATTTTTCAGAGGTCCCATGGTATCTTGCACCCTAGCTTATGCTGCAGTGTATATTTTTTTACCCCACTGTGCGTGAATTATCAAGAGAGAGATGTATATGTAAACTGCTCTTTTCAACTGAAACTTGGTTTTTGTAAGATCATGTAAATAACAATGATTTTTATTTAATAGAGATGTAACAGATCGATTTCACTTTGAGGAATTAAATTATTTTATTCAGCTTCCTTTAACCACTCTTGTTAACATTTATTTATTATCACTCATAGGAAATAGATTTACAATTTGTATTTGAAATTTCTTTACTTCTCACAGAATGTAGACTTTTTGGTCTAAAGCAGTTTGTGTTTGACAACATTTCCCTTTTTTGACATTTTTTTGATGTTGTGTTGTGTTAAAAAAGTTGTTTTATTACAAAGTTATCTTTGTGTCCTCTTTATAGCATACTCATATGACATGCCATGAGTGTGCTACTTTTAAAAGTGTACATTTTATATAAAATGTATTAAAAAGAGTATCTTATCATCAAATAAAAATACTTCAAAAGAGTGCATTTATCAGCAAATAAATGTTGGTTGGTTGTTATGGGTTTGACGCCATTTTTCAGCACATGATAGGCTATACATGGCGGCCAGTATATTTCGTGGAGGAAGAACCCGGGAAGAACCACGACCCAAGGGAAGCTGCTGGCAAGCTATCTCACATACCCACGTTGGCCGAGCCCGAGACTCGAACCAACGCGGACAGCGGTGAGATGTCAGTTATCTGTAAAGGCGAGCGCTTTCGGCCACCCGGGGCCCCGCAAATAAATGTACTACTAGAGTTTAAGTGCTGACTATGCTTTGATCTGCAACTTGCAGAAGTGTTTGTTGCATTGTTGCAGTCAGTTAAAAGTAGACCTGCTTTGTATTATCATGTTAATTACATCTTTTGTATCAAATCAAATAAAGGGGATAGAACAGAAAAAGTTAAAAGTCTTTCAAATTCTACCTACATAAGAGCTAGTGGTCAAGGTCATGCATCAGGTTAACTCATTTTGATTGACCAGTTAAACACTATTACATTTTTTAATGAAAGTAACATCATTAAAGTATATAATATTAATCCGTGGTTAATCCTAATCATTCGCAAATGTGATAAATAATAGAAAGGGAACCAAACTTAAGGTGTTTCTTGGTGCATGAAAAGCAGATAAGGTTCACTATAGAGAAGCAAAATCCAAATTTGTATCAAACTTAAAACTCTCGAGTTGGCACTTAGAGGTTTGCTCAAGCAGAATTTCATGATTACTTGCAAGGAAATCATGGCATCAATATTTTACCAATAAAACAATAAATGTCCATCTTTTTAAAAAAAATGAATCGACCTAGTCATGTTTGGAACCAATAATAAAACTAGAACGTACCCAAATTCACCTAAAAAAACTGACATAATGACACAATGTTTTCTATGGTACACACATGATGTTTATTGAGACATCTTGGAGAGTACTGTTTTTCTTGAAAATAAAGATCGTTTAGAAAGAAAAGAGAAAAACTTTATTAGGAAAAAGCTATTAATTGACAGTTATTCCCAACATGACTAAAAAATGAGTATTCAATCATTTAAGGTGCCTTCCCCAATTGCTCTCTTTTCACGGTCAATCTCCATCCCTTTCTTAAATTTTCAGGGGCTCCTTGATAACTCATGCTCTTGCTTATCCTGCAGTCTATGTTTTTGAACCCCATTGTGTGCTAGCTGTCAAGGGAAAGGTGTAATGTTACAATATCAGTTTGTCTGGTGTCTGTCCACCCATCTATTGACAATTTTCTTTCTGCACATTAACTCAACTTGTTGATCATCTACAGTTAACAAACTTTGTGGATGGCTTGCACTTGGGGTAAGGAAGAAGTCTATCAATTTTGGGTTGAAAAGTTCAAAGGTCAAGGTAACTGTGACTGAAAAACAAAAAATAGTTTTTCCACCATAATCAAAGTTCTCCACCATCAACAGTTACCAATCTGTGTAAATGACTTGCACTTGGGGTAAGGAAGAAGCCTATCTATTTGGGGTCAAAGGTCAAGGTCACCATGACTGGAAGAAGACAAATGGTTTTTGTATAGTGACCTCAGTTCTACATCACATATCCTACTCAAATTTTATGGATAACTTGCATTTGGGGTTAGGAAAAAGCATATATCAAAAGGTCACTGGTCAAGGTCACTGTGACTGAAAGAAGAAAAATGGTTTCTGCACCGTAACATTAGTTCAACATCACAGACATATACTAAACATTGTGGATGCAGTCCATAGCTTTGTGAATGTTTTGCGCTTGGGAAAAGGAAGAAATCTATTAATTTGGGGGTCAAAAGTTAGGGTCACTGTTTCTGAAGAAAAATGTTTTCTGCACAAACATTTCAGTTATTGGCTATGTACCTTCACCAAAATTTGTGTGAATGACTTACATGTTGGGTAAGAAAGAAGCCTGTTGGTTTGCGGGTCAAAAGGTGAATGGTCAAGGTCACTAACTGAAAGAAGAAAATGGTTTTTGCATAATAGCTTTTGTTCTAGACCACATTCCTTGACCAAAGTTTGTGGAGGGGTTCCAGGTATGGAAGAGGCCTACAGAATCTGAGGTCAAAGGTCAAGTTTATTGTTATTCTAAGAAAAAAAATGGGTTTTGCATAACAACTTTTATTCTAGAGTAAGTTTCTTGACCCAACTTTGTGGATGGCTGACACTTAACGTAATACAAAATATTTGAAGATTCTGGGGTCTTAAGGTCAGAGGTCATGGTTAATCTAATAATATAATAATAATAATCTGACACAGAGGACTATTAAACATGTGGGCATATAATGTACAGTTCATGATACTCTTGTTATAGTTATTGGATGAATTCCAGTGATAAACCAGTGTGGTGTTGTTTCATTTAAAAGATAAAGCATTCTATTTTTAATTCATCAGGCAATAAGGCCAAGCAGCTTAATTTATGGCACTGAATCAGAAGTGCATTGTCCATCCTTCCATCAATAATTGCTTCTTATCAATCTGAAGGGCATATTTCTGATCCAATTTTGATAAAACTAGGAATATAATGTAATATCAACAAGCTCTCAGATTTATTCTAAATGAGTGAGAGCCATGCATATTATTGAGATCTTGCATCTGATTGGCTGAGCTTGTTACCACTCTGGAAGCCATATTTGTGATCAGATTTTGATGAAACATGGAATAGAGGCTGATATCAGCAGAATCTTGCACAAGTTTGATAATGAGCAAGATCCATGCATATTAATAATGTAATCTTGCATCTGATTGGCTGAGATTGTTACCAATCTAGAGACTGTATTTCTGAGTTCATTTTGCTTAAACTTGTAAAGCTTATATTATCAAGATCTTGGATGAATACTGATAAGATTGAGATCCATGTATGGTAATGAAGTGATCTTGCATCTCATTTGCTGAGCTTGTCAGCACTCTAGCATTTTTGTTTCTGATTTGATTTTGATTAGATTTGGTAAATAGGCTTATATCATCAAGATGTCAAGTAAATATAATTACGAGTTATATGCATATTAATGAGTGATCATACATTTGATTGGCTGGGCTTGTTACAACTCAAGAGACTATTTTTGACCCGATTTTGATCACATGTGGTAAATAGGCTAATATTCTCAAGATGTTGGAGGAGTTTTAATATGAATGAAACCTTTGTGTATTAATGAGGTAATAAGATTAGTTGAGTTTGTTACCACTCTAAAGTCTGTATTTTTTATAGGATTTTGATAAAACTTGAGAAACAGGGTTATATCATCAAGATGTTGAATGAGTTTGATTTTGAGCATGCCAAGATCTTTGCACATTTATCATGTAGTCTTGTATTCTATTGGCTGAGCTTATTACTGCTCTGGAGATGAAATTCCAGTCAGACTTTGTTCCAGTTTATTAAGCAAACTTAATATATCATGGTCTTCAATAGGTTTTATAATAAGTGAGAACTGTACATATTGATGAGGTAATTTGCATATGTTTGGCGGAACTTGTTACCTCTCTAGAGGCTATATTTTTCATCTAATTTCAATAAAACTTGGTAGATAGTTTGGATAAGTTTAGTTATGAGTGAGATCAATGCATATTAATTATGCCTTTAAGTTTGGAAAGGTAAAATCAACATGATATAATTTACATCGGCTAGCTTGTGTTCTTACAGTATTACATTTGCCTGCTTAATGAAATGGTCAATTGTTGAGTTATATCAATCAGGTGAGCAATATCAGGCCCAATTGGGCCTCTTGTTTTGGATGAAACTGTTATATTTCCACCTGAACTTGCTAATTTTGTGATATTGATTGTATTGTTATGATTTGATTATTAAATGTTCATATATCTGTTAATATCTTGTATGATGGATATAACTTTGCTAGTCAGTGTTACCATTGTGAAGAAGAGTATCATTTTGTTTTGCATATAAATACTCTTTCAAATATCAACTATCACCATACAGTATAATCTCCTATTTATAAAGAACTGTTTAAGTGTTACTGGTACAAATACGGTCTGACAGTGGCCTGGTATAGGTACTGTCAATCATACAAGTTTTGCAAACAGAAAATTTGGGCAAATTTAACAATATATCTTTTTTTATAACATATGTAAAGCTAATGAGCAAATCACAACATATGTAAAGCTAATGAGCAAATCACAACACTTCAGTGCTGCTAATATGCTGAATTTACTAAAATTGCTAAAATTTAATTACACAAAAATATTATGATTTACAGTAGTTTGCGCTTCTTCAAGAGTTTTCTCCCTTTGCCATATTTTGGGTCGACATTACATTGGTATGATCCAAAAAAAATTTAAAAAACTCATTCAGCATTTACCGACAGAAATCAGAATTTCAGCTCTGACACCATTGTGACATAAATAAACTGCATTTTAGCAAAATAATCACCCACTTTCATATCCACAAATCTTACAAAATTATCATATGTATTGACTTAAGCATTGGTGGGTAAACAAAAAAAAATCATACTGCATAAACATCTTTAGGAGCTATTTGTGGAATGAATCAGTGTTGAGAGTATGCTTGCACATATCCAGGCCCAGGTTTCAAAACATTCTCATGGTTTCCTCTCAAACTGAGATCTTACATTATTTAGCTTATGATACTCTGAAGAAGAACAGAAGTTTGTTCAGATGCATTACTTGTAAAACAGGATGAAATTAACCTTTGAACAGTTGACCATAATGTGCCTATTAAATGACCCCCCAAAAGGCTTATTAGGAGATCTACACATTTTTCTTAGATACATGTGTATTTTTTTGTGACAAGCCAACCGCCATTAACATTTGAAAATCCTTCAATACAAGTCTTGCTAAGTTACCATTCTAAAACGGTTTAGAAAAGAAAAAAATTTGTGGATATTTTTCTCAGTGGTATTGTGTCTAACACAGCACAGTGTGGCATAATATCACACTGAGCACAGTATAGTACAATATTACACTATGGTGCAGTGTGGCATTATGTCAGATTAAGCACAATGTGGCACAGTGTTACAAAGAGCACAGGGTTGCATAATGTCTCACTGAGCACACTGTGACATGATGTTACACTGAGCAGTGTGGCATAATGTTACACTGAGCACAATGTGGCATAATGTTATACTGAATACATTGTAGAATGATGTCACACTGAGCACAATGTGGCCTAATGTTACACTGAGTTCATTATGGCATAATGTCACACTGAGCACAATCATGTGACAGTGACATGACTTAGTACCAATCACAAAGTTTTATGTTTAAAAGAGTGGTAACATTTCATATTGAAAACTGCCAGATGTAAAATAATTTATTCTTATGATGATAGTTTTCTACAATTATTAAAGACACATTTTATCCATTGTATCAGGTGAGAGAAGGTGGTCCTGTCCTAAAGCCAATGGAGTACAGTGTATTTGTGGTTCAGAGTTTAAAGCAGGAAACAAAGGATAGCTATAGGTTCAGAATTAGCCTTCCTCCTGGTGCAACACTTGGCATGGTCATAGGGCAGCATCTCATCATCAGGTTGGTACAACATTAATATCTTTTGTAACAGTTGAAGTATGTTAGATGTCATGCCAACAAGCCTTTATTTATAGTTGGAATTTTTTAGTGCTAGTGCTGCTGCTTTCATACCTCTGGATGGAGCATAAAAATAATTTTCAGTTTACTTACTTTAGACCTTGAGTCTTTGAATATTTTTAAGTAGGGATCCACAATTTTTGCACATGCAAGGACAGAGGTACTCGATGAGTACCAGAGAGAACAAATGAGCAACAACAATATATGTACTCTTGAAACCACAGAAGAAGAAATTGGTAGTTTTAGTGTAAATAGAAACACTGGAAGAACAAACTCTAAAGCAATGATAGTGTATGCGTAACTAGATTATGTGAGCGAACATTTAGTGCAGAAATAACAGTTGTTGGTTGTTATTTTAGATGGAGTAACCATACAGTAAAGTTATGTGCAGTTTCTACACCCCATTTTGAATTATGATGCAATTTATTTTGATTTTCTAGAGGTATGGTTGGTGAAGAACTTGTGACTAGACAGTATACTCCAATCACAAATGTACAGCAGAAGTCATACTTTGACCTTCTTATCAAGGTATAATACACTTTCACATATTTTGGACATAGAATGTTTAGGTTGCAAAAAGTACCATATTTGTTTATTTATTATTCTCGAATATTGTATACTTCTAAGAAGGAAATGAGTGTCTGTAATTGACAAGGGTTGTAGGATGATATTGATTTATATACCTATCGTGCCCCCCCCCCCCATTTTACTATCTTGCCGCACCATGCTGTTCTTTCCCTGCACCAGGATTTTTTTGTTCCCTACACAAGGCCATTCTTTACATAGTGCCTGGCCTTTTTTTCCCAACAGCTTGGCCTTTATTCAGTTGCACTATGCTCCTTTTCATTTCTCAATTTAATTTTAGCATGTTTATAATCATAAGCAGCATTATACCTGTGCCAAAAGCTTAGACTATTCATTGTAGTGCAGATCACTGCTCATTAACACCATGCTGTGATGCATAACCAAAGTCTTTGTACATTGGACCTTAACTGTTTGTAGCAGTGTGCACTCACTTGACAATGTTTGACACCCAGTTGAGTAGATATGATTAAAGGAATTATCTGTTTCAACATGAATTGTCCTTGCTGGCAAAGGTCAATTTTGTTTATTCTAAATGACCTGCTGATTATTGTTCACTTTATCAGAGAAGCTTCAATAATTAACATGGGTTAGCAGTGCATTGAATCTGAACCTATCAGAAAAACTGTGTGAAAGGTTTTGTTTGAATAGGAAATCTCGACTGCCATTTTAGCAATACTACTTCATTCTCAAAGGACAACATTGAAGGGTACACATTGCAGTTTCAGAAAGGTTTTAATTGAATAGGAAATCTCTACTGCCATTTTATCAGTACTTCTTCTTTCTCAAAAGGACAACATCGAAGGGTACACTAAATGCTTCTGACTGGTTATTGCATTTTGTTTTAAATGTACATCTAATGAACTAGTAAACACATAGATCCTGCCTTTTAATAAATTAAATCATAGTTCATCAAGTGAATTTAAAGGATGCCTAAAAGAGGAAGAAATATGAAGTCAAAAAAAATTAAGACCTCTCTTAAAAATGTCACCTGTGTTTACAGTATTTAATTATTATTATTACTATTGGTAAGATTTCAAATGTGTGCATTTAACTAACCATGCATTCAATTTCTTTTCCAATAATTACTGCCACATGTATCTTTTGCTAAGGAAAGATGAAAAAGAGAAGGTTAATACTGAGAAAGACAATATCAAGGAATTTTCTCCTGCAATTTTTTGGGTAGAATACATATGAAACATAGGATTTTTAGAACTTTACAAGTTAACTACTCTCATAATTTCCTAATTTTACAACAGCAACAATAATAATAATAATAACAGTAGTAGTAAGATGATAATAATAGTAATAAGATGATGAAGATGATCATAATAATAATAATAATAATAATAATAACAACAGCAACAGCAAGAACAATTCATGATGAAATAAGGCATCCTTTTGATTATGAGATACACATTTAAAGTGCCTTTTGGGGAGGATAATTACCATGGGGAGGATAATTACATTTGGGGAGGATAATTACCATGCCCTTTTTAGATCATGGGGGAAACACTAACCTATATACAGTAAAACCTTGCAAATGAGACCCCTAGTGAGCCTTTAAGAAAGTGGTCTTCTTAGCAGAATGGTCCTAATATTATGGTTTCCCCCTTTGGCACCCAGTATGTTTTTGTATCTGTGATAGATAGATAGATAAATAGATGAATGCTGTGATAGGTAGATAAATAAGATTTTATTAGATTAATATTCAGAGAAATTTTATTACATTGGTTAGATTTGACCAGTTGTAATAGAAATACATGAATTACTATTCTTGAAATTTTAAAATTCTGTTGTATCTCAAATGCTGTTGCATACTTGATTTTGGAATTGTTCCATGAATACCCAGATGATTGAATAACTCAAGCTTGCAGCATGTTAGAAGGCACAATAACCATGCAGGCATAAAAATATTGAAAATTCTGGATGGTGTGGTTTATCACTTTCAAGTGTTCCCTCTCAGGTGAGCGTGCAGTGTTGTAAAGATGCTGTATCTTTGATCTAATGAGTAACTTTTCTGGTCACATTAGTGGGATAGAACATTAGTTGGAGTCATCAAGTGGGTATGAAATTATTGGTACAATCCATAATAGCAGAGTGGTCTTGGTTTTGTGGATTGTGAAACATTTAAAATACAGAAGAAAAGATTGGTTTTTAGATTTTCATTCAATATAATGAGATGCTCGTTGGGTATGGTTTTACTGCATATGTTTTGTTTTGCAAAGAAATACCATTTACAATAAGCACTTTGGAATCTGTTTATAACAAACTCATTTGTAAATAAACCCCAGCTATAAAAATGGTATTAAATCCAAGCAATTATAGTAATCCCTCATTATGACAGTCACTGTAAAAGTGTGTTGCTGGGGCACAATTTGAGCAAAATTATTATTATTATAGTATTATGTATGCAAAAAACCATGGTAAGATAATGTATATTTTTTTTAAGATAATTATAGTCACTTATAATTAGCTAAGAACCAAAATTAAGT